>CM046876.1:574214393-575414393 GCA_025667525.1 Glebionis coronaria
TTATTAATTAAAGATATTTCTAAAATTTACTCCCTTCATCTTTAAATTATTGTCCACTGACAAAAGAACACAACACATTGTTTAATAAAAACATGATAATTACAACTTTCTCTCTGTTACTTTTTGTATAAATACACTTTTACCTTTAACCAATTAAATTAAAACAACTTTAGAATATTTTTTTTCTTAAGTCACGTTTGAGAAAGTCATATATGATTCTTATGACGAATTATATATAATTTTGTGAAATCATATATGATTTCAAATGATTTCAAAAAATATCCGTGATACGAATCATAGTATGATTTTCTCAGACGTGATGGAAACAAAAAATAAAGAAAAGATTCTTCGAAAATATACATATATATCTCTCCATAGAAAGATAATTTAGTTCTCATTGAAATTGTATATTTTTATCGCTTAACGATTTATTATTTGTGAGATATTTAATTTTTAAAAAAGATGTGAGAAGCAGGTTTTTTAAAAAATTAGTGAGCCTCAATTCTTTCCGTCAAATGGCTCAACAACTCAACCCAAGTCCCATCGATTTGTAGACATAAAATTACATATCCAATGAATCATGTCAAAACTCTGGCCCCATTGAAGCTTCTTTTTATCTAAACTAATTAATTTTCATGTAAAATATCAATCTCCTCAATAGGCCATTGTATGAGCTGCGTCAGGTTCCCATCGAGCTAAGGAGTCCACGTAAATGACTGCATCTTATAAGTAAATTTATAAACTAATAATGGAAGTTGCATGTACGAACCTAGAAACAATTTTTTATTACTTGAATCCCATCCCATCCTTTAGTAATAACATCCTTCTTTTGAATCAAGCTCATTCACCCAAGCCATCAATATCCCTTATATTTTTACAGGGTCAAAAAATGACTCTAAAGTCTGAACCACATAGTACATTCCATAATCAAACCTTCAATACAACTGTTCAATTTCAAGAACTTAATGTTCTTTATGCACATTATACAATAACTCTTGATGTAGCGACCCCATGATCAAGCATTCTAAAAAGAACTTTGATTTTCCAATTCTAAAAAACGTAATTCAAGTCACTTTAAGCTTTTAAATACATATTCAGCTCAAATGAATTCTGACCCGTTCATCTTACATGCTCAATCTTCATATTAATCCCATAATCCTTCTACATAGCTTCAAAACGAATAAACCCATCTTCAATTGCATCATCACCCGCACACGACTCCAAGAAACGTCTCCTCATTTGGATGCAACACATTATTCTTCACCTGCTCAACCACTACATTGCTGCATTCTTGAAGCCTACTGATATCATTGCTGACGTCTTCATCTCTAGCGGCGTAACTCACCTAATGGGCGGGTTCGTTTCGTAAATATTTATAAAAGTATGTTTCTAGATTAGTTATATATGTTGTAGTAGGAAGCGTTTTTATTAAGAGAAAACTAAAAGGAAACCAATCTTTAATATTTTTTGACCTTCGCTCGCCTAACGACATATTTTGTCTCATGTGAATCTTTAGATGTACAAATATTAGTCTGTCTTTTTTTTGTCGGTTAAACCTAAACTAATAGTTAAAGTATTTAACAAAACATATTAGAGAAGAATCAAATCTTTTACTTAGTAAAGCAAAACGATTAGTAGAGACTTTTTAATTCAAATAAAAAGAAATACTTCTTTAATAAGAAATAATCTAAAAATTTAATCATTTTTTTAATATAAAAAATTTATTTGGTAAAGTTTTTTAAAAATTTGAAGTAGAAAATTGATGGAGAAAAAAAAGATATAAAATTATAGGTGTAAAAAACTTAAAAAATATGAGGTAATAAATAAAACTTTAGTGGTTGAATCTTAAATAAATTAGTTAGTGTTAAGTGAGAATTATAATTTTTCATATTCCTCAATAACATTAAAAAATAAAAAAATACTCCTTACACTTTATAACCTAAAATATCACAATTACTAAATATTAAACACGACTTTTTATATATCCGTATATTAAAATAAAATGTTCAATTAAATTTATCTTATTTGTAAATCCGTTAAAAAGTTTCTCTGAATATCTTAACAACTGATGTATATACAGCATATAATCCAAACCTTTTGCGTAACTTCGAATATATAAACTAAACTACCACTACATCAACACATTACATTAAAGGTTGGAAATGTCCTAATTTCACACTTCCAATTTTACGACCGTCGTAACTTTATATGATTGTTTTGCTAATAACATGTTTGTGGTAAAAAAAAATATATCCTAGATAAGAGGCATATAATAACAATATTATAATCCTTATCTAAAAAATAACAATATTATAATAATTTCATTTTTCTTAACGAATATTAGTGTTAGACATCAGGTGGGATTGAGTCTGCTTTAAACATATGAAGTATGCAGGTTCTACAAGGGTGCTTTTGGATGTACTAATGTAAAGAACCGCAATAACAAACAAAAAATGAAAATGAACATCAATGTTACAGTCAATGTAATAATATGTGTGAATTTGGCAGCTCAATACAACTTACCATTATTTCCACGAATAAACGCATCACCATATTTGTTTTTCAGCTGTCCATTCACATACTCTTCGGTTTGTTCCATAGCTATGTTCATGTATCAGTGTGATTTAGTTATACACAAAGATGAGTGGTGGAGTTAAGGGTGTGATCAAGAATATAAAGGAGGTAACAACTAATTATTATAGTGAAAACCCTGTAGTACATAGTGACATACTTAGTATGCAAAATGAAAGTAAACACATCACCAAGGGAACACGACATTAACACCATTACTTTGTTATGTATGCAAGTCTATGTATAAAACTTCTCGCTCCACTCCAACGACATTTTGAAGGTCAATGTCTTTCATAAAGATCTCCTTGGAAATTGAGAGCAGAGTTGTAGCTTTCACTATAGGTACCTCAAGGGTGATATCAAAATACAAAAAGGAAACATATCAATGCTCAATTAAACAAAAACAAATTGTTGGTGAGTTTTAAAAAGAGGGAGAAAACAAATGTTGTGTCCATTGGACTACCATTCATTACTACATTGATGATAGGCGAGTTGGGATTCAAACTATACAGGGCTTTGTAATAGAAATATTTCATGTATCATAGTATCATATAGTAGTAAAATGTAAAGAGAAAGGTGAATTTCTCCCTGGCATGAAAACATATAGCAACAAAGAAAAGATTTATTCAATAAATCTGATTTATTTTATATAAATGTTCGTGTAAACCCAGATATTGTGTTTTTTGTGTTGGGCCCTTGAATTTAATAATTTAATCTCATATATGGCTGCAGCAATTAGAGCGCTGTTGAGAATTTTGACTCATTTTCCTGGTAGTGTATCTAGTTAGGATGTAGATATAACAGTGGTCCAACCAGATAAACTAAAAGGAAAGTAGCCTAACACAAACATCCCCAGGTTATCAAAATACTGAAAAACTTAAAAGGATATCTGATCAACTATTAAACACGATCAACCTGTAAAAATTACTCTTTTACCGAAACAGGCTATTTTACATAATCTAAGTTATCAATTACATAATCAACTATAGTAACACGAGGTGCAAGAGATAGTGTTTAGAGTTGTAATAATCAGATGATCAGTGTTTGAGTAGTATATTTGATCATTTGAGAAACTCAGATGATGAATGACAAGATAAGTTTCTCTTGATTTTAATAGATGTAAGAATCTGTCAAATTAGATAGTACAAAAAATTGTAAGGAATCTCATATTACCCTGTTTACAGCTATATATTGCTACTGGTACGAATATGATTAGTAAGGGTTCGATATTGGACCATAGATCACCAAAATTCTAAAAACTTTGTAATGAAACGTAAGATTATCAATTAGGAAACCTAAGAGGTTTACTCTAGTACCATTTGGAATTAAAAGACGAAAAAAAGTTGGTTTAAAGTAAGAGATCTAACCTTCAAAATACAGATGTGATAGATCCTCACAATCTCTCAAGCTTAAATCTTGGGATCCATCTGACTTACAAGCTATGGTAGTGGCAACAATGGAGTCGAGTACATCCAAATGCCTTGAATCTTCGTGTATCATTGCAAAATTTATCAAATCCTACAAAACAGCTCTTTAATTAATTCCCTCTCCTTTAGATTACCCTTGCGAGTTGACGTCTTAGATGTATTAAATTGCGCAAAAATCTCAGAAATAATAAATCATTTTTGAAGGAGAGTTTAGAGGTTCCAGTGTGTTTCTATAAGACGAACGTTACCTCTATAAGTAATTTCGAATGAGGCACTTACTGAATACTCAATAGCAAGTTTATAGTAGTATCTGCAGTAATAGTGATGCAAGAATACACAGTTAGAAAGCATATAAAACCCAAAAAGATGCCAATAAAACATATTTAACTTCATGAATTTTTCAATATTACGAAAACATAACATATTTTGCACCATATTTTGCTTGGTTATCTATCCTTGTTGGTGGCGCTTTAACCATGGAGAACATCAGTAATTCCCACACAGTTAAGTTCATGTTTTATAATTCACCCTTTTTCTTGGAAATCAATATAATAACCCAGTCAATAAGTTGTAACAATTTCATATTTACTTCTTACTAAAATCTATCATTTTATGTCTAAAGCTCAATATATATGATAAAAATAGTTAATTTTATGCATTAAAAAGAAATGAGTGTGATATATATCAAAAGAGTGTTGTCAGTTCATACCTTTAAAAGTCAATAACCACCAACATATTGTACGGATGCACTTCCATATCTTCCTGTAGCCGCATTTTCACCACCATAAGCCGATGTTGCATTACACAAGGACAATTTTTGGCCCACTGTCTATGTATAAGGTGTTTATAACACATGCCAGATGCACCACTATTTTGAGCACCTCTAGAACAACCAATATTGAGTAAAAGAAACAGAAAAATGCAATATTATTGTAGTGTAAAGAAATAACCACAAAGAGTAATCTGGTGTTAATAAACACAAAATGAACGGTCAAACAGAAAGAACCACATAGAGATATCATCGGGATAGGTGTCCTTGAGCCCACCTGTCTTTGTTTTCCAAAGTGGAGTTCGGTAGAAGCTGCATAAACAATCAAAATGAGGAAAATAATATAAGATACATAGGTCCTTCAAAGCAGATAATAGTCACTCTGCTAGGCTATTATCAGCAACTATAGCTGCACAAACTAAAGCACCATCAGAGTATTGATGCATTAGGTCTCCTAAGAAATTTTTCTTGCAACGACTAAGCTGATATCATCAAACATATACACACGTACTTGTAGCAATACTTGAACTATGAGAACACACGTATATTTTTCGCTATCATAGAAGAATGTGTCTGAACATCACCAGAAAGCAAACATCACGTTTAGGCACTCGTGTTAAGGGACAAAATACAGTTACTTGAACCCATGATAAATTTTACTAATAAACGTCTTCCTGAAGAAAAAGAAACATGGTTATACATTCATGGACAGTAATATGTAATTTAAAATTTTACTCATGCATGTATATTTTTCCATATCATATAAGTTTGCACCAAGTGTATTTTAAACTCAGTCGATGTTCTATGTGCAACCGAAATCTCTGTCAGCTATTTTAAAAAACCACTTTCTATAACTTTTGTGTTTTTGTATAGTGGAAGAGTTTTAAGTCTAGAATAATGACAAGACATAATGAGAGAAAAGTACCAAACAGAGAGATTTAAGCCTCAAATGGGCTGATGTATGCATATGCTGTTGTTCTGTTTGTTTGTCGAATTTGATTCGAAGTATGAACACCTAGACATAAAATTGATTTGATGATCCTTGTAAAGAGCACAAGTAAAAAATATCATGATTGTGAACGTTTAGATTCTATAACAAAACAAATGATACTTGCTACAGGTTGGATTCTGACAAATAGTTATTTGGTCATGGTTTACACAATATGTGATTAAATAGAACCCTCTTTTTATTATTGAACTATATAGTTCATTGAATATAAACCAAGGATATATCAAAAACCATGTGCTAATGTTTTAGTATTTTATGTTACAGAATAGTGCTTACCTAAGTCGATGGTATAGGGCATATGATTAAGGCTCAAGAAAGAAGGTGCATAAATCTTTTTTAATCTTGGTTGCATAACACCCCAGATACTTCAAAAACAATCAATCAATATATTATTGCTGGAACTGAAGGTGGAGCTGCAGTCGCCAGTAGATTATAGTCGTGTGCCTAATATGCCTCCTGAATACGGTAATTATGCTTGTATTGCTATGGATACATAAGGAGCATACATATGGTTTCAAGTAACCCATTTGTGATATACATATGGTTTCAAGCAATGTTTTCAGACCCGGGTCGACCCGGCCGGGTCAACCGGTTGAACCGGTTCCGGCCGAAAAAACGGGTCATATTGACCCGGGTTTCATATTTTCGAAACCCGGCTTGACCCGGCGGGTTTGGGGTGACCCGGGTCAACCCGGTTCTCAAGACCCGGGCGGGTTTCGAATTTTTCGGGGTTTTTTTTTTTTTAATTTTACGTATTTGCGACGAAATTTTATTTTGGTTGGTAGACAATTTATATTTTCAATATACGTAAGTTTTTGTAGTTTTTATAAGTATAATTTTGTTAATTATTAAAAATATAAAGAAAAAAATTTTTTTTAGAAAACCGGGTTAACCCGGGTTGACCCGGACCCGACGACTCGACCGGGTCAATCTAAGACCCGGGTTTTAAAACATTGGTTTCAAGTAACAAAAATAAAATTTTGTAGCTTTAGATCCATTTCAACCATACTTCTTGAGCTAAAAAAAAATCATAGCTTTAAAGCCATTTGTAAGCCTGTTTACAGCTGAAAGGCAAAATATTGTTTTAAAAGCAAATTTTCACATTTGATAAGGTGAGACAGACCTTTGTTATAAGGAATGAGATGTTTTGACACTTAAAGCTTCCAACTTTTAGAGCAAATAAGCAAAAACAAATTATTTTTTAATAAGGAAAAAAATTAACAATAAGGTTTAGAAGCTGACTAAGCACGAATTAAGCTATAAGAGCTATCACCATGTAAGCTGTAAATGTTTTTGAATGAAAAAAGTTTAAAACGTTTTAAAAATAAGCAAAAACAAAAAAAATCTGTAACACTAAATAAGCTCAATAACTAAAGCATTGGTGTAGATTAATAATTCTCACATTTATAAATATACGATCTCTTTTTCGTTTCCTAAAAAATGATACAGATGCGGTAAGAGAAACCAATGTGAAGACAAAAGATGGCGAGAAGAATAGTGAGGAAAATGAAACACATCACCAATCGTTAAGACTCTTATGATGAAAAATTTTAATTAGTTTCTGTTAAACGCGTTGCCAAACACCCCTTTCAAAACAGGAAAAGCGCAAGTAAGCTCATTGAAGATGTTTTAGAACTCAAATAAGGTGACACAGATCTTTGTTATCAGGAAGGAGGTGTTTTTACACTTAAAGCTTCGAAATTTTTAATCTAAATAAGAAAAAACAAATTATTTTTTAAAATAAGCAGAAAATAAAATAAAATAACTTAACCATATGCGTTAGAAGCTGATTACGCACGAATTAAGCTATAAGAGCCATCACCACATAAGCTGTAAAGGTTTTTGAAAGAAAAAAGTTGGAAACTTTTTGAAAATAAGCAAAAAAAAAAAAATGAGCCGTAACACTAAATAAGCACTATAACTAAAGAATAGGTGTGTTTAAAGTAACTGTAAAGGATGTTCAGTTACCTCTATGTGCAACTGATGAAACTCCAACATATAGAGGAAACTTCACAACCATTTCTATACCTTTTAGTTCTGGTAGAACACCCGTTTAAAAAGGATTATTGAAAAAGAAAAAAGAGAAACTTATGTAGTTTGGTTAATTATTGTCCAAAGAGGTTTATGTTTTCTCTGATATAAGGTTGAATATCTCAAGAGTCCAGTCATCATCGGTTAAGATCCACATCATATGCTGTTCTAAATACAAAAGATCGGGATGAATACCAGCAATTCCTAGTACCATTGATCCCAAGCCACATGAATCGCATGGTAGGAAGGCATTACAGATACATTTATGGTCAAAATATCAAGATGAATAGGGTACATTCAGTGAAAACAGTAAGGATTAAAGATGCTGAAACTTTAAGTTAAAAATTTATTTGCCTTAGTGCTTCCCCGAAAGATATTGGTTTAAGACTGACTCAAAAAGTCCCCATTCTATGTTCATGATTTACATATTGCAATAATATCGGTTTCCTAATAATAGTCCACATTAACTTTTTGTAAAAAGAAACGTCGACGAACAGCATGTGGGTCAACCGGCCAACCCTGCCGACCAGTACAAAAAGTTAGTGATTTTAACTTATACCTGCTTTGACCCATTAGCTAAGATGCAGGAGCAAAACCAAAATTTTACTAATAATAAGCACATCCGCAGGAGCAAAACCAATTTTTAGTAGGACTGACAGATGGATCTGTCAAGGTAACAGAAAAAAAGGCATGTACAAACCTGCAGGTGCAGCAAAGCCTACACCTTTGAAACTGTCATGAAGTCCGGAACCTCCAATATTTTTCTAACTGTTGGAAGACGAATCCTGTAAACCTATAAAATATATAAACATGTTAATCAATTACAAAAACATAAATTATACTAAAAACTAACTACAATTATATGCCTGAATTAAATTAAGTAATAATAAAAAACAAACCCCCATTCTTTTGGAATTGTTGAAGACAAGCCCTAAAAACCTCCATAACCTCTGCTACTTGACAGAGACGACGACGGCTTCTGGTTAGACATGCTGTTGATTTTTTTGGCTGTAAAAGTGTAATCATTATTACAATTGAAAAACCCAATTCAAAAAATAGGGATAAACTGAATTGCGATTGAAAAACCGATTCAATTGTATAACGATTAGAGAAACGATTGAATTGAATTAAACATACCAAACGGATGGACAAAACTTGAGTTTATTCAATCGAATCATTAGGTACAACGTATTAAAAGGATACTTACCTCAAGTTTGGTAAAGAAGCCTTTTTCTTTCTTCTGGAAAATAAAAGAATACGAAACAAAGACTTAAGTTTGGTAAAATTATAACGTCGACTTAAACATTCCAATAAAACATGCGATAAATATAAATTAGGAAATTGAAGTACCACGTCATCCTTTATGAGTTATCCTAGTCATCATTATCCCAGTCATAGTTAGCCCCATATATAAGTAAAGATATATATATATATATATATATATATATATATATATATATATTATATATATATATATATATATATATATATATATATATATATATATATATATATATATATATATATGTATATATATATATATATATATATATATATATATATATATATATATATATATATATATATATATAGGGTGAGGTTCTTTTCAGAACCAAATAAATGTACAGAACTGCGAGAACCAGTCTCAACCAATCAGATTGTTTTGAATATTTGATTTTATTATTTAATTTAAAAGGGTATATTAGTAAACTTGCATTTTTATTTACTTTTTTAGTTCTTTATATTTTGGCAGTACGTCAAGAATCCAATTTCTTTTGAATCCAATATCATTTTCTAACATGCATCATTCAAAAACATGCATCATTCAAAAAGTTTAAGATGCATGTATGTTTTTTCTCTTCATACAATACAGATTAACTTATAGTTTTATTGTTCAATAGTAAAAACATTTCAACTATAATACAGATGCACACTACAAAATGTTAACACGAAGTTACATCAAGAAGTTTCATCAAATCTAGTAAGTGTGAAAATGTACATATTTTATTTAAATACGCACAACTTAAGAATCCGCAAAGTGTGATAAAAATTAAAAATATTAACTAATCTATGAACACAATACTTAATTTGCTTTTCTTTTACAACCACTTTAGAAATTCAGTCTCATCTATGTGTTACCACGTTGCTTTTGCATGTATGCGTTTGTGCACATGTGCTTGATCATCGATATCTTCAATATCAACTTAATGCATGCTTATGCACAAATGCATGATCATCAATGTATGTCTTCTGAGTCGAGTTATATACAAAAGAAGCATCCCACTACATTTAAAAAATACAAAGTTAAAATAAGTTCAATATTTGTAAGAAAAGGAAATAAAGACAGAAGCTCACATATGCGTTGGGCCCGACCCTTGTATTTTTCAAATTTATCTCTCTTTTTAGCTAGCTGTTTTGTATCTTTGAGGCTCCATCCTTAAAATTGTTGTACAGTAAAATCCGTGCCTTGCAAAAAAAGAAGAAAAAAAGATTGAGGCTCACATGGATGCTTAAGCAAATGCCTGCAAGAAAATCATGTGTGCACTTTCACTAATTGTCAAACTATTCAAAGCGCAAAAATTACCTGTACCTACTAATGTCATATTCTTTGTAGGATGTATCGATCTCTGAGTAAATACATGTGCACCTGTGCAGTGATTGTGATATCGATGTACATATGCGCAACATTCTTCTAAAATTGAAGATGCGCTCTGTTGCTGATAAACAGTTTCTTCTTAATTTTAATGAAAGCTCTATTCTTCGAGTATATAACACACTATCATAAGCTAAACACATATGGACTCTTCAAATTAGTCATCATAGAGTAATCCCAAACAATTAATGAACAAATTATTAATCAAAAAAACTAACAAAACACATATGCACAATCTCTTCCTATATCATATGGTCCCAAAACAAAAACATTCAACGCAAATAAAATGGTATAGACCAAACATATGACACCACTATATTATACTTGATGCGTATGTAAGAAAATAAATTAACTATCTTATGTTACTAGATCTCCTTGTCCATTCAAATGATAACAGCTAAAAGGTCTTGTGGTTTAATGCAAACAAATCTAACACAAAGCTTGTGAACAAACGTAAAATATATATTCAAGAAAAAGTAGTTTTATAAAAAGAAAAGCTTAACACACATCCAATCGTACAAACCTGATTTTCTACCCTCATTTATAAAAAGAGCGAATATTTAGTGTGTCTATATAATAGATCAGTTGATGTGAGGGTGGGTTGAGCGGGCCGTCCGAGTACTAGGAGAACCGTCCGGGTACTGGGAGAACCGTGACGGTTCATGATTAGTGGTAGCATTCAGTTGGATCTTCTATGGCCAAATAATAGAACTGGAAATAGGTGGTGGCTAGTTTTGAGATGACAGTTTTTTAGGGTTATAGAGTAAAGGATGGTGTAGATCTAGAGTAAGAGAGATACGGATGTGGTAAATGGTGGTTGTATATGCAGTAACTGATTTTATTCATATAAAGGTGTTACTTTATTAGATAATCAAAATACCTAATTTGCCTTTATTGAATTATTTTTTTATAAAATCAGTTGCAAATATTTACAAAAACTGCCATTTGCATTAATTTGATGTACTTTATGCATGATTAGAAGTACATAAATGGTTCTCGCAGTTCTGTACATTTTTTTGGTTCTGAAAATAACCTTACACTATATATATATATATATATATATATATATATATATATATATATATATATATATATATATATATATATATATATATATATATATATATATATATATATATATATATATATATATATATATATAACTCTTGGTGAATTTGAGTATACAGGGGTGGGTGGTTCGAAGATATCGAGAGAACAATGAGGCGAAATGTATTTTTTTTCTTTTTATGCAGGTATGAGATGGGAATAGATAGCTTAGAATGTAAAAATTTAATTTAGGGACAAGTATAAGATACCACGTGCATCTTTTGTATTATACAGATGACACGTCGCATTAAAAAATGGATCAAAATTTTATTTGTTAAACTTTTATCCAACTCTATGATATAGCGGGTATTATCGAGTTCCGATATTTTAAAAGTTACACGATTTAAAAGGTACGCGTAAAACACGAAAAATAAACCCTTGATATAAAATAAAAATATCGACATTCGGAGAACGTTGGTACTATGATATAAAAATTGAAAGCTTATATTTTAATAAACGTTAACGCGTCATATAAATGAATGACGCTTAGAGGTTTATTGTAAATTACAAAAAATGCCCGCAAAACAAATAATTAAAAAGACGACAACAAAATTATTTTATGTCATAATGAGGATATTTACGGTCGATGGCGGACATAAACTTTGTCAATAAATAATAATTGACACGTATTCGATACATTAAAGCTCGAACCTTGCTGGTTAGCCGAGTAGTCAAAATTTTTTTTATAATAACAAACCTGATAAATAGAAGTCGCGTTATAAATATTGTTCCAAAAATTACGAATTACTAGAATAAAAGTAATATCGGATTATTGGGGCAGAGTATCTTGGTGATGGTGTTGTGGTAGAGCCTGCCTTGATGCGGGAATTGAGGCCAGAAAGGATTCTCGGCCTAACATAATTCAGTTGATGATCAATGTTCGTAAAGGTTTGCTAGATATTTCATACTAGGACTTGAGGCCGCGCTCCGCTGTAGCGTTATGCGGGCCCTTTTGGCAACGTTTTCAGGGGACGGTGCTGAAGGCGTACATAACTTCTGGTGTCTAGCAGGCTGCTATAAACGTTTGTGTCTAAGCTGGTGGTTCTGACCTACATTATAGAAACAACCTGTTAGAGTATCAGTTATGTTTAATTTTGACGGTTTACTAAGCCGAATGGAGATGAGGTGGTTCTGACCTGTGCATTTGAGTGCAGTTTCTCATGGAATCCGTTACTTTTGAGTGTAGAGACCGTCACTAGCACTGGAATTTAGACACAACAAGTTTATAAATGTAACATATGTAAAGCGTTAAGCCATTTAACACTCAGCTGAATTTGTATTTCACCAATGAAACTCACCCGCTACATGACGGAGTAAAACACTATCTATGAAAGTAAATCAAGAATAAAAAATGATTACCTTTATTAGCATACCATGTAGCCTTCGGAGATTGTGCGCCCCTTGATTGTGGTAAAATACGACTCTTGTTTAGGAAAACAAAAGAACGTATATGAGCGGAAAGTATTAAGTACGACGGTTTAGGAAAACCGTGCACTAATGACCCTCAATCAAATAAAAGAGAAGAGAAAGAGTTCGTTTCCCAAGGAGGTATTTGTGTTGTGAATTAACTTGTATGTATTTGAGATTAATATTGAGAAGAATGGGGATGAGAAGATGAAAGACGGATACGTTAAAATTAAACTACGATGAAAACGTAAAGCCGTGAAAAACTACCCAAATTAAAAATTATTAAAACCAAAAACAAAATATCAAAAAGGCTAAAAACAAGTCTCAAATAATATAAACAAAGATAAAAATCCAACAAAGATATTTTAAAACCTTTTATTAATTA
Organism: Glebionis coronaria; assembly: GCA_025667525.1. Classification (NCBI taxonomy): domain Eukaryota; kingdom Viridiplantae; phylum Streptophyta; class Magnoliopsida; order Asterales; family Asteraceae; genus Glebionis; species Glebionis coronaria. The sequence goes on from CM046876.1 coordinate 574,227,753, forward strand.
AATATTTAATTTTAAATGCTAATTAAAGCCCTAAAATTAAATATAACTAATTCAAATGTCTAAAATATGATTTTATTGAATAATCACTTAACTTATATTATTATATGACTAAAAAGTAATTTTCTAAAAATTAAAAGCTATTAAAACTATTTTTAAAACTCTAAAAATGATTTAAAATGATTAAAAACTTATTAAACTTAAAATAATTATAAAAATAAATCTAAAAGCTATAAAAATATTCTAAAAATGGAAATAGTCCTAATTAATGACAAAGAACCTAAGAAAAATGAAAAAGAAATAAAAATAAAATTTTGAAATTTTAATATTAAAATAATACTAAAAATAAAAAGTTTCTAAAATTTATTCTAAAAAATTTCTAAAAATCCTAAATAATATAACTAAGAGAAAAACACAAATTAGAGCTCCTAAACCTTTTTTAATAATTTTATAAAAATCTTTAAAGTTTATAAAAAACCTTAAAATAATATAAAATTAAAAATTAAAGTTTATAAAACCAAAATAAGATGTAAACCTCAAGTTATATATTAAAAAGCTAAAAACTATTTTTCCTAAAAATTAAAAATCTTTTTGGTATTTTTTATTGATTTAATAAAATACGTCTATTAAATAAATCCTAGAAAATAATAAAATAAAGGGAAAAATTTGAAACCAATTCAGAAAAATCTATAAACCTATTAAAGACCTAGGAAAAATAAGCTACACAAAATAAGCTTATTAAATAAGCTAGAAATGGTAAAATAAGCCACGGCTTATTTATTTAACTAGAAAGACAAAACGTATTAAATAACTATGGAAACCAAAACTCTCAGTCAAAGTCCCCAGGGCGCAATGGTAACTTGTTATGTGTGTGAGTGTGGAGACTAGGGTTCGAGTCTTAGCAACCCCCTTTTTATACTTTTTTTTATATTTTTTATTTTTTTGCTTTTTGAATCAATCCAGTAACCTTAGCAAGCTTGAATCACAATTCCACTTTCTTTTTAATCAAGGCTTAAGCCAAATCAAAGAGTAAAAACGTGGCAGGTTCCCTATGAAACACAAGCAGGTTGAACTTGTGCTCACAAATGATTAAAAACCAAGAGGTCTTGGCTGTGGGGCTTACTTGGTGATTATTTTGGACAATGAGGGGCACTCTTGTGCTCTTTGGAGCACAAGAAGTCACAACAAGCAAGAATAAAACACTTAGCAAGCTAATCAAGCAAACAGATGCACACCAAATCAAAATCAATGCACAAACAGGCTTATTAAGTCTCTGTGATGTTTAGTATAGGTCTGTGGTCTTATATGCTTCTAGTTAGCACTCAAGTGAACTTCACAAGCCAAAATTTGGCACACACACTCACAAGATTGTACTCAAGCAATAACAAACTTAAAATACCCTAACTCTTAACAGGAATCAAAGACCAAGCTCACAAATCATGAAACATAAGCAGATTATGACTAATGCAGATTTGAGCAACTCTTTATCCTTTAAAACTTCACCAAACTTGCTTAAACTTGATCCAAATATACTACAAACTAACTAGAAACCTATCTTAACCCTTTTTTAAGACTCTAACGCGTTTTCAAAAACAAATCAAATCAAATTACCCTGCTAAACCTTGTTTCCAAACACCCTGTTAAAAACTGAAAACCAACTTTTTCACATCAAATCCTTACAAATCCTATTCAAACTGGTTCCCTTAACATCTAGCATGCATATGACACCACATAAACACAAATCAAGCAGCTTAATCAACAAAAATCAAGCAATAAACAACCTTCACTTTCTGAAATTTTACAAAGATAAAAGAGGTTTACCTAAGGACCCTTACATCCAAGGGTCCTTGTGGTTGCTTAACCACCTCCCTATGCACCCGGGTGCATGCAGACACAAAAATCAACACCTTCTTTACCTGTTTAAGAAGATCAAACAAAAACAAGAAAAACAAGGATAATATGCAAGATACTATTCTGTTTCTTTTTTTTCCTTTCTTAAAAACTTTTCCAAAACTTTTCCAAACTACTTAACACGTTTTAATAACCTAATATCACTAACCAATGTCACTTCTTAACATCAAACACCCTGAAACAAATTTCTCCAAAAATATCTCAATTTTCAGAAACTTTGAATAATTTTGAAACTCAAAATTACTCAACTAAATATAAAAAGTGGAACTCAGAATCAAGCATCAACACAATACACAACTTTTAAAAACCATAAAAAGGGATTACACTTGATTAATATCAAAAACCAAACTTTTATTTTTCTAAAAAGGAATTACAAGTGTGAGCTTGAAAACTGGAACAAGGGGTCATCACAGGTTGATGCCTCCTTTTATAGTGCTATATAGAAGAACCTAGAAGACTAAAAACATAAACCCTAACAGTAGAAAATCTCTAAAATGCCCTCAAAACTTTCTAGACGTTTTTGGTGATTCAAGCTGTCCTTTTTGATCTCATCCATCCATTTTTTCTTTGGGAGAAAGCAAACCATCCTAGCTGTTGATATTGGACACGTATCAGTGCTTGGAGCCCAAGGCGTTTTCCTATTGGTGGAATGGGAATTGGGGGTTTGGAACACACGCGTGGGATTGGGAAGTTTGTGTGTGGGTTAGGTTTTAGTGTGTGGGAATTACACGTGTGAGAGTTTAATTAGTTTTTACCCAAGGTTAAGTCGGGGTAAAATCTGGGTTGTAAAAAGATGAACAGTAAACCCCTTTGATCCGATTTTGGGGGAATAGTGGGTGTTTGGCGCAAATTCTTTTTAAATCTTTCACTTTGTGCACTTTCAGTCCTTGTGGTTTGGATTTTTTGGTAAACAAGGTTTTAAGCCCTAATAAACGATTTTGCTTTGTTAATATCTTTCAAGACTTTACACTTTTGGCACCAACTTGGGAAAAAGGTTATCAAAGGGTTATTTTTGACATTTTTGGATAATTCAGGGACTGAACTTGGACAATCTTGATCTTCAAAGGTCTTCAATGTCTCTTAAACTTCATGAGGGACTATAATTGACAATTTGAATTTGTTGAGGGACTATTCTTGCCATTTCTTCAAAGTTGAAGGACCTTTTTGCAATTTTGACAAACTTAAGGGACCAAACTTGTAATTATTAATATACAAGGGTTTTAAGTGTCATTTCTTCATTAAATAAGGATCAATCTTGTTTTGTCTTCAAGTCTTCAAGGGTATTTGATGAAGATTTCATGATTAGGGCCCGGTTCTTTGTACGGCTTCATTTCTCGTGTCCGTTTTTCCTTGTATCTTGTGATCTTTTGTCTTTTTCACGATATCCATACCTAAAATACACAAGTAAACAAACACAAGCATATATATGGTATTTTATGACATTTTTATGCATTTAAAGCCCGAAAAGAACGATGAGATCATGTATAAATGCCATCTCATCACTCCCCCATACTAAGCCATTGCCGTGCCCTCACGCAATGCTAGAATAAAGTATCTAAGCATCACCAAAGTTCAATTTTATTAACCTTTATTGAAGAGTAAAAGACTTGCAACATACTACGAGATTGTGTAAAGACATAATGTATGATTTTCATCACCAAAATGTGACTTTTAGGGTCAAAGAATAGAAACAAGTTAATGCCCCCTAGAGTAAACTTCGTCATCCTTGATTGTCATACATTCCATGCTAAGTGCAAAAACAAGATCATTGTTGGTACAAGTCACAATGCTAATACTACTCATACGTTCAAATTGTGTAATACTTTTTCCCCCCGCAATCCTAGTTATTATAAAAGGAAATGGGTTACTAGCATTTTTTTATCTATTTGTCATGGATCACAAGTGATTCATATTGACTTATTTTGAGTAGTTATTAGTCCGAAAGCAAAGTAGCACGATTTGATCAATAGTTAGCCGAAGGACAAAATCTTTTAAAACGGCTTCTCGTGTATCTCCTTAAGTTCATATCTTGGCATAACTCGTTTCACGATTTGAGACCTTTCTCGGACCGATATTTGGCATGTACTTCATACTTCAAATCTTGGGAAGACGTTCTCGAAATTATGGTCTTCTCTTCATATTTGGAATTTCTTCACTTGATGTTTTTGAGAGATTCTTCATATAGGACCACGACTTCATCATTTTTCTTCAATCTTTACTTTGGATTTTGATATACAACGATCCGCCTCCTTTTCGGACTTGGATATATTTATCCTCATACCTTGTTAGGGTCTTTTTGGATAGACTTTGTCCATTCTTTAGGGGAGTAATTGCTTCTCGTCGTGTGTCTCGATCCTTCATATTGATTTTGGAATAATGATACTTCACATCATCTTTGGATCTTTAGCAAAAATAGAGCTCCTCATGCCTTGTTAGGGCCTTTTTGGATGATCGCCAATCTTCGCGTCCCGCTTCAATAAGTTATGCCTTGGCTATGAACTCCATTCAACCCCGAGCAACTTTTAAACGATCTTGCGCTAGAGGCTAAGTAACCTTTCAAATCGTACGACCTTACTTATTGCAATTATGATTTATTCCTAATGCATTGATCTTATGGGAAGAAAAAGCCACAATTAAAAACATATGAGTTTTTGAAAGAACACTTTCATGTTCTACGTTTAGCATGATCACTTGTCTAACTCTATCATTTCTCGTTCTTCACTATATAAAGACCTCTAATTAAAGAGACTCGTGAATACTTAGCCATGCAAGTCAAAATTAAGCCAAATTTGGATTAGCTTTCATTAAGACTATATCAAATCAAAGTTTTGGGTTTTCAAGCCACCTATAGGATCTTGCACTTTCTTGGACTTTTTCAAGTTTAGAGAATGCGTTTTAAAGTTCCCTTGATAAGTGACTTTCTAGAATCAATTATAGGAACTTGCGAAAAGTTCTTGCTCTTAACCCGAATGAATTAAGACTTTCGCGTTTTAAAGCTCCCTATATAAAAGTCTAGCAAAACTTGAATTGAGCGGGTTAAGGAATGTAAAGGGCTCCAAATGCCCATCAAGTCAAAAATTAACTCTTATTCTACCCATCGGAAAATATACATTCGTGTCTTAAAAACACTTATGAAAACTAAGAAAAATTTTAAAATTTGGCCATTTTTAGCCTTATTAGTAAAAACAAAACATTGAAAGTTGGAAAACGTGAGGGCGTAGCAAAGCAAGTATCTATTCACCCCCCCATACTAAAAGTAAACATTGTCCTCAATGTTTCGAGTCTAAAGGTGGAGCACCCCCATACTAGAGACGAAGAATCGAATGCTTAGGATCTAGCATGGAAAGGGTGATCAACAATATATCTAAAGCCGTTTATTAATTATGCTAAAAGATAATTGTTAGAACAATAAAGGATATGTCATGGAATCGTGAAAAACTTCTTCAAACGAACGATGGAGACTCACGTAAACGAACACGAGAGTCTTCAATCGTAGACGATGATGATGATCTAGATAACACAATCACAAACAACCACGAGACAACGAGTTGGAAGGGTACAAGTCCCCTTATTAGTGAATAAAAAAGATAAGCATGGGATCTCCCCCACGAGGCACCTCGTTTTTGATTACCGAGTCATGAGCTCGACTCGATCCCCTTAAAATGTGAACATTTAGGGAAATCATGGTGTGGTCAATTTTTGATGGGGCTTACATGATAAACAAGGCCCAAAAAGCAACCGGTATAAAGGACTAAGTCCTTAGATGATGCAAAATACCGGGGTCGAAGATGGCGTTTTCGTTTCCATTGGAAAAACAAATTAACGCTACTCCAACATGTGCCATAAACTCAAAGAGTTTAAAGAAAATAGATGAGAAGTAGAAGGGTGAGACAATTGGTAAGACAAACGTTTGAGCTACTCGAGGTAGACTCGCACCAAGCAAATAGAAAGTTTTTCCATTTATTGCATCGGTGGAAGACCGAGATTTCCCTTTACATGAAATTCCGGGATCGAATATCTCGTCCTCGATGGACAAGGATGAGGGAACATATGGGGCTTCCCCCATACTAGAACCACACAAAACCTCGTCAAAAGGAGTAGACGAGCTTGTAGTACTCAAATCACGTGGTGATGACGGAGTTAGATTTGTAGAAAAATCAATCAAATCACATTTAAGATCTTTTTCTTTGTTATCTTTTAAACTCTCCTTATGAAAACCCTTTTTGATTATGTCGAAAATATTCGGTGTTTCTAAGACGATGTTAGTCACACTAAAAATTCTCACATTTTGAAACCGTTTTGGTTTTGGTGGTGGCAAGTTCTCAAAACGTTTATCGACGAAGAAAACCTCCCCATCGGGGCCAACATATTCATCATCCAAAAGATCTTCCGTAGAAACCGGCAACTTATCAACACTTTTCAAGAATGAAGGTGAAGGGTTTTTCGATTCAAGTATTGATGGTTTCTTCTTTGTAGGCTTAGCACTCATAACCTCCACCGGCGGAGGAAATGGTAAATTGTTTTTGGCGACATTCCCTAAAACTCTTGGTGAAAATTCTTTGCAAATGACATTGGTCGAGTCACCATGGTTTAAAGTTGCAATAGAATAGACATGAGAAAGATTGGAGTTTTGTGTTGCATTAATGACAAGTTCTTCCTCATTGAAACGAAGGGTGATTTTTCGAGCATGAACATCGATAAGTGCTCTTGATGTATCCAAAAATGAACGACCCAAAATGAGAGGAACTTTTCGATCGATAGGAATGTCTACAACGATAAAGTCAACGGGATAGTAAAACTTTCCGACTTTAACAAAAACGTCCTCGGCTACTCCACATGCCATGATCGTAGAATGATCGGCCATCTCGATGGACATGTTCGAAGGAGTAAGAGCCGGAAGCGAAAGCGATTTGAAAATCTCGAGAGGCATTAAATTAATACTAGCACCAAGATCGGCCAAGGCGTAGCATTCCTCCATATCTTAAATAGCACACGGAATCAAAAATTTCCCGGGATCACCGACTTTTTGTGGTATGCGGCTTAGAAAAACCGATGAACAACTAGACGATTGTTGTAACTTCTCTTTGTTGTTTAGCATACTTTTGAAGTTTGCGGCGAATCGAGGCATCATGATTAAAGCGTCGGCAAAACTTATGTTAAAGTGCAAATCACGAAACATTTTCATGAATAGCTCAAATTGATAATTGTTCCTTTCTTGTGCTTTCTCTTTGTTTCGTCTCGAAGGGTAGGGTAAAGGTGGTGTGGGTTGGTCATTAGGCAACGGCCTTGGAAACTCGGGTTCCACAATTGGTGTTGGTTCAACCGTAGGTGTGGTTCGAGCGGTACTTCGTGGGATTGTAATGTGCTCCTTTTCGACCATCACCTCGGGTTCTTTCTCGATTTCCTTCTCCGTAGAACTACTTGGACGAGAGATTGGTTCCTTGAAAGTTTTACCACTTCGTGTAGTAATAACCTTCAATTCTCCCCTCGGGTTGTTAATGGTATCACTAGGAAGACCACCCGAAGAAGAGGGTTTACACATGATTGCTTCAAACATCTTAGCCATTCGGTCCTCAAATTTTGATTGCCTAGCATCCGCTTTTAATAACTCTTGCTTAATCTCATGTTGTCCTAATTCCATCTTTTGTTGGTTTTGTTGAAGACGTTGGACATTTCCTTCCATTTTGTTTGCATGAGTTTTAAGTTCATTAGCAAGTTCATTTTTAAGCTCGTTTTTCAACTCGGATCTCAAGCTAATCATCTCACGTTGCATATTATCAAATTTAGCATCATTTGCTTTTGCATAATCTAAAAATTCTCCTTGCAAATTTTTCGTGTGAGCATTTTGAAAACCTTGTGTAGTGTTTTGAAAATCACGGTTTTGGTTTTGATTAGAGATTTGTCCATTCCCACTTTGATAATTCCCTTTGTTGTAATTGCGTGTGTTGCCTTGGTAATTACCTTGGTTGTTGTTTCGATAATTGTTAACATTTTGATTTGGTGGAGCTTGATTTGGACGAGAACCTTGGCCGTTTTGGTTGTAAGTTCCCGTTGCTACATAAGCACTCGAAGTGTTACCATCCGCGGTAATGCACTCGGAAAGATCATGAGCTCCCCCACACGATAAACAACTCTTAGCAACCGCTTTAACCGAAGCGGAATTGGAAGCTTCTTGAGCCTTCCAATGGGACATTAGATTAGCAAATCTATTAAAAAACCGATTTTCCTCATTAGCTTCATCATGTAAGGCGTTAATGCTACGAGACGATTGTGACGACGATGACGAACCCATATTGGCAACACTCGGTGTGTTACGAGGGCTATAAACCTTAGATCGATTTTCAATGATTTGTAAAGCCTCATTTGTCGTTTTGCACAAAAAATTACCACCCGCGGCGGCATTCAAATAATCTCGTTCATGATCATTAAGCCCATTATAAAAAGTATCAATTTGATGCAATTCCGAAAAATCATGGTGAGGACATTCATGTAACATCTCTTTAAATCGTTCCCATGCCATTGAAAAACTTTCATTGTTACGTTGCACAAATCGTGAAATCTCATTTTTTAAGTGTGTTGTTTTAGATGGTGGAAAAAACTTGTTCACAAACTTAGAAACGAGATCGGCCCATGTCAAAATCGAATTTGGCGGTTCTTTCTCGAGCCAAATTTTTGCGGGTCCATCCAACGAGTATGGAAACAACATCATCTTAATGGCGTCATGTGGAACATCCTTGAATTTGCTAGTGGCGGTGAGACGGTTGAAATTCCTAATGTGGTAATGCGGGTTGTCTTTCTCGTGACCTCGAAACTTGTTTGCTTGCAACATCGACATTAAACCCGTCTTAATCTCGAAATTCTCCGCAAGGATGGCGGGAATAACAATAGCCTCTCCAAAACCCTCGGTGGGTGCTTGTAGCAACTCCATCATAGTACGATTAGCCATTACGACTTCTTGTTCTATAATAGGTTCAACAATTGGAGGTTCTTCAACAATCAACGATCCTTGATTTGCTTGCTTTTGAAGACGTTTACGAGCTCGTTTAGCTTGATTACGAGTGATCATAAACTTCACGAAGAATGGGAGGTGAGCAAAGAAGATTCTTTTTGGTTGTTTTTTGGATTTTCAATTTTTTTGTGTTTTTGATGATATTTAATTTTTTTGGATTTTGGTGTATCTTCGTAGAGAACAATCTACAAAATCTCTCCTCGAATCAAACTCTTGATTAAAGAAGCCTCAAAGGAATGAAAACGATCACGTGGAGTGAACGTCTTCTAATGACTTTAGAACTTTGGTGAAAACCAAATTGTTCACGAGGGTTTAATCACAAAGAAAACCAAGCAAATATAGTATACGTATTAATACTTTGGGCGGCAAAACCCTCGATTAGCCTTCAATCTTAAAATACTCACAAGCAAGCGGGGAAACGAGGCGGCGCGAAGCACTTAAGAGCCTTTTTCCTTAGGGTATATTTTATAATACCCGCCTTATACCCACCTTATAGTTTGTATTTTTCAAAATCGAGCTTCACGAAAGTATTTATCTATTTTTGCCTTTTTCTTTTTGTTTGAGATTCGAATACAATAATTAGGAGATCAAATCCCAATTAAGGTTGTGTTTTCACACTTTTGGAGATATTGTATTTTGATTGTGATACTTAATACAATATATTAATAATATTTGTACAAGAAAAACCAAGAAAACCGATAATACGTGTTAAGGGAGTTCTACTTAACACAAATACTATTTTATGGATAATATCAAAAACAAAAGCTTCCAAATTAAAGCACAACACACCTCCCCGGCAGCGGCGCCAAAATGATTGTGGTAAAATACGACTCTTGTTTAGGAAAACAAAAGAACGTATATGAGCGGAAAGTATTAAGTACGACGGTTTAGGAAAACCGTGCACTAATGACCCTCAATCAAATAAAAGAGAAGAGAAAGAGTTCGTTTCCCAAGGAGGTATTTGTGTTGTGAATTAACTTGTATGTATTTGAGATTAATATTGAGAAGAATGGGGATGAGAAGATGAAAGACGGATACGTTAAAATTAAACTACGATGAAAACGTAAAGCCGTGAAAAACTACCCAAATTAAAAATTATTAAAACCAAAAACAAAATATCAAAAAGGCTAAAAACAAGTCTCAAATAATATAAACAAAGATAAAAATCCAACAAAGATATTTTAAAACCTTTTATTAATTAAATATTTAATTTTAAATGCTAATTAAAGCCCTAAAATTAAATATAACTAATTCAAATGTCTAAAATATGATTTTATTGAATAATCACTTAACTTATATTATTATATGACTAAAAAGTAATTTTCTAAAAATTAAAAGCTATTAAAACTATTTTTAAAACTCTAAAAATGATTTAAAATGATTAAAAACTTATTAAACTTAAAATAATTATAAAAATAAATCTAAAAGCTATAAAAATATTCTAAAAATGGAAATAGTCCTAATTAATGACAAAGAACCTAAGAAAAATGAAAAAGAAATAAAAATAAAATTTTGAAATTTTAATATTAAAATAATATTAAAATAATACTAAAAATAAAAAGTTTCTAAAATTTATTCTAAAAAATTTCTAAAAATCCTAAATAATATAACTAAGAGAAAAACACAAATTAGAGCTCCTAAACCTTTTTTAATAATTTTATAAAAATCTTTAAAGTTTATAAAAAACCTTAAAATAATATAAAATTAAAAATTAAAGTTTATAAAACCAAAATAAGATGTAAACCTCAAGTTATATATTAAAAAGATAAAAACTATTTTTCCTAAAAATTAAAAATCTTTTTGGTATTTTTTATTGATTTAATAAAATACGTCTATTAAATAAATCCTAGAAAATAATAAAATAAAGGGAAAATTTTGAAACCAATTCAGAAAAATCTATAAACCTATTAAAGACCTAGGAAAAATAAGCTACACAAAATAAGCTTATTAAATAAGCTAGAAATGGTAAAATAAGCCACGGCTTATTTATTTAACTAGAAAGACAAAACGTATTAAATAACTATGGAAACCAAAACTCTCAGTCAAAGTCCCCAGGGCGCAATGGTAACTTGTTATGTGTGTGAGTGTGGAGACCAGGGTTCGAGTCTTAGCAACCCCCTTTTTATACTTTTTTTTATATTTTTTATTTTTTTGCTTTTTGAATCAATCCAGTAACCTTAGCAAGCTTGAATCACAATTCCACTTTCTTTTTAATCAAGGCTTAAGCCAAATCAAAGAGTAAAAACGTGGCAGGTTCCCTATGAAACACAAGCAGGTTGAACTTGTGCTCACAAATGATTAAAAACCAAGAGGTCTTGGCTGTGGGGCTTACTTGGTGATTATTTTGGACAATGAGGGGCACTCTTGTGCTCTTTGGAGCACAAGAAGTCACAACAAGCAAGAATAAAACACTTAGCAAGCTAATCAAGCAAACAGATGCACACCAAATCAAAATCAATGCACAAACAAGCTTATTAAGTCTCTGTGATGTTTAGTATAGGTCTGTGGTCTTATATGCTTCTAGCTAGCACTCAAGTGAACTTCACAAGCCAAAATTTGGCACACACACTCACAAGATTGTACTCAAGCAATAACAAACTTAAAATACCCTAACTCTTAACAGGAATCAAAGACCAAGCTCACAAATCATGAAACATAAGCAGATTATGACTAATGTAGATTTGAGCAACTCTTTATCCTTTAAAACTTCACCAAACTTGCTTAAACTTGATCCAAATATACTACAAACTAACTAGAAACCTATCTTAACCCTTTTTTAAGACTCTAACGTGTTTTCAAAAACAAATCAAATCAAATTACCCTGCTAAACCTTGTTTCCAAACACCCTGTTAAAAACTGAAAACCAACTTTTTCACATCAAATCCTTACAAATCCTATTCAAACTGGTTCCCTTAACATCTAGCATGCATATGACACCACATAAACACAAATCAAGCAGCTTAATCAACAAAAATCAAGCAATCAAACAACCTTCACTTTCTGAAATTTTACAAAGATAAAAGAGGTTTACCTAAGGACCCTTACATCCAAGGGTCCTTGTGGTTGCTTAACCACCTCCCTATGCACCCGGGTGCATGCAGACACAAAAATCAACACCTTCTTTACCTGTTTAAGAAGATCAAACAAAAACAAGAAAAACAAGGATAATATGCAAGATACTATTCTGTTTCTTTTTTTTCCTTTCTTAAAAACTTTTCCAAAACTTTTCCAAACTACTTAACACGTTTTAATAACCTAATATCACTAACCAATGTCACTTCTTAACATCAAACACCCTGAAACAAATTTCTCCAAAAATATCTCAATTTTCAGAAACTTTGAATAATTTTGAAACTCAAAATTACTCAACCAAATATAAAAAGTGGAACTCAGAATCAAGCATCAACACAATACACAACTTTTAAAAACCATAAAAAGGGATTACACTTGATTAATATCAAAAACCAAACTTTTATTTTTCTAAAAAGGAATTACAAGTGTGAGCTTGAAAACTGGAACAAGGGGTCATCACAGGTTGATGCCTCCTTTTATAGTGCTCTATAGAAGAACCTAGAAGACTAAAAACATAAACCCTAACAGTAGAAAATCTCTAAAATGCCCTCAAAACTTTCTAGACGTTTTTGGTGATTCAAGCTGTCCTTTTTGATCTCATCCATCCATTTTTGCTTTGGGAGAAAGCAAACCATCCTAGCTGTTGATATTGGACACGTATCAGTGCTTGGAGCCCAAGGCGTTTTCCTATTGGTGGAATGGGAATTGGGGGTTTGGAACACACGCGTGGGATTGGGAAGTTTGTGTGTGGGTTAGGTTTTAGTGTGTGGGAATTACACGTGTGAGAGTTTAATTAGTTTTTACCCAAGGTTAAGTCGGGGTAAAATCTGGGTTGTAAAAAGATGAACAGTAAACCCCTTTGATCCGATTTTGGAGGAATAGTGGGTGTTTGGCGCAAATTCTTTTTAAATCTTTCACTTTGTGCACTTTCAGTCCTTGTGGTTTGGATTTTTTGGTAAACAAGGTTTTAAGCCCTAATAAACGATTTTGCTTTGTTAATATCTTTCAAGACTTTACACTTTTGGCACCAACTTGGGAAAAAGGTTATCAAAGGGTTATTTTTGACATTTTTGGATAATTCAGGGACTGAACTTAGACAATCTTGATCTTCAAAGGTCTTCAATGTCTCTTAAACTTCATGAGGGACTATAATTGACAATTTGAATTTGTTGAGGGACTATTCTTGCCATTTCTTCAAAGTTGAAGGACCTTTTTGCAATTTTGACAAACTTAAGGGACCAAACTTGTAATTATTAATATACAAGGGTTTTAAGTGTCATTTCTTCATTAAATAAGGATCAATCTTGTTTTGTCTTCAAGTCTTCAAGGGTATTTGATGAAGATTTCATGATTAGGGCCCGGTTCTTTGTACGGCTTCGTTTCTCGTGTCCGTTTTTCCTTGTATCTTGTGATCTTTTGTCTTTTTCACGATATCCATACCTAAAATACACAAGTAAACAAACACAAGCATATATATGGTATTTTATGACATTTTTATGCATTTAAAGCCCGAAAAGAACGATGAGATCATGTATAAATGCCATCTCATCACCCCTGATTTATTAGGAGCATGTGGGCAAATGTCGACATACGGTACCAGTACAAACAACAATGGGAGGATTCAGAGACATATTATATTTAGATCGGTCATTTCTTTTAGCCCATTTGTATATCATATAAAAGAGGAAAATATTGGTATCGTAGGCACATTGATTCATCTCATAACAAACGGAATAAGGAAAAAAAGTCTGTCTCTCTCTCACAGCATCTTTGAAATCTATCTCCTTCTCACACCACATAACATATCAGTTAGATCTTTGAACGCAATTGCTTCGTTATAAAGCATAGGAATCACGCTTCCAAAGTCACTAAAGTGTATTCAATATGCATAAAACTTCGTACGTAATCTTGTATTGAAAAAGTGGATGATCATCAAAATACTTTACTTCAAAGAAACTTGTATAAACTTTATATAAAAGCATGTTTTCCAACAAGCATCAATTCTTGAAAACTTATAAAAGCTTAGGCTAGTGAAGTCTTCTAGTACGAATTTAAAAAAAGATTCTAATGATAGTCCTGCAGTAGTTGAACGGAAGAGGGTACTTGACACAAATGCTAGCAGACTGTTTTAGGGTCTCTAAATTATTTTTGGTCGAACACAGGTCATACAAATTCAAGGTTAGTCAAAGTCACTATGCGTCTATGATCTACCTGTGAGTGCACCTTCTTTGTCAGGTTTTCCTTTGTTTTATTTCTAATGTGTTAAGCTAATATAAACCTTACGTTGATAGAAGCCCGGCTCATAGAAACTCATGGAAAGTGTTTTAAGCATTTATAGGCAATTAAAATCCACATGATTAGTACAATAGGACCCGATGACACCGGAAGATATATATCTAAACTCAAAGATATATACCGAAAGAAATCATCAGGCACATTGTTTCTACTAATACACTATTCAACATATTACAAAGCTCACGCATTCAAACTTTCATCATGGAAATAATGTATGTACTAAGATACTGACTATGTAATGAAAGAAATACAACATCCAAATAGGGATTCTCATTCACATACATCCTTCTGTTTGTTAGTATTTTGAGTGAATTATTGTATAAGTATCGATCATGGAGAATGAAAAACAGATTCAAAATTATATTCATCTAACTCTAAAAAACATATATTCAAGATTTTCATGCATAAAGTATTAGTAAGTGTATCTTACTAATAGGGTGTTATTTGTTTAATAATTGGGTGTTATTTGTTTAATAATTGGGCTTTCTATAGATGGGTCATTTATGTATTCGAAGTTCAAAAAATAGCATTTCATCATAAACCTCACGACATTTTATCGAGCCTCAACTGTAGTATACAATAATCAACATCCCGTTTACTTAAGAATGGGTTATAACAAATCAAATCAGCAAATTACCTCATTTTCATCAGCAATCTGCATACCTTTTTTATCTTAGATTATGAAGCACTCAGTCACCAACATGCTTCTATGTTACCATTTTTAAACCAACAAACATACGTTGAAGAGCTTACACTTATGGCCTCTTATAAGAGCTAGAGAGTTCATCCACACACTTCCTCTTCGAGAAACCTTGTGAATAGAAATCAAGAACTATGATTAGGCAAAACACAAACTAAGCTGCTCTCAAGGTCCGGATCTATATCATTGCCAGCAAAATAAATTAACCCTATCATAAGTGTAGCACAAATAGAATAATTGAACAGATAATAGGAGAACTAATTAGTATCACTATCCAACCCGATCTTCCAATTTAGGGTTTAAGGATTCCATTTCATTGAAGTGGAATTTGGCAAGCTCGAGCAACGATAAGAGATACTGTGGTGGCAACTTTGACACATTCACTTATCAATAGGTCGTTTCGAGTTATGTTTTATCAATAATGGGTAAAAACAAAAACTTCGGCTAAATAAGAAACTGGTCAAGAGGACAAAATGTGTTTAAAGTCAACACGCCTGGCCCCTGACTACAGAAATGTGTGTGGGACTAAGCAGAAGCTAACCTCAATAATTGAGAAGCCTCCTCGTCGTAGACCTTCTTGATTCAAACCACGTAACTCTACTTTATCTCCAACCACCATTGTATACTTGGGGACATCTTGAGAAACCTTGTGAATAGAAATCAAGAACTATGATTAGGCAAAACACAAACTAAGCTGATCTCAAGGTTCGGATCTATATCATTGCCAACAAATAAATTAACCCTACCATAAGTGTAGCACAACTAGAATAATTGAACAAATAATAGCAGAACTAATTAGTATCACTATCCAACCCGATCTTCCAACTTACGGTTTAAGGATTCCATTTCATTGAAGTGGAATTTGGCAAGCTCAGGCAGCGATAAGAGATAGAGTGGTGGCAACTTGGACACATTCACTTATCAATAGGTCGTTTCGGGTTAAGTTTTATCAATAATGGGTAAAAACAAAAACTTCAGCTAAATAAGAAACTGGTCAAGAGGACAAAATATGTTTAAAATCAACACGCCTGACCCCTGACTACGTAAATGTGTGTGAGACTAAGCAGAAGCTAACCTCAGTAACTGAGAAGCCTCCTCGTCGCAGACCTTCTAGATTCAAACCACATAACTCTGCTCTGTCTCCAACCACCATTGTATACTTGGGGACATCTTGAGAAACCTTGTGAATAGAAATCAAGAACTATGATTAGGCAAAACACAAACTTCCACCTAGTCAAAGTGTAGGATTTAACATTGATGAGTTGAATCAATGCACATAAACATGCTGTTACTTTAGTACTATTCTGCTACAACATGTGCTACGATCCCACCATCATAATAGAAACATATAGCAGGACGTATCCTTCTGTTCACACTTGCAACAGTATACACATCTGTTCTTTATAGCCTGGACCATAAGAATAACCCTTGAATAAAGTAATAATACCTTTCCCACGTCTATATGTAACCATGTCTTTGTCTGCTACTGTTTTGATCCCACGATCACAAATAATACATCACTATGAACAACTTGTCATTCAAACAGTAGTACCAACTTCTAACCATGAATCTTAGCAACAGACCACCAATATTCGTTAAGAGTAGTACTTCCTTGCACAGACCGCATAGACTATTCATGTGTGCCACTGACCATCAAACTATTCTCGAAGCAAAAACCGGGCACCGTCACAAAGGAGTACAAAACAGGGGCATGTTTAAACTGTCATAAAAAACAGAATCTCATCAGATGTCAAAGCTTTAGCAGCAACCGTAATTTTTTTCTAAGAGGGGAAATATTTAATATGAAAAAGAAAAAGGTATGTAAAACATATTTTACAGTAGTAGCAGCCGCAGAAGGTGGTCGAACCATATTGGACCAAACTAAAACAGTATATACGGGCACTTACAAATGGGAAAGCCAACCCACGCTACGCCGCAGTGTTGTGCGGTCGCTTTTGGCGACGTTTTTATGTTACAGGTGTTAGTCGACAACGAACAGCTGTAAGACAGAAGCAACATGTGATGCTAATATAAACGCAAAATTTTATCATACCTGAAAAAGTAACTCATCTAGTAAGTTTATATGTATGGGAGATGAATCAACAACAACTTTACTATACGCGCTACCAAAAGGAGCCACTGGTCTGACATTAACCCCATACATATTTGCATTCATCTACATACCATAAAGATGCTTGAAAATGCAACATCTAAAAATAAAATAAAAAATCCCCGAACGAGAAAACTAACAAACTTATCACGTCATAACGATAAATAACAATCCCAAAAACATTGAATTCGTGGAAATCACCTATAATTTATCCTAAATTTATGGCGGCATACATAGGTAATTTGGCCTTTTTAAGTACAATTGGTCTGTTTAGCGCGAAAACGGTACAATTGGTAACAAAAAGCAATAAAGAAAAGAAAAAACGAACCAAGTCGTGGTCTTCTGGTAATAAACAATCCAGCAGCTCTCAACTGTGAGGCTGTTTCAAGTTGTGCCACAATGCACCTGTAAAAAAAGAAGAACGTTGGTTCCTTTGAATAATAATGGAAAATCAACAAATACAAATTATTTGAATATTTCTTACCTCTTTTGTGATCCCATTATCCAATGACCGAAAATTTGATGATATATTCATTTTCGTGATCACTTGTGAATGTACGTACATGCACATTAGCTAAACGAACTTATTTTCTATACAATGAAGAAAAGGTTGGAATACCTTCAATAATGCATAGTGTGTTGCTTCTGTCGAAGTCTTTTTTCTACTTTGCTTCCACTCGAGTTTCAGCTAACCTCCAATGGTCGCAAGCGTAACAAGCTTGCGTCATCAAAAAACGTTATTTAAATTAAAACCACCTCAAATGACGCTCATATTACGTACACGAGAATCATGATGAACAATACAACGCATATACCTTTCTTGGAAAAAGAATCTCTATCTGCCTCCATGTTGCTTGACTCATTTAAAGGAACAAACCACATCAACATACATGTAGAAGGCGAGCTTACAAACTGTTTGGCTCAGAGTCGCATTTGCAGGCCGGTATCAGAATATACCTAACCCGCGATGGCTGCCAACACGCAATCGTGCTGCCTCGCCAAGGTACGTTTAATGAACGCACAAATGCTACAATTTAACACCCCCAAATTTACTAGCAGCGGAAACCAACCATTTGGGTGTTAAGAAATAGCACAATCACAAAAGATTATAAATAACAACACCAAAAGAGACATTTTTAGATAAAGGGTTCCATTCATAAAGATCAGAGTACTGGTCCCACAAACCGTTACCAACATTTCTTACATAAAACTTTTAAAGTACATAAACGTTTAAAAGTAAAGAGATAACTGAATGGAACGAAAACATGTTTTCCAAAACATTAGCGCTTGCCTCCTCGTCCATTCCAAACCTCCAGCATCCATCTTTATTTACCTGAGATAAACATGCTAAAAAGTCAACTAAAAAGTCGAGTGAATTTATAGAGTTTATAAGAATAATAAGTGAACACAATAATTATTAATCATCTGAAACTTATCACACAGACAAGTCATATATATAGATAAATGCATTAAGCTCACGCCACTGAACGTTAACCAACATATCAAACCGAGTCACTTACGGCGCCCCTACTAACAGGTAATATTGTCATATACCAACGATCTCTTATACATAATATCCCTTTCAGGTGCTCCAAGGATACATACCCTAGGATAAGGCTGTCAAACCAAATAGATCTATCATATGTATTAGCGTTTACCCCTTCGAGTAATTAACAGTGCATGAAATTCAGGGACTTCATTAGACAATGGTACTTATGCATTTATCATCTCATTCGGGTCCAGCATACCGAAAACAACTTGTGTTCATTTTATAAAACAACATGTATCCCCCCCGCGGGTTTAATAAAACATTTAAAGTTTAAAGGCGAGACTATAAACTCACCTTTAGGCGAACGGAACGGATGACGGATGAATAATGGAACCGGGCTGTAGAAGAGTAGATAGTAGCACTCCAATTCTATTCGTGACCTACAAAAGTGATCACGCCCCTTAAGTACGCGTTTTATATGCTTATAAAATAATTATATGAAGATAATTCGATAAAAATGTATTACGGGTAAAAATTTGCACCAACACCTAAGTCAAAGTGAACCAAGGCTAAACAAGGTTTATAACCTGTAGCAATTATGTATTCTATATGGTCTAAGTGTTAAACCAAGTATCCAATACGGGTTGCACATAAAACGCCTCAAGTTTACATAACAAAAGACGTAAAAGTCAAAATGATTCGGCGGGACTGTTTTGAGAAGAGTATATCTCCCAAACCCTAAACCCAATGATTATGAGATTTAAACCCCTGGAACACACTTGGAATCTAGTTTCCAAAATGTCCAACCATTCGATCTAAGTGTTTACGGAACTTTCTAAAAGTCCAAAACACTAACAGCCCTACCGTAAGAACTTAATGGTCAAACTGCACTAGTCAAACTTGGGACAAAATAACCCGTTAACCTATAAGGTTTAAGGGACTGAGATTACCACCATTGGAAAGCCTCATGATTCTACTTTCGGCCCATACCAACCACGAGTAAATAGCTACTACCAATTAGCGGGAAAGTTACATTCTTTGAAAGGTTACAAAATCAGAATTTTGTTTTTAAACTCGGGTTTACCATTTTAGTCATAAAAATCATTTGGTGATAGCTATTAACATGAGGTCAGTGGGAGGACTTCATATATGATCCCTACTACTGTGAAACCTTAAATAGCACATATGGGGGTCAATAATCCGTAGCCACAACCTATGCGAACCTGCTGTCCCGGAATTGATTTTCTAACTTAAATTGACCATAACTTCCTCATCCGGAGGAGTTGAGTGCCTATCCAACTCACCACTAACATGTAAAAGACCTAAGGAACCCATTTAAGCTGTAAAAAGTGCAGGTCACAGTAGAAAATATATGAGTTTTGGGCTCACATACCTGCTGTCCGAATTTTGGCATCATAGCATCTATACCAAACAACCTCTAATTCATTTCCAACAATCAAAAACACATATTATATTAACCTAGATAGATCAAAACACTATAAATACATATCATGCATGGTCAAAAATCAAAACCCACCTAAGAACAATAACCATAACAACAAAGCTAATCAACAAAACCAATCACTCAAAAACCACAACATGATCCCCATGGGATCATGTTTGGCCGCGGCTCAATCAAGCCACCAATGGTGTTCTTGGACAAAATTCCTAGTAATTCTATTAGTCTAAACACTATTAAACATATTGTATGTCTAATCCCATGATCAAACATGCAAGAACACAAACCTTGAATTTTATGTTTTTCTTATAATCAATTGCATGAGCAAATAAAACATGGGTTAATTATAAGCGTTTATCAAGGATGATTTTGATATGATTTAATTGAAGGATTGAGCAAGAAAAATTGATCTATAGGGCTGTTTTTTAAGGTGTTAGTCGAACCAAGTGAAAGAACAGGAGAAAGAGTTCTAATTTTGGAAGGAAAAAAAATGACAGTTGTGTTTGGTGTGTGTGTTTGTTTCGACGGACAAAGAGAAAAAAAAAGGGAAAATGGGCTTGGCCCATTACTAAGTTACTTATTACTAATCAACTAAAGCCCAAAGTTAAAATTACTCCTAACCCGACTCGATTCCTAAAAGTCGCTAATAAATCTTATTCGGTGCAAATTTATTTACGTAAATACAAAATTTATAAAATAATATTTTTGACTAAATATAGTCGAATTATGTCGCCGTCGGTTCCCGTTCCATCGATCCGTCACGTTTTATAAAATTTATGCGAGAGAGCGTTTAAATCAATTTTCATGACTTAAATTTAAACGGAAAAATATATAAAAATTTCCATAAATCCAAATAAATCATTTTAAATGAGTAGAAAAATAATTAAAATATAATATAATTAAAATTCACGAGAAAATAAATATGACCTTATTTTTACGGGTTTTACATCCTCACCACCATAAGGGAGCGACGTCCCGGCGCTCAACTCACCTCATACTCGAGTTGATCACTACCCGGAAGGATGAGGGCATTCCTTATAAAGAATTCCTCACGTTCCCACGTGAATCTTGATCCATGATCTCCACTGGTTCTTTTACAAAACGCAACTTATCGTCAAGTTGTATCTCACCAAAAAGGAATAAATAAATACTTATCCACCAATCACCCGTCAAGCCCGACACATGATAATTTTATGAATCACACGAAGCTCATTCGACGACAAGAATAGATGACAGGATTTTCGGGTAAGTCCAGTTAAAAGGAATGTTGAAATTTAAAGGATAGCCATTGGCCGGATAGCCATGGACACACTTCAAAAGAACTAACAAGAAAAACATTTCGTCATCGGAGGGTGCTCACACGCGGGTCCCTACTCAAAAGATAATACAAAGACGCCATCTCACTTTCGCCAACGCGCATTAAAGTTTCAATAAACATCGTCGTTGAAAGTCAAAAAGGTATTACATAATATGTGTTCTACATGATCGGACGTCATCGGATGATGCCGCCTCAAGTTCTCACAACTTACGATCATTTGACTAGATCACACACCATATAAGTACATAAAAGAAAAGGTCGAACATAAACATCGAGTATAGATCTCCACCGTTAATCATCGAGAAAACCTTGAACGAACCCTTGATAATAACCACTTGATCTCAAGAGTCTTTCCACTTGCGGTGTCGGCTCCAACATACTCATCGAGGTTGTAACGAATTTATTAACTCCATTCATTAAGAGATTCGGTCTTCAATCATTCCACAAGTACACGCATAAATCCTGATGACACTTATCGTTTCTTCTTATACACTGCTTCCCGAGGTTCATTTTAAACTCAGAATAAAATAGTGATCTTCAATACGAGGAACAGAACGAGATAAAAATGAATTCAATAAACGCATAAACGGACAAGATGTGGTAAAATGATTTAAGGTTGACGATCGACGAGGGATCTCGACTCACGTAACCGTAAAACATAATAATTCGTAATACTATAAAATTTAGAGCGAAGAATGAATTAAATATTAACATTAAAATAACGTTTGTCACAATTATCCGTCCCAGATTTGGTATTACCTTAAAACTCAGTTGAGGTACCTTCATAAGGATGATATATTAAAAATAGAAGTTAAATAGCTTCATAATTTATTTTGTTGTCTTAAGAAATTTTGAAAGAATGACATGAATTTATAAATTAAACTCATACTGATGGTTACAATTAGAAAATATAATTTCAAATCAAATCACTATTAGGAATATAAGTTAAACCGATAATTTCATTACATTTAAAAGTAAAGTATGATAAGTCAATTACTTCAAAGATAGAGATAATTTCATTTTAAACATTAGTTTTAGTTATACAAAATATGATGTATAAATTTGACCTTTTTCTTATGATAGTTATTTCATTAATTGAAAATCATTGGAAAATGTATAAAAGTTCCATGAAAATTTTATAATACGTTGTAGAAGTTCATAAAGGTGTTTTTTATTTAAAAATAAACATGGGATATATTCAGGTTTCAAAATGTGACAAGATAATGAACGAATACGAATGGAAATAATGGTAAACAATTAGTACGAAATCAGCGGTACAAAAAGAGGACGAAGAAATGTCGTATGAATTCTTAAAGAGAATAATAAAATAAAGGCGTTGATGGTAAGATGATAAGAAATAATAGATCAAACAAGTTGTCAATTTTGTTAGTGCAGTCGGTGGTTCACCAATATCAGCTCATTAACTTTGTGACAACCGGGAATTTTCCAGGCTTTAATTAATAATAAATTATATTACTTATTAATCGAAATTCGTTTTCAAGAGATATCAAAGTTAGTTAATTCGAAAACGGGAGTTTATTTTACATACTGTAAACGACTGCGCAAAATCTGAGAACTGACGCGATACAAATTAAATTTATATTTAATTATTCAGAAATATTTGATAAAAGGTTTATTAAGATAGCAGATACTTTTATTTTAGTGCTAAAAACGTACGTTGAAAACGAGAACATATTTTTCTTTAAACACAACTATTCGAGTTAACCGATATATAATAACTATTTTAAATAAAAATATATTTAACGATTACGAAAAGTTTGTCGAACAAATACTCTAAATTATTGGAAAAATCATTTTAAAATCAATGGTGTGTTTTTCGGTAAACGAATCTAAGTTTATCTAACTAACGAGTCCCGAACCATGCTTAAGCAAAAATGACGAGAAATGTAAGTAAATAAGGTACAATACAAACCCCCAACTATTTTAAATATTACACTTAGTTTTGGAACTTCTAGATATAGGTATATATAGCTTAGAAATTAGGGTTTTTATCATAACCTAAACCTAACCCTAATAAAACACACACTACTCCCTCTATTATGTCCAGCCGTCACTTTTCCGACCAAGATTTCCGGCCACCAGAAAACAGCCGCCGTCACCTATAACCAACAGATCGGATAGATCTATACCGGTCTGCTTATTCATGCCAGTCCACAACCATCACCACCACCCAGTCGAATTTATGCCACCACCACCATATTGTCACGAATATCACCATCTTAAATCCGTCGCCACCCACCATCGTGAATCCACCACCACCACTCGACTCCCAGTCGTGGCCTACACCACGGACTGCCAACATCACAGCCACGACGTCGCAAAGTCACACCTACCATATTAATACCGAGACACCACAACTACTGTCATCATCTTTGTAAACCACCTCACTATCAACAATAGATCTAAAACCATGTCGTGACCACCGGTCTCAGCGAACCACCATCATTACCGACGTACCCTCAGCCATGTTTCACGGCAGCCAACAACATCGGGTTTGTTTTGTTGCTGTTTTAGTATGTGTTACTATCGAGATACCAAATCAGGTGGCATTAGGGATGTGTTTGTCTCGCTTGTTTAGCCCATTTAGGGTCTTCGAGTTGTGTGTTACGAGTACATAAGCCATCGGGGTGTTTGCTTATGATGAAATCCGAAGAGGGGTGTTTGTTGCTGCAGTTTAATGAACCTGATGGACCGCTGTTTCAGCTTAAAGCCACCAGCCATGAGTTTTTGTTTCGGTATAAAACCAACAACGAGGGCGTGGTTGGTGCGGTTATTTACAGCCGCAATAGAGAGTGTTTAGTTTGTTTCCATATATCAGAACTTGACTGTTCATTTCAGTTATATGAAGACATCACGAAAGTATGTTCATTTGGAGACATAACCGACTCATAGGGGTGCGTTATCGTTCGCTGATTTCCCGCAGTAGGGGTACGTTTTGGCCTGCTGATTTCCAGCAGCAGGAGTGCGTTTGGTTTATAGTGTGTTGGGTTTAAAACAATACCGACAGTAGGTTGCGTTCGGGTCAACTTAAGGGTGCGTTTTAGAGCGGGCAGAAATTGAGAACAAAGAGGTGTTGGATTTGCTGTTTATCGGCAGCAGCAGGTGTTGGATTCGTTGTTTATCAGCTGCTGGTGTTTGGTTCACTGTTTTCGAGCAGCAGGAATCGTTGGGATTGCAGCAGGGGTTACGAAAATCTTTGGGGTTGTTGCTAAGTAGTAAGGGTGCGTTTGGGCTTACAGAACGTTTAAAGGGCGTTTGGGTTGCTATTTATTAGTTCGGGTGTGTTTGGACGAGGGTCGTCAAGAGTTTAAAGCGGCGGGCGCGAATCGGGCTCATGGTTCGTTGTGGTTTAGTTCGGCTATTAACTTATCTAATTTCTTAATTACTATAACGGATTAAACGAGGGTATACATATATAAGTATATATTTATGGTTAAGTAAATATGTCAAATACTATTATTATCACGAGAACTATATAAATGATCATACATTTAATTAATGTGTTTAAATAACCCACATCGGGCGTTTGGCTTTGCGATTTACAACACATAGGTTGTGTTAGGTCGAAACTTAATTTTGGTACTTAATCGGCCTAAGTTGGATATATATATACATTAAAACGCGATTGGTGTAACGTAGGTTTATTTGAAGATAGAAAATATTGAGAATTGATATATATGGAAAACGTTGTATAAACGAATAGGTCATGTCGAAATTGCTATAAAACTTTATACTTTATATTTTGTTCGCTAAAAACTACTATTATATTTGTAACCGATAAAACAAATAAGTACTACTATAATTGTAGAGCAATAAAATAAATAAATACTTTTATATGCGTAAGCGATAAAAATAAATGGATTCTATTATATTGATAAACCGATGAAAGATATATTTTTATTTAAAACTGGCAATTATTACTTAAGTGGTGATTTCCTTAAAATGTGTCGAACTATGTTGTCTAATTATTTTTATCACGATCGTTATACTGTAAATACAAAATAAATATATACTTTGATTTATTTTGTAAGATGGTTGTCTCTATTATATAATTCAACGTAAGAATTATATCATCGTCTGGTTATACGTAATGAGTACGGAATACATTACATATTTTGTGTGTGCTTAATTGATTAATTTTATTTAACCAACCACCGAACTATTATAATTTAGAACTTAACTATTTTATCAACGGGTCACGTTGATGTACATGTGTATCGAGAACTCAACTATACATTTTCTTAAGTTATTGGATTTAGCCGATTAGTTAAACCACAACACCATGACCGAGCCGTATCGATTTCCGTTTCTACTGAGTGTATTGTTAGCATCACTATTATTCGCGCTACTTCGTCGAGGTGAGTTCATACCCCACCTTTTCTTGCTTTGAATTGAGTTATAAATGTTTTATAATTGCTCTTTGGGGGAGGTACATGCTTGGTCATAAACTACTTATAAACTTGCTTGTTTGTCAGAAACTGATATTAAACTTGTTTGGTTGTCAATAACTGTGTATACACTATTTGATTGTCATAAACTAATCTTAAGCTTACTTGGTTGGTCATAAACTATCTTTAAACTGGTTTAATTGTTACGTGCTGAGTGGTCAACTCCTCTAATTGTTATAATGTTCATAACCCAAAACTTTAACTGCTTTTTATTGGTTCTCGGGTAGAGACAATGGTTGCAAGAATGAACACAAGTGCATATCTCTTTTATGTATTGGTCTAAGTCCCACTTTAACCCAATTACTTTGGCCCATTATCATGAACCGTTAATTTAGACCGGATGACCGGTCGAAAGCGCGAATGTTATGGATAGATCTATCGGGGTTGACGCCCCTGTCCGGCTTGGTCCAACAGAGGACAAGCGGGCACAGTTTCATTTGAGTCTGTGGACGGATGTCGTGGGTTAGGCATCCGTAGGGGCTGCATTATATGATTATACTACCGGTGTTGTTAACGCTTCGGTGTCATGAGCTTAGACAATAATAAATGCCTTATTTTATTTAGTGACTTTGTATTTGTTATATTGTCACCAAGTGGTTGGAAAATCTTGTGGTTCATTAAACAATTTTATTCTATTGGAAAACTTTATTATTTATCAGTGAGCTTTGCTTTTATCAGAATACGCTAACTATTATCTGTGAACTCTGTTTTATCTATAAACTCTATTTATTTCATGTGAATACTGTTTTATTAGAAAACACAATTTATTTTCCGCGAACTTTGTCTTATCAGAAACTCTACTTAGTTTAGTGAACTTTGTTATATCAGTAAACTCTCGGCTTTTATAAATAAACTCTGTCTTTATCAATACACTTTGAAATTGTCAAAGAAAGTTTATTTAACAGGAACTGTGATTTTTAAACTCTTATATTTTACTGCAAGGCGCAGTGGTCGGTAAAACTCTAATTTTTCATAAACGTTTTAAAACAAACTTATGAACTCACCAACTTTATGTTGACATTTTAAGCATGTATTTCAGGTACTTGATTATGTGGATTATTTGGAGTCTACTTTGTGGTTTTTGGCATGTAGAGGTCGTTCTCGGATCAAGCTCTCGATTACTCATGAAGTCACAAGTCCCCAAAGCAAGTCTTCCGCTGTGGTGAATTTGGGGGTGTGACAGATTGGTATCAGAGCCTTGGTTATAGAGAACTAGGTTGCATTAGTAACTCTAGACTATAACCGGCTCTTAGTTTTATCTAGTAGTAACACTCATCACATTATACTTATTCCGCTGCTATACGAATATTTGCAATGCATGGTTGTTATTGCTCGTTGCCTGTCATGTTATTACTTGTTTACATGAGATCGATTGTTTGATTAGTGCACTTAGACATATAATATACTTTTATATATGAACGCTAGAACATTCATTGGGCATTGTGAGTTACACAATGGTCCCACATATCTTTTTATAATCAAACCTAGAGACATTATATGAATTTTTGTTGACGATTGGTCATGAGTAATCCCCAGGTTCGAGCTAATTCATTCAAAAAGGTTGAGAGGTGTGACAATACTTAACTATGCCTCAGTGAGCCTCATGTTTGATTGAGTGCGAGATGGAGTTAAGTATGGGACATTACACAACCTATGATTTTTGATGAATTACCTTGGGGGTGGGTAAGACTCGTAGTATTACGTGTTAATGTAGATTGTGTTGTATTTTCAGAGTCGAGCTGAGTCATCGAAAGTTGAGATGTGTAATAATTCATAACGAAACCCGGGCCATTCTTTGTGAGTGAGTTTCGAGGTTGGGTTATGATAAGTTATTACTCAGCTTGGTGTTTGATGAGTCTTCCTCGAGGATGGGAAGGAATTGTGTGATTGGATAATTGCTTATTTAGAACCGACTACTATATACTTATCCTACTTATAACCGTGAGTTTCTTTACTCAATATACGTCTACGACTGCTTTATCGCCTATCGACACTTATGTTCTTTGATCTGGTACGTTCGAAACGTCTACTTATGGAAGACGACTTATAGTCAACTCATGCTCTTTGCTTTTGGTAATTTTGGATAATATCGTTTAGATATTTTAACGATGTTGAATTTGGTATTTTGCCGGTGACACTTAAGTAGGACGATATATGAAGTCTTTATTTAAATGGATTGGGACGCCTTTGCATTTGAATAAAGAAATCATAAATCACCGAACCATAAGTTTATAATAACATATTTGCATAGATTAGGACGCTTTTGTATGCAAATATGTGATTATAAACGAGTGGGCTTAAGGATATCCGACGTGACCCTGTATTTATGATATTGGTTTAGTACTCCAGTTTTGGGAGTGTATTTATTTTAACTCATGATTTGTCCATACGAATTTATCGTATTTTTACTTGTTATAGTATCATCACGACGTTTCGACGAATGATTCTATAAGCTTCATTTGATTCGCGAATTGTTACGAGAATCATTTCTAAATAATTACTGATCGACGTGAACGTAATGGGATGGTGGTGGTGAACCCTTAGTGACGTTTAAGAACTAACGATGTTTCTCAACTCTTCGTTTCGAATTTTATCGTTCTATGAACGACGACCGATTCGTCAGATTGACATTTAGAACCGCTAAGATATATTCCTCTTCTACCTATTGCTTACCTAATTAACTATTGGTGGAAACACGATTTTAGAAGTTCGGACAGAATGATCTGTGAGCAGATATAAGTATATTCGATAGAACATTGGGTAGAACATCAAATCCTTTTCCCTACACTTTTATCACAGTATCAACGATTGAGTTCGAGGACGAACTCCAAATAACACGGAGGTGCTGTGACAACCGGGAATTTTCCAGGCTTTAATTAATAATAAATTATATTACTTATTAATCGAAATTCGTTTTCAAGAGATATCAAAGTTAGTTAATTCGAAAACGGGAGTTTATTTTACATACTGTAAACGACTGCGCAAAATCTGAGAACTGACGCGATACAAATTAAATTTATATTTAATTATTCAGAAATATTTGATAAAAGGTTTATTAAGATAGCAGATACTTTTATTTTAGTGCTAAAAACGTACGTTGAAAACGAGAACATATTTTTCTTTAAACACAACTATTCGAGTTAACCGATATATAATAACTATTTTAAATAAAAATATATTTAACGATTACGAAAAGTTTGTCGAACAAATACTCTAAATTATTGGAAAAATCATTTTAAAATCAATGGTGTGTTTTTCGGTAAACGAATCTAAGTTTATCTAACTAACGAGTCCCGAACCATGCTTAAGCAAAAATGACGAGAAATGTAAGTAAATAAGGTACAATACAAACCCCCAACTATTTTAAATATTACACTTAGTTTTGGAACTTCTAGATATAGGTATATATAGCTTAGAAATTAGGGTTTTTATCATAACCTAAACCTAACCCTAATAAAACACACACTACTCCCTCTATTATGTCCAGCCGTCACTTTTCCGACCAAGATTTCCGGCCACCAGAAAACAGCCGCCGTCACCTATAACCAACAGATCGGATAGATCTATACCGGTCTGCTTATTCATGCCAGTCCACAACCATCACCACCACCCAGTCGAATTTATGCCACCACCACCATATTGTCACGAATATCACCATCTTAAATCCGTCGCCACCCACCATCGTGAATCCACCACCACCACTCGACTCCCAGTCGTGGCCTACACCACGGACTGCCAACATCACAGCCACGACGTCGCAAAGTCACACCTACCATATTAATACCGAGACACCACAACTACTGTCATCATCTTTGTAAACCACCTCACTATCAACAATAGATCTAAAACCATGTCGTGACCACCGGTCTCAGCGAACCACCATCATTACCGACGTACCCTCAGCCATGTTTCACGGCAGCCAACAACATCGGGTTTGTTTTGTTGCTGTTTTAGTATGTGTTACTATCGAGATACCAAATCAGGTGGCATTAGGGATGTGTTTGTCTCGCTTGTTTAGCCCATTTAGGGTCTTCGAGTTGTGTGTTACGAGTACATAAGCCATCGGGGTGTTTGCTTATGATGAAATCCGAAGAGGGGTGTTTGTTGCTGCAGTTTAATGAACCTGATGGACCGCTGTTTCAGCTTAAAGCCACCAGCCATGAGTGTTTGTTTCGGTATAAAACCAACAACGAGGGCGTGGTTGGTGCGGTTATTTACAGCCGCAATAGAGAGTGTTTAGTTTGTTTCCATATATCAGAACTTGACTGTTCATTTCAGTTATATGAAGACATCACGAAAGTATGTTCATTTGGAGACATAACCGACTCATAGGGGTGCGTTATCGTTCGCTGATTTCCCGCAGTAGGGGTACGTTTTGGCCTGCTGATTTCCAGCAGCAGGAGTGCGTTTGGTTTATAGTGTGTTGGGTTTAAAACAATACCGACAGTAGGTTGCGTTCGGGTCAACTTAAGGGTGCGTTTTAGAGCGGGC
The DNA here is from genome assembly GCA_025667525.1 of Glebionis coronaria. Taxonomy (NCBI): domain Eukaryota; kingdom Viridiplantae; phylum Streptophyta; class Magnoliopsida; order Asterales; family Asteraceae; genus Glebionis; species Glebionis coronaria. The sequence goes on from CM046876.1 coordinate 574,258,073, forward strand.
AGAAATTGAGAACAAAGAGGTGTTGGATTTGCTGTTTATCGGCAGCAGCAGGTGTTGGATTCGTTGTTTATCAGCTGCTGGTGTTTGGTTCACTGTTTTCGAGCAGCAGGAATCGTTGGGATTGCAGCAGGGGTTACGAAAATCTTTGGGGTTGTTGCTAAGTAGTAAGGGTGCGTTTGGGCTTACAGAACGTTTAAAGGGCGTTTGGGTTGCTATTTATTAGTTCGGGTGTGTTTGGACGAGGGTCGTCAAGAGTTTAAAGCGGCGGGCGCGAATCGGGCTCATGGTTCGTTGTGGTTTAGTTCGGCTATTAACTTATCTAATTTCTTAATTACTATAACGGATTAAACGAGGGTATACATATATAAGTATATATTTATGGTTAAGTAAATATGTCAAATACTATTATTATCGAGAACTATATAAATGATCATACATTTAATTAATGTGTTTAAATAACCCACATCGGGCGTTTGGCTTTGCGATTTACAACACATAGGTTGTGTTAGGTCGAAACTTAATTTTGGTACTTAATCGGCCTAAGTTGGATATATATATACATTAAAACGCGATTGGTTTAACGTAGGTTTATTTGAAGATAGAAAATATTGAGAATTGATATATATGGAAAACGTTGTATAAACGAATAGGTCATGTCGAAATTGCTATAAAACTTTATACTTTATATTTTGTTCGCTAAAAACTACTATTATATTTGTAACCGATAAAACAAATAAGTACTACTATAATTGTAGAGCAATAAAATAAATAAATACTTTTATATGCGTAAGCGATAAAAATAAATGGATTCTATTATATTGATAAACCGATGAAAGATATATTTTTATTTAAAACTGGCAATTATTACTTAAGTGGTGATTTCCTTAAAATGTGTCGAACTATGTTGTCTAATTATTTTTATCACGATCGTTATACTATAAATACAAAATAAATATATACTTTGATTTATTTTGTAAGATGGTTGTCTCTATTATATAATTCAACGTAAGAATTATATCATCGTCTGGTTATACGTAATGAGTACGGAATACATTACATATTTTGTGTGTGCTTAATTGATTAATTTTATTTAACCAACCACCGAACTATTATAATTTAGAACTTAACTATTTTATCAACGGGTCACGTTGATGTACATGTGTATCGAGAACTCAACTATACATTTTCTTAAGTTATTGGATTTAGCCGATTAGTTAAACCACAACGCCATGACCGAGCCGTATCGATTTCCGTTTCTACTGAGTGTATTGTTAGCATCACTATTATTCGCGCTACTTCGTCGAGGTGAGTTCATACCCCACCTTTTCTTGCTTTGAATTGAGTTATAAATGTTTTATAATTGCTCTTTAGGGGAGGTACATGCTTGGTCATAAACTACTTATAAACTTGCTTGTTTGTCAGAAACTGATATTAAACTTGTTTGGTTGTCAATAACTGTGTATACACTATTTGATTGTCATAAACTAATCTTAAGCTTACTTGGTTGGTCATAAACTATCTTTAAACTGGTTTAATTATTACGTGCTGAGTGGTCAACTCCTCTAATTGTTATAATGTTCATAACCCAAAACTTTAACTGCTTTTTATTGGTTCTCGGGTAGAGACAATGGTTGCAAGAATGAACACAAGTGCATATCTCTTTTATGTATTGGTCTAAGTCCCACTTTAACCCAATTACTTTGGCCCATTATCATGAACCGTTAATTTAGACCGGATGACCGGTCGAAAGCGCGAATGTTATGGATAGATCTATCGGGGTTGACGCCCCTGTCCGGCTTGGTCCAACAGAGGACAAGCGGGCACAGTTTCATTTGAGTCTGTGGACGGATGTCGTGGGTTAGGCATCCGTAGGGGCTGCATTATATGATTATACTACCGGTGTTGTTAACGCTTCGGTGTCATGAGCTTAGACAATAATAAATGCCTTATTTTATTTAGTGACTTTGTATTTGTTATATTGTCACCAAGTGGTTGGAAAATCTTGTGGTTCATTAAACAATTTTATTCTATTGGAAAACTTTATTATTTATCAGTGAGCTTTGCTTTTATCAGAATACGCTAACTATTATCTGTGAACTCTGTTTTATCTATAAACTCTATTTATTTCATGTGAATACTGTTTTATTAGAAAACACAATTTATTTTCCGCGAACTTTGTCTTATCAGAAACTCTACTTAGTTTAGTGAACTTTGTTATATCAGTAAACTCTCGGCTTTTATAAATAAACTCTGTCTTTATCAATACACTTTGAAATTGTCAAAGAAAGTTTATTTAACAGGAACTGTGATTTTTAAACTCTTATATTTTACTGCAAGGCGCAGTGGTCGGTAAAACTCTAATTTTTCATAAACGTTTTAAAACAAACTTATGAACTCACCAACTTTATGTTGACATTTTAAGCATGTATTTCAGGTACTTGATTATGTGGATTATTTGGAGTCTACTTTGTGGTTTTTGGCATGTAGAGGTCGTTCTCGGATCAAGCTCTCGATTACTCATGAAGTCACAAGTCCCCAAAGCAAGTCTTCCGCTGTGGTGAATTTGGGGGTGTGACAAACTTAGCGGTGGTCGATACATGATCGGAAATAAGATCCATACAAAAATTTTAATCTAAGAAAATTCCTAATAATCACTTGTAAATAAAACAAATCAAATGGACGATATTAGTGTTTAAAGAGAGAAGTCAAAGCACGGTTCACAAGAGTGGATTTCGAGACAAACGAGAGTGACGGACGTCATCCCGGATATACGGAAATCATTCTAGTGATAATTCATTATTCACGTGCGGAGACATTCGAAAGATCTACCCAGTCTCATAAAGAAGATTGGACGAGAAGGAAGGATAAAACATCGAGACTTTCAAGTCATTTATCAACAGTCAGTAATTAAACGAACGGTCAAAAGAAATCAGTTATAAGACAAAATGAAGTAACAAGTAGAAAAACGATCATCGAGTAAAAACGTATTCGTAAACGCGTAATTTGTTAAAGAAAAGATAAGAAAACGTATGCGGATGCATAGAAATTGCGCCACTTGCATAAATTATAAAGGTTTTCAAAACTTCTTTTCACTTTATTTCATTTTATTTATCTTTATCATAATTACAAGTAAAAAGTTGATTATTATCAAGATTTTTAAGATGACTACTATTCAGCCTAGCATGGCTCCTTCTAAATTAGACATAGGTGATCAAGCCATGTATAATTTAGGAATAGCAATGCAGTGCTCAGTTTCGTCGAAAAGTATTACGTTTCTTATGCTTATATATAAACCATGTCATTTGTGAAATGGAATATAAAAATATTTTATAAATCTATAGGATACAAGTAATTTGTGAGATACTCAATAAGCAACTTTTAATGTTACGAAAAGTATTTAATAAGACCAAAGTAAAAACAATTGGTGAGAATAATCGTAAAACATTATCAGATTTATTTATAAGGTGACATTATGACAACGTGTAAAGTAGCCAAAGGTTTGCAAAAATAAGCAAATAGTAGCTCATAAAACAACCAATGAAATGATTACAAGTTGTTAAGGTTTCAAATGGTTATAAGGTTTAGACAAAAACGCCATGAAACACGTGATAAGAATGTCGACGAAAAATGTGAAGGCAAAACTTCAAAACTCAACCCAAATCAATGGAAGGGTAGAAGAAAATAAAAATAAAATAACATCGAATGACAAATGAGTCATATATATAAAAAGAATAAATCAATCCATATGTGTACTCATCGTAAGTTACACGATACAAACATGCTTTTTAAAAAAATATATAATTCGTTTTCAAATTACACCACTAATCCGGTAATTGCTAATCATGTAAAGTTTCTGTTTTTAAACATTTTCACATACAACCAGTATTCGTTAGTTGTAAAATAGTATTCGTTAAAACTTTATGATCTCAAATGAACTGAAAAACGCTTGGAAACGTTTAAAAAAACATATTCCAATTTTCTATCAGATTTGACTTTTTACGTTCAGCTTTGACTTTTCAGATCTGACCCGACTAATTGGCCAATTAAATGACATGTTCAAGACTCGGAGTTTAAAGCAATTTTATGTAAAACGGCGTTTCAAGCAACTTTCTAGTTTTACCCGAAACCTGAAACTCAATAGAAAATGACCAAAATTCCCCTGCAAGCTGCTGCGCAGGTTTGACTGTTTTATTATAAAATGCAGATTTAACTTTTAAGTTTGACCCATCTATATTCGTTTTCAGAACTGGTTTCCCCGCGCCAAAAGTAAAACGACATTTTAAAAAACTTTTTATTTTACACGAAAGCTGAAACGAACCAGAACTGGGCGATTTTCCCGTTTTTCGTTACTGCGTCAGATCTGTCAAAAATGACGATTTAAAAAAAACGCAGGTTTTAGATTAGCTAGAATACCCCTAAATATTCAGTTTCAAGACCACTTTCCACGCGGTAGACGTAAAATGACATTTTAAACAACTTCACAGTTTTACTCGAACCCTGAAACGGAACAGAAATGGACGATTTTGCCCCTGCAGATTCTGCACAGCAGTTAATTTTTTTTTTTTATTTTTTTTTTGACATTACTAAAAGTTTAATCAAACTTTATTAGAATTTTCAATTATAACGCAATTTCTATTCCACGTCATCTAATATATTTTACCAACACTTTTAATGACCTAAAATTTATATACACACATGACTTGTGGATTTTACAACAGCGAAAAATAGATTATATAGGTGAGCACATAAAGAATATATGGCATAAAAGATTGCAAAAATATCAACAAGAAAACTAAGAAGCAAAATGGTTCATAACGTCCATCACTTAGATTTTGATATATAAGGTAGAGAATTCTTCTTGGCGGCACGATTCTCCAAAAACACGAAATGTACCGAGAAAAGAATGAAACATTAACTAGTCGCACTCCCGAATATGTAAGGTCATTATAAAATTTCAAAAATTATGAAAAATACGAATGGATGCATTTACATCAAAATATCTTTCAAAGTCGATATATATATATTTTATATCTCAATATATCTCAAAAATCTCGAATATCTCAAAGTATCTCAAAGTATTTATTAATAAAATACTTAACAATAATGCTTCTCAGATATGCATTAACAATAACATAAAAGTTACCTGGAGGCTTGGACTAGGAACACGAGAAGACTTAGCGCACAAAACACGGTTATAGTTTAGGTTTTTGAAAATAAAAGACCTAGTTCTCTATAACCTTAAGCTCTTGATACCAATCTTTAACACCCCAAATTCACTAGCAGCGGAGACCAACCATTTGGGTGTTAAGAAATAGCACAATCACAAAAGATTATAAATAACAACACCAAAAGAGACATTTTTAGATAAAGGGTTCCATTCATAAAGATCAGAGTACTGGTCCCACAAACCAAGGTTTTCAAGATCGGGATCTTACCTAGGATCGTTTTCGTCTTTGCAAGATCGAGATCGTAAAGTAGGATCGGGATCGTAAGATCCTAATATAATGTAATTTTCTTAGTAGTCTTTGTAATATTTTATAAATTTACAAATTGATATACAACGTAAACACAAAATTATACGAATATTTCAATAAAATATGGTCCTAAATTATGATTACGAAATATATAAGAAGATTTACATGTTGTTTTTTAGATTATACAAATATAGCCTATAAATTTGTAGTTTTCAGTTTATCGTTCGAGAAAAAGTAAGATCGGGTCGTAGTAGATCCTAAGATCTTATGAGCAAGATCGGGATCCTATAAGATCTTAAGGATATAAAGATCCTACGTAAGATCCGGATCGTTTTTGCTTTGCAAAATCGTAAAATCGTAAGATCTTAAGATCAAGATCGGGATCTTGACAACCTTGCCACAAACCGTTACCAACATTTCTTACATAAAACTTTTAAAGTACATAAACGTTTAAAAGTAAAGAGATAACTGAATGGAACGAAAACATGTTTTCCAAAACATTAGCGCTTGCCTCCTCGTCCATTCCAAACCTCCAACATCCATCTTTATTTACCTGAGATAAACATGCTAAAAAGTCAACTAAAAAGTCGAGTGAATTTATAGAGTTTATAAGAATAATAAGTGAACACAATAACTTTTAATCATCTGAAACTTATCACACAGACAAGTCATATATATAGATAAATGCATTAAGCTCACGCCACTGAACGTTAACCAACATATCAAACCGAGTCACTTACGGCGCCCCTACTAACAGGTAATATTGTCATATACCAACGATCTCTTATACATAATATCCCTTTCATATGCTCACAAGGATACATACCCTAGGATAAGGCTGTCAAACCAAATAGATCTATCATATGTATTAGCGTTTACCCCTTCGAGTAATTAACAGTGCATGAAATTCAGTGACTTCATTAGACAATGGTACTTATGCATTTATTATCTCATTCGGGTCCATCATACCGAAAACAACTTGTGTTCATTTTATAAAACAACATGTATCCCCCCCGCGGGTTTAATAAAACATTTAAAGTTTAAAGGCGAGGCTATAAACTCACCTTTAGGCGAACGGAACGGATGACGGATGAATAATGGAACCGGGCTGTAGAAGAGTAGATATTAGCACTCCAATGCTATTCGTGACCTACAAAAGTGATCACGCCCCTTAAGTACGCGTTTTATATGCTTATAAAATAATTATATGAAAATAATTCGATAAAAATGTATTACGGGTAAAAATTTTCACCAACACCTAAGTCAAAGTGAACCAAGGCTAAACAAGGTTTATAACCTGTAGGAATTATGTATTCTATATGGTCTAAGTGTTAAACCAAGTATCCAATACGGGTTGCACATAAAATGCCTCAAGTTTACATAACAAAAGACGTAAAAGTCAAAATGATTCGGCGGGACTGTTTTGAGAAGAGTATATCTCCCAAACCATAAACCCAATGATTATGAGATTTAAACCCCTGGAACACACTTGGAATCTAGTTTCCAAAATGTCCAACCATTCGATCTAAGAGTTTACGGAACTTTCTAAAAGTCCAAAACACTAACAGCCCTACCGTAAGAACTTAATGGTCAAACTGCACTAGTCAAACTTGGAACAAAATAACCCGTTAACCTATAAGGTTTAAGGGACTGAGATTTCCACCATTGGAAAGTCTCATAATTCTACTTTCGGCCCATACTAACCACGAGTAAATAGCTACTACCAATTAGCGGGAAAGTTACATTCTTTGAAAGGTTACAAAATCAGAATTTTGTTTTTAAACTCGGGTTTACCATTTTAGTCATAAAAATCATTTGGTGATAGCTATTAACATGAGGTCAGTGGAAGAACTTCATATATGATCCCTACTACTGTATGGAACCTTAAAATGCACATATGGGGGTCAATAATCCGTAGCCACAACCTATGCGAACCTGCTGTCCCGGAATTGATTTTCTCACTTAAATTGACCATAACTTCCTCATCCGGAGGAGTTGAGTGCCTATCCAACTCACCACTAACATGTAAAAGACCTAAGGAACCCATTTAAGCTATAAAAAATGCAGGTCACAGTAGAAAATATGTGAGTTTTGGGCTCACATACCTGCTGTCCGAATTTTGGCATCATAGCATCTATACCAAACAACCTCTAATTCATTTCCAACAATCAAAAACACATCTTATATTAACCTAGATAGATCAAAACACTATAAATCCATATCATGCATGGTCAAAAATCAAAACCCACCTAAGAACAATAACCATAACAACAAAGCTAATCAACAAAACCAATCACTCAAAAACCACAACATGATCCCCATGGGATCATGTTTGGCCGCGGCTCAATCAAGCCACCAATGGTGTTCTTGGACAAAATTACTAGTAATTCTATTAGTCTAAACACTATTAAACATATTGTATGTCTAATCCCATGATCAAACATGCAAGAACACAAACCTTGAATTTTATGTTTTTCTTAAAATCAATTGCATGAGCAAATAAAACATGGGTTAATGATAAGGGTTTATCAAGGATGATTTTGATATGATTTAATTGAAGGATTGAGCAAGAAAAATTGATCTATGGGGCTGTTATTGAAGGTGTTAGTCGAACCAAGTGAAAGAACAGGAGAAAGAGTTCTAATTTTGGAAGGAAAAAAAATGACAGTTGTGTTTGGTGTGTGTGTTTGGTTCGACGGCCAAAGAGAAAAAGAAAAGGGAAAATGGGCTTGGCCCATTACTAAGTTACTTATTATTAATCAACTAAAGCCCAAAGTTAAAATTACTCCTAACCCGACTCGATTCCTAAAAGTCGCTAAAAAATCCTATTCGGTGCAAATTTATTTACGTAAATACAAAATTTATAAAATAATATTTTTGACTAAATATAGTCGAATTATGTCGCCGTCGGTTCCCGTTCCATCGATCCGTCACGTTTTATAAAATTTATGCGAGAGAGCGTTTAAATCAATTTTCATGACTTAAATTTAAACGGAAAAATATATAAAATTTCCATAAATCTAAATAAATCATTTTAAATGAGTAGAAAAATAATTAAAATATAATATAATTAAAATTCACGAGAAAATAAATATGACCTTATTTTTACGGGTTTTACATACAATATCTTCATCGCCTCTGATAAACCACAAATCAAACAATCAACATTTTGTGTTTTTTTTATCTACAAACATGTTCGACATTTTTATCAAACACATGGAAGGCATTAACTTTTAATACCAGCGATAGCTGTCAAACAAACATGAGCCATACCAAGCATCCATTTCCGCACCAACAACCACCGGTCAAATTCGCTACCAGCATATATAGCGGCAACGAAAGACCGGTCGCATCAGACATCGAAGCCACACACTCTTACCTTTCGTCGCCAGCCATTAATAGCGACAACGAAAGTGACAGTAGCATCGAAGAACCATACGGCCAAATTAGTTTGTACACACAGAATGCCAAACCACCAGTAAGTCGGCAACCTTAAAAGCTCGCCCGGGCAAAACACCGCTACCACCATCCGTAAAGCCAATATTTTCTCAGTGAGTTTCTGTTGTTTACATAAATAAACTAAGCAGCCAGAAAGTAGCATCACAGCTAAGGAACAATCTAAGCCATCCGAGCAAAAGGAAACATTATAAACTCAATAACAGGCACAATTTTGACTTTTTAGATCTATGCCTAAAACCACACTTGCCTGATCAAAAAAATATGAGGCACTGTACAAACAATAGGCAAGCAAAACAACAAAAAAACAGGTTAATAAGATATACCAGATTCACGAAAACCAGCATACACATTCAAAACCATCTCCCTCAAGAGCAACCCCACTATTATAACTGGAATCGCAAAAACCATCTCATTTGTAACATCGAAAGAAAACCCAATAAACCATTACAAAAGAAACACGCATCAGACAGATCTTAGATCAGATCTTGATCAACAATGGCAATCGATCAAATTTCTAGGGAAAAACATTTATGGGTGGCAATAATAAGAGGCCATGTTGTGAGAGGGAGGTATATAACCCCAAATCAGAATGAACGGCCACGATGTAGCAGCCAATTAAGAATCAACGACAGTAATCAATTGAGTTTCTGTAGCGATTATCAATCACTGTAGCCATTGTCAACAATTGTCTTTAATGCTTGTATGCATTAATTAAAAGATCAACGGGACGGAGGGAAAACTATGTGAGAGATAAAATAAAGTGCGTGTAAGAAATGTAAGGGAGATGACTTTCTGTGAGAGGGAGATGGAAACATTTTTTATTAGACTGTGAGGGGAATCACTATTTATTGGGAACTGTGATTCCCCTTTATAATAAGAAGGGTAATTTTCGGCTTGTGTTCTTGTCATCTGGTACCTACTTTCTTTTGGTTTGTAATTTCCTTTGTTCATTGTAGTGTCATAGAATAAATTATTTACTACCTTTTCTCTTTGAACCTTTGTGATTATATGCGATCAACCACCAAATTTACTCTAGTGTATTAGTTTATTATGCGAACTTTGGCCATCTCCAGTTTCTAAAAGAGGGGAGCCATTTGCACTCAAAAGCAAGGTCGCAAAAATCTCTCAGCGTTAGCTAGGCTGTCTTAATCGTTTGACGAGCATTATTATTCGATTTTTTTTCATTTGGCCGATTTATATTCAAAACCGAGTTGACCGATTTGTCTCTTTTGTCTTATTTGACCGATTTATTACTTCGTTTTGATTGGTTGTCCATCTTTTCTTTTTGATATGTCACTAAATAATTGTTTATTACCAAAAGTTGTAGTTGAAATTGTTTAAGGTAATCATATTATCTTTAATCAAAATAGATTTATAGAAAATTAAAAGAATAAACATTAACTTATTGTCTATGGGTGAGATAGTTTTTGTTTTAACCAGAACAGTTATTTGTGGATTTAAAAAAGGGGTGTAATTTTTGTTTGTAGACAATAATTTCTGGAGAGGCGCATGTGTTTCTACGAATGCCAGAGTGAAGGGTATGATGAAAAGCTATAGAATCATTCGTTTGGGCTCCACTGCTGCGAGGTGACACCTCAGCCACGACGTCGGTTGATCGACGAATAGTCCAACAAATGACGACGACGAAGTGGGTGGGTGTGGTAGCGAAAGGCGGAGTGCCGCGACGAGGTCCATTATTGCCATACTCTTTGCTCTTACTAATGTTATATTTTTATGACCAATAGCAGATAGTATCTTTTTGGAATGTCGAAACGAATGTTACATCATATCATTATTTTAGACAAAGTCGCACTATTATAAATATGGTAACACTTCACCACATATCCGTAACCGTATTGCCAAATTACGAAATTCAACATACTTGGATCATTGTATAGTTTAACGTACTTGGATTATTGGTATGAGACACGTACATACGAGTTTAGCAAAATTTATATGTACTTCATACTGACATGAGATGATACAAATGCTTAATTAGGACTTTTTTAAACAAAACATAACTTAATCATTTGGCCACGAAGAGTGTTATTGGAGAGGTTGTTATTTGAGAGGTTGTTATTACATTCTAGATGTTTCATGTTCGAGTCTCTCTGTGGGCATACATGAACGGTTCGTACAAATTGGAAACAGTTAATGGCAAGATAACGCGACGAACATGGCATGCAATCAATTTAAGGGAATGCCATGTGTAGGCTAGCATTTGAACTTATCATATGTTGTAACGTTTGAATATTGAAGTTAATGAAAGCTATCTCCCAGTTATGGAGTAGCAATTTTCCGTCTTATGATAAAGGAGTGTAAACATAAGATTAAAGTGACCCCCTCCGAAAGGCCAATCACCTTCGGTAGGAATGTGTGGCCAATGTTTACCACCACGCTTTTTAAATGAACAAACACATAAGTGGTTCCGCGTAGCCAATGTTCGTAGACAAATGAAAAGAGATTCTATGTAATCGATATCTAAACTAAATAGGCAAAGCATAAGCGACCTCGACGGAAGGTTCGCAACCTCCGAAATCGAAAATATGGTCGATGTCTATGGAAGGGGAATAAAGAATTAGGTGGCTCCGGGTGGAACTTAGATCCTTCCACCCAATATATGTAGTCAATATTCCCTAACCAAAATTAGGAGTTGAATAAATATCCAAGTGGCTCCGGAGGGTAGGTGATTCCTCCCGGCCAATCTATGTAGCCAAGGTTCACTCCCTAGGTGATAAAATGAATACAGGCTAAAATACCTACAAAGTTATATATGCAAGGCCAAGAACATTGAAAGAACACAACATAAGGCATAAGAAAAACGGCACATCGACCAAGGCATACAAATTTAGCTAAGTGTTTTAACAAGAGTACATAAGGCCGTAGGGCCATCAAATGTTATTACAGACAAAAAAAGAGTACTAATTCAAGTCAAAGTAAGTTGCTAAGAAGAGGCACAGTCATGCGGCAAAGGTCCTTGGCCAGGAGTGACTTCTCCATCTGGCATAACATTTTGAAGCTCCATGGGGCTCTTAAAGTAGGATCGGGAGACCTTTTCCACATATGGATTCTTCTATACAAAAAAAGTATCGTAAGCCTCCACCAAACTAGTTTCTATAGCGGAAGAGTCAACCTCTGAAGCATCGACCAAGATGGCAGCCACCTCCTCTGTCCTGCCACGGTTCACGGCTTGCATGAAACCCAAAGAAAGAGCAAGGCTAAATACCTCCCTATGAGCAAACTTGTACTCCTTGATGGCCAAGAGGCGTCGAATGAGCATAAGAAAAAGGTCCTTCAAAAGATTTTTTCTCAATGTGGCCTCGTGACCAAGATCAACGGCCAACCTAGTGTTATCAGCCCTAAGCCCCCGAGCATACTCTTCAGAAGCTTTCAGCTCACTCTCTAGGGCAGAAATTTTCGCATCTTTGGTTGCAAGAGCCTCATGATGAAGCTTCTTGCCCTCCTCAAGGGCGGCCAAACGCTTAGCCATCTCCATATCAGAAGAAATAAAAATATCATGCTCACCAAGGAGTTTGTCATAGTCATGACGGCTCTTCAACAAGTCAGCATTAGCAGTGGCAAGGGACTTTCAGCATTCCTCCAACTCAGACTGGGTAGAAACACAAGTACTATGCTCTTCTAGCAAGGACTCAAAGCGAAGCAAGACACTGATTGCATCTGGGTACTTTGGGCTAAGTGACGCCAGCCAGACCGCACGGCCATGTGATGGTCAACTCCCTTGTTTAAATAAACTTGATCGGTCGGAGTAAATAGAGTCGAAAGCATGTCACGATAGTCTTTGGACTTGTCCACCCAACAGGATTCTGTGAGGCCCCACTGGGGAGTGAAAGGTTGGTTGCCAAAACGTGCATAAGGATCACCTGCCAAAGATAAAGTAAGTATAAGAAAAGATGCACACGTCAACGTGCGCAGAATAATAATTCAAAGGAAGGATAAGTGGCCTTACGGAAAGAACTCTCAGCTTCATCAAGAACAACCTCAGCATCTAAGTTGATAGGCTTCAAAGCATTACCTGGGAAGAAAAGTATTAGAAAAAAAGAGAGGAAGGACAAAAACAAAAATATGTACATATAAAAGAGGAAGGAAAGAGGAGGGAGGATTCACCTCCTGGGAAGACAATATTATCATCACTGGGAACCAATGGAAACATGGTTGTTGTCAGGCACAACGGATGCAGTACGAGGAAGGGATGAAGGAGGATGTTCCTCCACATGAGGCTCCTTCTCAGAAACATGAGGCTGAGACAAAACATCATCAGTATGCTCTCGAAGATCATTCATAACATTAGGCCCTCAGCTGAAGGAGTGGGAGTATGGGACCTATTCCCATCAACTGATTTCTCAACAGGAGTGGAAGGCTCAACATGGGAAGCAATGGTAACTCGAGTGGCCTTACTCTTCTTATAGGAAGAACCCTCACCATCAGCCTTCTTTTTGGACTTACATGTGTGAGTGGTGCCTCGAGTGGCCCTAGTGTCAACACTGTGAGAACCACCAGCTGTTGCATCCTCTCGAGCAGCCTTTTCAACAGCACGTCTTTGCTTTCTCTCTCAGTCAGCAATTACCCTTGCGTCAACTTGCTCATCCTGCTCCATGGCAATAGTTTTTGCAGGGATGGGAGCACCCCTGAGGCAAAGGGGGTGAAGTATGGGTAGCAATAATTGTGCCCTCCGGCAAAGTGCTTCCTTGACGAATGGTCACGCCTAAGAAGCGGGGAATCCTTAGAAACTCAACCATAGTAATATCTGCAAAACCAAGAAGGAAAGTTAGGCGGTGCATAAGACACGAAGGGCCAAACAAAAGAAAAAGGAAAAGGCGTTACTCTCCCCAGCCGGATTGTTGAAGGAGCAATCAAAACATGGATGCTTTGAAGTGGGGGTAAGGCGGAAAGCGTATAAAAGGCTTGAGTATGGCTTACGAAGAGGAATGGCAAATTTACAAAGCTTCTTTGCATCCAACGGATTATACTCAGAAATCTTAGGAAGAGGGTCGACCACACTAGAGTCGTGATGCCTCCAAGGCATGGCAATAGGAGTGGCCCTCCGGTCAACAAGGAAAAAGAGGCCTTTCCATCCTTTTAAGCCCATGGGGCCATCTTTGAGGAAAGTATGATAAGGTCTTTGAAAAGAAAACCAGTCACCCACCTTACAAAGTTTATACAAAAGGCGAAACAACGACACTGAAGGATCAATACCTAAACTACGACAATAGATTTCAAAAAGAGTGGCTTTATTTACACCGATAGGCACCTACTATAAAATATGTACACCAAAGTGCTCACTAACGTGAAGAAAGAAAGAAGAAAAAGGGATAAAAAAACCCCTTGGTCGAAATGATGAACATAAAGGCCAATGAGATGAGAGGGAAGCTCATTCATGCGAAAGTTGGGGGAGGAGCAGAAGGTTTAAGATCCAACAGGATTTGATAGGCGTCAACCATACGCCTTACATGATCCGCATTTAAGTCAGATGTGTAAAGGTGCATGTCGAACTTCGGCATCACCTGAGCCTCATTAATGGCGTCACGTTGCTCCTGATTAGGGAGACCCAGCTCCAAAGACCCATCGGAAGACACAACGACAGGCCGGGGAGGACCAAGGAAAGAAAGGTAAAAGAAAGAAAATAAAAGAAGAGAAAGACACACATGGAGGGAAGGATGTACCTTGTTGGAAATACGTTTTTACGTATTTATGAAGGATCGGTCGCTCCAACGATATATTATTGTATTAGGCTCGTGATCCAGTTTGTACTAAATATAGTCCATATAGCCCACATGTAGGGTGGGCTATATATACCCCTCCTAGCATGTTAGGAGGGGTGGTTCTTTCATTTCAACAACTTTCATTAATCTAATTTCACTTTCTCTCTCTACTTTTCTTTTTCTCTCCTTTCTCTCTCTTCACCACATCTCCTTCTTCCCCATTTCCACCATCAAATCCTTAGATCAATCCATCAATTACCAAATCCTTAGATATCGTAGACCTACATTTGGTATCAGAGCTATGGGGTGATTTAAGGTAAGGATTGTGTTGCTTTTTTAGTTTTTGAATCAATTAGTGATCTTTAGAAAAAAAATCAATCTTGAATCTTGTTGTTTTTGGTGTTTTTGTTATTGGGATTGATTGATAAGGATTGGGTTTAGCTTATTTTGGTAAAAATCATAAAACTTTTTGTGGTTTTTGGATCAAAAATAGGATTTAAAGCTGTTTTTCTAAGTCTCGGAAACATATTTCCAGAACATTCCGAATAGGTATTCCGAATAGGAGCAATATTCAGAATAGTAGAATTTTCCGCATAGACTTTCCGGATAGAAGGGTTTTTCCGAATAGCAGCAATTTTTCCGAATAGCAGAATTTTTTCCGAATAGCAATTCTTTCCGAATAGCCAATATTTTTCCGAATAGCCAAAAACTTTCCGAATAGCCAATATTTTTCCGAATAGCCAGTATTTTTCCGAATAGCCAAAATTTTTTCTGAATAGGAGAAATATTCCGAATAGCTTTCCGAATTGCCCATCATTCCGAATAGCAGGTTTTCCGAATAAGCCAAATAGCCAGATATTCCGAATTGAAGAAATATTCCGCATAAGGGTTTTTCCGCATAAGGGTTATTCAGCATAGGGGTTATTCCGAATAAGGCATTTTCAGAATAGGGTTATTCCGCATATGGTTATTCAGTATAAGGGTTTTCAGCATAGGATTATTCCGAATAGGTATTATTCCGAATAGGGTTTATTCTGAGTTTGGGTTATTCCGTATAAGCAAGTTCAAGGGGTATTTGAGTTTTTTTTTTCGACGATCTTTAGTGGATTTAATCTTGATTACAACCAACACAACACAAATTCTCAACCTTTCTTCACTGCTCGATCAACCGATAATCTTTGATTCTTTTAAGTGATCACAATGAATCCAAGTTCATTAATGCCTCAGATGACATCTCTTACGGATATCTCGATCATAACGGGGACTGATAGTCGTCCACCGATGCTTATTAAAGAGGTGTTTGAGGCATGGCAGGGCCGTATGATGCAATACTTGAAGGGCAAACCAACATACGGAAGGCTTATGGTCAAATCGATTTTGAATGGTCCACTCGACTATGGTACCATTGTGGCAAATAACGTGTCTCGACCAAGAGAATATGAAGAACTCACACCGGCACAACAACTCATTGATGATGCTGATGAAAAGGCTTTACAGACTCTTCTCCAAGCTCTTCCGCATGATATTTATCGTATGGTTAGTCAATATACGGTTGCCAAAGATTTATGGGAACGTCTAAAGGTGTTGCTACAAGGTACGTCTCTCACCAAACAGGAAAGGGAGTGTCAGCTGTATGATCTGTTTGATAGATTCATGTACAGCCCAGGGGAAACACTACACGATTATTACTTCAGATTCACTACTCTAATGAATGATCTGAATGTATACAATCTCTTGATTGCTCCATTCCAGGTTAACACCAAGTTCTTGAATACTTTACCTCAAGCTGAATGGGGTGAGTATATTACCGATGTGAAGTTAACCCGGGATTTGCATAAGTGCAACTTAGATCAAATCTATGCTTTTCTTCAGCAGCATGAGAAACATGTGATTATGCACCGTTCTCCTCGCGGTATGTACCCAGATTCCTTAGCTTTGATGGCGAATCAACCAAGCTTGTCACACAACAACACACCTTATATCTTGGGACATCAAGCCTATCATCCATCACCTTATAGCTTGTCACGGCGCTCGACGGTAAAAAAAGAAGAATGTAAGAAGTGAGAAGGGAAGAGCGCTATTTATAGAGATCCAAGGGCCACTCAAGGGCCACCTCAGGAAGATGCACAAGTGGTAGACAACTAGTAGACAGAATGCAGAGACATTTAATTAGGCGCGACTACCGATATTTTGACTGAGGGTAATTACGAGGGTAGGTGAGACAAAAGAAAGAAGATGAAGAAAGATAAAAGCTTTTTGGAAAGTTACTAACAAAAAACAAAAAAAGAGGACGAAGGAAAAGGCATTGTGACTTAAAGTATTGGATCACCAACATTTTATATTGATAACTCAATACTGGGAGGACATGTTCACGTATCTGGTCGCTCGGACACGTTCATATAAACCATCTTTTAGAAGCAAGAGTGGCCTTGCGGACCTGGCAGTTTGGCCCACCTACTAAACACGGGTCTAGAGGGAATCCTCAAAAGTAGTGCCACAACATTGGGAAGGAGCGGCGCACCTTATTATCCAGGGGACTCTCACATAGCACCCGGATTGAAGGCTGACTCGCCTGCACACCTCAAAAGCAGGGGAGATTACCTTGGGAACAACCCATACATCTTATTGCCCAGGGATCTCACATTAGTTGATGGACCAAAGGTTGTCCTGTTAGATCACAAGGCTCAATGAGAACAATCTCCAAGGAGCTACAGTAAGCTACAATATTCTTAACACTATAAATACCCCTTTGTATTCAATGTAGGTTAGCATTCTCACTCATATTTATTACTGATGAGATGGCATTTATACATGATCTCATCGTTCCTTTCGGGCTTTAAATGCACTAAAATGTCATAAAATACCATATATATGCTTGTGTTTGTTTACTTGTGTAATTTAGGTATGGATATCGTGAAATAGACAAAAGATCACAAGAAACAAGGAAAAACGGACACGAGAAACGAAGCCGTACAAAGAACCGGGCCCTAGTTCATGAATTATCCAACATTTACCCTTGAAGACTTAAAGATATGCAAGATTGATCCTAAAACAATAAATAAATGACACTTAAAACCCTTGTGAATTCATAATTACAAGTTTGGTCCCTTAAGTTTGTCAAAATTGCAAAAAGGTCCTTCAACTTTGAAGAAATGGCAAGATTAGTCCCTCAACTATTCAACATTGTCAAATATGGTCCCTCATGAAGACAAACATCTATTAAATACCTTTGAAGATCAAGAATGTCCAAGATCAGCCCTTGAATTATGGAAAAATGGCAAAAACAACCCTTGAAATACCTTTGCCAAAGTTTTGGGGCAAAAGTATGAAAATGGAAAGTTCAATTGTGAAGAAAACAGGTTTAATAGGCTGAAAAACATTGTTTGCACCTTTTTCCAAAATCCAAGGACTTAAACTGCCAAGTTTAGAAGTTCAAATCCCTAAACACGCGCCAAACAAATCCTTCCCTAAGAAAACGGATCAAAACGTGTTACTGTAGCAAGTAAGAACCCAGAAATTACTTTTTAGCAACAAAGGGTAAATTGCAATTAGTTGTTCCCCCGTGTGATTCACACATACAGAAACCCATCCCAACCTTAAAACTCTCTTCTCCACTCACCAATGGACCCCACACCCAAAACCGTTTCACCCATCACATGACAACTTATTCCCCAAGGATTGCCACGTGTCAAGATCAACGGCCAAGACTCTTAGCTTAACCCCAAAGCTAAAACAAACGTCCATGATGCATTTGGACAGCTCATTCCATCAAATGATCTAGAAGACCTCAAGGACACTTTTGGGAATTCAGTTCTAGGGTTTATGAATAGTGTTAGGCTAGCATTTGCCTATAAAAGGAGACCTCAACCTCTGAGAGTCCCTTTGTTCCAGATTTTAGCTAATTTCATTGTAATTCCTTTTTATGAAATAAAGTTTGAATTTCTGAAAATTTTGAATTCTCATTTGTTATTTAAAAAGTTTGGTGTCTGATTAGCTGAAATCTGAGTTCCATTCACATGTTTTGTTGGTTTTAAGAAAAGGTTTTAAGGATTAAAACACTTGTTTTCAAAAATCAAAGGTTGAATATGTTTATGATCTCACTTTTCTGTTTGTTCATCTTAGCAGCTTGGAAGCTGGTACTTGTTTTGCTAGTACCTCAGCTCAAACAATCCAGGGCCTGGATGTAGGTCTTGGAGGTTTCCACCCTTCTCCTTTTTCATTTTTCTTAATTTTTTTTGAATATTGGTGATTTTGCATGATTGTTGTTGAATCTGTGTTTTTATGATTGGATCTTGTTTATCTGGGCTTGTTTGATGTTATTGGGTTGTTATTAACTTGATTTGTGGGTTAAATCTTAAATACCCTTTGAAAATTTGTGAAATCAGATAATTAAGGGGTGTTTGGGTTAACTGCATAAGCAGGTTTTGTGGGAAATTGAGTAGTTGTTTTGTGTTGGTGATTATTGGTATTTGTTTACCTGATATACTTGGTCATTTATTTGCAGGTTTTGTGGTTTGAAACACCTAGATCCTAAATTAGGCTCTAAAATCTTGTTTACTTGATAAAATTGGTTGTGGTTTAAGGGACACCTAGTTTAAATAATAGACTAGGGTTAACAAGTGATTAAACCTAGTTAGTTACACCAGGGAAAGAGATTTGAAGGCTTGAAATTGGATTTGTGGTCAATTATATCAGCAAAGTGTGCATGTGTTCTTGAAGTTCATAACAACAAGTATAATCTGCTTTGATCTTGTTCCATACCTTGTTTCATTGATTGATTTAAGTTTTCTTATGCTTAATCATAGTTTATATAGCTTCTGTATGCATCTGGTTGAATTTGGAGTGCTTATTCTAGCTTAAAACTGCTTAAGTGTTCATAACAGCTTATATTCCATGTCTGTGCTAGATCTGAGCATTGTTTGATTTTTCTGTGCTTATTGAGTGAACCAAAGTGTGTTTTTGTGCTTGATTGTGACTCCTTGTGATTAACTGATCACTTGGGTGCCTTTGTCTTCCAATAAAACATACAAAATCTCTTTAAAAAGCCAAGTCAAAAAGTCAAAGCAGTGGGAACTCCTTTCCCCTGCTGCTAGCCACTGCTAGTGTATTTTGGTGTTTAGCTTATCAATAAGCTATTCTAGCTTATTTTAACCAGCAACAACTTGGATTTTATAATAGGTGCTCATCATTTGACCCATTTGTTCATACTAGAGCATTTGGTGGGTTGACTTTAGGGTTTGACTAGAAAACCAACTTAATTGACTTTTTCATAAGTGCTTATTGGCTTATTCCAGCTTATTGGTTTTGCTTATTGGATTTTGGTTGATTGGTTTGGCTTATTGAAGTCATTTGTGACATTTTGCAAGTTGAATCAAGTCCTGAGGTGCCCTAAATCTCAAACCCGACTATTTTGTCTTTTAGTGGATTTTTACTTTGCTTATTTCTGGCTTATTGAGTGTGCTTTTTCAAAATTTCTTTTTACAGATCTCTTTAGTATCCCAAAAGAAGGTTGTGTGTCAAATTAGAGCTTATAGCATTAGCCTATTGCTTAATGGACTTAATGGCCCAATAAGGATAAGCTGTTTGATCATTAAGCTGTGATAAGCTTACTTTAAGCTTTTGGGCCTTTAGAGTTTTGTGTTTAGAATTAAATTTTGAGTCAGATAGGGTTTTTCCAAGTCTTTTGGGCTTATTTTGATGCTAAAAAGCCCAATAAGCTTGACTATTTTGGGTTTTTGGCCCATTTGGGGGCCCCATAGGGGTATTCTGGTCATTTCACTTTCATTTTTTGTTTAATTAGGTCAAAATAAACTAGTTTGCAAGTTTTTAGAATTTTTATAATTTTTGGATCTTTAATATTATTTTATTATTATTTTTTAAATTTCATATTTTTGCACCTTTTATATTTTTCTTAGCTTAAATACATTAAAATAGGATTTTTGCAACTTTTAGATTAATTTTATCATCTTTAGATTAATTTTTATAATTATTTTAAGTTTTAATAGTTTTTAAATCATTTTAAATAGTTTTTATTAGTTTAAAAATTTCTAAAAATAGTTTTTAATCTTTTTAGGTCATTTTAGAGGTTTACCAATTGAAAAATCTTTATTTGGGCTTTTTGATAGTTAATTTTATTTTTAGGGCTTTAATTAGCATTTAAAAATTAAATATTTAATTAATTAAAAGGTTTGAAAAAGTTTTGATCATTGGTAAACTCTTAGTTTATTTATTTTGATTTTTGGTGAATTTTTGGTAATTTTTAAAATTAATTTTTATTTTAGCTCATTTAACGGTTTTACGTTAAGTCGTAGTAGTAATAATTTCACGTCTTCGTCATCCTCTTTTCTCATCCCCTTCTAACCAATATTAATCTCAAATCAATTACGAATTATTCACACACATATACCTCCTTGGGAAACGAACTTCATTGGGTCATTAGTGCTTGATTTTCCTAAATAATCACTTAATACTTTACCGCTCATTTACGCTCTTTTGTTTTCCTAAACAAGAGGTGTAATTTACCACAATCATTTTGGCGCCACTGCCGGGGAGGTGTGTCGTGATTAATTTGTCTTGTTGTTTTTAATATTAACCATAAATAGTATTTGTATTAGTAGAAATCTACTAATACGTATTATCGGTTTTTGGTTTTTCTTGTGAAATTATTATTACTATATTGTATTAAGTATCACAATAAATACAAAGTATCTCCAAAAGTGTGAAAACACAACCTTAATTGGGATTTGATCTCCTAATTATTGTATTCGAATCTCAAACAAAAGAAAAAGACAAAAATAGATAAATACTTTCGTGAAGCTCGATTTTGAAAAATACAAACTATAAGGTGGGTATAAGGCGGGTATTATAAAGTATAACCTAAGGAAAAAGGCTCTTAAGTGCTTCGCGCCGCCTTGTTTCCCCGCTTGCTTGTGAGTATTTTGAGATTGAAGGCTAATCGAGGGTTTTGCCGCCCAAAGTATTATTACGTATAATATATTTGCTTGGTTTTCTTTGTGATTAAACCCTCTTGAACAATTTGGTTTTCACCAAAGTTCTAAAGTCATTCGAAGGCGTTCACTCCACGTGATCGTTTTCATTCTTTTCAGGCTTCTTTAATCAAGAGTTTGATTCGAGGAGAGATTTGGTAGATTGTTGTCTACGAAGATACACCAAAATCCAAAAAAAAAAATTAGAAACAATCAAAAACACAAAAAAATTGAAAATTCACAAAACACCCAAAAAGAATCTTCTTTGCTCACCTCCCATTCTTCGTGAAGTTTATGATCACTCGTAATCAAGCAAAACGAGCTCGTAAACATCTTCAAAAGCAAGCAAATCAAGAGACGTTGATTGAAGAACAAACTCCAATTGTTGAACCTATTGTAGAACAAGAAGTCGTAATGGCTAATCGTACTATGATGGAGTTGCTACAAGCACCCACCGAGGGTTTTGGAGAGGCCATTGTGATTCCCGCTATCCTTGCGGAGAATTTCGAAATTAAGACGGGTTTAATGTTGATGTTGCAAGCTAATAAGTTTAGAGGTCATGAGAAAGACAACCCGCATTACCACATAAGGAATTTTAATCGTATCACCGCAACTAGCAAGTTTAAGGATGTTCCACATGACGCCATTAAGATGATGTTGTTTCCATACTCGTTAGATGGACCCGCTAAAATTTGGCTTGAGAAAGAACCGCCAAATTCGATTTTGACATGGGGTGATCTTGTTTCTAAGTTTGTGAACAAATTTTTTCCACCATCTAAAACAACACATTTGAAAAATGAGATTTCAAGATTTGTTCAAAGAAATAATGAAAGGTTTTCAATGGCATGGGAACGCTTTAAAGAGATGTTACATGAATGTCCACACCATGATTTTTCGGAATTGCATCAAATTGATACTTTTTATAATGGGCTTAATGATCATGAACGAGATCACTTGAATGCCGCCGCGGGTGGTAATCTTTTGTGCAAAACGACCGATGAAGCTTTAAAGATTATGGAGAATAGATCTAAGGTTTATAGCCCTCGTAACACATCGATTGTTGCCAATTTGGGTTCGTCATCGTCGTCATCATCTCGTGGCATTAATGCCTTACATGATGAAGCTAATGAGGAAAATCGGTTTTTCGATAGATTTCCTAATCTCATGACTCATTGGAAAGCTCAAGAGGCTTTGAATTCAGCTTCGGTTAAAGCGGTTGAAAAGAGTTGTTTGTCTTGTGGTGGAGCTCATGATCTTTCCGAGTGCATTACCGCCGGTGGTAACACTTCGAGTGCTTATGTAGCAACGGGAACTTATAACCAAAACGGCCAAGGTTCCCGCCCAAATCAAGCTCCACCAAATCAAAATGCTAATAACTATCGAAACAACAACCAAGGTGGTAATTACCAAGGCAATTCACGTAACTACAACAAGGGGAATTATCAAAGTGGGAATGGACAAGTCACTAATCAAAACCAAAACCGTGATTTTCAAAACACTACACAAGGTTTTCAAAATGCTCACACTAAAAATCTTTAAGGAGAATTTTTGGATTATGCTAAAGCAAATGATGCTAAGTTTGATAACATGCAACGTGAGATGATTAGCTTAAGATCCGAGTTGAAAAACGAGCTTAAAAACGAACTTGCTAATGAACTTAAAACTCATGCTAATAAAATGGAAGGAAATGTCCAACGTCTTCAACAAAATCAACAAAAGATGGAACAAGGACAACATGAGATTAAGCAAGAATTGTTGAAAGCGGATGCTAGGCAATCAAAATTTGAGGACCGAATGGCAAAAATGTTTGAAGCAATCATGTGTAAATCCTCTTCCTCGGGTGGTCTTCCTAGTGATACCACTGCAAACCCGAAGGGATAAATGAAGGTTATTACTACACGAAGTGGTAAAACTTTCAAAGAACCAATCTCTCGTCCAAGTACTTCTACGGAGAAGGAAAAAGAGAAAGAACCCGAGGTGGTGGTCGAAAAGGAGCACATTACAATCCCACGAAGTACCGCTCATATCACACCTACGGTTGAACCAATACCAATTGTGGAACCCGAGTTTCCAAGGCCGTTGCCTAATGTCCAACCCACACCACCCTTACCTTACCCTTCGAGACGAAACAAAGAGAAATTGCAAGAACGTAACAAACAACAAATCGAGATTTTTATAAAAATGTTTCAACAAGTGCATTTTGATGTGAGTTTAGCCGACGCGTTGTTATATATGCCTCGTTTCGCTTCCACTTTTAAAAGTATGATGAGCGATAAGGAAAAGCTTTCAAAGCTTGCTAATTTTTCTTCGGTTTATCTTAACCGCATACCAGAAAAAGTTGGTGACCCCGGAAAGTTTCTCATTCCTTGTGACATACAAGATATGAAAGAATGCCTCGCCTTGGCCGATCTTGTTGCGAGCATTAATTTGATGCCATTTTCCATTTGGAAATCGCTTTCGCTTCCGGCTCTTACTCCTTCGAACATGTCTATCTAGATGGCCGATCATTCTACGATTTTAGCATGTGGAGTAGCCGAAGATGTTTTCGTGAAAGAGGGGAAGTTCTACTATCCCGTTGATTTTATAGTAGTTGACATCCCCGCGGATCCTCAAGTTCCTCTAATTTTAGGTCGTTCATTTTTAGACACCTCGAGATCGCTTATCGACGTTCATGCAAGAACTATCACTTTGAGATTCAACAAAGAGGAACTTGTTATAAACGCTACTCAAAACTCAAAACCTTCTCATGTTTATGCAATCGCTACCATCAATCACATTGACTTAGTTGATGTGGTTTGCGATGAGTTTTCACAAGAAGTGTTAGGTTTTTCTGATAGCTCGTCAAGTGGCAATCCCACTATTTTGGATCCAATTCTTGCTAATTCTACACCAAATCTCACTCCATTCCAAGGAGGCGATTTTACTTCAAATGAAATCGACAATGAAGATGAGGTGTTGATTAGTGATGATACTTCTATTCCACCATTTTTTCCGCCGATGGAAGTTATGAGTGTTGAACCAAAATCTTAAATCGAGGAACCATCTATCTTTGAATTGAAAGATCTTCCTTCTCACCTTGAGTACGCATTCTTAGAAGGTGATAACAAGTTGCCGGTTATTATTGCAAGAGGTCTTGCTAATGATGAAAAAACCGAGCTCTTGAAAGTTCTTAAAGCTTATAAAGGGGCAATTGCGTGGAAAATTTCCGACATTAAGGATATTGACCCAAAATTTTGTACTCACAAGATTTTAATGGAGGAGGACTACAAACCCGCAATTCAAAGTCAAAGAAGGGTGAATCCCAAAATTCACGATGTCATTAAAAAGGAAGTTTTAAAACTCCTTGACGCGGGAATGATTTATCCTATCTCCGATCGCCCATGGATGAGCCCAATCCATTGTGTCCCTAAAAAGGGAGGAATGACCGTTGTACCTAATGAAAACAACGAGTTAATTCCCACTCGTGTTGTGACCGGTTGGAGGGTGTGTATTGACTACCGAAAGTTAAATGACGCCACTCGTAAAGACCACTTTCCTTTGCCCTTCATGGATCAAATGTTGGAGCGACTCGCGGGAAATGAATTCTATTGCTTTTTAGATGGTTTTTCCGGTTACTTTCAAATCCCTATTTACCCTCGTGATCAAGAGAAGACTACGTTTACGTGTCCTTATGGAACGTTTGCTTATCGTAGGATGCCTTTCGGACTTTGTAATGCACCGGGTACGTTTCAACGGTGTATGATGGCAATTTTTCACGATATGATTGAGAAGTCGATGGAAGTGTTTATGGATGACTTTTTGGTGTTTGGCAATTCGTTCATGTCGTGTTTATCTAATCTCGAGTAAATGTTAAAACGTTGTAAAGAAACCAATCTTGTGCTCAATTGGGAAAAATGTCATTTTATGTGTAAACAAGGAATCGTCTTAGGACATAAGGTCTCGAAAGCGGGGATTGAGGTCGATAAAGCTAAGGTAGACGTCATCGCCAAGTTACCTCATCCCAAAACCGTAAAGGGAGTT
Source organism: Glebionis coronaria (assembly GCA_025667525.1). Classification (NCBI taxonomy): domain Eukaryota; kingdom Viridiplantae; phylum Streptophyta; class Magnoliopsida; order Asterales; family Asteraceae; genus Glebionis; species Glebionis coronaria. The sequence continues at coordinate 574,283,732 of CM046876.1, forward strand.
AGGAGTTTCCTAGGCCAAGCGGGCTTTTATCGTCGTTTCATCAAAGACTTTTCGAAAATCTCTCGACCTATGACACACCTTCTCGAGAAGGATGCTCCTTTTAATTTCAATGAGGATTGTGTTAGATCTTTCGAAACTCTTAAAAGGAAACTTACCGAAGCTCCCATTCTTGTTGCTCCTAATTGGGAATTACCCTTTGAAATCATGTGAGATGCAAGTGATTATGCTATAGGGGCCGTCTTAGGGCAACGCTATGAAAAGCATTTCCGTCCTATCCATTATGCTAGTAAGATGATGACCGAGGCTCAATTAAAGTACACCACAACGGAAAAGGAATTCCTTGCCGTGGTCTATGCTTTTGAGAAATTCCGACCTTATCTCGTCTTAACTAAAATCATCGTGTATACCGACCATTCGGCTATCAAGTATCTCTTAGCTAAGCAAGATGCTAAGCCGAGATTTCTTCGTTGGATGCTCCTCCTCTAAGAATTTGATGTCACCGTGCTTGACAAAAAAGGAGCCGAGAATCTAGCGGCCGATCATCTCTCTCGTCTAGAAGATCCTCACAAAGATGTTTTTGATAACAAGGAAATCACCGAAACATTTCCTCTCGAGACTCTCGGTGTAGTGAATTCTAAAGACACCACCCCATGGTTTGCCGACATTGCAAATTACCATGCGGGCAATTTCATAATCAAGGGTATAACGACACAACAAAAGCGAAAATTCTTTCGTGACGTCAAGTTCTATTTTTAGGACGACCCTTATCTCTTTCGGGTTTGTGCGGATCAACTCGTTCGACGTTGTGTTTTTGGTGCCGAAGCTTCTAATATCCTTAGAGCTTGTCACGAGGGACCCACGGGTGGTCACCATGGTGCTAATCTCACGGCTAAGAAAGTGTTCGATGTCGGCTTATTTTGGCCTTCTATCTATCGTGATGCACACGCACTTGTGAAGTCGTGTGATTCGTGCCAACGTCAAGGAAAATCGTCTCAACGTGATGATATGCCGCAAAACATAATTCAAGTGTGTGAGATTTTCGACATTTGGGGCATAGACTCTATGGGGCCGTTCCCATCGTCTCATGGTAACAAGTATATCCTCGTCGCGGTGGACTACCTTTCTAAGTGGGTGGAAGCTAAGGCTTTACCTACTAATGATGCTCGTGTGGTTGTGAAGTTTTTGAAGCAACTATTCTCTCGGTTCGGAACCCCTCGTGCTATTATAAGCGATCGTGGAACCCATTTTTGTAATGACCAATTCGAGAAGGTCTTAAAGAAATATGGAGTTACTCATCGTCTTTCTACGGCTTATCACCCGCAAACGAGTGGGCAAGTCGAGGTTTCGAACCGAGCTTTGAAGAGGATTTTAGAGAGGGTGATTGGAGAAAACCGTGCTTCATGGTCCGACAAACTTGATGACGCTTTATGGGCCTTTAGGACCGCTTATAAGACACCTATCAGTTGCACTCCTTATAAGTTAGTCTATGGGAAGAATTTTAATTTGCCCATTGAATTGGAGCACAAGGCATATTGGGCCCTTAAGCATGCAAACTTTAACTTAAAGACCGCGGGAGATCACCGGAAAATACAATTGAATGAATTGGATGAACTAAGAGACAATGCTTATGAAAATTCATTGATTTTCAAAGAAAATACTAAAAAGTTTCATGATCCAAAGATTAAAAACCGGGTTTTTAACGTTGGTGATCAAGTGTTACTTTTTAACTCTAGACTTAAGATATTTTCCGGAAAATTGAAATCTCGTTGGTTGGGTCATTTCACCGTTACACAAGTGTTTCCTTATGGGACCATCAAGCTAGCTCAAGATGATGGTCCTAACTTCAAGGTGAATGGACATAGGCTTAAGCACTAGTTTGGTGGGGAAATTCCTTCAATGGTTGACCTCGACCAAGTCACCTTCCCCAATGATAATTAGCATTGAAGGGATCGAGTCGTGCTCATGACTTGGTAATAAAAAACGAGGTGCCTCGTGGGGGAGATCCCATGCTTATCCTTTTATGCTTACTAATAACTAATGAGGGGATTTGTACCCTTCCAACTCGTTGTCTCGTGGTTGTTTGTGATTGTGTTATCTAGATCATCATCATCATCATCTACGATTGAAGACTCTCGTGTTCGTTTACGTGAGCCTCCATCGTTTGCTTGAAGAAGTTTTTCACGAATCCATTGACATATCCTTTATTGTTCTAACAATTATCTTTTAGCATACTTAATAAACGGCTTTAGATATATTGTTGATCACCCTTTCCATGCTAGATCCTAAGCATTCGACTCTTCGTCTCTAGTATGGGGGTGCTCCACCTTTAGACTCGAAACATTGAGGACAATGTTTACTTTTAGTATGGGGGGTGAATAGGTACTTGCCTTGCTACGCCCTCACGTTTTCCAACTTTCAATGTTTTGTTTTTGTTGCTAATAAGGCTAAAAATGGCCAAATTTTAAAAATTTTCTTAGTTTTCATAAGTGTTTTTAAGACACGAATGTATATTTTCGGATGGGTATAATAAGAGCTAATTTTTGACTTGATGGGCATTTGGAGCCATTTACATTCCTTAACCCGCTCAATTCAAGTTTTGCTAGACTTTTATATAGGGAACTTTAAAACGCAAAAGTCTTAGCTCATTCGGGTTAAGAACAAGAACTTTTCGCAAGTTCCTATATTTGATCCTAGAAAGTCACTTATCAAGGGAACTATAAAATGCATTTTCTAAACTTGAAAAAGTCCAAGAAAGTGCAAGATCCTATAGGTGGCTTGAAAACCCAAAACTTTGATTTGATATAGTCTTAATGAAAGCTAATCCAAATTTGGCTTAATTTTGACTTGCATGGCTAAGTATTCACGAGTCTCTTTAATTAGAGGTCTTTATATAGTGAAGAACGAGAAGTGATAGAGTTAGACAAGTGATCATGCTAAACGTAGAACATGAAAATGTTCTTTCAAAAACTCATATGTTTTTAATTGTGGCTTTTTCTTCTCATAAGATCAATGCATTAGGAATAAAAATAATTGCAATAAGTAAGGTCGTACGATTTGAAAGGTTACTTAGCCTCTAGCGCAAGATCGTTTAAAAGTTGCTCGGGGTTGAATAGAGTTCATAGCCAAGGCATAACTTATTGAAGCGGGACGCAAAGATTGGTGAAGATCCAAAAAGGCCCTAACAAGGCATGAGGAGCTCTATTTTGTTGCCAAAGATCCAAGATGATGTGAAGTATCATTATTCCTAAATCAATATGAAGGAACGAGACACACGACAAAAAGCAATTACTCCCCTAAAGATCATGGAGAAAGTCTATCCAAAAGACCCTTACAAGGTATGAGGATAAATATATCCAAGTCCGAAAAGGAGGTGGATAGTTGTATATCAAAGTCCTAAATAAAGATTGAAGAAAAATGATGAAGTCGTGGTCCAAATATGAAGAATCTCTCAAAAACGTCAAGTGAAGAAATTCCAAATATATGAAGAGAAGACCATAATTTCAAGAACGTCTTCCCAAGATTTGAAGAATGAAGTACCTGCCAAATATCAGTCCGAGAAAGGTCTCAAATCGTGAAACGAGTTATGCTAAGATATGAACTTAAGGAGATACACGAGAAGCCGTTTTAAAAGATTTTATCCTTCGGCTAACTATCGATTAAATCGTGCTACTTTGCTTTCGGACTAATAACTACTAAAATAAGTCAAAATGAATCACTTGTGATCCATGACAAATAGTTAAAAAATGCTAGTAACCCATTTATTTTTATAATAACTAGGATTGCGGGGAGAAAAAGTATTACACAATTTGGACGTATGAGTAGTGTTAGCATTGTGACTTGTACCAACAATGATCTCGTTATTGAACTTAGCATGGAATGTATGACAATCAAGGATGACGAAATTTACTATAAGGGACATTTACTTGTTTCTATTCTTTGACCCTAAAAGTCACATTCGTGATGAAAATCATACATTATGTATTTACACATTCTCGTAGTATTTTTGCAAGTCTTTTACTTTTCAATAAAGGTTAATAAAATTGAATTTTGGTGATGCTTAGATACTTTATTCTAGCATTGCGTGAGGGCACGACAATGGCTTAGTATGGGGGAGTGATGAGATGGCATTTATACATGATCTCATCGTTCTTTTCGGACATTAAATGCACTGAAATGTCATAAAATACCATATATATGCTTGTGTTTGTTTACTTGTGTATTTTAGGTATGGATATCGTGAAATAGACAAAAGATCACAAGAAACAAGGAAAAATGGACACGAGAAACGAAGACGTACAAAGAACCGTGTTAACATCATATGATTCAAGCTAACAAGAGGGTGATTCGGAGGTCGGGGAGGATAAAAGAAGTATTTAGACATTTTTAGAGAGAGAAAGATAAAGCTTGAATGTAGTGTGTGTATTTAGAGAGAGAAAGTGAAATACACAAAGAATGAAAAACCTCACCCCTCCATGGAAGTATGGAGGGGTATATATAGCCTTGACACGCACGAACTATTCTAACTTAACAAAACTAGTCCATGCGTGTGTGGCTATATCAAACTAATGTAATTCCGTAAAAGACGCTCACATTTTAGGGATAACAATCTTCCCCCAATGTGGAGACATACGGAATTACTTACAATGTTCCTAACAAGTAAAAATACAACAAAATAAAGTCTTCCAAGGCGCTTCCAATGCTGAGGATGTCTTTTAATTCTTCTTGTCTTCATAACTTGTACCTCAGCTTGAATCCTCTTTTTCTTTGTTTGTTGTGGAACAATTGTAATATGCATGATTTGGATTAACTTCCCCCAATTCATGCAGCATGTATTAAAAAAATTTCTTCATAGACTTCTTTTTGACGAAGTTTCTGAATCAGCTTCCCCCCAAACCAATATCTGAATCTTAAGCAGATTCTAACACTTTGATGTAGTTTGAACAATCTTCTAGCTCATCGGTTAAAGTGTACAGCGGAAATTTGTAGAAGAACCACACCAAATAACACTGCTTCTATACTGTTTCATGTCGTTTAGGTTTTGGTGATAATCCGTTTGGGGTAACATGCAGGAAATCAACAACAATTCTTCTCACGCCTGTAGAATACTTCATAAAAATCATATAAAGTGAAGTAGATACCATTCCATGTACACTACTTCCCCCTAGAAGTTGATCTGATTACTTCAAAGTACACGATCTTCCCCCATGATGATTTCGAACTCTCGGAAGCATCATTATCGTGGACGTCCATATACTCGAGAAGTTCTTAGTCTTAAGCAAATGTCTTGAAAATTTTTGAAAGTCATTGAGAAACTTTGAAAATTTTGCTTAGACTATGAAGTACCATTGTCGTTGTGTAGCTCATAAATATCCCGTGAGAATTGATTGCCGATTCCATCTCTCTCTGTCTAACTTACTAACCTCGAATTCATTCGGCTATTTGTTGTGACCACATGTGAAGTAAACCCGATACTCCAAACTTGAAACTGAAGTACAATCCCCCAAATTTGTTACTTAAGCTTGCACTTATGTCGATTGAAGAACGGTGTAGAAACAAGTCTCTAACATCTCTTGAAGTTATCCACACGAGCAACTGCGTATGACACCCACAAATGATAGTTATTCATGTCGTCGACCATCCACCCCTTGACAGTGGAAACTAGATAATTCAAGTCTCAATCATAAATTTTATCGCCCAAGCAAGTCATCAATCGATAGACTGGGTTTGAAGAAAAGGGGTAGAAAAATAGAAGGAAGGCTCGATGATGAAATAAGTAGACGCCTTCATGAAATCCCACTTCAACTTCAAATAAATAATACCAAATCCACTTCGTGATCACTTGTCTTTGTAGAATCAAAACTAGCCTTGTCGTTAAAGTGAATCTTATATTGGATCGTTTTAGCGTTAAGTGTTTTGTTTGCTTTGGTGTTGTGTTTGAATGTCGTTATCTAGAACAAATTATGAGTTGACTTGTCATTAAAGGACAAAATTTGTCTAGACAACTTGTCATTGAAACCCAACGTCAGTCACATGCCCAACTGATGCGCGGATCGACCACCGCGGTGAGGTCGTCGAAAATTTTTCCGAAAATATTAGGTATCAAACCTAAAATTTTCTTTGTCGTTGAGGCACTTTCGATCGAGACATAACAATACCCGACTTATCAATAAAATCATCATAATAGCCCGGTAAATACTAGTCCGCTCCGCTATCAATATAACCCAATCCAAAACTGATTTTGCCGAGTGTAACCAAAACCATCATTTAAATTGTCGTTTGGTAACAATTACAAATTTTATGATAAAATAAGTATCACTCAGCCCAAATGACACGAGTCCAAATTCAATATTCCAATTTCAAATCACGGATAAAGGCCCAGTATCAATTAGTGAGATACCCGGTCCAGTTTAAATACCTAAAAATTAGGTATAAGTAAACGAGTTTCACCCTAATCCATCGTAGTCACAAAACAAACCTAATCTCATTTTCACCCACATCGTATCATCCGCCCCCCTTTCTTCCATCGTACTCTCCGCCTCAAATCAGATCAAGACTTTATCATCCTTCAATCATCTTACTCACCACATCAATGATAATCAAGCCCACGAATCATTTATCAATCGAATCACCATCAACACCTAGAAACCAACTTCGAAACCCTTTTAATCATTCCTTTCGGATGATACTCAAACAGTTGAAGACCTTTGTTTTAATACATCACCATTCAAAGATTCAAGATAGAAATTACGTCTAAGATCTGTGATAGGTCTCGGGTAGGTTTAATTATGGTGCATGTTTTAATTTTCGTGAATCGAAACAAAGTGTTGTTTGTAACATAATTGTTATAACACAACTCTTTATATTCAAATATAAATGATGGGTTGGACCATACAAGCTAAGATCTATGATTATGGATTTATTTTCGTGTATAAGATCTTAATAGATCTATGTATTGCATGTGCAAACACGAAAAATAATGAGTCTGAGATCTTTTTAAATTGTTTTCTGTTTTGATTTTAGAGTCAGATTCGAGTCGTAGATGGGATAGGTGTCGACGGGTTTAGGATAGATGATGTTGGTGTTGGGGAGAAATAAGGTTGGATTGAATGTATGTGATGATGGGATATCGGTTAGCACGAGTCGGTTTTGTTATTGACAGGTCTCGGTTTAATTTTTTTCTGGTTTGGTCAATATCTTGCAATGTTTTTATAGAAAAAAATCCCATCATATCGCAATTGTTAGAATTTCCATCACAATATAAGCTGAAAATCCATCGCAATACATCGATGCACCCCATCGCAATGTTGCATTAACTCTCCATCGCAATGACCAAACTCCCATCGCAATACTAACCTGAAATCCATCGCAATATTGGGAAAATTTTGGCAGCATAACGACATAGATGTCATTCCGATAGGTCAAACCACCCATCGCAATGTGACTCATCGAAATGAGTCCCATCACAATAGATAGGTCGAACCCATCGGAATGTGTAAAAAAAACTACCCATCGCAATCCATGCGATCTAAATAGCCATCGGAATGCGCATATCAGAATGGGGGTTATACAGCCGAAAAAAGAGTATCTTGGATATATTGTCCTTTTTCCAAAAGAATGAATCTGGTGATTTTCAGAATTGATACATTAAAATAATAGAAAAATAGAGAGAAAAAGAGAAAACCACCAAACACTATTAAATAATACCGAGACATTTGGACAGATTGGGGACAAATGGATATATTTTAGACGGAAACCAACTAATCAACACCAATAAGTTCGTGACTTGTAACAACTTAAAAAATAAGCCGAAAAAGCCACAAATCAGCAAACACAAAACACAAAACACCCCCGGTTAGCTCTGATACCAATTGTTGTCCCATAAATTTAGATGATATAGCACATGAATTAAAGAAAGAAAGGTAGATATGAGATGAATTTTAGAGAGAGAAAGTAGTGAGAGAAAGTAGAGAGAAACTTGTGAAATACTAGATTAAGAGAAAATGAAATGACCAACACCTTCCTAACATGCTAGGAAGGGTATATATAGTCCACCCACATGCGGGCTTCTTTATGGACTATATGGTTTGGGCCGGGCTTTCCGTTTGGGCTTTGGTTACTTATGAATGAACCTTAGCTTAAAGTTAGGTCCGTAATACACGACTAATTAACTACCTATTACAATGTTCTAACTAATGTTACAATAATAACCTATGATCGAGCATTCTTGTTTGACTCAATATTTTGAGGCTAACAAACCGGGCCCTAGTTCATGAATTATCCAACATTTACCCTTGAAGACTTAAAGATATGCAAGATTGATCCTCAAACAATGAAGAAATGATACTTAAAACCCTTGTGAATTCATAATTACAAGTTTGGTCCCTTAAGTTTGTCAAAATTGCAAAAAGGTCCTTCAACTTTGAAGAAATGGCAATATTAGTCCCTCAACGATTCAACATTGTCAAATATGGTCCCATGAAGACAAACATCTATTGAAGACCTTTGAAGATCAAGAATGTCCAAGATCAGCCCTTGAATTATGGAAAAATGGCAAAAACAACCCTTGAAATACCTTTGCCAAAGTTTTGGGGCAAAAGTATGAAAATGGAAAGTTCAATTGTGAAGAAAACGGGTTTAATAGGCTGAAAAACATTGTTTGCACCTTTTTCCAAAAGCCAAGGACTTAAACTGCCAAGTTTAGAAGTTCAAATCCCTAAACACGCGCCAAACAAATCCTTCCCTAAGAAAACGGATCAAAACGTGTTACTATAGCAAGTAAGAACCCAGAAATTACTTTTTAGCAACAAAGGGTAAATTGCAATTAGTTGTTCCCCCGTGTGATTCACACATGCAGAAACCCATCCCAACCTTAAAACTCTCTTCTCCACTCACCAATGGACCCCACACCCAAAACCGTTTCACCCATCACATGACAACTTATTCCCCAAGGATTGCCACGTGTCAAGATCAACGGCCAAGACTCTTAGCTTAACCCCAAAGCTAAAACAAACGTCCATGATGCATATGGACAGCTCATTCCATCAAATGATCTAGAAGACCTCAAGGACACTTATGGGAATTCAGTTCTAGGGTTTATGAATAGTGTTAGGCTAGAATTTGCCTATAAAAGGAGACCTCAACCTGTGAGAGTCCCTTTGTTCCAGATTTTAGCTAATTTCATTGTAATTCCTTTTTATGAAATAAAGTTTGAATTTCTGAAAATTTTGAATTCTCATTTGTTATTTATAAAAGTTTGGTGTCTGATTAGCTGAAATCTGAGTTCCATTCATATGTTTTGTTGGTTTTGAGAAAAGGTTTTAAGGATTAAAACACTTGTTTTCAAAAATCAAAGGTTGAATCTGTTTATGATCTCACTTTTCTGTTTGTTCATCTTAGCAGCTTGGAAGCTGGTACTTGTTTTGCTAGTACCTCAGCTCAAACAATCCAGGGCCTAGATGTAGGTCTTGGAGGTTTCCACCCTTCTCCTTTTTCATTTTTCTTAATTTTTTCTGAATATTGGTGATTTTGCATGATTGTTGTTGAATCTGTGTTTTTATGATTGGATCTTGTTTATCTGGGCTTGTTTGATGTTATTGGGTTGTTATTAACTTAATTTGTGGGTTAAATCTTAAATACCCTTTGAAAATTTATGAAATCAGATAATTAAGGGGTGTTTGGGTTAACTGCATAAGCAGGTTTTGTGGGAAATTGAGAAGTTGTTTTGTGTTGGTGATTATTGGTATTTGTTTACCTGATATACTTGGTCATTTATTTGCAGGTTTTGTGGTTTGAAAAACCTAGATCCTAAATTAGGCTCTAAAATCTTGTTTACTTGATAAAATTGGCTGTGGTTTAAGGGACACCTAGTTTTAATCATAGACTAGGGTTAACAAGTGATTAAACCTAGTTAGTTACACCAGGGAAAGAGATTTGAAGGCTTGAAATTGGATTTGTGGTCAATTATATCAGCAAAGTGTGCATGTGTTCTTGAAGTTCATAACAGCAAGTATAATCTGCTTTGATCTTGTTCCATACCTTATTTCATTGATTGATTTAAGTTTGCTTATGCTTAATCATAGTTTATATAGCTTGTGTATGCATCTGGTTGAATTTGGAGTGCTTATTCTAGCTTAAAACTGCTTAAGTGTTCATAACAGCTTATATTCCATGTCTGTGCTAGATCTGAGCATTGTTTGATTTTTTTGTGCTTATTGAGTGAACCAAAGTGTGTTTTTGTGCTTGATTGTGACTCCTTGTGATTAACTGATCACTTGGGTGCCTTTGTCTTCCAATAAAACATACAGAATCTCTCTAAAAAGCCAAGTCAAAAAGTCAAAGCAGTGGGAAATCCTTTCCCCTGCTGCTAGCCACTGCTAGTGTATTTTGGTGTTCAGCTTATCAATAAGCTATTCTAGCTTATTTTAACCAGCAAAAACTTGGATTTTGTAATAGGTGCTCATCATTTGACCCATTTGTTCATACTGGAGCATTTGGTGGGTTGACTTTAGGGTTTGACTAGAAAACCAACTTAATTGACTTTTTCATAAGTGCTTATTGGCTTATTCCAGCTTATTGGTTTTGCTTATTGGATTTTGGTTGATTGGTTTGCCTTATTGAAGTCATTTGTGACATTTTGCAAGTTGAATCAAGTCCTGAGGTGCCCTAAATCTCAAACCCGACTATTTTGTCTTTTAGTGGATTTTTACTTTGCTTATTTTTGGCTTATTGAGTGTGCTTTTTCAAAATTTCTTTTTACAGATCTCTTTAGTATCCCAAAAGAAGGTTGTGTGTCAAATTAGAGCTTATGGCATTAGCCTATTGCTTAATGGGCTTAATGGCCCAATAAGGATAAGCTGTTTGATCATTAAGCTGTGATAAGCTCACTTTCAGCTTTTGGGCCTTTAGAGTTTTGTGTTTAGAATTAAATTTTGAGTCAGATAGGGCTTTTCCAAGTCTTTTGGGCTTATTTTGACTTTTTGGGCTAAAAACCCCAATAAGCTTGACTGTTTTGGGTTTTGGCCCATTTGGGGGCCCCATAGGGGTATTCTGGTCATTTCACTTTCATTTTCTGTTTAATTAGGTCAAAATAAACTAGTTTGCAAGTTTTTAGAATTTTTTATAATTTTTGGATTTTTAATATTATTTTAATATTATTTTATTATTATTTTTTAAATTTCATATTTTTGCACTTTTTATATTTTTTCTTAGCTTAAATACATTTAAATAGGGTTTTTTGCAACTTTTAGATTAATTTTATCATCTTTAGATTAATTTCTATAATTATTTTAAGTTTTAATAGTTTTTAAATAGTTTTTTTTAGTTTAAAAATTTCTAAAAATAGTTTTTAATCTTTTTAGGTCATTTTAGAGGTTTACCAATTGAAAAATATTTTATTGGGCTTTTGATAGTTAATTTGATTTTTAGGGCTTTAATTAGCATTTAAAAACTAAATATTTAATTAATTAAAAGGTTTGAAAAAGTTTTGATCATTGATAAACTCTTAGTTTATTTATTGTGATTTTTGGTGAATTTTTGGTAATTTTCATAATTAATTTTTATTTTAGCTTATTTCACGGTTTTACGTTAAGTCGTAGTAGTAATTAATTTCACGTCTTCGTCATCCTCTTTTCGCATCCCCTTCTAACCAATATTAATCTCAAATCAATTACGAATTATTCACACACATATACCTCCTTGGGAAACGAACTTCATTGGGTCATTAGTGCTTGATTTTCCTAAATCATCACTTAATACTTTACCGCTCATTTACGCTCTTTTGTTTTCCTAAACAAGAGGTGTAATTTACCACAATCATTTTGGCGCCGCTGCAGGGGAGGTGTGTCGTGATTAATTTGTCTTGTTGTTTTTAATATTAACCAAAAATAGTATTTGTATTAGTGAAAATCTACTAATACGTATTATCGGTTTTTGGTTTTTCTTTTGAAATTATTATTACTATATTGTATTAAGTATCACAATAAATACAAAGTATCTCCAAAAGTGTGAAAACACAACCTTAATTGGGATTTGATCTCCTAATTATTGTATTCGAATCTCAAACAAAAGAAAAAGGCAAAAATAGATAAATACTTTCGTGGAGCTCGATTTTGAAAAATACAAACTATAAGGTGGGTATAAGGCGGGTATTATAAAATATACCCTAAGGAAAAAAGCTCTTAAGTGCTTCGCACCGCCTCGTTTCCCCGCTTGCTTGTGAGTATTTTGAGATTGAAGGCTAATCGAGGGTTTTGCCGCCCAAAGTATTATTACGTATAATATATTTGCTTGGTTTTCTTTGTGATTAAACCCTCTTGAACAATTTGGTTTTCACCAAAGTTATAAAGTCATTCGAAGGCGTTCACTCCACGTGATCGTTTTCATTCTTTTGAGGCTTCTTTAATCAAGAGTTTGATTCGAGGAGAGATTTGGTAGATTGTTGTGTACGAAAATACACCAAAATCCAAAAAAATTAAAATTAGAAACAATCAAAAACAAAAAAAAATTGAAAATTCACAAAACACCCAAAAAGAATCTTCTTTGCTCACCTCCCATTCTTCGTGAAGTTTATGATCACTCGTAATCAAGCAAAACGAGCTCATAAACGTCTTCAAAAGCAAGCAAATCAAGAGACGTTGATTGAAGAACAAACTCCAATTGTTGAACCTATTGTAGAACAAGAAGTCGTAATGGCTAATCGTACTATGATGGAGTTGCTACAAGCACCCACCGAGGGTTTTGTAGAGGCCATTGTGATTCCCGCTATCCTTGCGGAGAATTTCGAAATTAAGACGGGTTTAATGTCGATGTTGCAAGCTAATAAGTTTATAGGTCATGAGAAAGACAACCCGCATTACCACATAAGGAATTTTAATCGTCTCACCGCAACTAGCAAGTTTAAGGATGTTCCACATGACGCCATTAAGATGATGTTGTTTCCATACTCGTTAGATGGACCCGCTAAAATTTGGCTTGAGAAAGAACCGCCAAATTCGATTTTGACATGGGGTGATCTCGTTTCTAAGTTTGTGAACAAATTTTTTCCACCATCTAAAACAACACATTTGAAAAATGAGATTTCAAGATTTGTTCAAAGAAATAATGAAAGTTTTTCAATGGCATGGGAACGCTTTAAAGAGATGTTACATGAATGTCCACACCATGATTTTTCGGAATTGCATCAAATTGATACTTTTTATAATGGGCTTAATGATCATGAAAGAGATTACTTGAATGCGGCCGCGAGTGGTAATTTTTTGTGCAAAACGACCGATGAAGCTTTAAAGATTATCGAGAATAGATCTAAGGTTTATAGCCCTCATAACACATCGAGTGTTGCCAATTTGGGTTCGTCATCGTCTTCATCATCTCGTAGCATTAATGCCTTACATGATGAAGCTAATGAGGAAAATCGGTTTTTCGATAGATTTTCTAATCTTATGACTCATTGGAAAGCTCAAGAGGCTTTGAATTCCGCTTCGGTTAAAGCGGTTGAAAAGAGTTGTTTGTCTTGTGGTGGAGCTCATGATCTTTCCGAGTGCATTACCGCCGGTGGTAACACTTCGAGTGCTTATGTAGCAACGGGAACTTATAACCAAAACGGCCAAGGTTCCCGCCGAAATCAAGCTCTACCAAATCAAAATGCTAATAACTATCAAAACAACAACCAAGGTGGTAATTACCAAGGCAATTCACGTAACTACAACAAGGGGAATTATCAAAGTGGGAATGGACAAGTCACTAATCAAAACGAAAACCCTGATTTTCAAAACACTACACAAGGTTTTCAAAATGCTCACACTAAAAATCTTTAAGGAGAATTTTTGGATTATGCTAAAGCAAATGATGCTAAGTTTGATAACATGCAACGTGAGATGATTAGCTTAAGATCCGAGATGAAAAACGAGCTTAAAACGAACTTGCCAATGAACTTAAAACTCATGCTAATAAAATGGAAGGAAATGTCCAACGTCTTCAACAAAATCAACAAAAGATGGAACAAGGACAACATGAGATTAAGCAAGAATTGTTAAAAGCGGATGCTAGGCAATCAAAATTTGAGGACCGAATGGCAAAAATGTTTGAAGCAATCATGTGTAAACCCTCTTCCTCGGGTGGTCTTCCTAGTGATACCATTGCAAACCCGAAGGGAGAAATGAAGGTTATTACTACACGAAGTAGTAAAACTTTCAAAGAACCAATCTCTCGTCCAAGTACTTCTACGGAGAAGGAAAAAGAGAAAGAACTCGAAGTGGTGGTCGAAAAGGAGCACATTACAATCCCACGAAGTACCGCTCATACCACACCTACGGTTGAACCAATACCAATTGTGGAACCCGAGTTTCCAAGGCCGTTGCCTAATGTCCAACCCCACCCTTACCATACCCTTCGAGATGAAACAAAGAGAAATTGCAAGAACGTAACAAACAACAAATCGAGATTTTTATAAAAATGTTTCAACAAGTGCATTTTGATGTGAGTTTAGCCGACGCGTTGTTATATATGCCTCGTTTCGCTTCCCTTTTTAAAAGTATGATGAGCGATAAGGAAAAGCTTTCAAAGCTTGCTAATTGTTCTTCGGTTTATCTTAACCGCATACCGGAAAAAGTTGGTGACCCCGGAAAGCTTCTCATTCCTTGTGACATACAAGATATGAAAGAATGCCTCGCCTTGGCCGATCTTGGTGCGAGCATTAATTTGATGCCATTTTCCATTTGGAAATCGCTTTCGCTTCCGGCTCTTACTTCTTCGAACATGTCTATCGAGATGGTCGATCATTCTACGATTTTAGCATGTGGAGTAGCCGAAGATGTTTTCGTGAAAGAGGGGAAGTTCTACTATCCCGTTGATTTTATAGTAGTTGACACCCTCGGATCCTCAAGTTCCTCTAATTTTAGGTCGTTCATTTTTAGACACCTCGAGATCGCTTATCGACGTTCATGCAAGAACTATCACTTTGAGATTCAACGAAGAGGAACTTGTTATAAACGCTACTCAAAACTCAAAACCTTCTCATGTTTATGCAATCGCTACCATCAATCACATTAACTTAGTTGATGTGGTTTGCGATGAGTTTTCACAAGAAGTGTTAGGTTTTTCCGATAGCTCGTCAAGTGGTAATCCCACTATTTTGGATCCAATTCTTGCTAATTCTACACCAAATCTCACTCCATTCCAAGGAGGCGATTTTACTTCAAATGAAATAGACAATGAAGATGAGGTGTTGATTAGTGATGATACTTCTATTCCACCATTTCTTCCGCCGATGGAAGTTATGAGTGTTGAACCAAAATCTTCAATCGAGGAACCACCTATCCTTGAATTGAAAGATCTTCCTTCTCACCTTGAGTACGCATTCTTAGAAGGTGATGACAAGTTGCCGGTTATTATTGCAAGAGGTCTTGCTAATGATGAAAAAACCGAGCTCTTGAAAGTTCTTAAAGCTCATAAAGGGGCAATTGCGTGGAAAATTTCCGACATTAAGGGTATTGACCCAAAATTTTATACTCACAAGATTTTAATGGAGGAGGGCTACAAACCCGCAATTTAAAGTCAAAGAAGGGTGAATCACAAAATTCACGATGTCATTAAAAAGGAAGTTTTAAAACTCCTTGACGCGGGAATGATTTATCCTATCTCCGGTAGCCCATGGGTGAGCCCAATCCATTGTGTCCCTAAAAAGGGAGGAATGACCGTTGTGCCTAATGAAAACAACGAGTTAATGCCCACTCGTGTTGTGACCGGTTGGAGGGTGTGTATTGACTACCGAAAGTTAAATGACCCCACTCGTAAAGACCACTTTCCTTTGCCCTTCATGGATCAAATGTTGGAGCCACTCGCGGGAAATGAATTCTATTGCTTTTTAGATGGTTTTTCCGGTTACTTTCAAATCCCTATCGACCATCGTGATCAAGAGAAGACTACGTTTACGTGTCCTTATGGAACGTTTGCTTATCGTAGGATGCCTTTCGGACTTTGTAATGCCCGGGTACGTTTCAACGGTGTATGATGGCAAATTTTCACGATATGATTGAGAAGTCGATGGAAGTGTTTATGGATGACTTTTCGGTGTTTGGCAATTCGTTCACGTCGTGTTTATCTAATCTCGAGCATATGTTAAAACGTTGTGAAGAAACCAATCTTGTGCTCAATTGGGAAAAATGTCATTTTATGTGTAAACAAGGAATCGTCTTAGGACATAAGGTCTCGAAAGCGGGGATTGAGGTCGATAAAGCTAAGGTAGACGTCATCGCTAAGTTACCTCATCCCAAAACTGTTAAGGGAGTTAGGAGTTTCCTAGGCCACGTGGGCTTTTATCGTCGTTTCATCAAAGACTTTTCGAAAATCTCTCGACCTATGACACACCTTCTCGAGAAGGATGCTCCTTTTAATTTAATGAGGATTGTGTTAGAGCTTTCGAAACTCTTAAAAGGAAACTTACCGAAGCTCCCATTCTTGTTGCTCCTAATTGGGAATTACCCTTTGAAATTATGTGCGATGCAAGTGATTATGCTATAGGGGCCGTCTTAGGGCAACGCTATGAAAAGCATTTCCGTCCTACCCATTATGCTAGTAAGACGATGACCGAGGCTCAATTAAAGTACACCAGAACGGAAAAGGAATTCCTTGCCGTGGTCTATGCTTTTGAGAAATTCCGACCTTATCTCGTCTTAACTAAAAGCATCGTGTATACCGACCATTCGACTATCAAGTATCTCTTAGCTAAGCAAGATGCTAAGCCGAGATTGCTTCGTTGGATGCTCCTCCTCCAAGAATTTGATGTCACCGTGCTTGACAAAAATGGAGCCGAGAATCTAGCGGCCGATCATCTCTCTCGTTTAGAAGATCCTCACAAAGATGTTTTCGAGAACAAGGAAATCACCGAAACATTTCCTCTCGAGACTCTCGGTGTAGTGAATTCTAAAGACACCACCCCATGGTTTGCCGACATTGCAAATTACCATGCGCGCAATTTCATAATCAAGGGTATAACGACACAACAAAAGCGAAAATTCTTTCGTGACGTCAAGTTCTATTTTTGGGACGACCCTTATCTCTTTCGGGTTTGTGCGGATCAACTCGTTCGACGTTGTGTTTTTGGTGCCAAAGCTTCTAATATCCTTAGAGCTTGTCACGAGGGACCCACGGGTGGTCACCATGGTGCTAATCTCACGGCTAAGAAAGTGTTCGATGCCGGCTTCTTTTGGCCTTCTATCTATCGTGATGCACACGCACTTGTGAAGTCGTGTGATTCGTGCCAATGTCAAGGAAAATCGTCTCAACGTGATGAAATGCCGCAAAACATAATTCAAGTGTGTGAGATTTTCAACATTTGGGGCATATACTTTATGGGGCCGTTCCCATCGTCTCATGGTAACAAGTATATCCTCGTCGCGGTGGACTACCTTTCTAAGTGGGTGGAAGCTAAGGCTTTACCTACTAATGATGCTCGTGTGGTTGTGAAGTTTTTGAAGCAACTATTCTCTCGGTTTGGAACCCCTCGTGCTATTATAAGCGATCGTGGAACCCATTTTTGTAATGACCAATTCGAGAAGGTCTTAAAGAAATATGGAGTTACTCATCGTCTTTCTACGGCTTATCACCCGTAAACGAGTGGGCAAGTCGAGGTTTCGAACCGAGCTTTGAAGAGGATTTTAGAGAGGTCGATTGGAGAAAACCGTGCTTCATGGTCCGACAAACTTGATGATGCTTTATGGGCCTTTAGGACCGCTTATAAGACACCTATCGGTTGACTCCTTATAAGTTAGTCTATGGGAAGAATTTTCATTTGCCCATTGAATTGGAGCACAAGGCATATTGGGCCCTTAAGCATGCAAACTTTGACTTAAAGACCGCGGGAGATCACCGGAAAATACAATTGAGTGAATTGGATGAACTAAGAGACAATGCTTATGAAAATTCATTGATTTTCAAAGAAAAGACTAAAGAGTTTCATGATGCAAAGATTAAAAACCGGGTTTTTAACGTTGGTGATCAAGTGTTACTTTTTAACTCTAGACTTAAGATATTTTCCGAAAAATTGAAATCTCGTTGGTCGGGTCCTTTCACCGTTACACAAGTGTTTCCTTATGGGACCATCGAGCTAGCTCAAGATGATGGTCCTAACTTCAAGGTGAATGGACATAGGCTTAAGCACTACTTTGGTGGGGAAATTCCTTCAATGGTTGACCTCGACCAAGTCACCTTCCCTAATGATAATTAGCATTGAGGGGATCGAGTCGAGCTCATGACTCGGTAATAAAAAACAAGGTGCCTCGTGGGGGAGATCCCATGCTTATCCTTTTATGCTTACTAATAACTAATGAGGGGATTTGTACCCTTCCAACTCGTTGTCTCGTGGTTGTTTGTGATTGTGTTATCTAGATCATCATCATCATCTACGATTGAAGACTCTCGTGTTCGTTTACGTGAGCCTCCATCGTTTGCTTGAAGAAGTTTTTCACGAATCCATTCACATATCCTTTATTGCACTAACAATTATCTTTTAGCATACTTAATAAACGGCTTTAGATATATTGTTGATCACCCTTTCCATGCTAGATCCTAAGCATTCGACTCTTCGTCTCTAGTATGGGGGTGCTCCACCTTTAGACTCGAAACATTGAGGACAATGTTTAATTTTAGTATGGGGGTGAATAGGTACTTGCCTTGCTACGCCCTCACGTTTTCCAACTTTCAATGTTTTGTTTTTGTTGCTAATAAGGCTAAAAATGGCCAAATTTTAAAATTTTTCTTAGTTTTCATAAGTGTTTTTAAGACACGAATGTATATTTTCCGATGGGTAGAATAAGAGCTAATTTTTGACTTGATGGGCATTTAGAGCCATTTACATTCCTTAACCCACTCAATTCAAGTTTTTCAAGACTTTTATATAGGGAACTTTAAAACGCGAAAGTCTTAGCTCATTCGGGTTAAGAACAAGAACTTTTAGCAAGTTCCTATAATTGATCCTAGAAAGTCACTTATCAAGGGAACTATAAAATGCATTCTCTAAACTTGAAAAAGTCCAAGAAAGTGCAAGATCCTATAGGTGGCTTGAAAACCCAAAACTTTGATTTGATATAGTCTTAATGAAAGCTAATCCAAATTTGGCTTAATTTTGACTTGCATGGCTAAGTATTCACGAGTCTCTTTAATTAGAGGTCTTTATATAGTGAAGAACGAGAAGTGATAGAGTTAGACAAGTGATCATGCTAAACGTAGAACATGAAAATGTTCTTTCAAAAACTCATATGTTTTTAATTGTGGCTTTTTCTTCTCATAAGATCAATGCATTAGGAATAAAAATAATTGCAATAAGTAAGGTCGTACGATTTGAAAGGTTACTTAGCCTCTAGCGCAAGATCGTTTAAAAGTTGCTCGGGGTTGAATAGAGTTCATAGCCAAGGCATAACTTATTGAAGCGGGACGCAAAGATTGGTGAAGATCCAAAAAGGCCCTAACAAGGCATGAGGAGCTCTATTTTGTTGCCAAAGATCCAAGATGATGTGAAGTATCATTATTCCTAAATCAATATGAAGGAACGAGACACACGACAAAGAGCAATTACTCCCCTAAAGATCATGGAGAAAGTCTATCCAAAAGACCCTTACAAGGTATGAGGATAAATATATCCAAGTCCGAAAAGGAGGTGGATAGTTGTATATCAAAGTCCTAAATAAAGATTAAAGAAAAATGATGAAGTCGTGGTCCAAATATGAAGAATCTCTCAAAAACGTCAAGTGAAGAAATTCCAAATATATGAAGAGAAGACCATAATTTCAAAAACGTCTTCCCAAGATTTGAAGTATGAAGTACATGCCAAATATCAGTCCGAGAAAGGTCTCAAATCGTGAAACGAGTTATGCCAAGATATGAACTTAAGGAGATACACAAGAAGCCGTTTTAAAAGATTTTGTCCTTCGGCTAACTATCGATTAAATCGTGCTACTTTGCTTTCGGACTAATAACTACTCAAATAAGTCAAAATGAATCACTTTTGATCCATGACAAATAGTTAAAAAATGCTAGTAACCCATTTATTTTTATAATAACTAGGATTGCGGGGAGAAAAAGTATTACACAATTTGGACGTATGAGTAGTGTTAGCATTGTGACTTGTACCAACAATGATCTCGTTTTTGCACTTAGCATGGAATGTATGACAATCAAGGATGACGAAATTTACTCTAAGGGACATTTACTTGTTTCTATTCTTTGACCCTAAAAGTCACATTCGTGATGAAAATCATACATTATGTCTTTACCCATTCTCGTAGTATTTTTGCAAGTCTTTTACTTTTCAATAAAGGTTAATAAAATTGAATTTTGGTGATGCTTAGATACTTTATTCTAGCATTGCATGAGGGCACGACAATGGCTTAGTATGGGGGAGTGATGAGATGGCTTTTATACATGATCTCATCGTTCTTTTCGGGCTTTAAATGCACTGAAATGTCATAAAATACCATATATATGCTTGTGTTTGTTTACTTGTGTATTTTAGGTATGGATATCGTGAAATAGACAAAAGATCACAAGAAACAAGGAAAACCGGACACAAGAAACGAAGCCGTACAAAGAACCGGGCCCTAGTTCATGAATTATCCAACATTTACCCTTGAAGACTTAAAGATATGCAAGATTGATCCTCAAACAATGAAGAAATGACACTTAAAACCCTTGTGAATTCATAATTACAAGTTTGGTCCCTTAAGTTTGTCAAAATTGCAAAAAGGTCCTTCAACTTTGAAGAAATGGCAATATTAGTCCCTCAACTATTCAACATTGTCAAATATGGTCCCTCATGAAGACAAACATCTATTGAAGACCTTTGAAGATCAATAATGTCCAAGATCATCCCTTGAATTATGGAAAAATGGCAAAACAACCCTTGAAATACCTTTGCCAAAGTTTTGGGGCAAAAGTATGAAAATGGAAAGTTCAATTGCGAAGAAAACGGGTTTAATAGGCTGAAAAACATTGTTTGCACCTTTTTTCAAAAGCCAAGGACTTAAACTGCCAAGTTTAGAAGTTCAAATCCCTAAACACGTGCCAAACAAATCCTTCCCTAAGAAAACGGATCAAAACGTGTTACTGTAGCAAGTAAGAACCCAGAAATTACTTTTTACCAACAAAGGGTAAATTGCAATTAGTTGTTCCCCCGTGTGATTCACACATGCAGAAACCCATCCCAACCTTAAAACTCTCTTATCCACTCACCAATAGACCCCACACCCAAAACCGTTTCACCCATCACATGACAACTTATTCCCCAAGGATTGCCACGTGTCAAGATCAACGGCCAAGACTCTTAGCTTAACCCCAAAGCTAAAACAAACGTCCATGATGCATTTGGACAGCTCATTCCATCAAATGATCTAGAAGACCTCAAGGACACTTTTGGGAATTCAGTTCTAGGGTTTATGAATAGTGTTAGGCTAGCATTTGCCTATAAAAGGAAACCTCAACCTGTGAGAGTCCCTTTGTTCCAAATTTTAGCTAATTTCATTGGAATTCCTTTTTATGAAATAAAGTTTGAATTTCTGAAAATTTTGAATTCTCATTTGTTATTTATAAACGTTTGGTGTCTGATTAGCTGAAATCTGAGTTCCATTCACATGTTTTGTTGGTTTTGAGAAAAGGTTTTAAGGATTAAAACACTTGTTTTCAAAAATCAAAGGTTGAATCTGTTTATGATCTCACTTTTCTGTTTGTTCATCTTAGCAGCTTGGAAGCTGGTACTTGTTTTGCTAGTACCTCAGCTCAAACAATCCAGGGCCTGGATGTTGGTCTTGGAGGTTTGCACCTTTCTCCTTTTTCATTTTTCTTAATTTTTTCTGAATATTGGTGATTTTGCATGATTGTTGTTGAATCTGTGTTTTTATGATTGGATCTTGTTTATCTGGGCTTGTTTGATGTTATTGGGTTGTTATTAACTTGATTTGTGGGTTAAATCTTAAATACCCTTTGAAAATTTGTGAAATCAGATAATTAAGGGGTGTTTGGGTTAACTGCATAAGCAGGTTTTATGGGAAATTGAGTAGTTGTTTTGTGTTGGTGATTATTGGTATTTGTTTACCTGATATACTTGGTCATTTATTTACAGGTTTTGTGGTTTGAAACACCTAGATCCTAAATTAGGCTCTAAAATCTTGTTTACTTGATAAAATTGGTTATGGTTTAAGGGACACCTAGTTTTAATCATAGACTAGGGTTAACAAGTGATTAAACCTAGTTAGTTACACCAGGGAAAGAGATTTGAAGGCTTGAAATTGGATTTGTGGTTAATTATATCAGCAAAGTGTGCATGTGTTCTTGAAGCTCATAACAGCAAGTATAATCTGCTTTGATCTTGTTTCATACCTTGTTTCATTGATTGATTTAAGTTTGCTTATATATAGCTTGTGTATGCATCTGGTTGAATTTGGAGTGCTTATTCTAGCTTAAAACTGCTTAAGTGTTCATAACAGCTTATATTCCATGTCTGTGCTAGATCTGAGCATTGTTTGATTTTTATGTGCTTATTGAGTGAACCAAAGTGTGTTTTTGTGCTTGATTGTGACTCCTTGTGATTAACTGATCACTTGGGTGCCTTTGTCTTCCAATAAAACATACAGAATCTCTCTAAAAAAGTAAAAAAGTCAAAGCAGTGGGAACTCCTTTCCCCTGCTGCTAGCCACTGCTAGTGTATTTTGGTATTCAGCTTATCAATAAGCTATTCTAGCTTATTTTAACCAGCAACAACTTGGATTTTGTAATAGGTGCTCATCATTTGACCCATTTGTTCATACTGGAGCATTTGGTGGGTTGACTTTAGGGTTTGACTAGAAAACCAACTTAATTGACTTTTTCATAAGTGCTTATTGGCTTATTCTAGCTTATTGGTTTTGCTTATTGGATTTTGGTTGATTGATTTGGCTTATTGAAGTCATTTGTGACATTTTGCAAGTTGAATCAAGTCCTGAGGTGCCCTAAATCTCAAACCCGACTATTTTGTCTTTTAGTGGATTTGTACTTTGCTTATTTCTGGCTTATTGAGTGTGCTTTTTCAAATTTTCTTTTTATAGATCTCTTTAGTATCCCAAAAGAAGGTTGTGTGTCAAATTAGAGATTATGGCATTAGCTTATTGTTAATGGGCTTAATGGCCCAATAAGGATAAGCTGTTTGATCATTAAGCTGTGATAAGCTCACTTTCAGCTTTTGGTCCTTTGGAGTTTTGTGTTTAGAATTAACTTTTGAGTCAGATAGGGCTTTTCCAAGTCTTTTGGGCTTATTTTGACTTTTTGGGCTAAAAAGCCCAATAAGCTTGACTTATTTGGGTTTTGGCCCATTTGGGGGCCCCATTGGGGTATTCTGGTCATTTCACTTTCATTTTCTGTTTAATTAGGTCAAAATAAACTAGTTTGCAAGTTTTTAAAATTTTTTAAAATTTTTGGATTTTTAATATTATTTTATTATTATTTTTCAAATTTCACATTTTTGCACTTTTTATATTTTTCTTAGCTTAAATACATTAAAATAGGATTTTTTTCAACTTTTAGATTAATTTTATCATCATTAGATTAATTTTTATAATTATTTTAAGTTTTAATAGTTTTTAAATCATTTTAAATAGTTTTTATTAGTTTAAAAATTTCTAAAAATAGTTTTTAATCTTTTTAGGTCATTTTAGAGGTTTACCAATTGAAAAATCTTTATTTGGGCTTTTTCATAATTAATTTGATTTTTAGGGCTTTAGTTAGTATTTAAAAATTATATATTTAATTAATTAAAAGGTTTGAAAAAGTTTTGATCATTGGTAAACTCTTAGTTTATTTATTTTGATTTTTGGTAATTTTTATAATTAATTTTTATTTTAGCACATTTCACGGTTTTACGTTAAGTCGTAGTAGTAATTAATTTCACGTCTTCGTCATCCTCTTTTCTCATCCCCTTCTAACCAATATTAATCTCAAATCAATTACGAATTATTCACACACATATACCTCCTTGGGAAACGAACTTCATTGGGTCATTAGTGCTTGATTTTCCTAAATCATCACTTAATACTTTACCGCTCATTTACGCTCTTTTGTTTTCCTAAACAAGAGGTGTAATTTACCACAATCAATTACACATGCTTATTGGCCATCCGACTCTCAGTATTATTGGCCTCTCGGCTCTCAATACCGGAGGCGAGCTAACGTGTGCTACTTTCTTATAGGCTTGCGGAGAAGATAGTCCAGACGGCCCAGAGGCATTCTCAGCTCACTTAGTGGCCCATGGACTTTTTCATCTACAGAGTTCATTTAAAACCCTAGGCATAAGATCAAGTTTTTTTATTGTTTTTCATGTTTCATGCTTCATGCAATCCTTGCTTGTTGGCTGCTATCTTTGTTAGAATTTGTTTTAGGATGGAAATTGAAGATTGGGCTGTGTGGCGAGTGATTCAGATGTAATCTTACCTGATAGCAACAGTGAGCACCATTGCTATGTGTTTGGTGATTTACCCAAGTCACCATAGTTTAGGTACCTATTATGTGTTTTCTCTTCTGTACCTTAGCTATGTTGATTTTTTTATAACATGTTGAGGGGCTTAAATTATTTAGAAAATTTATTACTAAGGTGCGTTGGAAAGAAGAGTTGGGAATGGCTAAGATTATCAGTATAAAGGCAGGATGTGGACTGTTGGAAATATAGTTCAATTGTGGGCTAGTTCATACTGGTGAATAGGAAGGAGGTACAGAGTGTACACCCATAAGTCCCTGAACACCCAGACTCTTGTTATGGTTAGAGGTTGTTCAACATCGCTGACGATCTTCAATAAGTTTTACTCCTCATGGAGTATAACTCTGGACTGAAGGCATTCATCAGGGTGTAACACCACTGAAGATATGTCTTCAATGTTTACACTTTAGCAAGTCTTCTTCAGTGTTGAAGGCTTCAGCAGGAACACCCTTCAGGGTTTGCTAATGCTTTAGTGGGACTGAAGGATGGACTAATGCTGGAGCTGAACAAGTATGCTTGTAACGGTCTTTGACCAATTCAAGTGCATTAAAGACTACGTTTAATTGGTCTTGTAACCACTAGTTCCTAGTATTATGGAGCTTATTAAGAGGAGATTAATGGGCCGTTAATTCCTCTTAATACCATTGACTAAGGTTGAGTACTTCACCTATAAATAGGTGATCATCACATTGCATGAGCGTACACAGAAAACAAGAAATACATAGCAACAAAAGGGTTAGTGATTTGTGCCTAAATCTCTAACAGCATTTGGTCTTATCCCAAGTAGGTATTCGTGATACCTAGGCATTAGGGTAGAATAATTTACTTTGGAAAGTGATTACATGATTCCAAGTGATATCCGGTAACCATTGTTTTGGTACGTAGCTAGGATTGATTATCTATACCCTGGTTGGGACGAAGTAAACACCAACAATCAAAGTAAATTATTTTGTGATAATCAATGGCGGCTGCTATGAAGCATATGGTGGCTAATTTATCAAAGCTGGATAAGTTTGAAGGGGTGGATTTCAGAAGATGGCAAAAGAAGATGCACTTTCTTATTTCTACCATGAGCATGGTGTATGTGCCGACTACTCCCATTCCTGATGGTGGTGATGATGCTACTTTGGAGGAACTGAGGAAAAGGAGCAAATGGGAGAATGACGACTATGTGTGTCGTGGTATTATTCTCAATGGTATGTCTGATTCCTTATTTGATATTTACCAAAATTCTTAATCTGGTAAAGAACTATGGGATTCCTTGGAAGCCAAATATATGGCTGAGGATGCATCAAGTAAGAAGTTCCTTGTGAGTGATTTCACAAATTACAAAATGACTAATTCAAGACCAGTCATAGAACAATACAATGAACTTCTTGGAATACTTGGTAGATTTACACAACATAAAATGAACATGGATGAGACCATTCAGGTCTCTTGTATCATTGACAAATTACCTCATTCTTGGAAAGATTTCAAGCATACCTTGAAACATAAGAAGGAGGTATTAACTCTTGTTGAGTTGGGCAGTCATTTGCGCATTGAGGAATCCCTCAGGGTGCATGAAAGTGACAAGCCAAAGAGCAACAATGTTGTTGGTTCATCAGTTGTCAATATGGTGGAGCATAACAACTCCATCAGGTACAATGACAACAAGGGCAAACGTAAGCATCAAGATAACACCAAAACAAATCCTAACAAGAAGTCATCAGTGTCCTGTTGGAAGTGTGGGAAACCTGGACACTTCAAAATGCAAAGGTGTTGGTACTGCAGCAAAGCTAGTGGATCAGGCACAAATGGTTCAGTGATTGGTTCTAACAACACAACACTGAAAGGTCAGAATATGTTTAATGAATCTCTCCAGATTTATTATGTTACATATGTATCTGAAGCTTATTTTGTGCAGGATGATGATGTTGCGTGGTGCGTTGATTCTGGAGCAACTATTCATGTATGTAAAGATAGATGTTGGTTCAAGACTTATGAGTCACTGAATGATGGATCTATTGTTCACATGGGAAATGAGTCAACAGTCCTATTGCATGGACGTGGTTGTGTAGATCTTAAGTTTAGTTCTGGAAAGATTGTTAGCTTGTTTAATGTTTTGCATGTTCCTAATATTAGGAAGAATTTGGTTACTAGTAGTGTTTTGAATAATTGTGGTTATAAACAAGTGATTGAATCTAATAAATTTGTTTTATCCAAACATGGTGTGTTTATTGGTTTTGGTTATTTGAGCAATCAAATGTTCATGCTTAATATTGAAACAACCACCAGCATTAACTCAGTTAGTGCTGGTAGTGCAAATATTTGTTCAGCCTAAGTGTCCACCAGTAAACTGGAGGATTCTTCACTATGACATGCTAGGCTGGGCCATGTCCACTTTAAGAGGATGCAAGATATGTCTAAGGATGGGTTAATCCTAGTATTTGACATAGACACTGAAAAGTGTCAGACTTGCATGCTGAACAAAATAACTAAGAAACCATTTCAGGATGTAAAACGTGAAACTAAAGTTTTGGAGCTAATCCATAGTGACCTATGTGATTTGCATGCTACTCCCTCATTAGGGAATAAGAAATACTTGGAAACATTTATTGATTATGCTTCTAGGTTGTTGATACAAAAGTTGGGTGATCCTCGCTAGACCCGAATTAGGCTTAATTCGGGTTGGCTGGACTCCGGCTCCTGCACCAAGTGAATTATCTGGTTGGGACCCTGCACACTAAAACAGCATGCGTTAGGCTTACCGTGGGAATGTATCCCACGATTAGACTCCAGCGTGAGAGTAAGTAATCGGTTAGGGTTATAAGAATCGGATGAGATGTGAGTGTGTAGAATGTAATACCTTTATGGAACCCTTGGGGGAACCTTATATAGGCAGTGAAACCCCAATGGGCTGTCACTGATGCTTCAGCCCCAAGGAAAAGATAAATACCATAGTTAGATTGATTGTTATCTTCTAATTATAGTGAGTGAATATCCTCTCCTTTAGGATAAATCCTACTCATAGTAGGAGTATGATTCTGTCTAACCCTGTACCGGCCATGTCGGGCCGTGGGCCGCACACGTGTGTGCGGTTACTGTCCATCTAAGCCCATAAGCTCAAATAACATTATTCCCACCCATTCGTGATGGGCCGGATACAGGTAGTACCCGTGGGCCGGGTTCATGACCCGGCTGGGGACTATACGTCATCATGTCCCCCCAGTCTAGTTGTTACAGCTGCAGGCGTAACCTCTAGACTATCAATATGCTCCCCGGACGTACCAAGAAAGATCCTTGAAGAATGATAAATTTCCAAACTTTGTTTCGGCCGCTCGTGGCAACCTCAGCCGCACTTGTCGACCGAGACAAGTTAAATACAGGATTGAATATGGTCTTACGTTTGACCGTATATCCCGACACAAGAATAAATTCATTAATGGTAGTCAATTAGTTAGTCGCACGCCTGCAAAAGTGCACCAGAAAGGCCCACCCTTGAGCCACGTAAAATTGTCAAGAAGTGACCCGTGGGTCCCTTCTGATGTTTCAGAAGTGTTAGAAATCCCATCCGTTGGATGGGCGTAGTGTCTTACAAGTGGCGAACATCTACGCTACCTTGGAAATCGAGGCAAACCTATATAAGAGTTGGTGTGTGCTACTATTACACACACAGTTTATATTCATTCCGCCATTGTTATTCCCAAGCTCTTTCCTTCAATCTTTTGCCTCTTATTCCACGGATTTCCTCCGCCACAGGTTAGATCATCACGCCTCTCAAACTCTTTTTATAAAACATGGTGAAGGACAATCCCCTTATTACGGATGTCCTGAACGTGATGCCTGCGGAGAAATACATAGACTTTTTGTCTAAGTATTATATTCCCGAAAGCGTACACCCAACCTATCCATGTGAAGGTGAAGCGATTACGGATGCACCGAGGGGAAAGATAGGCGTGTACACGTTCCTATTCGATTCACCTAACTACCGCATCCCCTTATCCAAGTTTTTGGTAGATCTGCTTCTATATTATGACTTCCACATAACCCAGCTGCACTGCATAGGGGCATGTAAAATCAATCAATTTGAGATTACCTGCCATACGTGCGGGGTAACCTCGACCGTAAATCTATTTAGGGTCTTTTACTCCCCCAACTAGTGAATGGGTGGTTGTCGTTCAAAAAACGATCCGGGAACGCCCCCATGACTTATAGGAAGCCCTTAGACTCCCTCAAGAATTGGTACGACCATTAATTTTTCGTTTGATGAGAAAATATTCCCTACCCCGTTCGTCCTCAAAACCAGAGTACCCAAATACTATCCTCCCAAATCCAAAGACTATAGTAGTAAGGATTTGAAAATTCTAGATACCCACCGCACAGAATTTCATAGGGGTTTGCCGGAACACTTCCTGTGCCTAGTAGGGATAAGCCACTACTACTATGGGAGGGAGGATATGTATCCGTGCTTTCTGATCGAACGTAGGCAGGGTAGGTCCACTTATATTTGTAGATGTAAAAAATGCCACATTTGTATTTTGTGAACTTACTTATCCGTATATATGCATATGTCCGCAGAGATGAACCTACATGGATTATTGCGCCAAGGCGACCCAATGAAAGTTCCTGAAGGATTCCGTCCGCTGAAAGAAAATGAAATCCCCCTTCTTGATGCGACCGTAGACAAAACCATCCCGCTGGAAGAAACCACCGAGCAGAGATCAGATGAGGGAGATCCCGTGATTGAGAAGTCCCCGCTTGACTTCCACAACGAAGATGGTGGAGAACTGCTGCTGGAGGGCACCGTGCTGCACCAGGATGAAGAAGAAGAAGAGGAAGATTTCACCAAACCTGCTGACAATCGCACTGGTGAGGATGAAGAAACTACCCAAGTTTCTGGGTCCCCCAAGCCCAAATCCAGGAAAAGAAAGACTACCAGAAGGGTAGCAAAAATTCTAGGGGACGGGGCGGAGGCACATAATGCTCCCCCGAAGAAGCTAAGGAAAGACCATCCGTAGTTCCAGGAAGGAAGCAGCACTGCTACGGCCCAGGTCGACCCCTCACTGCGCGTGGATGAGCAAGTCTGGATGGCCACCCCCGTGAATGGTGTAGCTCCTACCATCATGGAACCCATGATTGGCACTACGTAAGTACCCGCTTTTTTATAATACTCAAAGGAAATAAATCCATAAACAAAACTAATGTGTGTTAATAACAGGGCGGATTCGTCGACCGTGGCCCAAGAAAAGGAGGTGGAAAGGGAACCCTCTCCCGTGACATCAATGAGACCTCCATCCCCTCTGGTGACCCATGCTGAGGAGCCACATCCTGAGGGACCCGACACCAGCCTACGCCTAGCATGGAATTTATCTAGCTTCACAAGGTTGGAGGCGGAGTCCGAGTGCTCTAAAATCATTGAACACATCACTCCTCCAGCACTGGCGCAAGATTTGGACGAACTGGAGCATGAGACGTTGTTGGAGCAGTTTGATGTGTCCTTCGCACACCAGGTGACGGTTGGTGTGGCCCTGAGACGCCGTCTGATCAAGGCCTTGGCTAACGTGAGCCATGCTGACAAAAAGATAGCTCGCCGTGAAGCACTGGTGGGTAAGCACGAGAAAACCATCACATCCTTGAAGGCAACGTTGGTCGTGGCCGAGTCAACCATAAAGCAAGCCCATCACGCCAACGCTCGTGAAGAACGTATCGCCGAGCTAGAGATCCTTTTAGTTGCATCCAACGAGAAGGTATGCTCTCATATTAAAGCTTATTTGGGCACACCAAAAAACCACATTATCTCTGTAATAACTCCAATTGTCATATATAGGTATCCGCAGCCGAAGCTTCCACCAAAGCCGTAACCATGCAAGCCTTCGCTATTGCTCAAGAGCGCGACGCGCTGAAGGATGAGCTAACCTAGGCGCGGACTACCTTGGACGAGCAAGCTGCAACAGCTGAGGGCGAACTAAGCAAGATGGTCGCGGACTGTGCTGAAATGATATGTCCTCCTTTGCTCACAGCCATAGCTGGGCGTAGATGGATGGTTAGCCAGGGAATGCGATTGGCTGTGAGCAAGGTGACGGAAGCTCCTTACCTGCTACAGGCATTTGCGGACGTTGTATCGGCGGTATTGACCGTGGTAGGCACGAGGGGCTGGTCAAAGCTGCGGAGCTGATAGGAAAGAAAGAAGATATCACCCAGCATGCCTACCACAACCCTCTAGCCGCAGACAAGATGACCGCGTCAATGGCCGCTCTTGCTGAAATCCAACACCCCCTCCTAGACGAGCTAGAAGCACTAAAGGATGCTCCTAATGAGGTAGTAATGTCCAAGCTCACTTCTGACCCCATCCAACTGACTTTGCCCACTTACGACTCTGTGTCGAAGGTGATGAAAGGTGAAAAGCTATTGGCCGAGGCGTTGGATGCGAACATGATCAGGACACAAGATGGGAAGAATTCTCATGGGGAGGCCCTCCGCACCTTGATTGAAGAAGGGAAGAAGGAGATAGGGGAGTTCCTACCTCCTTTGTAATTTACATTGTAAACATTTGTACTGATTTATTCGTCCGTGTATGTATACGGCTAAAACTGATGTTATTGTCATAACTTGTTACACTTATGCAAGTAAGTCTGTGATGACCACGACTATTTTGGTGTTATGAAGTTGAAACGTGTGTATTTTTATTTTTATTTTTAGATATCATATAACTGTACTGCATGTCACACCCTACCATGGCGGAATATGGGGCGCGACGTATGGATATCATCACAACATGGCGTGTCTATAGAGATAACTATATGAAATAAGAAATGTCATAAAATGGTGACACAAAAGTCATGACAATATCTCATCAAATGCAGGAGTCTAGGTAAGTAGGTAACAGTCCTACCACTTACCCAAGACAAATAATAAACATAAACCAAACAAACATATAGGTGCCAACATGTATCACTTATCAAAAAAAACATTAAGATAAACTAAGAAGGAACGGGATCCTCCTTCTATATGCAATCCTAAGGCATCCAAGTCTAGCCACTTCTATCCTCAAGCTTAAACACATTCACACCTAAAAGAGACACTAAAACACGTCAACATAAAGTTGGTGAGAGTCATAGGTTTAGACTCCAACGCCAAATCAGTTATAAGCTGTGAATAACAACCATCAACACAATAACATATGGACAATGTGTTACAATTATGTATTAACAACTAACATTCAAGATCAATCATACCAAACCAAAATCCAAGGCCCTCAGCCTTACCAAACACCATGGTACCATAGATGATCACACTATGTACCTATCCCAAGGCCACTACCTTGTCATTATTCATTGGTCCCATAGACGATCAAGCTATGTACCTATCCCAAGGCCACTACCTTGTCATTATCCACTGGTCCCATAGACGATCACGCTATGTACCTATCCCAAGGCCACTACCTTGTCATTATCCATTGGTCCCATAGACGATCACGCTATGTACCTATCCCAATGCCCCTACCTTGTCAAACCACAATAACTGAGACGACACGTGTCCCCCGATCCAAATCATACACAATCAAAAATCACATAGCAATTAATCATATAATGTACACACAAGTCCATCTCAAATCTCAAACACATTCACAGCATCAATTTAGAAAATAACTCAACACAGTGTCTCTTCCATCCCATCTGGAAGTCAAAATCAATATTAAACATGGGACTATGAAACTCACCTGATTGCTTCTTCACAAGTCCTCGCACTAGCAACAAGCTAACAAACCAAAAACACGGAATCAATACATGAACCAATCACTAAGATGGCTCATCAACCTATGATGGACATCTAGCCTATTCATATATAAATACCTCATTGATAAGCTCTAATCACCCCATTACCCTTCCTTAACAATTCCTTAACTTGGTTAAGTTTAATAACTATCCCGTTCATATTTTACACAAAACAGTCCCAGTTTTTAGGTCTCAAAACTTTAAGTCAAACGTCCACTTAAACATACCCATGGTTTCTTTAAAAGGAATATTCATATTTTTACATATGTTAGCTAAAACGTCCCATTTGACCTAACCTTAAAGCTACTGTTAAGGCTCCGATATATATATATATATATATATTGCTACCTATCCATAATTCACTGATTTTAAACATATGAAAAGTTTGTTACCATTAGAGGGTCTTACCCTAAACCACAACCTTAGCCCAAGTGCAGATACTTAATACAATATATAAACCATCTCTCATGTTCGTGAGAAGATCCCAATGAAACCCTAAGTACCCCAACCAACCCAAAACTTAAAAAGAAAACAGGCTGATTACAAAACTGTTTTGACCTCCGACTGTTGTAACCTGTTTTTGACCCACTTCCCGACCTCCATTTTAGACCTCGTTTCTTGAATTGGAAAGACACTTCAATTAACTTTTCAGGTATACTTAGATCGCATCTTTAATGTTCCTAGAACTCCCGATATGATCAAAACAATTGACTCAAAATTCTGCCCAGTTTTTAAAAACGGGTTTAACAAAATCAACCTAATTAATTAACCCTAATCCCTGTAATTACAAGCCCTAATCTATGTAATCATTATAACACCATTAAAATAACATTAATTTACTGTTTTCAAATTAAACCCTAACATAAATCCATCATAAGATGATTAAGACATCATTAAAATAATTAAATTGA
Source organism: Glebionis coronaria (assembly GCA_025667525.1). NCBI lineage: Eukaryota > Viridiplantae > Streptophyta > Magnoliopsida > Asterales > Asteraceae > Glebionis > Glebionis coronaria. Next base: position 574,316,887 of record CM046876.1, read on the forward strand.
AAAGGGATTAAAGACTTTACCTTTGATTTATGAAAACCCCAAAAACAATTATGAAGAACCCTAATTTTGTGGAAAATCATGAATTTTATTTGTCCTAGGAGAAAAATAATGAATTTTGTTTTTAATAAAGACATTATATAGGGTGTGATAACCCATTCCTAGCCCAACCCAAAAACCCTTTTCCTTTTTCTTGTTTTTTCCTTTTTTTCTTTCTTCCTTGCATCCAAACCGACCTAACACCCCTTAAAATTCGTTTTTTTTATTTTTATTATATATTATTAAGTTATTAATAATACCTTAATTTTTCTTAATTTATTTCAGCTCCTAAAGCCTCCAAAACCTCAAAACCGTAAAACTAGTCAGTTTTTACGCGTTTTACCGTAAAAGACGTAAAATATAGACTTTTATAAACAATCTCAAATTTTGAAATAAAATTTATAACTAAGTCCTAAATGACTTAAAACCATCCCGAAAAATATCCATATGACTAAGTACCACCTCCGAGATCTCTAAATGCTAAACCGTAAATCGTAAAAATACGATTTTCTATAATACATATACGTATACGTAAAACCACTAAATAACACCATCTCACTTCATAGTCACTACCATGTGAACTCATGAACATGAAATCATCACACATCGTTTCACTCACAAGGTACCCCGTACCGGAAACGATATCCAAACCATAATCTATACACACCAGTTAGCACATAAACACGTAAAGACACATAACTAGCACAAAATAAAACTAAGTGACGAACCTCAAAACCAGGGTTGTCACATCACTCCCTCCTAATAGAAATCTCATCCCGAGATTTACTCCTTAGGATCAAACACACAAACAACAAATCACATGAGGATACTTGTTCTAAACGAACTCCTCTCATTTCCGTGTGAACTTTAGTTCAAGTTTCAAAATTCCACATATACAAACCAAAAATAATTAAACTCATTGCCAAACTCTTGACCTCATAGACAATAAATCTCACAAATGACTCTTTGATAAAACAAAGACTCTTATTAACACAAGTCCCGAATAACCGTACATGCAAAATGCATTCTCAAACAACCTTTACCAAATCTCAATACATGAAATGTATCATGTATACAACTCATTTTCCCCAGGTAATTCTATGCTCATAAGCTAATGGTCCGATCTTTCCAAAGACCATAAATGGACCTACAAAACTCTACATCAACTCTTCCATTTTACCAAAACGTACCACCCGTTACTATGTGTGAAACTTCATACACAACTTTGTCACTAACTGTAGTGGTTTCCTCCTTTTCAACATAGCATCCTTGTTGCTCTCATTCTTTCCACAAATACTATTACCACATTAGTAGTCTCTTTTACCAATTCTAGTCCATAATAGGGACAACTCACCCTATCCTTTCATATAGGGCCTCAAATGGCATTTATCGACTTCTAGTATGATAACTTATCATTATGAAAACTCAGCCATCGCTAAAGAGTTTCCTAACTCCCTCTAAATCAATCACTCATGCCCTCAATGTAACACCTAAGGTTGTATAAATATCTCACTGGCCTATCCTTTTCCAGTCATTTGGATATACTCATATCCAATCATGTTTCATCAACCCCCTTTAGTCCGTACCCCAACTACTTAAAATTCCAATCTCCTTCCAAAATGACCTATGACGGTCTTTCACATATCCATTAGTTCTTCTAAACCTTCAGTTCCTGCAACGTATAAGAAATCGCCTTTCTTTTCGTTCTCGTACACATCCAAATCCTTGCTCCACGTATCGTCATGATTCGCGAATTCATCCAGTCCTTCCGATAATGCCAAGATCGGCTCATTATCCAATCCACCTCTTCATCCTCCAAAATGCTTCCTCATCCTTCTTCACTTCGCCCCTTGCTGGTTCCATGATACGCCATCATCTCTAACTACTCATCATGGTAGACTTAATACTAAAACTCACACTTGAAAATCTCACGTATAATTCCACTCCAAAACCAACACATACTTCGCCTCACTCTCCTTCTTAGACTTTGAGTAGATCGAGATGTCGTCGATACTCCTGATGACAACTCGTTTATATACGTTCATGCACCCTCGGTTCATTGACTCCATGAGGACCGCTAGTGCTTTGGCGAAGCCAAATGCATAACCGTAAACCTAAAGCGTTCATACAACATCCTTAGCAGTTTCAACTATGCCCTCCTTGCACCCTCTCTTAGCGGCAATACGAATAAATTCCTACCTCATTCTACTTGCAAAATTCTACACGCATTTTAAAAGACCAATGCTTCCTCTCATCAGACCACTCAACCACTTACCACATCCAATCTACTACCAAGCAACTCGACTTTTACCTTGCATCCGTTGCAATTTCCATCAACTCTTGTTCTTGGAATCATTCCATCAACAATTTCCTTGGAAAGACACTAACTCCAACTCCTCTCACTTCTCCTACTTGCTCTATTTATGGTTCTACCTCAAAATAATAGGCAAACCTACAAAATTTCAGGAAGTTTTCAGAAAACATACTTGCCTTACGAACAATATCCCATTCCCACACTCTCTATGGCACGTTACTTGTGCCAATATCCATACATCTCACAAGTCTCTATTCATCCCCCTTGGCACTCCTAATAGACCTCATGACCACATTAGTTCGTCTACGAACCTCTTTCCTCCCCACTAAGGGTATTCCCACCGTTCTCTCATGGCCACCTACTTAAGCGTGTAGGCGCGACCAAGTCTTTCATATGACTACCTCAACGCTCCCGAACAATACGAAACCAAAACTACATCTGAATCCATCAGATATGATCAACGAATAAAACCCACGGATGACTAACGACATTTCACGTGTACCAGTTAAAACAAGTCAAAAACCACGAGTCTCAAAAGAAAACTCAAACCCAAAACGTGTATCAATTCAAAATGACCCATGACAACGAAAAATAATCCAAGAAACACCCAATGGCAACCAAACATATTACGCCCCGCGACATATTTTTTTAAACCGTGCAAAAGATCGACTTTTCCAAAAGATTATATATCTTTTTCTTTATTTATTTATTTATTATTACCTCCCACATCTATGTGACTCAAACAATCTACAAACAACCCTCTTGACGAACTCAAAACTCAACTCAAAAACTAGGTATCCCGTGCATCCCAAATCATAAAAATAAACTACTATTCAAACTCAACCTCTAACCCGACACTTGTACAATAATTTCGACCAAGATACTGACCTTCCATGACTATACATTCTGAATATTTGAAAAGTACGTTCCGAGTACATAATTTTTGCCTTTTGAATCACTCAAAAAGCTCTAAAAACGAACAAGTTATGACCAAATCAGTTTTATACTAGTTGTTTTAAAAAAACTAAAGAATAAACTTAGTGATCAATGTAATCCTTTTAAATGACAGATATAGTTGTATGTGAAATCTTCATAAACTCAATTTAACCTTGTATAAATAATTAAAAATGACATAAATCGGTCAAACTCAATTATATAAACTATGTAGGTAGAAAGAAATCTTTACTTTGCTTTATTTCAAAGAAAGTCTTTTAGAATTTGAAATATATAAGTGTTGATTAAAAGAAATCTTATGTTACATCTTGTTTCAAACACGACTCCAACACCTTACCCTTATTTACCGAATACAACAAACCATCTAACTCAATATATACCGACCAAAAGAAATGCAAGACCCAACACAAAAGATTTCATTATCTCAAAAGAAATCCCAAGTTATTTCAGTAGACTTGAAACCAAAAACACCATTTTAAAACGTACACGTGAAATACGAGACTCAAAGAATACGCTACAAGACACACTTCAAAAGATTCAAAACGTCGTTGGAACTCCAACAAACTCCAGCACCATAAAACACGACAAACACGAGGTACGTTCAAGTTATAATAACTAGTGAACAACCATATACCATAACCCAACACGTAGTAGTATATATACATACGCATATATATACCTATCGAATCTCCCAAACATACTCGTTATCATACATGTCAAGTCAATCAATCGCTTTATACGCTCGTTTTTCCATACGAGTAATCACCATCTAACCGTGCCACAACAAGGCATAAATCCCACCTCCAAAACCAAACCATATCGTGTGACCCCATAATCACACAACACCACTATAATCCCAAAACATATAACACAAAAAGAACAATAGCCATATCATAGGCAGCCATTACATAAACCCATATATATACGTATACCCAAATTCTACATCTCATCATATACAAGCATGTATTAACCCTCTTTCATGCAATCATACTTGAGAACCCATTGAAGTTGTGGTACTTGTATAACTATGTTGGCCACCATACTTATACAATTACCCTTTCCCCGATGCACTCTCTCCTATGATGACACTTATAAGAATCAATACAACATATAACACATAAATCCACCTACTCACATAAGCTCATAACCACATAAACAATAAAGTACAAAACTCCATCTATTAAAATAACATAGTAATACTCTTGAAATACGTAAATCCATAGTCTAGCTAAAATAGCATAGACTAAATCCAAAATGAAAACATAATCAGTTATAAGTCATGTCGCCCGTAATAGTGGAAACAACTTAAAATCCTTCATATCCACCTACTCCTAGTAACTCGAACCACCACACATTAGGGAACATGACTTAAACATCAAAAGAAAAATAACATACCTCAGGTATGTAAAATAACTCGATAAAAGATAGAATCTACCTTGTACTAAATTATGTACTATAATGTACAATTTAAGCAAAATACTACAGTGACTAGCGTGGACGATTATGGTTCAACCCGCACTAGTCACAAACCCGAAAAGAAAATAACATGTGACTAAGTATGAACATACTAAGGTTCAATTCATACTAGTCAAAACATCGCAATAAATAACATCCAAACACATCAATTATTATAAAATGCACACATACTCCTATGACGCCTATATGCAGGGACCCTTAGGCTATAGACTAGGCTACGCGACTAGGCAACCTAATTCTCTATAACCATTGTCTCTGATACCATTCTGTCACACCCCACCATGGCGGAATATGGGGCGTGACGTATGGATATCATCACAACATGGCGTGTCTATAGAGATAACTATATGAAATAATAAATGTCATAAAATGGTGACACAAAAGTCATGACAATATCTCATCAAATACAGGAGTCTAGGTAAGTAGGTAACAGTCCTACCACTTACCCAAGACAAACAATAAACATAAACCAAACAAACATATAGGTGCCAACATGTATCACTTATAAAAAAACATAAAAGTAAACTAAGAAGGAACGGGGATCTCCTTCTATATGCAATCCTAAGGCATCCAAGTCTAGCCACTTCTATCCTCAAGCTTAAACACATTCACACCTAAAAGAGACACTAAAACACGTCAACATAAAGTTGGTGAGAGTCATAGGTTTAGACTCCAATGCCAAATCAGTTATAAGCTGTGAATAACAACCATCAACACAATAACATATGGACAATGTGTTACAATTATGTATTAACAACTAACATTCAAGATCAATCATACCAAACCAAAATCTAAGGCCCCCAGCCTTATCAAACACCATGGTACCATAGATGATCACACTATGTACCTATCCCAAGGCCACTACCTTGTCATTATCCATTGGTCCCATAGACGATCACGCTATGTACCTATCCCAAGGCCACTACCTTGTCATTATCCATTGGTCCCATAGACGATCACGCTATGTACCTATCCCAAGGCCACTACCTTGTCATTATCCATTGGTCCCATAGACGATCACGCTATGTACCTATCCCAAGGGCCCTACCTTGTCAAACCACAATAACTGAGACATCACGTGTCCCCCGATCCAAATCATACACAATCAAAAATCACATAGCAGTTAATCACATAATGTACACACAAGTCCATCTCAAATCACAAACACATTCACGGCATCAATTTAGAAAATAACTCAACACAGTGTCTCTTCCATCCCATCTGGAAGTCAAAATCAATATTAAATATGGGACTATGAAACTCACCTGATTGCTTCTTCACAAGTCCTCGCACTAGCAACAAGCTAACAAACCAAAAACACGCAATCAATACATGAACCAATCACTAAGATGGCTCATCAACCTATGATTTACATCTAGCCTATTCCTATATAAATACCTCATTGATAAACTCTAATCACCTCATTACCCTTCCTTAACAAGTCCTTAACTTGGTTAAGTTTAATAACTATCCCGTTCATATTTTACACAAAACAGTCCCAGTTTTTAGGTCTCAAAACTTTAAGTCAAACGTCCACTTAAACATACCCATGGTTTCTTTAAAAGGAATATTCATATTTTTAAATATGTTAGCTAAAACCTCCCATTTGACCTAACCTTAAAGCTTCTTTTAAGGCCCCGATATATGTATATATATTGCTACCTATCCAGAATTCACTGATTTTAAACGTATGAAAAGTTTGTTACCATTAGAGGGTCTTACCCTAAACCACAACCTTAGCTCAAGTGCAGATACTTAATACAATATATAAACCATATCTCATGTTCGTGAGAAGTTCCCAATGTAACCCTAAGTACCCCAACCAACCCAAAACTTAAAAAGAAAACAGGCTGATTACAAAACTGTTTTGACCTCTGACTGTTGTAACCTGTTTTTGACCCACTTCCCGACCTCCATTTTAGTTCTCGTTTCTTGCATTGGAAAGACACTTCAATTAACTTTTCAGGTATACTTGGATCGCATCTTGAATGTTCCTAGAACTCCCGATATGATCAAAACAATTGACTCAAAATTATGTCCAGTTTTTAAAAACGGGTTTAACAAAATCAACCTCATTAATTAACCCTAATCCCTGTAATTACAAGCCCTAATCTATGTAATCATTATAACACCATTAAAATAACATTAATTTACTGTTTTCAAATTAAACCCTAACCTAAATCCATCATAAGATGATTAATACATCATTAAAATAATTAAATTGAAAAGGGATTAAAGACTTTACCTTTGATTTATGAAAACCCCAAAAAAAATTATGAAGAACCCTAATTTTGTGGAAAATCACGAATTTTATTTGTCCCAGGAGAAAAATAATGAATTTTGTTTTTAATAAATACATTATATAGGGTGTGATAACCCATTCCTAGCCCAACCCAAAAACCCTTTTCCTTTTTCTTGTTTTTTCCTTTTTTTTCTTTCTTCCTTGCGTCCAAACCGACCCAACACCCCTTAAAATTCGTTTTTTTTCTTTTTATTATATATTATTAAGTTATTAATAATACCTTAATTTTACTTAATTTATTTCAACTCCTAAAGCCTCCAAAACCTCAAAACCGTAAAACTAGTCAGTTTTTACGCGTTTTACCGTAAAAGACGTAAAATATAGACTTTTATAAAAAATCTCAAATTTTGAAATAAAATTTATAACTAAGTCCTAAATGACTTAAAACCATCCCGAAAAATATCCATATGACTAATTACCTCCTCCGAGACCTCTAAATGCTAAACCGTAAATCGTAAAAATACGATTTTCTATAATACATATACGTATACGTAAAACCACTAAATAACACCATCTCACTTCATAGGCACTACCATGTGAACTCATGAACATTAAATCATCACACATCATTTCACTCACAAGGTACCCCGTACCGGAAACGATATCCAAACCACAATCTATACACACCAATTAGCACATAAACACGTAAAGACACATAACTGGCACAAAATAAAACTAAGTGACGAACCTCAAAACCAGGGTTGTCACACTGCATGACATGTCACGTCTTACTCAAAAAATACAATCAAGTCTATATTTTACTAGACGTGCGACGTGCGTCTTTACCATGCAAAGCACTGCGTGAGCGCGGCATATGGAAAGTAATCACAACGTCTTGTGAGTAAGGTGTCTAGTAAGGATACATGATCCGCGTCACTGGGGTTGCATCCCTCTTATGCGACAAGTTGAATTATTAGGTTCACTTAATCCTCCTACCCCGCCTGGAGGCGCATTGTACATGTACGGTATTGAATGAATGCATATGAATAAGATATAGCACATTGTAGTAACAGCAACTAAATCTATACGACAATAAGAAAATCTAAAAAAGAAAACAATAATTTGCACAAGAACGAGTCGTGGAGCTAGCTAGGCACCACGGCATTTTATTAGAACGTTTACGTTTTTTGTTTTAACAAGAATGGGAAATCCTAAAAAACAAAAGGAACCTAGAAAGCATAAAAAAATAAAACAAAGAGAACACATGGATCTTCATTGAAGCTAGATATAGCGAAGTGTCCATGCGGAAGCTGTAGCTTTCAAAGATTGCAGATATTCCATGTGCGCTCCAAGTCGCGACCATCCATGTCACGTAACGTGTACGCGCCCCGTCCTAAGGCTTCCGTAACATCATACGGTCCTTCCCACTTAGGGCCCAGCTTTCATGTATTCTCCGCTCGACTCGCCTCGTTAGCACGGTAAACAAAATCTCCCGGTCGAAAAGAAACACCTTTAACCTTGGCATCATAATAAGCCTTCATCCGTGCCTTGGACTTGGCCTCATTAATAGCCGCTATTTCTCTTTTTTCCTCTAACAAGTCCAGATTAATCCGGAGTTTCTCGTCGTTTGTGACGACATTAACCTTCGCTGTGCGGATGGTCGGCATTCCGATTTATGCTGGTATAACAGCTTCAGTGCCGTAGGCCAATGCAAATGGAGTGTCCCCATTGGCTGTTTTAATCATAGTCCTATGTGCCCATAGAACATGTGGCAGTTCATCCACCCATTTGGCACTTCCTTCCTCCAGGCGTGCCTTGATGCCTTCACCCAAGATTCTATTTGCTCGTTCCACAAGACCATTTGTCTGCGGGTGTTTAACAGATGCGAAGCGCCGCGTGATATTCAATGCTGCGCACCAATCCTTGAATGGATTATCCGCAAACTGCTTCCCGTTGTCCGAGATGATTTCCCCTGGTAAGCCAAAACGGCACACGATGTTCTCCTACACAAACTTTTTAACTTGTTTGCCTATGATGGATTTGACTGCCTTAGCCTCTATCCAGAGTGTAAAGTAGTCCATTGCGAGAATCAAGAACTTAACTCCCCCCGCAGCTACGGGAAAAGGTCCTACAATATCAATCCCCCACTTATAGAATGGCCACGGGGATGTAATGGGTGTAAGTTCCTGCTGCGGATGTCGTGGCACTGGTCTGTGCACTTGGCAATCACTGCATTTGCGAATCATGTCTCGTGCATCCCTATGCATAGTAGGCCAATAATAACCTGTGCGTAGAGCTCGAGCTACTACGGATCGGGGACCCGCGTGCATGCCGCATAACCCTTCATGTATCTCACTGATCACATAAGTAGCCTGGCGTAGCCCAACACACCGCAGCCACGGCTGTAAGAAAGAGCGCTTGTAAAGAATACATTCTCGAAGCTCGAAGTGCTGTGACTTCCTTCTGATACGCCGTGCCGCCTTTTCCTCGTCTGGAAGGGTTTCATTATTTAAATAGTTGATTATCGGGGTCATTAATACTTATATTTTTGTTCACCTTTTTATGTCTAATTTTCGTTCCACGACTCGCTCGAATTTGATTTCCGGTTAAACGTAAGACTTAGTTCGTTTTTGGTGACTAAAACTTTTTGGTATTTTAAACTAATTAAAAATGTGAAATAAAACTAATTTAATCTAATTTAAATAAACACTATTTTGAAACTAAAACGAAATTTAAAACTAATTTGATTGAAAACTAGGTAAAAAAAACTTTTAAATACTTTAAATGAAATATATTTTAAAGTAAAACTTAATTAATTGGAATAAACTAATTTTAAACTAATGTAAAAAAAACTATTTTATAAAAATAAAACTTTAATCTAAATTTTAAAACTAATTTTAAAATTATAAAAAGTAAATAAAATTAAAATATTTTTTTATCTTTTTATTTTTTATAAAAACTGAATTAAAAAAATTAAAATAAAACTTTTTAATTAAAATCAAAACTAACAAAACTTGTATTAAAGCTATTTAATTAAACTGCCAGTTATAAATAAAAACTATATTGATTAATGATTGCAAAATAATACTCAAAAGAGGGTCTAGAGCAGTTGGTAAAATTGTTGGTTTGTTGTACGCGAGGTCGAGGGTTTGAACCCCTCGACAGACAAAAATTATGCTATTAATATTTTATGACTTTTTTGGACAATCAAACATAACAGACCAATGGAGTCTGTAATGCTCACAAAGCAAAAATGACAAACCAAACAAGCAGCAACAGCTTATTAAATAAGCAGATAAAAGCTAATAAGACAGCAACCAAATAAGCTAATAAAAAAACAGATAAGCAAGAATAAAAATAAGCAAGACTATTAAGCAAATCAAACTAAGCTTAAAATACTGAAAAGCAAATAAATAAGAAGATAATAAACTAAATAAGCTAAAAGGGTATAAGCAAAATAAACTATACCTACGCAAATCTAAACAATCTAATATCCAAACAAATATAAAGCAAAAGCAGATCAGCAAATCCAATATATATATATATTAAAAAAAACTATTCAAATAATAACAAAAGCGGATAAATAAAAAAACTAACACATAGGAAACTAATCATCAAGCCAGATAAGCCATAAAATTTGGAAAGCAAATTAATAACATAAGCAAAAACTAGCAATATCCTTCAAAATCAAAAAGCAGAAACAAATTAACTAAAGCATATAATAAACATGAACTTAACAAGTAATTAAAAGAAAAGAGTTAAACCTTTTGACGAATCCTTTGGGTCGAAGGTTGGCGCTGAGCCACCTTGTGAACCGAAACACCAATCACCATTAATCCTCTCGAATTCAACCAAGAACCTTCGAACATCAATAGTAACTAACGAACCCAAAAACAATCATCATCACGAATCACCTCCTTTGTCTCAAACAGTAACAGTAACCTTTTTATTATTTTCCAGTGGGGAAAATAATCTTCACTTTCTTTTTATTTATTTTTTTATTTTATTTTTTTATATTAATATAATATTAATTCGCGAACAGAAAAAGAAACAGGATTCAGAAATTAAATTTGACAGAAATATTAAATTGAGACGAGATTTAAAAAGTAACTTTTCATTAATATTAATAAAATTACAATACTGGAATTTAAAATTACAATTTAAACCTAAAACTAATTTTGCATAAAAATTAAATCTAATTTAATCCTACTCCTAATTAATTAAAAAACAGTAATAAAATAAAGAAAATGGACTCCCATATCTGATTTCTTCAGGGGGTTTTTATAGCCTCACCGAGAGGATGGCAGGGTGAGTATGTTGAAGATGATCTCGAATATTGGCCGTTGAATCTTCAATTACTTCTTCTCTCTTGATCAAACGGTGAATAATAAGCCTCTTGCACATGGATCGCTAGCCTGGAAGGAACTTGTGCTTCTTGTGCTTTCTCTTTGCTGATTTGGCCTTATATCATTGGTGGATGATTGGTGGTGAGAGGTGATAACCAATCACAAAAAAGAGGGATGCCACGGTGGATTGAGGACCACCACTAATTAGGCTCTGAAATCTTGGGGGATTTATTTGTGTGCGTGTGAATCACACGTTTTTGGTAAAACACCCAATTTTCATTGGGTAACTTTGGTTTAATTTGTGAATTAGGGTTTGGGGAGTTGGTTGTAAAATGGGAGAGAAAGATGGAGTGGTGTTTTGTTTTCTAGAGTGTAACGAAGGAAATGGGAAGGTGAGGGTAAATGTTTATTAATTTTGTGAGTGGGGATAAATCGTGTGTGGGGGTGCAGGGTAAGAGTAAAATGTGTGGGGTAAACGAGTGAAGTGAGGTGGGGAGTGAATTGCTTTATTTAAAGTGTGGGGAGGGTAGGTTACACGTGGGGGAAAGGGATGTTGGGTTGACTGTTGGGATAAACTTTTAATAAACAAACGTAAAGGGTAAATTATTTCTATGAGTTAAATGAAATGTGTGAGTTGACTGTGAAGATTGACCAAACAAGTGAATAACTTCCATCGTTCCATTTTGTCAAGCTAAATGGGCTTGGCCCAAATCAATTGCTTCCATCCGTCTTATTTAAGCTAATTGGGCTTTAATGGGCTTATGTCAAAAATGTATGAAACATGAGCTTCTAATGGGCTTTTGAGCCCATTTATCCAATGTGGGGCCCACAAGACTTGAATATCTTCAAAAAGATTTAATCCGCTAAAAATGAACTTGATTTCGGCTTCTTTGATCATTTCTTCAAAACGTGTCGGTTTAGCCGGTTTTCGTGAACTTGGGCACACTTTTGGTCTTTTGACTTTGTCTTCGTCTCTTTCTTGGACTTTTCTTCAACATTTGACCGTGAAATCCCGTGTTTTCTCTTCTTTTGATCATTTGTACATATTTAACACAAAAACACAAAACCACGCGTAATTCCGACTTTTACGATACTAAACACATGATTAGGTCTTGTTTTTCCTTGATTTTAGTGGCAAAAGGATAAGTGTTTACACACTTATTAAATCGCCTACACTTGACCATTGCCATGACCCCATGCAATGCATTATTTTAAAGCATAAAGTTACATTTTTCTCATTATTAACCCATCTTGGCCTTTGTTAAGATATACTATTACTACTACGATAAAAAGATAAAAACTTAAAAGGAGACAAAAGTTAAATGATTTATTACTTGGAAATTATTTGATGGAAGAAACTCGTAAAGAAATCTAAGACTTGAATTAGGGCTTTGGTGTCATGAATATAAATCACCCTCAAGTTTCACGTTCCCCATACCAAGCTTAAAAATGAGATCATTGTTTACCATAAGTCCTCAAGTTAAAACCACTTATATAAGACAATTATGTAAACTCTTTCTCCAATTCCTACATTGTATCTCTAGATTTTATTAATTGTCATTCACTCGTAGGCTCATTTGACTTATTTGATAATTATTATTCCAAAAATGAAGGCCAAACGGTGCAAACCCGACACTCAAAACCTAACCTCGTCCTCAAAAACGTTGTCACTAAAGTAAGCCCACATCAAGGATGATTTAACACGATTTGGAGAATAAATTCCCGGACCCAAAATTTAGCCAATAGTACTACTTATTAATTATTTCCTCCAAATTCATGTAGACTTTATGTGGAGTTTAGCAAGTTCACATCATATACCCTTAGGCTCTTTAAGATGTAAAAATGCTCCCCGTCTATTGTTCACACCCTAAGGCTCCTTGAACGATAAACGAAGGAATTGATTTTTTGAATCAATTTTTATTCAACACTTACCATGCCATACACCCTAAGGCTCTAATGACAAGGTTCGTGCTACATGCCCCACACCCTAAGGCTCCTTGAGGTCATGTTTTAATCTTATTCTTTTTTATTTATGATATATATAGTAGGCCAAATTCCGCGGTCCCATGGTCTGAATACCTCCTACTTAGTGGTTATGAGCCACCTTAGTCGGAAGTCCACAACGCTGGCACCCTCAATGTGTTCATGCTTTAATTACAAGGAGAATAAAGGTTTGGCTAAGAGTTAAGATATCAAATCTCACCGCAAAAATCCTCATTTATTAAGCAATTTAGATATACAAGCGGGAAGAAAGAGGCACAAAAATCATATAAGCAAAAATTAACCCTTAAACTTATTATCAACTCTATCATCTCTCGTTCTCCACAATTTAAAATCTCAAGGAATGAGACTCGTGGATGCTTAGCCTAATAAACCAATTAAGGTCCATATGGTTAAGGATACTAGCTAGAGTAAACTTGGATAAGTAAACTCGGGTTGAGTCAAAATTTTCACGACGGGCCTAACATATCAAAGTCATCTAAACTTGTTAAAACCATTTTATTTATTTATTTATTTTTGACTACTTTATTCTTTAAATGGAAAATATAAATAAGATGCGATGACAATAGAAAATTAAAATAAATGAAAATACTACTAGGCCAAAATAGATCAAAAATTTGAAAAACCTTGAAATTTTTTTAAATTTTCCGGTTAAATGGGGTCAAATTCATGGAAAAGTCCACTAAAATCTCGATAGAAATCCCCTACACTTAATATAAACATTGTCCTCAATGTTTAAGCATGTGGGAGAATAAACTCCCCTACACTTAGGACATTGAGTACGGTGTTTAAAATCGAGCTAAAGAAGGGACAACTAAAGTGATTACATTTATTCACGTTTTATTTATATACAAGATAGAATCACAATAGCAAAAACTTATCGAAGGAACCGGGTACACGGGAACACGGGTCTTGTCAAAAGCACCAAAAGTGGATCATTAAGCGCATGTCCCTGCACAATCACAACACACAAAACAAACAACCTACACGGCTCCCCCTACACTTATTGTAGAAAATAGATAAAAGATAGACAATCGGGTTGCCTCCCGAGAAGCGCTTGTTTTTGTTAACCGAGTTACGAGCCTGACTCGACCCCGAATTAAATGGTCCATGGGGAAACCTCTAATGTTATACCGGGATCAAAAATCTTATCCTCGGTCCCGGAGGAACATAATAAATGAGAGGCAGGAGGATAAGTCATGAAAGGTAGAAAAGTCCTCTCAACATACAAAAAGTATGTGAGGTCGTGATCCACGGGAGGTGGGATGGGTAAAGGAGACAAATTGTCATCCCCCAAAGACAATGGATGGTCACTATTCGGCAAAGCCGTAAAGGTATCAATCATGGAATGGTCAATGTCACCTCCCGGGTCAAAGCACTCATCCTCATTTCCCGGTATGAAATGAGGAGAGTAAAAGCGATACATCACCTCCTTGGGTGTGCACGCGGTAGGACGGGGTGGCAACATAATATGAGAAATATCAGAAGACATATCTACCACCCGCGTCACCTCACCAGACCGAATCAAACGGAAGGTAGGGTCAAATCTCTCCACCTCCTCTATGATGGGAGGTCGCATGGCTAACAACGAATTCTTATCAATAGCAAGAGAGTCGGAGCTATCAATGTCCTCAATCCCCTCTTCAAAGAGAGGATTCACCTGACTAGAGATGTAGGCGTCATCAAAATCAAATAAAGGGTTCGAATAAATCTTGAAAATTTCCTTCTGAACGTCTTCATCGGATAGTGACTCGTCATCACTAGAAGTAAAATCATCATCGAGATCAAAAAGGTGATTAGAGAAAGCCAAAGAATCGTCTCCCAAGATGTCGGTGGGAGGTAATAAATCATCACTAGAAAGAGATTCACACTCATCTTCACTATCGGAAGCAACCGTAGACTCACTTTGGATTGGAATAAGAATCTCATCACAAGGAATAGTGATAAGACCCTCATCCCCCATGATGAGAGAGGCATCGGTCTCCGTAGTGGAAGAATCGAGAATAGGAGTGGTAGTCTCACATGATGGATTGAGATCGTAAATATTATCCTCGTCATCATCATAATGTTGATCCCAAACTTAGATCGATTAGCTTTGTGTATACAAGATTAGATCAAGTAATACACGTAGAGAAACCTTTGTATATGCTTTATGAATCTAAGTGTTATGCGGAATCTAACACTTAAACAAGAACACACAAGATGTAAACAAACTTTCACTTTGATTATTAATATCGAACTTGCTTACAATGAAAGATGTTTACGAATGAAAACTTATATTAAACATTAACCTAAAGGCCTTCTTTTATAGACATAAGAAGCCTTGTACAATAATCTACGTATCAGCTATTCTAGGTAAAGATAAATATAGAAAATACATTGTTGTTTCTATCCTTACTAGAAGTATTCTAGATTATAATAAACGTGTAGAATATATCTTCCATCGGTGCTTGTCTTCAATGTGTCAACGCTTGACTTTAACTTGTCAACGCTTGAGCTGTCAGCGCTTGTTTTGTTCTTGTCAGCGCTCAAGTGATCTGGCCTTAATTTATTCCCAACAATCCTCCCCTAAACTTGATATCCACTCTTATGATCAAGTTTCTGAATAAACATTAAGGACTATGAGGAATCTTACAAACCTTCTCATATTGATAGTGAATAAATCTGATCAAATCTTTTGCCACGTCACTTGAATAATCTATTTCCAGCTGAGTGTCCTTCATCTTTTCCAAAATAGCCTTGGATATGAAATACTGAGCATCCACAAGTAAATACTCAGCAAACTTTGTAGAGCTCAAATGATATACACCAGCAGCTGAATATAACCTCCATTGAAGACCACTGAGGTCATCTTCAAGATCCTTCCAAATTGCAGGATCCTCATCTTTTGGTCCACACATTCTTTTGAATGTGCTCCAAAGTTTTATTCCATTAGCTGAAGTTGGTACTTCAGCCTCATACTTGGTCTCCAGCAACCTCCAAAGGTCCGCCAAGTCTTCTCTATCACAACTTGCAAACAAAGATATGAGAGTGGTAAAAGTGTGTACCTCCTTGCCGAATCTGCCAATCTTCCAGAACCCACATTCATCTTCTTCATAGCTCACAATTGGGTTCCTGGAATCTAATGGTAACACTTGCACCATATCTGAAGCTTCTAATGCGGAGAGCTTGAGGCTCTTTCTTATAATTGCTTCACTTGGATATAGTGGATCCATATCTTTTGGAAACTCAAATGAAATTCCCTTCTTCACTGGCCTGGGAACCATCATAGCTTTCTTGATTTCCATTTCTTCTGCAAGTTCCTCCTTTCTTTCATCTGAAAGAAGTCTGAGAGTGTTTGCTTCTTGCACTCTCACCCAAATGGGATAAGCCCTGTTTTCCAACTCATCAAATGTCAAAGCTTTCAACTTCTGATATGTCCATCCAACTCCATGACATTTGAGCAACATAAAGTAGAGCTCCCTTCTATCCCTTTTCAACTCTGAGAGAATATTGCTTGCCTTGTGTTTCAAAATTACCTGGCAATCCTTCTGAACTCTAAGAAGAAGCTCCAAACCCCATATTTGATCTGAAATGGTCAAGTCTGGATTATCCATGCATCTTTCTTCCCAAGCATTGTACATTTGAACCACCTATGGCATGTCAAAGTCAACCTGCAATTTCAATTCTCTCAACTTTTCCCTAGCAAACTCATCACGATACTCAAGCCTTTCTGGTTCTATAATCATCACACTTGAGTCTGAGCTAGCTCCATCACTTCCTTCTTCTGAAGTCACAACAAATGGTGACTTTTCCTTTTCATCTTGTTCCATGATTTGTGCAGCTAATCTTCTATCAAACTCAACTTGAGTTTCATCCTTTGGAACACTCTCTTCTACCATTTTACCCTTACCCTTATCTGATGGTGCAATGGTTGGTAAGGTAGATGGTAATACCTGAGTAGAAACCTCCTTGATGATAGATGATGACTGGGATACATCACCTTCATGTGCAGGTCTGTCAACGCCCAAATTTGTTCTATCAGCGCCCAAAATACTTCTATCAGCGTCCAAATTTTCCTTGTCAACGCTCAAATATCTTCCCTCAGCGCCTTGTGTAACCTCTCTCAACATAGCTGTAAATGATAAATTTAAGTTGGTGGGAGACACTAAGGACGTATCAAAACCTGTTTGTTTCTTCAAAGTTGTAAGGGCCTCAGCAACATCCATTGATTGACCATCCTGGCTGCCCTTATCACTCAGAATTATTTGATCTTCCTCCCCTTTGGAAGATTCCTCCATATCCCTTCTAGCACGATCACTTTCCAAAACAACAATCCTCTCCCTCAATTGCTTGAGTTCAAGGCCTTGTGAGCTGACTACTTGTACTAAGTCTGCATTTTGCTTTTGCAAGCTAATGCATACTGCCGTCAATTCCATAAGAGTCATTGGTTCCAGTCTGCCCTCTTCTGAAATGGGGATTTGACCTCCTAAGTCAGATTCATTGGGCAAGGATGAGAACTTAATGATGGTGGGACTTCCTTGGCCAGCTTCTAAGCCAGAACCAATAGTCCCAGCCTCATCCAGGTCACCAGCCACACTTGTGGTGGTGGTTCTCTCTGCTACATGGCTAGGACCACCAGAGGAGAACACTCCAGTAGTCCTTTGGTGTTTTATCAACCTATATTCAGGGGGTGTGGAAGATGGTGTGGAAGAATGGGTAGATTTGGGTTGGTTAAGGGGTGTTTGGGATTGTGAAGGTTGTGTGTCAGCGTTGGAAATAGGCACATCAACGCCAACATTGAGTGTGTCAGCATTGAAGGATTCTGAGTCAATTTGCATTTGTTTAGGTGAAGGTAAAGGTTCAGGAATTGGTTCAAGTTGTGGTTGAGGGTCAATTTGAGGTTGGGGGTCTGGTTGGGGTTGTGCTGCTGCAATAACAGCAAGCATGGCTTGGGTTAAAGGTAGGTCTCTATGGGGTGGTGAGTCCATCTTCATAAACATAGTTTTCTTCTGCTCAGGGATCTTATAAAAATCATTTTGATCCCTTGAGCAGTAACCTTGATCATCAAAAACCATTTGCAGAAAACGGGGATAAGCTAAAGTCATTTTTGTCCCCTTGTTTTTACACATCCCCTCAAAAATCATTTTAGAATAGTTATATTTTTGCCCTGTTGCAATGCACACAATAGCACTGGCAATGGATCTATTGATCTCATTGTGTGTAGTACATTTAGGACTCAAACATTGAAGGAGGACATGTATGAGGTACTTCCAGGCTGGGGGAAATTCTTGCTTGATACTTATTTAGAGTACCTTCATCAGGAAAAGGATATCCCAAAGCCCTAAGCCCTTGTTCTATTTCATTTATGGGAAGGGTGGTTATACCATCAGCATCATCAAGATGCAAGGCTTGGCGTACCAAGGCCTCAGTAACCACCCAAGATCTCCCAAGAACAATAGAAGTCAATGTGGTCACTCCATTAACTGTTGAGGAACTGTCAGTGTTCCAAAACTGCTTAATGTGTGTGACTGGAATGAGTGGTGCATGAGAAAGAGCATACCTTAATGGGGATGCGTTCAAATACGCCACCATTTGTGTGATTGGGGAAACAGAGCATCATCAGCTTCAAGATAAGCAATCATGTTGTGTTGTGATCTGAACCCCAATTCCAATTCTGTTGGTTTAAACTTTGGTGCCATTGATGAAAGCTGTTAATTTTAAGTGAAGAAGATGAAATTGATAAGAGAAAATTGTTAGACAAGAATTATAGATACCCTGCTTAAAATAGGAGCCAAATTTATAGGAGAAAAAGAATGCATGTGATTGGCCCAAAAATAGGCAAAGATTTTCAAAAATCAATCATGAAAATATTGAAAAAGTTATAAGTTATCTCATGCATTAAATGAAAGTAACAACTCCTAAAATTACGGCTTGAAAATATGTCAAAAAGTAACAACTGTGTAGGTCCCATTGAGTGTCAACGGTCAAAAATAACCTATCAACGCCCAACGGCTATAATCTTGTCAACGTTTGCCTATAGCCATGTCAGCGTCCAATTTGGTCACAACAACGCTTGGAAATTCTTGTCAGCGTCCAAAAATAAAAATATTTTAAAAAGTGAAAAATGACCTTAACAAGTAATTTATCCTAGAGAAGATAACCAAAAGCTGATAATTAGTATAGGGCGGCAAGCACTGTCCAGTTATGCACACTTGCATAAGCAAGATAGACATAACAGTCCTCTAGTGTCCCTTGCTAACCAAAACTCTTAACAACCAAGTTACCTTATAAAATCCTTGTTACTCCCAGGTAAATCCCATATCAAAATCATTCCCAAGTCTTCCAACAGACCACAACCAATTCTAGGCCAAAAATGTCTTGGCAGCATGCATAGTATATCAACTTTGCATGCTACAGTGCCTCATGATTTAGTAGAAACTAACTCATACTCACCTGTGGACACAATCTAGAATTGTGATAAGAGTATCATATGGATACCCAAACATCCTAAAGGTTCCTAAAACCTCCCCTTAAACTATGATACAAAAAGTTTGCTAAAATCATGCATGAACATAAAAAATTTATGTCAAGATAGGAATGAAACATTCCAACCATCATCCATAAATAAAAACTTGTCCAAATGCTTCTCCATTGATCCATAAGCAACTCTGTATCCAATGGTATACTGCTAACACCATCTGCACATTTAGATTGAAAACCACAAAACTAACATTGCTGCTGACAACGCCCCGATAACACATGACATCGTTGAGGGAAGCTTTGTCAGCGTTAGACAATTATATTGCTGACAACGTTACAAAAACACTTATTAGTGTTCAAGTAACCTTTGTCAGTGCTAGAAAAGATAGTGGAAAATCTAATAAGACCAATAATAATGCATCATCCTGTACATACTTTTACAAAAAGACTCTAAAACACATATTATGTGAGATTGACCATCCCAATACTTGTTACCAAGTATTGAAATCTCCCAGCATCAAAAGTTTTAGTTAATAAATCTGACACATTTTCCTCAGTGTCAACCCTATCTGGTTGTATTAAACCTTTCTCAAAGCAATCTCTTATAAAATGGTGTCTAATTTCTATGTGTTTAGTTTTAGAATGATGTACAGGATTCTTAATGATGCATAAAGTACTATTATTGTCAAAAAATATCTTAGTATGCATGAAATTATACCCATAGTCCAACAGTTGGTTCTGAATCCACAAAACTTGGCCACAACATGCAGCTGCAGCCACATACTCTGCTTCAGTTGTAGAATTAGCCACCACTGTTTGTTTCTTGCATTGCCAAGATATCAACCTGCTCCCAAGAAACTGACATCCACCAGTTGTGGATTTCCTATCAAACTTATCACCTCCATAATCACTATCTGAATATGCAATCAGCTCCAATAATGAATCCTTTGGGTACCACAAACCAAGACTAGGAAAACATCTTAGGTACCTAAAAATCCTCTTCACAGCATAAAGGTGACATTCTTTGGGAGTCACTTGATGGCGTGCACAAGCACACACAGCAAACATGATATCAGGTCTGGAGGCAGTAAGATACATCAAGGATCCAATCATGGATCTATAATGCCTGACATCAACATCTTTCCCATCTCCAATCTTTCCCCAAGGGTGTTCTCTATCCATAGGAGTAGTAGCCCTCTTTTCATGTGGAGAAAAGCCAAACTTCTTCAAGATTTTAGCCACATATTTGTCCTGGGAGATGAAGATACCATCCTCTTTCTGCTAAACTTGTAAACCAAGAAAGAAGTTCATCTCCCCCATAGCACTCATCTTGAATTTGTCTGTCATAAGCTTGGAGAAATCCTCACTCATCTTTGGATCAGTAGACCCAAAAATGATATCATCAACATAGACCTGCACAAGCAACACATCCTTGCCTTTCTTCTTGGTAAACAGTGTCTTATCTATGGTGCCCCTCTTGAATCTATTGTCCATCAAATAGGTAGACAAAGTACCATACCATGCTCTAGGGGCTTGATGAAGGCCATACATAGCTTTTTTGACTCTATACACTTTATCTGGATGCTCTGGATCCTCAAAACCAGGAGGTTGCATTACATATACTTCCTCAACAATGGTGCCATAGAGAAAGGCACTCTTGACATCCATTTGATAGACTGTGAATCCCATGCAGGAGGCATAGGCTAGAAAAATCCTAATAGCTTCAATCCTTGCAACTGGTGCAAAGACCTCCTCATAGTCTATCCCCTCCTCTTGTGTATAACCTTGAGCCACTAACCTTGTCTTGTTTCTGACCACAATGCCTCTTTCATCTCTTTTGTTCCTTAGAACCCATCTTGTCCCTATAGGTCTGACATATCTAGGACAATCAACCAGCTCCCAAACATCCTGAATTGCAAATTGGTGAAGCTCATCCTGCATTGCTTCCACCCAACTTGGTTCTTTGAGAGCATCAAATATTTTCTTTGGTTCTTCTTGTGATAGAAAACATGTAAACAAACATGCTTGCACAAGAGGGGTATCAACCTTCTTGTGTATATTGGCAATAAACCCACCAAGACCTTGATGAGATCTTCTAGTCTGAACTGGAGTCATAATATCACCAATGATCTGGGATGGGGGGTGATTCTTCATTGTGGAAGTGAGAACTCCTCCTTCAAAAAGTCTGGTGTCCTCAACCTCACGCTCCATGTTGCCAATATCTTCTTCATCAGACTCTCTTTGATCAATTTGAACCTCTTCATGTGTATTGGAAGGTCCACCTTGTTCAAAACTGGAAGAGAAAAGATGCCCATAAGTGTTGTCAACGTCTGAATCTAGGTTGTCAGCGTCTGGGCTAACAGCGCTTGAAATGTTGTTGTCAACGTCTGAGCCATCAACATCTGAATTTGTCTTGTCAGCGCTAGATTTGTCTTTGTCAGCGCCTGAAGGACCATGCATATTTGTATCTGGTGGTATTTGGAAACCACCATTATCTTGTCCAGCAGCAGCAGCAAAAGCATCTGTCCAAATGGGAATTTTAACAAATTCTTGAATAGAAGATGTCTTTTCTGCTTGTGATCCAAACTTTTCATGAACCTGTGTACCTGAAACATCAACAACTTGTTCCTCCACAACATTTGAAGTTACCTTCAGAATGTTTGGATTAGTGACAGGCATATAATTTAAAGTTCTAGATAAGGGTTCCAAGTCAAACAACCAATTTGGACCACTTTCAGGATCACTAGGTTTATTCTCTAAAAACCTAACATGTACTCTTTCAACTATACGTTTGTCCTCTTTAAGATAAACCCTATATCCCTTGCTCTAGACTGAATACCCCATGAAGTAACCCTCATCACCTTTTGCACTAAATTTCCCTAAGGCATCACTAGTATCCAAAACTACTACATGACAACCAAAAGGTCTGAGAAAACCAATATTAGGTTTTCTTCCCCAAAGTAACTCATAAGGTGTTTTGTTCTGAATTTTGTTAACCAATGCTCTATTTTGTACATAACATGTTGTATTAACAGCCTCAGCCCAAAAGGCTATTGGAAAGTGAGCATCAGCCAACATTGTTCTGGCTGCTTCAATTAGGGTTCGATTTTCCTCTCAGCAACCCCATTTTGTTGTGGGGTTCTAGCAATGCTAAATTGCCTAGTAATTCCTTTCCTGGCACAGAAATCATCTAGCTTCTTGTTCCTAAATTCTCCACCATTATAACTCCTAAGCATTTTAACCTCATTGCCAGACCTTTTCTCAATCTGAGTGATAAAAGCAATAAGAACATCAGCTGTGTCACTCTTCATAGCTAGAAAGAATGTCCAAGTAAACCTAGAAAAGTCATCTGTGATAACAAAGCAATATGACTTACCATTCAAACTTTCTATATTTGTTGGACCAAAGAGGTCCATGTGAAGCATATGAAGAGGTCTGGAACTAGTATGCACCTGTTTGGACTTGAATGAGACCTTGTGTTGCTTGCCTTTAAGACATGCAACACAAGAGTGGTCATTGTGGAAGGCCTTCTCAGGCAAACCATCAACTAAACCAAGCCTCACAAGTCTATTTATATTTTTAAAGTTTATGTGCCCTAGTCTCCTGTGCCACAAATTACTCTCATCTACTGAGGCCTTAGCATAAAAACAAGACATATTGGTATTCATTTTAATCCCATTTAAATTCACATTATATATGTCCTTATGCCTAGGTGTTATATACTCAATATATTTCTCATCAGGGATCTTAAAATCCTTACTTAACACCAAACACTCAGTATCAGTAAAAAGAACTTTATTTTTGTTATCACAAACCTGTGATACACTAAACAAGTTGTAATCAAGTTCTTTTACCAGGAAGACGTTCTCAAAACGCAGATTATTGGTGAGAAGGGTTCCTTTGCCTGTGATGGTACCATATCCACCTCCAAAGTATACCTTATCACCATCTTTAATGGGGGTGAAATTCATCAGATAGTCTTCCTTCCCTGTCATGTGCCTTGAGCATCCACTATCCCAATATCCATAATCATTGATCTGTCTTTGAATGCCCTGCACATAAAGAAAACAAATTAGTTTTCTTTGGGAACCCAAGTCTCAAAAGACTTGGATTCATCTGGTTGTTCAATAAGAACAGACTTAGTTCTCATAACAACCCCATTCTCATCCTTTTTAGGATGAAATACCCAGTTAACCCCAATAGGTTTTGTAATGACCTTTGAAATGTAATTAAATCTATTGCAAGTCATTGAAATCCCATTATCATTAGGTTTTAATCTTTCTTGGGTCTCCATGTTAAGCTTGAAGAAGCTTTAGACCCCTTACCTGGTGGCTGCAAATATTTAGATCTGGGCACGTTTCTGTCAGCGTTAGAATTTGTCCTGTCAACGCTGAAATTACCCTTGTCAGCGTTGAACCTAGGGTTTGCTATAGAAACCTATTGCCTATTTGACAAGGTGTTTGTCTTTTGAAATGGTCTTTGTCCATGAGTGTTAGACCTTCTAGAAAATAATAGGGCAGGTCTAATCACTTGTGGACTTTGCTGCACACAAGGTTTGGGTCTGACAACGTTTGAGTTTCTAACAACGTTGACTTTGTTCCTGACAGCGCTAAAATTATTCCTGTCAGCGCTGGCTTTAGGAGCGTAGACACACTTGTATGCCAAGTGTGAAAAGCTACCACAAGTGTAACAAGCTTTTCTAGACACAACCTTAGGTCTAGAAGGAAATAAGCATGTTCCATGATTGCTAACTTGACTCTTGGGTGACCTAGTATTCCTATACATCTCTGCATATTTAATGCTAGGTCTTCTAACAGTGTTTGAGCCTAGTTCAACAACTTTACCAGTGATTGGGTTAGTAACCTTAATGGGTGTAGACTCATTTGGACTTTCACATAGCAAACCACCCGTAACAAATAAAGTAGGGTTAGCTTTCTTCCACTCATTTAGGTCAGTCAATTTTTGTTGATACTCTTCCACTGGAGTGACAACTCTTGGTGGAGGAATGAATTCCTCCTCTTAGAGCTCTGGTAAACCAGTCCAAGATAAGTCCCTTTGTTGGACACCATAGAAGTCACCAGCTGGTGGTGGAACCAAAGAGTAATCATTCATCCCAATCCCTATCATGTCCTTAGGATCCCTTTGTTTAGCTAGACAGTCTCCTAGGGTTTGGGTGGCTCTATCAAATCTTTGAATTTTAAGGCCAACATTATCTTTATTCTTAATGGCCTCATCTAACTTAGCCTGTAATTCACCATTAACCCTTTCCATGATTTTTCTAATATCCATACTACCCTCTAACTCATGTTTTAAGATATTGATCTTATCTTTTAAGTCAAATTCCATTTTCTTGTATTCAGAAATGGTTTTCTCAGTTTCAGTAAGAGCTAGTTGGTAATTAGACAATTTACATCTTTCAGTACTCATATCATCTTTTAGTTTTAACACCTCTTTGTTAAGTCTTTCAATATTTAACCTACAACCTTTGCTACAAAAAGCATCATCATATACCTCATTATCAGATGAAGAGGAGGAGTGTGCCATGAGAGCATATTCAACATGCTCTTCTTCAATATCAGCAACCAAAGCTTTATCCTCTTCAACATTCTTAGCCAGATAGCTCCAATCCCATCCTGTACCATCAATTCCTTGAACTGCAATGTTAGGACTCATGGATTTAGAAGTTAGTCCTGGTAATATGCAGTTCCTACTGGAGTACTCCGTTACTCCTGGTGAGTTACTCCTGGTCATATTATAAAGTTGATAGAAGATTGTAGAAGATAAGATCAAGGAAGATTGTAGAAGATATGATCAAATATTTAGTCTTCCTATTCATATGGAAAGTATTAAAGATATTGATTATGATGAGGAGGTTACAATATTATTTAGGAAATAATTAAATGGTATTAATGTATAATACTTTGGAAAGTATTAATTATGTTGTAACCACCTAGGACCCCTTGCACTATAAAAGGAGGTCCTAGGGTGTAGAGATGAACACACTTCTACACACACACATTCTCTACACATTTATCTCATTGTTTGTTATAGCTTCAAGGTTGTAAAACCCTATCACTATTAAGAGTGATCGTATTAATATATTGAGGCTTGGATGTTTGGTTATTTCTATTGTTCTTCTTATATATAAAGATTGGTTTCCGTACACTCTTTGTATTGTGATCAAGGCTTCAAAGATCCTTCAAGAAGTAAACCCAACAAGTGGTATCAGAGCCTCGTTGAGAAGCTTTGATTGAGAAGAACAAGATCAGTAGCAGTTTCGTGAAGTGAAGCTGTGGTTCAAAATTCGTGACAGATCAGGAGCAGTTTCGTGACAGATTAGTGTCGTCTACAGGTTCTGATTTTAAGGTTTTTCAAGAAACTCCTGATTAAGGTGTTGCTAAAGAATTCATGGCGTACAGAACATCAAATCCAGACGATGAGGTAATTTATATGACTGAATCTGAAGTTAGAGAATATAATGCTAGACTAAAGAATAAAATGCATGTTTATAATAACTCTGACTTAGCAATTAGTTGCGTAGAAACATATGAACAAAAATTTCTAGACCTTCAAAAACAATGTGCTGATCTGAATGCTGAAAATGATAAATATTATCTAGAAGTTCAGTCATACAAAAGTGCTCTAAAAACATTAGAAGAACAGAAAAAGTGGTTTCAAAATACCCAATTAGAGTATGAAGATAAGATTAGGGTGTTAAGTATAGACTTAGAGAACACATCTAATCTACTAAAATATTCTGAAAAGGTTAATATTGAGGTAAATAAAGAGAAGGAGGAGCTACAAACTAAACTGGATAGTGCTTTGGCTAGGTTTGATAAATGGACAAGTTCTTCTAAAAACCTAATCAAACTAGTAGATAGCTCTATGTCTGGTAGGAATAAAATTGGTTTAGGATTTAAAAACTATATTGGGCCAAATGATGTTTTTGACTCCTCTTTGTCTAGTGTGTTTGACACTACCCCTGAAGATGTGGAAGGTAGGCCTGTTTTCAATAGGTATAAACCAGCTGCAGAGATGCATGCTGTTCCTCCACCTCTCACAGGGACATTCATGCCTACCTTAGATCACTTTGACTTTGATGAATCACAAATGACATATGGTACAAGGTACACTGGCTCAATTGAAACTAATTCTGTGTCTAATGACTTTGTCTCTTGTAACTCTAGTGACAAGTCTTTAGAACCTAAGACTAGTGACCTTGACTCTTTTGAGTCCGACTCTAGTGCTGAAACACTTGAGTCTGTGCCTGAACCAATTATAATTGAGCCCATGACTCGTAAATATGCCTCTTGTAAGTCTACCTTAAATGCTAAATCACCTAAGTTCTATCCTCAATCTGCTTGTGCTAAGAATGAAAGTAATAGGAAAGCAGATAATCCTAGGAAAAACAATACAAGTCCTAGAGGTAATCAAAGAGGTTGGAATGGCATGATGACTCAGAAATTAGGTGATAACTTTGAGTTCAAAAGTAAGGCTTGCTATGTGTGTGGTAGTTTTGATCACTTGCAGTATACTTGTAAGCACAAGAGAATGATTAATGATCAACAACAAGTTAAACCGGTATGGAATAACTCAAGACGGGTGAATCACAAGAACTTTGGTAGAGTTTTTCACCCCAATCCTAAAAATAACATTATTCCACAACCAAGATGTTTTAACAATGTTAAGGGTACACGGGTTGAGTCTGCACGGTCAAAAACAAAGGTTAATATTGTTAAGGCTTTAGCTAGGTGGGTTTGGAAACCTAAACAAGATGGTTTACAACATGTCTCTAAATCAAATAGTGCATCAAAAACCTTAACAAGATATGACTATGTTGATGTTTTTGGAAGATTCAAGTCTGTCTTATCTTGGGACTTCCATAAACACTAATCTTTGTTTGGTTTGTGTTTATTTCAGCAAGTGTAATTATAAATTACTATGTTTTGTATTTTCTATATTTGTGTGAACTAACTTTTTGCAGGAAAATAGAAAAAAAAAATCTTTGACGGTGAATACTTTGCTCTGTTTGAGGGGAGGTTTTAGCTTAAGGGGAGGCTTGTTGTATGTATAACTGTGTATATTCTTGTGTTTTCTGTCTAATAAATTTTACAGGTTGACATTGGTGCTGGTGGATATGGTTCCTCCTAGTAGAACTAAGTTGCTCCTAGTCGACCAATGGTTCCTCCTGGTTGCACTCATCCTGCTTCTGGTGGACCATTGTTCTTCCTGATGCATTCTACGTTCCTTCTGGTTGACTCATAGTCTTTGAGTGGTTATAAAAAAAATAAAAAAAAAATAAAAAAAAAATAAAAAAAAAAATTAAAAAAAAAAATTAAAATTAAAAAAAAAATTAAAAAAAAAAAGAAAAGAAAAGAAAAGAAAATAGACACTTTCGAATCGAAATACCTTTGTATATATTTCACTTTTTGGGTTATTTTTTGTTTGGTACTTAGGTGTTGGCTGCCCCCACACAACAAATGGTCCTCAACTCACCATGTCTCACCGACAAGAAAGAGTTGATTCACCTTGAGGGTACGGCTCCTGGTGTGATTCTCAAATCCGTTGATGGTTGCCAGGTTACCTAAAACTGGATGGTTTTCACTTGCCATGGTCCTAGACTGAAAAGTGGCTAATCCAAGGGGGTACGACTCTTGGTAAAGATTTTATCAAATCCGTTGATAGCTATAATAGCTTGCTCAAAGCTATAGGGTTTTCAACTCACCGATGCTTCATTGCTAAGAGTTGGCGAGTCCAGAAGGGTACGGCTTCTGGTAAAGACATATCAAATCCGTTGATGGCTGTGATGGTTTGCCAAAAATCATCAGGGTACTCCAACTCACCAATGATTCACGTTCTAAGAGTTAGACTGGGTACTAGTCTCCCAGGGTGATGTCATGATTCCACCAAAAGACTGGCTAGCCCAAGAGTGAGCAGGTACTTGGAAAAGGCTTATCAAATCTGCTCCTGTTGCTGTCAAGAATCAACATGTGCAGATGTTTTCAAGCTTTAAAGAAGCTTAGCCGTTCGTGTATCAGCAGCTACTTTTGTGTTTCTTCTAGTTTTATCAAGTGAGCTTGTTGCTGTTGTGGTTCATATTCCAATCCTCATGCTTATTCGTGACACATCTACTTGGAAACTTGAACTCAACAAAGTTAAATTCAAGTTTAGGGGAGGATTGTTAGGACTCATGGATTTAGAAGTTAGTCCTGGTAATATGCAGTTCCTACTGGAGTACTCCGTTACTCCTGGTGAGTTACTCCTGGTCATATTATAAAGTTGATAGAAGATTGTAGAAGATAAGATCAAGGAAGATTGTAGAAGATATGATCAAATATTTAGTCTTCCTATTCATATGGAAAGTATTAAAGATATTGATTATGATGAGGAGGTTACAATATTATTTAGGAAATAATTAAATGGTATTAATGTATAATACTTTGGAAAGTATTAATTATGTTGTAACCACCTAGGACCCCTTGCACTATAAAAGGAGGTCCTAGGGTGTAGAGATGAACACACTTCTACACACACACATTCTCTACACATTTATCTCATTGTTTGTTATAGCTTCAAGGTTGTAAAACCCTATCACTATTAAGAGTGATCGTATTAATATATTGAGGCTTGGATGTTTGGTTATTTCTATTGTTCTTCTTATATATAAAGATTGGTTTCCGTACACTCTTTGTATTGTGATCAAGGCTTCAAAGATCCTTCAAGAAGTAAACCCAACATGCAACCATAGCTTTGGAATCCTGAGCTTTAACAACCTGACTTGAGGGTTTACCAGCATCAGATCTTCTAGGAGATCTGCATTCCCTCATGAAGTGCCCCATACGATGACAGTTGTTGCATTCAACTTTGGATTTATCAAATCCACCTGTGTCTTTAGCATTGAAGGTCATCTTCTTTTTAAACCTTCTGCTCCACCTATTTGCTCTTATACTAGCAAGAGCCATGTTCCACTTGATGTCCATCTCTTCCAAGTGCTCATCACTTATCTGCTCAAGGTCCTCATATGTAATCACTGAACCATTGGGCAAAGAAGCAATGTAAGCACAAACAGTATCCAAATCCAAACCAGCAGGTTTAACTCTTGGGGAGTCATTCTTGAATGTGTCAGCGTCTGAAAAGGAGACCTTGACAGGACTTGTTCCAACGCTGACATATGATGATCCAGTAACTGGATGCATATAAGAGTCCTTCTGATTGAATTGACCTTCACTATGAGAGAAGAAGGCCATGTTGCTGGTGGTAGATTTGCTTCCATGCTCTAAAAGAGTTTCATCTTCCAACAGTCTTAGTTTGTTGTAGATGTCATCAAACGAGGAGCTCTTGTAAGTATTGTTGGCAAGAATAGATCTTGCCTCAATCTTCCATGCCTCACCAAGACTTTTAAGAAAGGTATCATTGATGGCAACATCACCAACTTGTGTCCCCATGAAGGACAACTTGCTTGTAATGTCAAGCAATCTGCTTCTCACACTACTCAGTTTCTCATTGGGTTGAGCTTTGAAGACAGCATAGTCATGCAGAAGTTGCTTTTTCTTTTCCTCCTTAGTGTCTGCATTGCCACCATATGCAACTTCAAGAGCTTCCCAAAGATCCTTAGCAGATTCATAGCCTCTATATTTATGCTGGTTTTCTTGTCCCAAAGAGACTTTCAGAATATTTAGGGCTTTCATGTCAACCCTTTTCTTTGCAATGTCATCAACAGCCACAGCTCTACCATCTCCAGGTTTTTCTTTCTTATCCTCTTCAGAACATCCAGCAACAGCTGATCTTTGAGTAATGGCATCAAGAATCTTTTGAGCTTTATTGAATGTGTTTCCATATTCAATAATCTCCCAGAGTGTATAGTCATAGATCCCCAGATATTGTTCAAAGTTGAACTTCCATAAGTCAAAGTTAGTTGCATCAAGCATGGGAATCTTGATGTTTGGTAAGGATGAGGGGGAGGAGGTTATTGCTTCAGACATGATGTTATTAGGGTTTCTGAGAAAATTAGGGTTTTGGTGATTTTAGGGTTCTGGTGTTCTTTAAGATCAAAAGTTCCTCAACAAGCTCTGATACCACTGGTGTCAACGCTTGGATTGCTCTTGACAACGCTTAGACAATATCTTCATGTTTTTCTTCGTTTTTAAGTTTCTGCCACATCAACTTTTTGACCCAACAATCTTCCCCTAGTTGATGGTGGCAAAACTCTATGTGTATCTCTTGTAAGTTGTACATTATCTTCAAATTGCTTCCCCTCAAGTGTAGCATGTATTTCTTCCCCTTTTTGTCACATCAACAGGGAAGTAAACAATGTATGCAATCTTTGAAGATTCTACAAATGTAGGCTCTGTGTAATGATCTTCAAGAACAACTAATATAATATTTTTGATGTAGAAGTAGAGTAACCCAAACCTATGTTCCATATCTTGTACGATGATGTGATGAAGTATGTGGCTGATACAAAAATCCTCATCCTTTGTGAGACACTGAGCACGATAATGTAACTCCTTCAAGTGATAGAAAATATGTGCATAGAGAACCATAAGAAAAATCACATATTCCTAGACCTTGTATCACTTCATCAGTAACCATGTAAGCATAAACAAGTTACCTTTAAAGTCAGTGGCTGGAAGTGCATGACTTTAAGATATGATAGAACACAAACTTGCGAAAATCTTTTTCAAACATCAAACTTACCATAAGAATTCTTCCCCTTAAGCTAACACCTCTTCATGAAGACTTTCATTACCTCACGAATTGTTGCTAACTCGCTTTAAGATCATTAATTCCGTTTAAAAATATCCGAGCCATAAATATCAACATGATATTCTAAATTAAAACGGAGATTTCATGTACCTTCGTGTGTAAATACCACCTTTTTGTGTGCTAAAAACATACCAATTTTCTCAAACAGCAGCTATTCTTTTGTTATCCGAGAACCTTCTTTGTCCAATATCCTTTCTATGTATACTGTCACATATCAGACAACACCTATCAACGCTTGAGCAAGCGTTTCTCGGACAACTCATGTCAACGCTATTTCTGTCAGCGTTCATTTATTCCTTGTCAGCGTCAAAATAACAAACGTCAGCGTCAAACTCAAACTTGTCAGCGTCTACACCAACTGTTGACGTCATCAACAGATTCTTAAGAAGATCCATGTCTTTCACAAAGATAAGAATAAATCTTTTCTAAGTAAACATTTAGACATCACACGTCTTTAAAGTAGGAGCCACGATCTTCGCTTGTTGACTTTTTCTCAATCGTATACTTCCAAAATATTAGACATATCTCAAGGTGTATGTGTGCATTAGTAGACCAATAATTAATCAATCATGAGCATAAAAAAGAATTAATCATGAAAATATCATAATTGACTTTTAACCTCTATCCCACGTGAAGACTTCATATGAATTCAAAGTCATGCAACTTTGAATCTAACTTTGAGGACTCACGTCTCAAATAAAACAGATCCCACGTTCAAACCAAATATCACGTGAAGTATATTTGAGTAATAGTACTTTTGCATGATAACCTTGCACTTTTTCCTCACGTCCTTTTCATCTTGCTGCTTTATATAAATCTCATCCAATAATAAATCTTACCCAATGACAGAATAGGTCAAACTGATTCCTAGAAGTTAGGGATTTTAATATTGAAACATATCCCATTCCATATAAACGAATCTTTTGCATGAAGTCACTTCACGTGACAATCCACTTTGACCTATTTGCTAATGTAATGAATATCTTACCGTGTGAACACAGCAAATCAGACAGCCATTATTGAATTAACGCACGTCTTTTCCATCTTTGAAACATCTCGAGAACAAAGAATCTTGAAACGATCTCCATGAGACATTCCTTTTGTAGCAGCAACCTTAACAAAACAATCCAATCCCACATCTATACTGTTATCAATGAACCAAACAGCCAATGTTTTCCCTTTCCAGAACGGACAGTAAGCACAACGTGGATTAGCAACATCATGAATAGATCTAGGGTTTTTGTAAAACCCTTTTCTTGCTGCTACTAATTAAATAACACTGCTGCAAATCGTCCCTTTATCTGGTATAGAAACGATCTAGGGTTTTTAGAAATCCTAAATCATTATTTTATGCAAAATCAGAAAAGTGAAAATCATCATTACAGCCGACTTCGACGCTTAATAACTTTTTCCTGGGTATAAATTTCAACAATCCCTCCGTTGGATGTTTAGATATATGTATGTAGAACACACATATAAAAATTCGTGGCGATCCAACGGTTCAATCAAAAGTTATGACCTTCTGAATACTGCTGCGCACACAAAAACGTCCAGAAAAACCCTAGACGGATTTTTCTTCTTTTCACCATACACGAACACCTTGTTGGTCGTAGCATCACGAGCCACGAGGCTCTGATACCACTTGTTGATCCCTAACTTAGATCGATTAGCTTTGTGTATACGAGATTAGATCAAGTAATACACGTAGAGAAACCTTTGTATATGCTTTATGAATCTAAGTGTTATGCGGAATCTAACACTTAAACAAGAACACACAAGATGTAAACAAACTTTCACTTTGATTATTAATATCGAACTTGCTTACAATGAAAGATGTTTGCAAATGAAAACTTATATTAAACATTAACCTAAAGGCCTTGTTTTATAGACATAAGAAGCCTTGTACAATAATCTACGTATCAGCTATTCTAGGTAAAGATAAATATAGAAAATACATTGTCGTTTCTATCCTTACTAGAAGTATTCTAGAATATAATAAACATGTAGAATATATCTTCCATCAGTGTTTGTCTTCAATGTGTCAACGCTTGACTTTAACTTGTCAACGCTTGAGCTGTCAGCGCTTGTTTTGTTCCTGTCAACGCTTGTTTTGTTCTTGTCAGCGCTCAAGTGATCTGGCCTTAATTTATTCCCAACACATAATAAAAAGAACGCACAAGAGGCGGAGTATAATCACTAAGATTAGATACTTGCTCTTGTCGTTGTCGCTCATCCAATGTCTCGGTTAGTCGAATTAAGCCGTCATGAAGTTTCAAAAGCAGGGCTTGTCTTTCGTCATTCGGATTCAAAGAAGGTTGATGATCGAGGGTGTATTGTGGGGGCTCAAAATAATGAAAACCAGAATTATAGCACGGACGTGGCTCATAATTCATTGGTTGAGAAGAATTAGAACACGGATTTGGTTCATAATAATCCATCGGTGAAGAAAAATGAGAACACGGATTTGGCTCATAATAATTCATTGGCTGACAATAAGAAGTATCGTGACGGCCCCCACAATGATTGCAACACGGGTATTGAGAAAAATCCGGTGCTTGTTGAGGATAGGGATTGTCATAGACGGGAGGAGGGGAGAAATTTGTGTAAGAGGAGAAGTACGAATTTCTTGAATTGCACAATGGACAAAATATAAATTGTGTATTGTCGATATCAAAACCACACTTCGCACAAGTACACCATGGACATATTGGAAAACCAAGCCATGGTCTCCCACACCGAACGCAAGACAAATCCATGAAGAATTATAAATAAGAGGGGTAGAGAAAAGAATTAAACACAATAGAGGATAAAGAAAAATATTTTTGGTGTAATACTTTAGGAAAAGTATTACTTTTGAATTTTTTAATTTTTTTAGTGCAAATCTTAGGAAAGAATTTGTGTTTGTGATTTTTTAATTTTTTTTGTATTTTTAAGTTTTTTATTTTTTTGTATTTTTTTTATTTTGTTGCAAGAAACGTAACGTTCAAAGAGAACGGATCCTAAAATCTAAACGTCTTCACGAAAAATCGTCAATCGTACGAGCGAAGCGACAGTGGCGCCATTTTAATACTGATATTTTGTTCACCTTTTTATGTCTAATTTTCGTTCCACGACTCACTCGAATTTGATTTCCGGTTAAACGTAAGACTTAGTTCATTTTTGGTGACTAAAACTTTTTGGTATTTTAAACTAATTAAAAATGTCAAATAAAACTAATTTAATCTAATTTAAATAAACACTATTTTGAAACTAAAACGAAATTTAAAACTAATTTGATTGAAAACTAGGTAAAAAAAACTTTTAAATACTTTAAATGAAATATATTTTAAAGTAAAACTTAATTAATTGGAATAAACTAATTTTAAACTAATGTAAAAAACTATTTTATAAAAATAAAATTTTAATCTAAATTTTAAAACTAATTTTAAAATTATAAAAAGTAAATAAAATTAAAATATTTTTTTTATCTTTTTATTTTGTATAAAAACTAAATTTAAAAAAATTAAAATAAAATTTTTTAATTAAAATAAAAACTAACAAAACTTGTATTAAAGCTATTTAATTAAGCTGTCAGTTATAAATAAAAACTATAGTGATTAATGATTGCAAAATAATACTCAAAAGAGGGTCTAGAGCAGTTGGTAAAATTGTTGGTTTGTTGAACGCGAGGTCGAGGGTTCGAATCCCTCGACAGACAAAAATTATGCTATTAATATTTTATGACTTTTTTGGACAATCAAACATAACAGACCAATGGAGTCTGTAATGCTCACAAAGCAAAAATGACAAACCAAACAAGCAGCAACAGCTTATTAAATAAGCAGATAAAAGCTAATAAGACAGCAACCAAATAAGCTAATAAAAAAACAGATAAGCAAGAATAAAAATAAGCAAGACTATTAAGCAAATCAAACTAAGCTTAAAATACTGAAAAACAAATAAATAAGAAGCTAATAAACTAAATAAGCTAAAAGGCTATAAGCAAAATAAACTATACCTACGCAAATCTAAACAATCTAATATCCAAACAAATATAAAGCAAAAGCAGATCAGCAAATCCAATATATATATATTAAAAAAACTATTCAAATAATAACAAAAGAAGATAAATAAAAAAACTAACACATGGGAAACTAATCATCAAGCCAGATAAGCCATAAAAACTGGAAAGCAAATTAATAACATAAGCAGAAACTAGCAATATCCTTTAAACTCAAAAAGCAGAAACAAATTAACTAAAGAATATAATAAACATGAACTTAACAAGTAATTAAAAGAAAAGAGTTAAACCTTTTGACGAATCCTTTGGGTCGAAGGTTGGCGCTGAGCCCCCTTGTGAACCGAAACACCAATCACCATTAATCCTCTCGAATTCAACCAAGAACCTTCGAACATCAATAGTAACCAACGAACCCAAAAACAATCATCATCACGAATCACCTCCTTTGTCTCAAACAGTAACAGTAACCTTTTTATTATTTTCCAGGGGGGAAAATAATCTTCACTTTCTTTTTATTTTTTTATTTTTTTTATTTTTTTTATAATTTTTATATTTTTTTATATTAATATAATATTAATTCGCGAACAGTAAAAGAAACAGGATTCAGAAAATTAAATTTGACAGAAATATTAAATTGAGACGAGATTTAAAAAGTAACTTTTCATTAATATTAATAAAATTACAATACTAGAATTTAAAATTACAATTTAAACCTAAAACTAATTTTGCATAAAAATTAAATCTAATTTAATCCTACTCCTAATTAATTAAAACAGTAAATAAAATAAAGAAAATGGACTCCCATATCTGATTTCTTTAGGGTGTTTTTATAGCCTCACCGAGAGGATGGCAGGGTGAGTTTGTTGAAGATGATCTCGAATCTTGGTCGTTGAATCTTCAATTACTTCTTCTCTCTTGATCAAACGGTGAATAATAAGCCTCTTGCACATGGATCGCCAGCCTGGAAGGAACTTGTGCTTCTTGTGCTTTCTCTTTGCTGATGTGGCCTTATATCATTGGTGGATGATTGGTGGTGAGAAGTGATAACCAATCATAAAAAAGAGGGATGCCACGGTGGATTGAGGACCACCACTAATTAGGCTCCAAAATCTTGGGGGATTTATTTATGTGCGTGTGAATCACACGTTTTTGGTAAAACACCCAATTTTCATTGGGTAATTTTGGTTTAATTTGTGAATTAGGGTTTCGGGAGTTGGCTGTAAAAATGGGAGAGAAAGATGGAGTGGTGTTTTGTTTTCTAGAGTGTAACGAAGGAAATGGGAAGGTGAGGGTAAATGTTTATTAATTTTGTGAGTGGGGATAAATCATGGGGGGTGCATGGTAAGAGTAAAATGTGTGGGGTAAACGAGTGAAGTGAGGTGGGGAGTGAATTGTTTTATTTAAAGTGTCGGAAGGGTAGGTTAAACGTGGGGGAAAGGGATGTTGGGTTGACCGTTGGGATAAACTTTTAATAAACAAACGTGAAGGGTAAATTGTTTGTGTGAGTTAAATAAAATGTGTGAGTTGACTGGGAAGATTGACCAAACAAGTGAATAACTTCCATCGTTCCATTTTGTCAAGCTAAATGGGCTTGGCCCAAATCAATTGCTTCCATCCGTCTTATTTAAGCGAATTGGGCTTTAATGGGCTTGTGTAAAAAATGTATGAAACATGAGCTTCTAATGGGCTTTTAAGCCCATTTATCCAATGTGGGGCCCACAAAACTTGAATATCTTCAAAAAGATTTAATCCACTAAAAACGAACTTGATTTCGGCTTCTTTGATCATTTCTTCAAAACGTGTCGGTTTAGCCGGTTTTCGTGAACTTGGGCACACTTTTGGTCTTTTGACTTTGTCTTCGTCTCTTTCTTGGACTTTTCTTCAACATTTGACCGTGAAATCCTGTGTTTTCTATTCTTTTGAGCATTTGTACCTATTTAACACAAAAACACAAAACCACGCGTAATTCCGACTTTTACGATACTAAACACATGATTAGGTCTTGTTTTTCCTTGATTTTAGTGGCAAAAGGATAAGTGTTTACACACTTATTAGTCATCCATGTAGGTCCATCTTCCTCAACTATAGCTGCGACTTCCCCTTCTGTTATAGACTTTTCCTTTAGTATTTCCACCAAGACTTGCTTGGATAAAAGGGCGAAACTTGTAGACACGATCTTGCTAAGAGCGTCCACCTTCTTGTTTTCACCTCTTGGTACCTGCTTGAAAGAAAACTTGCTGAAAGCCGCGATGAGTGATTTGACTTTCTCCAAATATCGAACCATGTTATCCTCCTTGGCTATGTACCCCCCTAGAATGTGGTTCGCGACAAGCCGTGAGTCCACGTAGGCCTCAAGGTTGCGGACTCCCATTCTAGCGGTGATTTTTAAACCCGCAATCAACGCTTCATATTCTGCCTCATTATTGGTGTCTGTGAACTCAAAGCGCATGGCGTATGTAAACTCCATTCCTTCCGGATTCGTAAGGATGAGGCCAGCTCCTGATCCATCCGTGCACGAAGATCCGTCCGTAAATAATACCCATGGTTCTGCTGGAGTTTCCTCTCGTTGTACGACTGGTCCTTCTTCATTCGACTTTTCTATCAAGAAATCTACCAAGATTTGGCCTTTAACAGCCGTCCTTGGTCTATAAGATATGTTATGCTCTCCCAATAGAATGCTCCACTTCTGTAGCCTACTAGCCACATCTGGTCTGGAGATGACTTGTTTTATTGGTTTATCAGTAATAACCACAATTGGGTGCGCCTGAAAGTACCGGCGTAACCGTTTTGTAGCAAACACTAATGCCAAAACCAATTTTTCCATGGAAGAATAATTCAACTCCGGCCCTTGTAGTGTTCTACTTATAAAGTAGACCGGAGTTTGGACTGTGTCCCAATCCGTCATGAGTACCGCACTTATTGCTCCATGTGTGGCTGATAGATACATGATGAGCTCCTCCTTGGGTCGGGGGACCACTAGCATGGGGAGAGATGCGAGGTGCTTCTTGAGCTGACCAAAAGCTTCCTCCGCTTCCTTTTTCCATCGGAAGTCTCCCTTCTTGATGCACTTCTTGAGTGTTTTGAACAGGGGGGTGACTTCTCGGCGGACTTCGATAAGAACCTGTTTAGCCCGGCCAACTTGCCATTTAAGGATTGCACCTCTTTCCGTGTCTGAGGAGATGGTAACTGTATTACCGCGTCCTTCTTTTCCGGGCAAGGCTTGATGCCATTTGGATCAATCATATATCCAAGGAACATTCCTTCAGTTGCCCCAAACGTGCATTTCTTTGGATTTAGTTTCATGTTAATCCTCCTCAATGTGTCAAACGTCTCTTGGACGTCTTAGAGAAGTGCATCCTCCGTATGAATTTTGATGAGTAAATCATCAAAACAGACCTCCAGGTTGCGGCCTATCTGTGAGTCGAAGGCTTTGTCAACAAGCCGTTGATATGTTGCCCCGGCGTTCTTTAGTCCGAATGGCATTTTTGTATAACAGTATACGCCTTGACTAGTGTGGAACGTCGTCTTCTCTGCGTCCTCTTCCGCCATCTGGATCTGGTGGTATCCTTTGTATGCATCTAAGAAGCAATTAAAGAGATATCCACATAGGGATTCCACCTTCCAATCAATCTCTGGTAACGGATAGCAGTCCTGCGGACAGGCTTTGTTCAGGTCCGTGAAGTCCACGCACATGCTCCAGCTCCCATCATGCTTTTTGACCATGACCGGGTTGGATAACCACTCGTGGTAGTATACCTCCCGCATGATACCTGCATCCACCAATTTCCGTACTTCATCCAATATTACTTGGCTGCGTTCTGGTGCCTGACCGTGCTTCTTTTGCTTAACGGGAGGATATCCCTGGCGGATATAGAGCCTATGTTCTATTATCGCACGAGGAACGCCTGTCATGTGCTTGGGCTCCCATGCGAACACATCTAAGTTTGCTTTTAGGAGAGAGCACATGGCCCTTTTGCCGTTATCCGGGAGTGTTCCTCCTATAGATACCTATTGTTCCGGATAATCAGGATGGATTGCCACCTTCCAATTGGGAGGTGGTGATTCATCCTTGGGGGAACAAGTGGAACTGGTGTTGTCACGGCATGACACTCGGATGGTGGTATGATTTCATTATAGATAGTGACAATTCCTCCTTCCATAGGGAATTTAATCATTCCGTGAGCTGTGGAGGGTACTGCCCGTATGGCTAGGATACCTGGCCTGCCTATGATCCCATTGTATGGAGAGTGTGAGCGTATCACCATAAAGTTCATCCACGCCGTAGTGGAATGCTCTTCATTCCCAATGGTTACCAGCAGACGCAGCTGTCCTATTGGCCAGATGGTGTCTCCACTAAAGCCAAAGAACGGCAATGTGGCCGCTACTAATTGGCTTCTTATTTCTGGTCGTAACTGTACGAAACAGTGTTCGTATAGTACTTCTGCTGATGACCCTCCATCCACATACATACGGCGGACATTGTGTGTTCTAATGCTTATCTCAATTGTGAGAGGTGCATCGACTACATCATTTGCCGTGATGGGAGGGAATGAGATTTATCTGCCGCATGAAAATTTTTGGCTAATTTTCTGCCTTGTGCGGCGCTGCCTGGATTGGATCATGTATATAGTCGAAGGTTTGTCTTTTTGGGGATCCTTCTTGTCATACTTCTGGTTGTCTTTTCCATCCTTCCAATCCTTGACCAAATGCTTGAGTTTGCCTGACTTGATCAGTGACTCAATGTGCTTCTTGAGCTGGATACATTCCTCCGTGTCGTGGCCCTTGTCATTGTGGAATTCGCAAAAGCGATTTCCTTGACGACGGTCCAGCGGAGTCGTCATTGGGGGAGGTCTCGGGAAGTTGGCCCCTTCTGTCAGCAAGATCTCCCGGTAGGACATCTTTAGAGGGGTAAATTTGTCCTTCGACCGCCCTCCCTTGTTTTGGCTCTTGTAGTCTGAGCTCCTCCCACTGCTCTGGTTGTTTTGACCGCCCGACTGTCTCCTGGACTGGTCGTTCGATCGGTAGCTGTTTCCTTTTGAAGGGTAAGCCGCGGCTACCGCGATTTCTCCCTCTATGAAGTTTCTGACCCTTTCCATAAGGTCGTCATACCTCTCCGGTCGCTTGTCATTGAGACGTCTGATTAATTCCCTGTCTGTTATGGCGTGCATATAATCGGAAATTTTTAAAAGTTCCAGCATTGTCTTTGTGCGCGTGCACTCGTCATTGAAGCGTTCAGTGAAGGCCTCACGTAGATTCCCTGGCCGTTGCTTGACAGTTGCCAATGAGACTGGGTCCCTATTATACTTCTTTCGCTGAGTATAATTGTTCTTGAACGCAGTACGTACTTTAGTGAAGCTATCAATGCTTCGTGGAGGAAGTCCCTCAAACCAATCACGAGCATTGCCGATCAAGGTTGAATTGAACATTTGGCACCATATAGGCATGGGCCATCATTCAATTTTTGCCTGCGTGTCAAATATCTTTAGGTGATCATCCGGATCGCCAGTCCCATCATAATTCTTGACACATGGCGGCATGCGACGCTTTGTATCCTCGGAGTAATTCCGTATGCGGAGAGTAAAAGGATCTTCCCTGGGATCAGCCCATGGACGGGTGAGATTAGGGTCACACCATGGGCGGGAAAGATCTTCTGCTTCCGCCTCTCGATAATAGGGGCCGCCATAGTACTCCTCATTGTCTGGTGGCGGTGGAGGAGTACGCCTAGGTCGGCGACACTTGGGTGGATGGTCATCCGAATCCTCTCCTGATGGACCGGGAGAAGGGGGCGGTGCCCCATCCTTTGGGTGAGGACCGCTCTTGTGAGAAGATCTAGGAGCCTTCTTCCCGGTATTCATCATGTCCCACACGCTTGTGCGGCGATTAGTTCTGGTTAGCTCCAGATCTGGTCGTTCGGGTGAACTGTCGGACCTCTCTCCCTCCTCACGGGATTGTAATAGTTCCTGCATAAGACGATCCCCTATGTGTTTGAACACATTCCTAGGTTGGGGAGTCTCCTCAAAGAGGTTTCGTTCCTGGGGTCGTGCCCTTCGCTTCCTCTGAATTTGAGGAGAGGTGCTTGGTCCGGCACTGCCAAAGTTGAGCCTAGATTGGAGGTCCCTCCCTAGGTTCAACCTGGATGCAATTCTTGGGACGATCCTTTCGAAGTTCTGCGTGCAACTCGAGTGAGATCTTCCTCACTAAGTGGTTCAAACTCCACTTCTTCCTTAGTCAATGGTCTGCGCGGATCCTAGTTGGGGGGGTTGGGCGCACTCCCTGGATCAGGGTTATCCAAGGTTGAAGTAGGTGGTGGGGTGACAGCAAACGTGCTTGTCATACCCATGGACTGAAGACCACTTCGGTTATTCGGTCCTCATGTTTGGTTACTAGGGGATCGGTTTGGAATGAGTATCCCGTCCCCTGGGGACTTCGGGTTCCCAGGATTTGTATTCCTGGGGTTTCCTTGCGGATGTCCCTTTGTCATTGAGAGATCGAGATGAGATTTGCTCTAGCTTAGTGTAATGGTCCCACGGATGGCGCCAACTTGTTGATACAAAAGTTGGGTGATCCTCGCTAGACCCGAATTAGGCTTAATTTGGGTTGGCTGGACTCCGGCTCCTGCACCAAGTGAATTATCTGGTTGGGACCCTGCACACTAAAACAGCACGCGTTAGGCTTACCGTGGGAATGTATCCCACGATTAGACTCCGGCGTGAGAGTAAGTAATCGGTTAGGGTTATAAGAATCGGATGAGATGTGAGTGTGTAGAATGTAATACCTTTGTGGAACCCTTGGGGGTTTCTTATATAGGCAGTAAAACCCTAATGGGCT
This sequence comes from Glebionis coronaria, assembly GCA_025667525.1. Classification (NCBI taxonomy): domain Eukaryota; kingdom Viridiplantae; phylum Streptophyta; class Magnoliopsida; order Asterales; family Asteraceae; genus Glebionis; species Glebionis coronaria. The sequence goes on from CM046876.1 coordinate 574,359,312, forward strand.
GTCACTGATGCTTCGGCCCCAAGGAAAGGATAAATACCATAATTAGATTGATTGTTATCTTGTAATTATAGTGAGTAAATATCCTCTCCTTTGGGATAAATCCTACTCATAGTAGGAGTATGATTCTGTCTAACCCTGTACCGGCCATGCCGGGCCGTGGGCCGCACACGTGTGTGCGGTTACTGTCCATCTAAGCCCATAAGCTCAAATAACATTATTCTCACCCATTCGTGACAGGCCGGATACGGGTAGTACCCGTGGGCCGGGTTTATGACCCGGCTGGGGACTATACGTCATCATAGGTTTTGCTATGTTTACTTGTTAAATACTAAGGATGAAGCATTAGATAAATTTTAAGTATTTAAGATTGAAGTTGAATTAGAACAAGGAGTCCAAATCAAAATATTAAGGAGGTGAGTACATGGATGCTTAGTATTTTCAGTCTGTTGGAATAATCCATGAAACGACTGCTCCCTATACCCCTCAACAAAATGGTATATCTGAAAGGTAAAATAGAGTACTGAAGGAAATGGTTAACTCCATGTTATCCTATTCAGGATTGAGTCAAGGGTTTTGGGGTGAGGCTATGTTAACAGCTTGCTATTTACTAAATAGGGTTCCCAACAAAAGGAACAAAATTACCCCTTATGAACTCTGGACTAAAAGGAAGCTAAACTTGAACTATCTCAAGGTTTGGGGTTGTAGGGCTGTTGTAAGACTCCCTGATCCAAAGGTGAAAACCTTAGGTGAAAGAGGCACATAATGCATGTTTGTTTGATATGCAGAGCATTCCAAGGCTTATAGGTTCTATGTTATTGAACCTAATGATTCAGTTTCAATAAAATCAATCATTGAATCAAGGGATGCAAACTTTGATGAGACTAGGTTCTCATCAATCCCTAGACCAAGCCTCAAGACTCCTACTGGAGTTGAGGACATTGGTGCTTTAGTGGAACCTGAAAGGGCCACTAATGAGGTTGTGGTTCAGCAACCTGAGCCTGAGCTTAGAAGAAGCACAAGGCATAGGACTCCAAGGAATTTTGGGCCTGAGTTTCAACTATACTTGGTTGAAGGAACAAGGGATGAGGTCTCTGATCAATACTCCTATTGCTTTAATGTTGATGATGATCCCAAAACATTTGATGAAGCAATGAAGTCCCAAGATGTTGCTTTTTGGAAAGAAGCAATAAATAATGAGATGGATTCCATCATGGGAAACAACACTTGGGTGTTGGTTGATCTACCTCCAGGTTGTAATCCACTTGGTAACAAATGGATTTTCAAAAGGAAAATGAAGGTAGATAGAGCTGTTGAAAATTTCAAGGCAAGGCTAGTCATTCAAGGCTTTAAACAAAAGTCAGGGCTAGACTATTTTGATACCTATGCTCCAGTAGCACGTATCAGTACCATAAGAATGCTGATTGCTCTAACAAGTATTCACAATCTGATTATTCATCAGATGGATGTGAAGACAGCATTCTTGAATGGTGATTTAGATGAGGAAGTTTATATGAACCAACCTCAAGGCTTCATCATGCCTGGTCATGAAGGCAAGGTGTGTAAACTGATTAAGTCCTTATATGGACTGAAGCAGGCACCTAAGCAATGGCACCAGAAATTTGATAAAGTAGTTTTGTCTAATGGTTATTCACTTAAACAAGCTGACAAATGTGTATATAGAAAAGTTGATGAATCTGGTAAAGGAGTCATCATTTGCCTATATGTTGATGACATGTTAATCTTTGGTACTGACCAAGCTAAGGTTGATCAGACAAAGGAATTTTTGTCATCATAGTTCTCCATCAAAGACATGGGGGAGGCTGATGTTATCCTTGGCATAAGGATTAAACATGAAAGTGATGGTATTGTAATTTCTCAGTCTCATTATATTGAGAAGGTACTAAAGAAATTTAATCACTTTGATTGTACTCCAGTGAGTACACCAATGGATACAAGTGAGAAACTGATGCCTAACAATGGTCAGGCTGTCTACCAGCTTGAGTATTCTAGGGTGATTGGTTGCTTGATGTATGCCATGACTAGTACACGGCCTGACATTGCATTTGATGTGGGTAAACTGAGTAGGTACACTAGTAATCCTAGTACTCAGCATTGGCAAGCAATTCAGAGGGTACTGAAGTATTTGAAAGGAACATGTAGAAACTAGAAGGGGGGGTTGAATAGTTTCTTAAAAATTTACTTGTTAAAGTATGGTTTCCAAAAATCATTTTTCAAAAAACTTAGGCTTGAGGAAATATGTGAAATCTTCTTATGCACAAATATGAACAATGATAGTGTAGCTAAACTAATACTAACAAAAATATATCCACAAAGAATAAAGAATGATAGTGTAGCTAATCTAATATTAACACATGTACATGCAAAAAATAATAAGGAATGTAAAGAGTTAAGGGTAAAGAAAGATCAAACCGAACACCAAGGATTTATAGTGGTTCGGCAACGAAGCTCACTCCTCGTTCCTACTCCACTCCTCGAGTACTCCTTACTCGAGAGTTCACTACACAACAAGCTCCTTATGGTGGAGAAAACCGTACACGTCGCTTAACCAATTTCCGACTCTAAGCTAAAAGTCGAGCCCTAATCGTAGCTAGGACCAATCTACACAACTATACTTAGTACATACACAACTTCCAAATAGACACAACTACTTGGATCTTCACAACTATAACACAACTACAAGTATATAAAAATTGATCTTCAATGGATCTTTGGTGGTGGACTCAACACTTCACCAGGATAGTGTTCTTCTCTTTGCACTTAGAGAGGAAGAGATGGAAGAGCAAGATTCACTTCTTAAACAAGTAATAATCAAACAAATGATCAAAGATTTGAGTGATTAAAGAAGGGGTTTGAATCTGGAAATGAATGTGCAAAAGAGGTGAGGTGAAAAGCTGAGAATGGCCAACTAGTTAAAGGACAAAGGAGCCAACGGCTAGTTCTGCCCGCGGTACCTTATCACAGCCCGCGGTACCTTATCGATAAGGTACCGCCTAGGCGCTAAGGTACCGTCGGACTAGACTCTGCTCCTTTTTGTCTTTTAGTGGTGGAGGTCTTATCTGGGTATAAAAATATCCTGAAAGGATATTCTTAACAGAATAAGAATATGCCATTTTCAAATTTCAAATAATTAATTTAATAAAACATTTTCTTAAAAATAAAGTTTAATAAAAAACTTGTCACTTTTAATAAAAAGTGAGTTCTAAGAAAAGATTAAATCACTTGATCACTTGATTAAGGTTAGTACTTGTTTATCCATACCTTAAGTGAAAATGGGTAAAATGAAAAATACTTGAACTCAAGAATTCGTTTTTCGTTGTTTTCGTAAATGCTTGTTTTTACATATTGTCGTAATCAAAACTAAGCGAGACCGAAAAATGCAAGTAACGTTTTTAGTCATTATTGCATTAACAATCTCCCCGTTTTTGATTCCGACAATACATAAACTCAATCACACAAAAACAAGATTTTCGAAGACGAGTTTATTCATTTCTCCCCCTTTGTCGAAGCAAAAAGGTTGCGTAATCCGGTGTTGAAGAAACGGACTTTGCAAAGACTCCCCTTTGGTGCTTACTCCCCCTAGCTTGGGGCACCGAGGAATCGAGATATGGTGACAGGCTACATAGAAGGATTAGTTGAACAAAAGAGACAACCAACAATATATAGCAATAGGTCACAAAAAAAAATTAAAAGAGAAGAAAACACAAAGACAAAGATCCAAGATAGGTTACTAAAAGAACATCATACAAAGAAGTATGGAAAAGGAAACAAGCCAAAAGCATAAATCTAATCCTAGTTATTCTAGAATTTTAAGATTTGCTTGAATTTGGTGTCTTGTGGATAAGCAATCAATGCTTATATGAAAGACAAGGTAATAGCGGAGGGTGGTGGTGGTGGCTTGTTGGAGATCTCATAATCAAAGTGAAGAGGAGGCTTGATTAAGAGACTCTTGATGTAGCTCAACTCCTCATAGATGTGTGCCATAGCAAGATGTTGATATTGACAACAATGACAATATGTTCCATGATGCATGACATTATCATGAGAAGGAGGAAGAACACTAAAGGGTGGTGGTGGAAGGAAGGAAGTTCCACAATCAACATTCTTGGTAGGAGAAATGTGATTAAGAGTGTTCTTGGGTGGGTTTGGATTGAAAGCAATTGGAGAAAATGGAGGAGATTCAAGGCTTTCATTGGGAGAATAAGACATTTTGGATGTGAAGTAATGCAAAATGCTTATGGTTTAAATAGGGAAGGCTTAGGGTATTTTTGGGGTGGTCAAAGGGTTTGAAACAAAGATTCTCAAAAAGGTTGGAGCAAATCTGGAGTTTCAGACAAAAACCCGAAAAGGAAGGCCACTGTAGGCGGTTCCTTATTTAGGGTGACGGTACCTTATCAATAAGGTATCGCGGTTCACATAAGGAACCGCCTGCAAAAGCAGGGTTTGGTGTTTGGAGGAAGATTTTTCAGCAAATCTTATTTTTCTAGTCTAACTTATCATAGGGATATGCTTAAAAGCGAAGATATACATAGAAAACATATGCAAACTTACCAAATAGAGATTTGACCAAAATACATGGATTAAAAAACATCAATGTAGGAGGTGTGTAAGACAAGACCTTAAGTCATGACACAATGATCCTCCATGATTCAATCTTGTTCTTGCTATGTTTGAGAGAATCATACATATGAATTATGTAAGCTCTAGATTGATAGCGAGAATCTATGAAAAATCGTTTTTAGATTGAATTAACAATGTCAAACGAATTTCTTAACCATTTTCGAACGAGACTTTGAGAGTTTTGAAAAAGAGAGGAGAAGATTTTTCAAAAGGAGTTTAAAAGACTCAAGGACTCAAAGTGGTAATAGAAAACACACAAGAAGAAAGGAAATTAAGGAAGATGTTCCATTAATCCTAGACCTAGACGCAAGTAATAGAAAGGTTCCCTCTTAAGTGGCTTAGTGAAGATATCGGCTAAGTTGTCCACGGAGGGCACCTTTTCGATAGTAATGTTCCCCTTTTGAACATTATCTCTAAGGAAATGGTGTCTAATTTCTATGTGTTTGGTTCGCGAATGTTGCACGGGATTCTTGCTTAGGTTTATAGCGCCTTTATTATCGCACATGATGGGAACATCATCAAGAGAAATCCCGTAATCAACAAGCGCTTGCTTCATCCATAGAGCTTGTTGGCATGCTTTACCGGCACTCACATACTCAGCTTCCGTGGTGGATATCGCAAGAGCGGTTTGTTTCTTGGAGAACCAAGAAGTTAAATAACAACCCATGAAGGTACAAACTCCAGTAGTGCTTTTCCGGTCCACATAGTCTCCCGCATGATCCGAGTCCGCGTAGACAATGGTTTCTACGCCGGTTCCTTTAGGATACCATAATCCTAAATGTATAGTGCCTTTAATGTATCGGAAGATACGCTTAACCGCTTCAAGGTTAGAGGTTTTGGGAGCCTCTTGGAAGCGAGCACAAAGGCAAACACTAAACATGATATCCGGTCGACTTGCCGGTAGGTACAACAAACTACCAATCATACCTCTATATTTGGTGTTGTCTACCGACTCACAATCATCATCTACGGTGAGTTTAGTATCCGAGGCCATAGGGGTCTTCATTGGTCTAGATTCTTCTAATCCAAATTTCTTTAGCATTTCTTTAGCGTACTTAGATTGACTAAAGAAAATACCATCGTCCATTTGTTTAATTTGGAGTCCTAGAAAGAAGTTAAGTTCTCCCATCATACTCATTTCAAACTCATCATGCATGATTTTGGCAAAGTCATCACACAATTCTTGACAAGTTGAGCCAAATATAATGTCATCAACATATATTTGTACGATTATGAGGTGAGAACCTTTCTTCTTTGTAAAGAGTGTATTGTCTACCATTCCCATGGTATACTCATGTTTAACAAGAAACACTTTAAGTCTATCATACCAAGCTTTGGGTGCTTGTTTGAGTCCATAAAGTGCTTTCTTAAGCTTGTAAACATGGTCCGGTTTCTCAAAATCAATGAAGCCGGGAGGTTGAGCCACATATACCTCCTCATTGATCAAACCGTTAAGAAATGCACTCTTTACATCCATTTGTTGAAGCTTAATATCTAAGGCACAAGCGTAGGCTAAAAGGATTCTAATTGATTCTAATCTAGCTACCGGTGCATATGTCTCGTCATAATCAATCCCTTCTTGTTGATTATAGCCTTGAGCTACAAGTCTAGCCTTGTTACGAGACACAACACCATTCTCATCTAGCTTATTCCTAAATACCCATTTGGTTCCTATAATGGTAGAACTTCTAGGTGGAGGAACAAGTTCCCAAACATCATTGGCAACGAATTGATTCAATTCTTCTTGCATCGCAATGACCCAACTCTCATCCGTCAAGGCTTCTTTAACATTCCTAGGTTCAATCAAGGAGACAAAACAAAAGAAGTTGCTTTGGTTTTAGACTTGAGATCTTAGGGTCCTTTGATTTAAGTCACCAATGACATTATTGAGAGTATGATCCCTAGACTCCTTAATGTTTACTTCCTTTTCAACAGTAAGGTCTTCAACTCCTATTTTTCTAACCTCTTTGGCTTCAACTACTTCTAATTCATCCAAGTCATCATCAACCAATGGTGGTGTCTTGGGTGAAAGAGGGGTTTCATCAAAGGTTACGTTGAGTGATTCTTCAATAACCCCTGAGGTTCTATTTAGGACTATGTAGGCCTTACTAGTTTGGGAATAACCTAAAAGGATACCTTCGTAAGACTTTGGGTCAAACTTGGTAAGGTAGTCTTTGGTGTTGAGGATAAAGCACTTGCTTCCAAACACCCTAAAGTATTCTAATGAGGGTTTCTTAACTTTAAGAATCTCATAGGGGGGTCTTTCCTAGGAAAGGTCGAATAAGAATTTGGTTGAGAATATAAGTCGATGTATCTACAGCATTGCACCAAAACTTTTGAGGCAACGATTGCTCGTTTAACATCGTCCTACTCATCTCTTGTAGAGTCCTATTCTTCCTTTCAACTACCCCATTTGATTGTGGAGTGCGAGGAGCCGAGAAGTTATGGGTAATACCATGAGCTTCACAAAAGGCACCAAATTGCACTTCATTATCAAATTCCCTACCATGATCCGTCCTAATAGAAACAATTGAACATCCTAGTTGATTTTGAATTCTCCGACTAAAGATTTCGAAGTGATCGAAAGCTTCATTCTTAGATGCCAAAAAATCTAGTCCAAGTGAATCTAGAATAGTCGTCAACTATAACTAGGGTATAAAGGTTACCTCCATAACTCCGTATGGCGGAAGGTCCAAAGAGATCCATATGTAGGAGCTCTAAGCACCGAGAGGTCGAAACCAAATTCTTGGCTTTGTGACTTGAGTGAACTTGCTTTCCAACTTTGCAAGCATCACAAAAGTGACTATCAAACTTAATCTTGGGGAGGTGTCTTACCAACTCCTTAGAGACTAAAGATTGAATTAAACGCATATTAGCGTGACCTAATCTCCTATGCCAAAGAGTAGAACTATCATCTATAGTCGCAAGACATATGTTGTCTTTTGACTTCTTATTAACCTTCATGACATAAAGCCCATGCTTTCTAACACCTTTTCCAATGACTTTTCCATCTTTTACGATTTCACTGTCATGTTCCGAAAAGATGACCTTACACTTATTATCACAAATTTGACCTATACTTAAAAGGTTAAAACCTAAGTTATCTACGTGCTCAAAATTTTCAATGGTCATGGAGTCAAGAGAAACCGTACCTTTGCCAATGATATTACCACGTATACTATTAGCGAATGTGACGTTGCCTCCATCATATGCTTTGTAATACGAGAACAAACTTCGATTACCCGTCATGTGTTTAGAACATCCACTATCCTTAATCCACTCATCGGGCTCCAAATCAATTCCCAAGCATATCTAGGTAACAATACACAAGATCAAACATTTGGTCCCCAATATCTCATGGGTCCAAAATTGTTAGTTCCAAACATCCCTTGCATTTGGTTGGGATGAATGAATGAGGTGGGGATTCCCCATGGAGAACAAAATGGAGGAGGGTAGTAATTCATGTAACCATTTTGTTGTTTATTACTTCTCATAGGTGTGTTTGATCTAGGTTTAGAGTTATTATTATTCTTTCTAGGTGTTGGAGTTTTACTTCTAGTTCGTGAGTTGTTTTGATTATCTCTTGTAGGCGTTGTCGTTCTACTTCTAGGCTTAGACTCATTCCGTACTCTAGGTGGAGTAGAAGATAGTCTAGATAAATTTCTATTTCCCATGAGAGGTTTACTTAACGGCTTATAGAACTTACTAATAGCATTGTCGTCAAGTATGGGTAATTGAACCTTATTAACAGTAAGATGCTTTGGTTTTTCATTTAACTTAGATTTTTCAGAAAGTTCAGAGTTTTCACAAAAATCAACTTCTGGCCGCGGTACCTTATCTATGGTTGCAGTTCCATAGTGATAAGGAACCGCGCCATACAATGTGGAACCGCGTCCAGAAGGTGTTTTCTGTGAAAACCTGACTTGTTTTGGTTCACTAGTTGAGGCTTCATTTGAGTTAAAACCTAGACCAAGTTTTTCCTTAGAATGAACTTGTTTGTTTAACATATCATCAAGAGCACTAGTACCTTTCATGAACTTTTCCAATTTAATGGAGGTGCTCTTGAGATCATCATTCTCTAATCTAAGTTTCTCACAACTTAAGCAACCTAAATCAACCTCTTTGTTTTTCTCAAGTTTAGCCAATTTCTCCCTAAGTTCATTGATCTCATTTTCAAGCTTAGTTTTGGTTGATTTTAAGGTTTTATTCTTTTCTATGAATTTAAGACTAAGTTTGTGTAAGCTATCATATTTGCCTTCAAATTCAATATCATCTAAAGTGGAACTATCATTGCTATAATATTCGGTTTCGGAATATACCTCTTTAGAAGTGTGAGCCATAAGACATTTCTCCTCTTTGGGGTTGTCATCATCATCTTCACCGCTATCGCTCCAAGCGCCACTAACGAATGCCGTGTGGTTCTTATCACGAGCGGGCTTTGGACAATCACCAATGAAGTGATTTGGATCACCACATCTAAAGCAACTCCTATCACCCTTTTTGTTCTTGACAAACCGATTCTTTGACAATGGTTTCTTGTCATAGTTTGGTTGCCTAACGTGTTGACCTCGTCTCTTGAAGAACTTCTTGAAATCTCTCACCGCCAATGCATACTCCTCGTCATCACTTTCCGAGGAACTATCATGGTCACTTTGTGCCTTGTTGGCTTTAAGTGCAAGAGATTTCCTTTCACTCTTGGTTTTTACTAATTCTGAGTCCTTCAAAATTATCATCTCATGAACCTTCAAGTTTCCTATGAGTTCATCGAGTGATAAAGTTAAGAGATCTTTCGACTCTTCAATAGCCGTGACTTTTGCTCTCCACTTTGGATGTAAGGCCCTTAGAAACTTCCTAACATTGTTCTTGCTAGAAAAACCTTCATCAAGTGCTTTTAGACTAGTAATAATGGTGTTAAACCTAGCAAATGCACTATCAATAGTTTCATCTTCTAAGATGACAAATTGTTCATATTGTTGGACAAGAAGATCGATTTTACTTTCTTTGACTTGGCTATTACCTTGGTGGGTTACAAAAAGAGTGTTCCAAATATCTTTAGCGGTTTCACACATAAAAATTCTTTCATACTCTTTCTTAGGCAAAGCATTATAAATCACCATTTTAGCCTCATTATTTTTTGAAAGTTTCTTTTTAGTATCATCATTGGCTTTGTCAAAAGTGACTAATTCTTTTGTTTTAGAAACTTCATTAAATTGAAAGGGTAAAAAATCACCATTGGTAATAACATGCCAAAGATCTAAATCTTTTGATTTCACATAAGTTTCAAATCTATTTTTCCAATAAATAAAACTATCGGTTTCAAAAAGTGGTGGTCTTTGCATAGATTGCCCTTCTAGGTACTTGTTGGAATCCATAGATCGATTTAAGTTTTAAAATACAATATACTTTAAAAATTCTTGAGCAACCCGCTCTGATACCAATTGTAGAAACTAGAAGGGGGGTTGAATAATTTCTTAAAAATTTACTTGTTAAAGTATGGTTTCCAAAAATCCTTTTTCAAAAAACTTAGGCTTGAGGAAATATGTGAAATCTTCTTATGCACAAATATGAACAATGATAGTGTAGCTAAACTAATACTAACAAAAATATATCCACAAAGAATAAAGAATGATAGTGTAGCTAATCTAATATTAACACATGTACATGCAAAAAATAATAAGGAATGTAAAGAGTTAAGGGTAAAGAAAGATCAAACCGAACACCAAGGATTTATAGTGGTTCGGCAACGAAGCTCACTCCTCGTTCCTACTCCACTCCTCGAGTACTCCTTACTCGAGAGTTCACTACACAACAAGCTCCTTATGGTGGAGAAAACCGTACACGTCGCTTAACCAATTTCCGACTCTAAGCCAAAAGTTGAGCCCTAATCGTAGCTAGGACCAATCTACACAACTATACTTAGTACATACACAACTTCCAAATAGACACAACTACTTGGATCTTCACAACTATAACACAACTAAAAGTATATAAAAATTGATCTTCAATGGATCTTTGGTGGTGTACTCAACACTTCACTAGGATAGTGTTCTTCTCTTTGCACTTAGAGAGGAAGAGATGGAAGAGCAAGATTCACTTCTTAAACAAGTAATAATCAAACAAATGATCAAAGATTTGAGTGATTAAAGAAGGGGTTTGAATCTGGAAATGAATGTGCAAAAGAGGTGAGGTGAAAAGCTGAGAATGGCCAACTATTTAAAGGACAAAGGAGCCAACGGCTAGTTCTGCCCGCGGTACCTTATCACAGCCCGCGGTACCTTATCGATAAGGTACCGCCTAGGCGCTAAGGTACCGCCGGACTAGACTCCTCTCCTTTTTGTCTTTTAGTGGTGGAGGTCTTATCTGGGTATAAAAATATCCTGAAAGGATATTCTTAACAGAATAAGAATATGCCATTTTCAAATTTCAAATAATTAATTTAATAAAACATTTTCTTAAAAATAAAGTTTAATAAAAAACTTGTCACTTTTAATAAAAAGTGAGTTTTAAGAAAAGATTAAATCACTTGATCACTTGATTAAGGTTAGTACTTGTTTATCCATACCTTAAGTGAAAATGGGTAAAATGAAAAATACTTGAACTCAAGAATTCGTTTTTCGTTGTTTTCGTAAATGCTTGTTTTTACATATTGTCGTAATCAAACCTAAGCGAGACCGAAAAATGCAAGTAACGTTTTTAGTCATTATTGCATTAACAGAACAAGAATTACTGTTTGTCATATACTGGATATCTATCAGTGTTGGAATCTTACACTGATGCAAGTTGGATCAGCAATACTGGGAATAATTCATCCACCAGTGGCTGGGTATTCCTACTTGGTGGTGGTGTAATTTCTTGGGCATCCAAGAAGAAAACTCGCATTACTGGTTCTACCATGGAATCTGAGTTTGTGGCTCTAGCAGCTGCTGGCAAAGAAGCTGAATGGTTGAGAAACTTGCTTCTTGAGATTCAATTGTGGGTCAAACCTATGGCACCTATTTCTATCTGTTGTGATAGTGCAGCTACATTGGCTAAGGCATATAGCCAAATGTACAATGGTAAGTCTAGACACTTAGGTGTTAGACATAGCATGATTCGTGAGTTAATCATGAATGGGGTGATTTCAATAGAGTTTGTGAGGTCTCAACAAAATTTAGCTGATCACTTGACGAAGGGATTGGCTAGAGACTTGGTTATAAAGTCTGTTGAAGGGATGGGTTTAAAAGTCCACTCTAGTCGCTGAATGCTAGGACACCCAACTCCCTCCTGAGGAAACTTGGGAGCTGACTTCAATATGGAAAGCTGAACATTTAGGGACTGAAGCACATGTATATCATCCCAAGGATGTGCTTGTACTTGCTGAAGGAGGATGAAGTTATAAACTTCTTAATGGTTAATGTCTTTGAAAAAGTGATGTAGCAAGGGCATGAACTAAAGAGGAACTACCTATGTGAATGTTGAGGTTTCTCCGCATCAGGGAGCATGGACTTGGCTCTTATAACATTTATGAATTTGGATATGGACACATGGCTAGTAGTGTCAGGAGTTGTTATGTATTTGAAAACTTGTGTGTATTTTATCTTCAGGTATTCAAAGTAGTTGAAGGGTTCAATTCTTAGAACACCCTGATTCTCGAATGTTTGAAGTGATGTACTAAGATGGAAATTCAATCCTTAGGATATTTTCATTTATGCACTGGTTTTGTTAATGTTAATTTTCATGCAAAAGGAATTGTACTATATTGGGGAGGATTGTTGGAAATATATAGTTCAATTGTGGGCTAGTTCATACTAGTGAATGGGGAAGGAGGTACGGAGTGTACACTCATAAGTCCCTGAACACCCAAACTCTTGTTGTGGTTAAAGGTTGTTCTGCATCGCTGATGATCTTAAGTGAGTTTTACTTCTCATGGAGTATAACTCTGGACTGAAGGCATTCATTAGGGTGTAACACCATTGAAGATATGTCTTCAGTGTTTACACTTTTGCAAGTCTTCTTCAGTGTTGAAGGCTTCAGCAGAAACATCCTTCAGGGTTTGCTGATGCTTCAGTGGGACTGAAGGATGGACTAATGCTGGAGCTGAACAAGTATGCTTGTAACGGTCTTTGACCAATTCAAGTGCATTAAAGACTACGTTTAATTGGTCTTGTAACCACTAGTTCCTGGTATTATGGAGCTTATTAAGAGGAGATTAATGGGCCGTTAATTCCTCTTAATACCATTGACTAAGGTTGAGTAGTTAACCTATAAACAGGTGATCATAACATTGCATGAGCGTACACAGAAAACAAGAAATACATAGCAACAAAAGGGTTAGTGATTTGTGTTTAAATCTCTAACAACATTTGGTCTTATCCCAAGTAGGTATTCGTGATACCCAGTCATTAGGGTCGAATAATTTACTTTGGAAAGTGATTACACGATTCCAAGTGATATCTGGTAACCATTATTTTGGTACGTACCTAGGATTAATTATCTATACCCTGGTTGGGACGAAGTAAACACCAACATGGACAACAACAGGGATTTTGCGCGGCGGAAAAATATTTTTTCCCTTGAAGATGTGTTGCAAGTAATATCACAATCGAGATATATATGAGAGAAACAAGAAAAAGAAAAAAAAAAACGAATTCATGCATTTTTTTAATTCCTCTGATAACATTATATTGTGTGAAAACATGTAGATTTTTGGCGGAGATCAGAGCTGTGCATCTGTTAGACCATGAGGATGAATGCGTTACACTAGAAGACATTTATGAGAAAGTTGCACAAGAAGTAGGTGGGTCATCTTGGGAGTCATGTAAGATATACCGACACCTTAAGTCTCTAGGCTACATTATCAAGAGGCATGGTGTTTGTTGGAGTCGTAAGCGTTCGGAGACTGTGCCTGAATCGGCGGACGGTGAATCAGGGAGCCAAACAATAATAGAGAATGGAAGTGAAGACATTGATTCTATAAATGAAATCAGTGAGACCGGTTTTTAATGTTTACCCTCCTCAGACTAGCAATTTCAGAAAGACTACTCCTGGCAATCCAATGTTTACTCTCTGCGTAAGCAGGTAAGGGAACACACACTATTCATTGATGTGTAGATTTATTCTGTGATCAAAATTGACCTCTTTTACCTACAGTAGGACTACAAAAAGAATTGAGATTGTAGTATTTGCAACAAATAGCTCTTTTATTAAATTTGATTCCGGTGTGTTTTGCATTTCATAGTGGGACTCCATTGACAAAGCAACAGATTGAGGATCTTGAAGGACAATGTGAGCCTTTAAAGTTTTGCTTTGTAGAACATGGACGTGTCAGTTTTTCTTTCAATCAAATTGAGCTTCCTGTTCTTCCTTGACATGTATGTATCTATCTACACGTACAAAGCATATATATTGATCTTTTATCTTATTAGTTGTTTACATGCCCCATGTGGCCATGTCATGATATTCAATATGCTATACAAGCTAGCAAATTTGATTTTTGTTGACATTTGTGAAAAAGAATTAGTTGATTATTAGTTTTTTGACATATTATAAGATTAATCATCAGTGTCCTGTATGGGAGGTCTGGTCACATTAAATCTTATCTAGTTGTTGGCTATACAATCAAATTTTATACGCCCCTACTGTGCAATCAACTTGAGTGAGATGGGTCAAGTGATATAAGATACACACAAATGAGATTAGACTCAAATCTAAGTTATTGTCGCAATCAGAAATCGCAAGGAAAATAAGTTTGATACTGGGTAGACCTAAAATGGTCAAATCTTGACCTGCACTTTGTGCGGTGAAAGTGTTTATAGTGATGGAATCTTTCAACTTTCTTGATGAATTAAAATCAGATGCTTATATTCCTCCCAAAATATGTCTTAGTTTGAGTATTCAAGGTTTGAAGAATATTTAGAAACACAGCTCATATGAATGATATAGCTAGTTCAAGTGAATGATTTCATGAGAGGAGTAAACCCATATTGGAGACTGGCTTCCCAAACTTTTTCGACATTGAAAATTTCATCCCCGTACTCGTGAACGTTCCAGCCTTCTAAGCCGTGAAGTATCCCTGCAATTCTCCATGCACTCATCACCCTTCGTGGCAACCAGTTCTGTTAAACATGCCAAAACGTCACATCACTGTTTGAATGCCTTAATCATGCGCAGACGTTGAACAAATTCTAATGTTAGCATTATGCTCTAATCACTAGCAAAACATGTTCAATATATTTGTTTAATGCATCTATTTTGTACTCAAATTACTACATCTATTTCATTTTGTTGGCCTGACAAATGACAATCCACTTGATCCACTCAGGCCATAACTTTCAAATTCTACTATTCAAGTGACTCATAAATCTAAGGGACCTAGGACTATATGAGACTGTACACAATGACTTGGAGCATTTAAGTCATTTAATGTGTAGCATAGTTATTGTCCAAAACTTTTAGGAATGACTTGGAGTCTAGCAAGTCTTTGTGAAAATATAGTAAAAAGCTTTTCACAAAATGCAAAAAACCTTCTCAAAATACTTTGTAAAATAGTAAAAAGCTTTTGAGTGTTTTCCCCATTGTTGATGCTCGGTAGACCTATTTTTTAAACTAGAACAGTAATTCAGTATATCTTAATGCTTGTACTAAATTATATCATTTTTTAATAAACATGGATTCTGACCTTTTGGCCAACTAATCCACGGAGCTTGTACCATCCGTCACACAAACTCAACCCAGATAAAGCCATCCATTTTCAGGAAGTTGGTGTGGCCACTTCAAGGCCTTGAGTGGTTTAAATTATACTTCATTTTAGCTCAAGAAGAAACCTTAGTTGTTCTGTTTCTACTTACCTCACAAGAATCAACATTTTCAAGATGTTTGGGAGTGAGCATTGATGGTGTGGTGTAGTAAAAACAATCTCCGCGCACATTTTTTGGAGGGAATTGAGAGTATGGAATGATTAAAGTTCCTTTTGATGCCTTCATTTGATCTTCTTTTCTTAGTCCATCACCCACCAACCATATCTTCACAAAACCAAGTAAGTACTCAAATCAACAAACAAAACATAAGTTTTCAGCAACAAACAGTCTGTGGGAATGACTTATTTCAAATCATTGAATGGTTAATGTGGCTAGTTTTCTTTTTAATGATAAAATTATATTTTACCTTTTGTGAGTAATTAGCACGTGATAGGACCAACTTATCATGGTCATCAGCTGTTTTGAGCTTGGATTTCAGCTTCTCGTAATCCTTTTCATTTGATAGGGCAACCTGTTATAAAACCGAGAGCACGCACATGGAAGCCGCTATAAATCTGTGGAGTTAATTCTGTAGGGATATTTATTTTCTTATAGCTTTTTTTTACCTTATTAGCATTTGATCTTAAGTAGATGTAGGAATGTTTATATTTAGATCTTGACTTTGAAAACTTGAATTATACGAAAGTAAAAACGGTAAGTGAAAGTACCTGGATTCCCCTTCGACATAGAGCAAGAGCAAGGTAATAAGCAACCTTATTGAAGTTGCCTTTAAAAACAACTTGAGTGGTTCCTTTTGGAAGGCTGTTTAAGACCACTGCAACTGCTAAACTACTTCCATCCACCACCTTCACTTTTAGTTGCGGATTTCTTCTTATAAATAGCTCCCCACTTCTGTTTAATTCCTCCCCCTAAAATTGTTGCACGACCGATATTAAGTTAAATGAACCATTTGTATTGTCACCTGCATTATATATCAAAATTCTGTTTAGTCACCTGGTTGAGTAGGCCAAGAATAAACACCTTCACCCCTTTCGCCTCGGCTTCTAGTATAGCTTCCTCAATTAAGCCATTGATAGTTTGTTTTTGTCGTTTCATTAGGTACTAAAGATGATCAGATAAATTTGCATTAAAATTCTTGAAATAAGAAAAGGAAAAAGAAGTTTGACAGATAGCAACATGCATACTTGTGTGTTGTATTTTGGTATGACCCATGTTTGAATTTTGAGGCTGTTCATGACATTTCTTTCAACAATGAACAGTTTTCCATAAACCTGGGTAATCAACCTTAACCAAACAGTCACTGGCCATAAAATCCACGAGTACCACTTGGAGTAAGTGTGCGGTTTAGAAGCTAAAGAGGCGAACCCAAGCCTCGTATAATAGATGGATACAGGTGCCATTAAATGTGTTAAATACACAACATTTGGCAATTCTTCCTTTCTCTGGAGAGACTTTTCATAAAGTGTGTCCGAAGATTTGTCCATCGTGCCATATATGTAGTCGTAGAATGGCATGAAAAGCGAGTAGTTTGTTCGAAACTGAGTATGGTGTAACGAGTGGTACCTATTGCAAAAAAGACATTCCGTTGTCTGATTATCATTATCTTATATCGATGACTACCCTTTTACAAAAAAGCTTTTTAGCCAAATTTATAAGGGAAAATTCTTGAAATACCCTAAAATGTCACTCTTTTTCCCTTTTTTCACCCACCAAATGAGGATTTCCCAAAATGTCTTATACAACTTATGCGACTTGTTCAAAAATGGAAAAATTGTACTTAATTAAAAGTATTATACCTTTTTTCCAAAAAAAATTATTAAATTTTTTTTGCCATTTTTGGACAAGTCGTATAAGTTGCATAAGACATTTTGAGAAATTCTCGTTCAGTGGGTGCAAAATGGGAAAAAATGTGACATCTTAGGGCATTTCAAGAATTTTCCCATTTATAAATGGTCCTGTTACTATTTATATAATGGAGTGGACTTACGATGCGGTGTACATAATGTACTTGAGAGGAGGAAATATTTCAAAGAGTGATTCGGGAATGAGCTCAAAATTGCAGTGACCCATGTTGTTCATTATATCAATATACATCACATACCCGCTAAGCGCAGCCACGGATGATGTACCAGTCAGGGTGATTGTCATCAGCGGGATTGCAAATAGTAGGAAATATGCAATGTGCTCGGCAAATGGATGAATTACGGCTGCCACCGAAATTGTGTGCAAAAGCTAAGTAACTACACAATAAATATTTGGAAATACTAATTTGAATTTAACTTCATGTATGTTTATAAGTTTAATGAGATGTTTACAGGTGATTGGCTCTGTGGCGACGGAGGAATGATGGTGGGAATGGTAACGATTGTAGAGGAAATGGTGATGTAGAGCTCTATGAAGCCAATAGTACAAGAATTCCACTGCCCCAACATGCAGCAATATTACAAGAATCACCCCATCTATCCTCCATGTGGGTAAGCATTTGCCACCTTCGAAAATGTAATTTCCTCCATAAAACAATAACCCATTGAATATTATTTGGTCATCCCTGCAAAACATAATAGCAACAAAAAGACTACTATCATTAGTGTTATTTTTCAATCAATACTATACTTAAAAAGGGAAACTTTGCATATTTTGGCATAGTTCTCTCATCTTGATAGTTATCTCATTTCCATGTTTCACAAGCATTAACATTTCTATGAATCGTCAGAGATAGGTTTATGATATGCAAGAGGAAAGGGGAGATAAGAACCAGTCTTTTTCACGATCAACTTGCTCAAACTCAATGGACTTGTCAACGATCCGGTTTTTGCCTTTTGCGGTCATGTACCGGGAGATGGAAATCCAAATTTGATTATGAAGCATTCGCGTCAAGAGAAACGGAAAAATGAGAATTTGGAGAGAATCTCGTTTGCTTGCATCAGTGGTCATAAAGTCATAGATGCTCTTTACCACCCATGGAGCCAATATCACGTACTTGAATTGTCCCGGATAATGCAAAGATGATGAAAGGTACACAAGTTAGCTTATACATCCATTTAATTTACAATTGAAGATTGTAAATATGCAAGTCATTAAGCATACATGAGGAGAGGGAGAAAAGTCGATGTGCAACGAAGGGATAATACCGTACCTTGAATCTTCCAAGTGGTTTCCATGGCCAGTCGGTGAGAGGTCCGGGAGTGGCAGCCATTGATATTAGTTTCTGTTGCATTGTTTCTCTTGACTGAGAGTAACTATATATAGAGTTAGACACGCACACATGAATAATAGAATTTGGTTTCTACTTTGTACAAGGTGACACATGCATACAGTTGGTCTATTACCTATACAGTCTTATGAAGACAACAAAGAAAACGTTTTACATGTCCTAATGTATGGTCAACGTTTTACACTGATCGAACTAATGAGACGCTATTCTCACAAACAAAAAATATTTGCCCACAAAATATCTTTCGACAAATATTAAATCTCTCAAAAATTTCTTTATTAAACTTTGTTTTATAGGAGGCTCACTATTTCACTCTACCACAACCACCTTTAAGTCTTTAACATTGTACAACTATTACACAATAGATGGTGAGAGATGGAGTATGAACTTTCATCCATATATCAAGCTTGTTGTTTTTCACATGTTGTCGAATGAATGTTGTAAAATCAAAACCGCATTTTTCCTCTTTAAAAACATGTTCTAAAAGTTTCCAAACTATTTCTTTATGAAGCTCAAATAATTGGGCTTGGCTATTTTCAAAAATCGATTTTATTTGGTAACACACATTATTTTACATTTTCCCCTAATATGTTTTGGCTGAATTTTTAACTTTCATCTAAGCTCTTGAAACTTTTCTCCTAAAAATGCTTTTGTAAATATTTCGGATCATTTGTTCCATAAAAGTCGAGTTGTATCTCTTCATCTTTGATTATTTGATTGATAAAATGATGTTTCAAAGCGATATGCTTTGCACATCTATAATGAGTCGAGTTTTTCGTGATTACGATTGCTGACATACAACATGATGTCGCAAAAAATTGGACCCTATTGATGTGAGGTATAATAGTTTCCCCATGAGACTTCGGTAAAATATAGCGTCTACGTTACTCAAACCATATTCTTTCATAAGCTTTTCGATAATAACCAACATGGTGTCTTTGGGTTTGCATTCTAACATATCAAAATTCTTCAAAATCTTCTCGTTATACCTTTCTTGACAAATAAATACGCCTCCTTCATCTAGATGTATTTCCATTTCGAGAAAATAATTTAGAATTCCTAAATCACTCATCTCGTATTTTTGCATCATCTCATTCTTGAAATCTTTTATCATCTTTTTTGTTTTCCATGTGAACACAAGATCATCGACATATAGCGTTAAGTTGCAATTATAATGACATTTGTACTTTGATTTTTAACATACAAGGTTGGCTCGCTATTTCTTTGATCAAAACTTTTTCCTTAAAATAACCATCCATCTGGCTATATCAAGCTCGTGGTGCTTGCTTGAGACCGTAAAGAGTTTTCTTCAACTGATAGACTTTTTCTTCTTTTCCTTCAACCTTGAATCCTTGAGGTTGGTTTGTTAGTTCATGCTCGTTGGAACGAGACAAGTGTGGTTAGAGGTGTATAAGCCTATTGGGGGCACACACACTAGAACACAAGAATGCATTTGACATTTCACGTATAAAGCTTCTCAAATCAACCCGTTTTGGACATGAATGGTTAAGACACGAACCTATTGAGTTCCTTAAGTTCTAGCTGGCCAAGAAGGTTCTAGAAAGATTGTAAAAGTGTCTACATTCGTTTGTATGCAGAGATAAGGAGTAAAGTGGAGTTATGATAAGTTAAGGAGTGTTTGGGATAAGGCTTAAAATTCAATTTTAAGCATTATCTCAACTAAGGTTTGAAGGGTATATAAACCCCTCACCCCTACTCATAACTCACAACTAACATTACATAAAACACAACAATAGTCTCTGTTTTCCCATCTTCTTCATTCAAATCAATAAACCTAATATTAGGGTTTATAGATTTTGAATTATATCTCAAATCATAAACACTTTCATTCTATACAATCCAAGGTGGTTTGGTAACTTAGAATCAATCCTAAGGTTGCTAAAACAAAGTCTTAAACGAAGGTTTACGAGCTGGTTAATCGTAACAGCTTGTCGAAGGTTTTGGTTGTTGTCTGATCGTTCTCGGATAGAACCAGTGTTTTTCTGTCGCAAAGTGTTGTCAGATATTAGACAACACTGAGATCCGGGTTATTAGACAAAGAAGGATATCGGACAAAACTAGAGTTTAGGCTGGTTTGGTTTTTGATTCGTTTTGGGCTACGACACTTGGTGTTGGGGTAAACGTGAAGTTCGGCTAGCAATCCGGACGTGTTCGTTTGACGTGTTTGTGCGAGCAACCGTAGAGGTGGTATATTTTATCACTTGTTTTAGTTTCATTACTTTTGGATGAAGGATAGTTTTCGCGTTTCCTATATTGTTTATTATTAATTAGTGTTAATCATAATTGCTAAAACTAGATCCATTCCGCTGCATACTCGTAGTTAATTGGTTAACTAGATTTTAAATCCCAACAGTGGCATCACAAATTATGCTCGTTTGGTGGTTATGGGTTACATGTTTTAAATAAACACGCGAACCGCATGCATGAAACCTAATTTAGTTATTTGTTTTATTTTTATTTGACAATTAAATTGTGTACTTGTCATTAATTATAAAAAAATAACAAGATGGTAATTATTAAAATTAATTGTTAATTAGAAACTTATAATTAAAATTAAATGGTTAATTAGAATACATAAAAAAATAAAAAAAATTAATAGTTAATTAATTTTCCATGATTATTTTATGTGTTATCCGGCTATAAGACTCACTACAATCACGTAATGTGATGCATGGGGCGATTTAGGTACTTGATGAAAACCTAATGAGAGTCTTATGGTTCTTCGTTTGGGGAAGACTCTCCGGGGTCTCGGATTTATGTGTTTATTTAATGTCTTATATTTATTGTATTTTTTTTCCTAATTCCATTATTGTTACATATTTTTAAAACACCTAACTGCATGCAATATGGATAAATACTTATAGAGAAACATGAAATTAAAATTGGTCAATATTTTACACGCCTAAATACATGCTCATTGTGACCGGTTATGTGTTACGCGGAAAAGTGTTTAATAAAATAAAAGGACTTAAACACTATTGAAACACACTTTCATGAAAATAAAAACTGGACGCTATGGACTCATGGGATGTACGGGTCACCCACTAGAACAAACTATAAGGCGGGTATAAGCCGGTGCGCATAGTCACACCTAAAGGATATCCGACTATTGCCCTGCGCTCGTCTGGTCCTGCGCTTGCTTGCGAGTTCGATTAGAGCTACCGTGAACCATCGTAGATCACTACAGTGTCATTACTAAAAGTTTTTAAAAATCGTGCTACAAAGTTGTTTACATGCTTCTTTGTACACATGTTTTACCACATTTATGTGCAATACCCTATGTGGAATTTAAGTGTATGCCAGCCAACTAAGAACACATGCATTTAATTTGGCTTATCTGGACAGTCCTAAGGGCCTTGTCAAACCATGGTAAATTTTTCACGACGGTCAGACCCTATGTGATATTTGCATGTTCTTGCTTGGTTAACTTAACTCAAGTATGCACGGTCAGACCCTGGACCCAAGGCATAAGATGAGACTAAACATGCTCATGACACTACTACCGTTTTACTAGTGTCTTGAACGGTCTCATAAAGTCTAAGAGTTGCATGTTATGCAATTAACGCTCGTCACTTACCTCTTGCCCCACTTGTTTACATATTGTACAGTCCTTTTGTAATGAGTGGGAGTACAAGATGGATCTCAGTCTTAATTAGTAATTAATTGGGTAGTTAATTCTATTAAGAATGTAATTATCGAAAATACTAATTGTTTGAAATTTTTAATTGTAGATGACTACCAATGTCGGAAACAATTCGGTACTCGGGAGTTTCTTCGAGAAACACAAACTCACTGGCCTAACTTCATTGATTGGTACCGCCAATTGCACATTATCCTATCAGCTGAAGACAAGGAACATTACTTGGAACATCCAATTCCTACTGCACCCGTTGCAACTCCTGGTCACCAAGTCCCTCTCGATGCTCTTGCAGCTCATGTTACTTGGGTCAAAGGGTCAAAGGAAATTGTTGACCTTATGCTCATGACAATAGACTTAGAGATCCAACGAAATCTAACCCATCTCGGAGCATATGACATGTTGTAGGAGCTGAAAACCATGTTTTCTCAACAAGCAAAACAGGAACTTCTTCAAACTGTGCGTGAATTTCACGCGTGCAAGCTTGGGGAAGGTTAAAATGTAGGCTCATATGTTCTTAAGATGAAGGGCTACATTGAGAACTTGGAGCGTCTTGGTCACCCCGTGACTGTTAGCTATGGAATAAGCCTGATCTTGATAGGCCTTTCCAAGGAGTATGATAGTTTTGTTTAAAACTTCCACATGCATGGCATGGGGAAGACTGTGAATTAGGTGAATGAACTGCATGCCATGCTTAAACAACATGAGCAGTCACTTCCCAAGAAGTTTGTTTCACCTGCACTTCATAATGTGCGTGCAGGCAAGGTCCAAAAAAGACCAAGGTAGAAAACCGCCTAAGGCTGCGAAGGGAAATTATAGTAATGGAAAGAATAAGCTGGCTTATGCTCTCGAGCAAAAACCATCTTATGCTCCCAAGATCAGAAATCCTCCACCACCCAAAAAAGGATAATCTTGCTAAGGACGACCCCTGTCACAAATGTGGTCAGATAGATCATTGGAAATGGAACTGTCCCGAGCACTTAGCCGAGTTGCAAAAAAAGAAGAGGTTGTCTCAAAAAGCCAACACTTCAGGTATTATCACTATAGAACTATATTCCCTTCTGAGTAATTCGTGGGTATATGAAACTAGTTATGGTACTTACATTTGTAATAATACTCAGGGTCTAAGGGGAAGTAAGCTGAATCCAGGAGCTTTGAATCTGTACATGGGTAATGGTCAACGTGCAGGAGTCGAAGCTATTGGAAATTATCATTTATATCTCCCTAGTGGATTAGTTATTGTTTTGAACAATCGTCATTATGCTCCCTCTGTCACTAGAGGGATTATTTCAGTTGTTGGTTTGTTTAAAGATGGTTTTGTAAACTGTTTTGATTCGAATAATGCAATTTTAGTTTCTAGGAATAACGTTGTTTATTTTACTGCTACTCCCCGAGGGGATGACATTTATGAAATTGATATGTCTTGTTCTAAAACCAATGATAGTTCTATGTTTGCTGTTAGCAATAAAAGAGCCAAATTAAATTTGGACTATACTCTCTTGTGGCATTGATGACTAGGTTTTGCCTAGTAAGAAAATTATCGTTCTAGTGGTCTAATCGAATTGATCTAGATTAACTATGTGACTCTGCTGTTCTTTGGTGGAACAAATAGTTGTGTCGCTGTAGTATATTAAAATGTGCAAGACAATTAAAGTAAATGACTTAAAAGTAAATCTAAATCTAATTTTAAAATAAATTGGGCAAGTATTTAAAAGCGTGACGAAAATTAAAAGGCACTAAAGTAAATAAAGCAAACTTAAAATTAACTAAGGCGAACTTAAAACGCAACTAAAACTAAAACTTAAACTAAGGCAAGGCTAAAATAAATTTAAGGCAATTAAACTTAAAGTGCGAGTAAGGAAAACGGCGAGAAAAATAAAGCTCGAAATTAAAAAGCAGAAAATTAAAAACTGAAATTAAAGAACCTGAAAATCAGCTCATCCGGAATAATACCCTTATTCGGAATAAATGGCTTACTCGGAATATGTCACCTATCCGGAATAATCCTCTCTATTCGGAATGTTGGTCTTGATTCGGAATGTTTCTTGATCCGGAATATTATTCCGAATAGGACTTCTTACTCGGAATATGTCACTTATTCCAGATGGAAGTTCCTTATCCGGAATATCTCCCTATTCGGAATATTTGGCCTATCCGGAATATTCTGCCTATCCGGAATACCTTCTCTATCCGGAATATCCTTGCTATTCGGAATGTTTGGCCTATCCGGAATATCCTGCTGATCCGGAATAAAAGATTGATCCGGAACTTTTGGTTGATCCGGAATATTATTCCGAATAAAGCCTTTGATTCGGAATGTTTTATTATTCCGAATAAGCACCTTGATGCGGAATAAATATTATTCCGAATAAACCCAACTGATCCGGAATATCCAATATTCCGGATAAACAACCTTTGAAAGCCTTCGTTTGGAATATCTGGGAAAGATCAGCACCTGGAATACAGTAACAAACACACGCGCAGAAGAAGGAAATACAGAGATATGCAGATTTAATAAAAACTTAACAAAATCAACCACAAGATTAAATCAAACTAACAAATAAACATCTATTAATGATAATCAAACAATCCAAAACAACAAAACTAACAATAAAGATCAAGATAATCAAAACCCACTTAATAAATTTAACAAAAACTCAAGAACATGAACATAACATGAATAATAAACATATAAATCAAAGATTAAAGAAAGGTAGAATAAGATCAAACAATAAAGATAAAGATTAACAAGAATTAAAAGAACACTTACTTGAAATTAAATGGTAATTAAGGTGCAAGACAAGTATTTAAATTTGACAAGTAATAAAATTACAAGGTAATTAAAAGTGGAAGAACTAATTGTCACTATTATCCAACAAAAATGAAAAGATTAATCCTAATGACTATTTATAGGGGAGGATTAAGGGATGCCTAAGAAGCTTCCTCCCCTCTTTCCTTTCTCTCTAATTGCATGCTTGGTCCTTCTCTTCTTAATCTTTTGTTAATTGCACCATTAATCCTTAAGCCTTTTAATCTTCTTAATCTTGGACTTTAAATGGCTTTGTCTCGGGATTTCTTCAAACTCGTCTTGTAATTCTTCAATAAATTAGACTTGAGTTTTTCGGCTTTTGATAAACTTCCGTCTTTTGACTTTTTCTTCGATAAATCTTCAGAATTGGTCTTGGACTTCCGTTCTTTTTGCACTCTTGACTTCTTGACTTCGTCTTTCGTCTTTTTCTTCGATAAAAGCCCGTGAATGCTCGTGTTTTCTCCACTTTTCACCTTTTCGTCCTAAATCACAACAAAAACACAAACCACGCATAATTCTGACATGAAAGACATAAAATACACGTTTTGGCTCGGTTATTATTGTAATTAAGTGGTAAAAAGGATGGGTGTTTACACACCTATCAAATCCCCTACACTTGACCATTGCAATGTCCTCATGCAATGCATTAGTTACAAAGCACGTTTACATTTTTCATCACAATCAATCCATAATGGCCTTTATTAAAGAGATAGAAAATTATAAACATACAAAGTAAAGAAATCAAAAAGCATACCTTGGGTTTTGGAAATGTTATGAATAATCATCATCCTCAAGTTTTCACTTTCTCCAAACCAAGCTTAAAAACGATATCATTGTTATTATAAGTTAGCAAACTAACACGAACTAATGAGGGCCAATTACTCACTTAGACTCCCTTATTCCTAGGTGTATCTCTTATATTTTATTGTTGTCTTGAATGATCACGAGGATGCATTGTTTGACTTATTTCGATAGTTATTTAGGCTGAAAATAAAGTGAACGATTTAATCAATAGTTAGCTAAAGGACAAAATCTTTTAAAACTGCTTCTCGGGACCTCATAAAGTTCATATCTTGGCATAACTCGCTTCGCGATTTGAGACCTTTCTCGGACCGATATTTGGCAGCGACTTCATACTTCAAACCTTGAGAGACGTTCATGAAATAATGGTCTTCTCTTCATATAGTAATTCTTCACTTGAAGTTTTGAGAGATTCATACTTGGACCACGACTTCTTCATTTTTCTCCAATCTTTATTTTGGACTTTGATATACAACGATCCGCCTCCTTTTTGGACTTGGCTTTATTTATCCTCATACCTTGTTAGGGCCTTTTCGGATAGACTTCTCCATGACTTTTGGGGAGTTTTTGCTTTTCGTCGTGTGTCTCGATCCTTCATACTGTTTTTCGATAAATGATTCTTCACATCACTTGGGATCCTTAGCAACAAAATATAGCCCTCATGCCTTGTTAGACCTTTTTGGACTCGCCAATCTTCGCATCCCGCTTCAATAAGTTATGCCTTGGCTATGAACTCTAATCCATACCGAGCAACTTTTAAACGATCTTGGCTAGAAGCTAAGTAACTTTTCAAACCGTACAACCTTATTTATTGCAGATAAATTTATTAGCAAGTGATGGGAGAATAGGCTTATAATTAACTCACATAAATTCCCGAAAGAATACCGAACTTATAATTGACTCTATCATCTCTCGTTCTCCACAGTTTAAAATCTCAAGGAATGAGACTCTTGGATGCTTAGCCTATTAAATCAAAGTTTTGGGTTTTCGAGTCGCCTATAGGATCTTGCAAATTCTTAGACTTTTTCAAGTTTAGAAATCGCATTTTAAAGTTCCCTTGATAAACTACTCTCTAGGATCAATTATAGGAACTTGCGAAAAGTTCTTGTTCTTAACCCGTGAGAGTTAAGACTTTCACGTTTTATAGCTCCCTATATAAAAGCCTAGCAAAACTTGACTTAAACACGTTAAGGATACTAGCTAGAGTAACTTAGATAAGTAAACTCGGGTTGAGTCAAAAGATTCACAACGTTTGAAAATTAAAACCACTTTATTAAAAAATTATTCTAGAAAGAAAGAAAATAACGATACAAAGGGAAAAACTAATAGGCCAAAATAGATCAAAAATTTTAAAAAATGTTGAAAAATTGATTTTCCGGTTAAAATGAGGACAAATACAAGGAAAAGACCACTTAACTTCGATAGAAGTCCCCCATACACTTAAGATAAACATTGTCCTCAATGTTTAAGCATGTGGGAGTAAACTCCCCTACACTTAAGACATTGTGCACTTTGTTTAAATCTAGCTAAGGAAAAGACAACTAAAGAGATTCCTATTTTAATATTGAGAAAATATAAAATAGTGAATCGAAAAGAGTTTAGGATAGAACCGGGAAGAAGTGAACACGGAATCACGGGTCGTCAAGAATCATCAAGAGTGGATCATTGAGTGCTCGAATCCCTGATTAGTAGAAGATAGGAGAGGAAATAGCAAACCAACGGGTCTCCCCTACACTTAGGATAAAGAAAGCTAAAAGATAGATACATGGGTTGCCTCCCAAGAAGTGCTTGATTTTTGTTTACCGAGTCGTGAGCCTGACTCGACCTTGATCATCATAGGAAGAAGCATGAAACATATCCACCGGGATCAAAGACATAGTTTTCGTCCATCAAATAGCACAAGCTTAAGGCGAACAAGGAAAGCCAACGAAGAGTAGGCAAGGTTCCCTTAAGCAACGATGGAGCACGGTAGAAGCAAGAGTGAAGTGGTGCAAGCATGTCTTCAATAGTTCCAAAGATTTTTACTTTTATTTCATCAGGTGGATACTGAGATGGCTGCAGAATATCGATACCGGGGTCGAACACCTTTTCCTTTAGGGGAAAATAGCACTCAGGCTCAGCAGAGTGTGAAGAAGATCCGCGAAGAAGATGCACAACCTCGTCCTCAGAAGGTGGACAAAGAGGTGTTAAATCATACGTGTTGCGGATGCTGGTGTCGACCGGTTGCTTCTCCTTTGAAAGAATGTTCTTCAAATCCAAAGTAGGATCAAGACGATAATCTTCAAAATCATAAGGAGGAGCATCACTCTCATGAGGGAAGTAAGTGTTGAGAAACGTAGAGAAGTCTTCCTCAAATGAGTAATCGTCCAAAGTAGGATCGAGTGATGGCGGAGGATCTTCATCATGTGAAGAATCACTCGAAAGAGTATCGGCCTCATCAAAAGCATCATAAGTAGGCAGGTCGGGATACTCGGAAGTACAATCATTAAAATCACCCGAATCTGAGCTTGAATCATCATCATAAGCATCAAAGATCGGTGGAGAATCGTAAATGGGAGAAGGTTCCAAATTGGAGAGAGAATCATCCACATCATCTTGAAAAAGTGGGTTATCATTGCAAGACTCGAATAGAGGATTGTTGTAGATGACAAAATCATCGAGCACATTAATCATATTCACTGATTCTCGTCCAAAGTATTTTTCTTGTAAGCTTCCCCATTTTAAAAACTTGTGAATCATTCCCGACTCTCAAGATTAACTCACCTTCGGTCACATCAACTAAAGCTCGTCCGGTTCTCAAGAATGGCCGACCAAGTATTAAAGGAATACGAGGGTCCATTTCATAATCAACAACGACAAAGTTGTCCGGGAAAGTAAATGTGCCAACTTTAATGAACACGTCTTAGGCAATACCAACAGGGTAAGCGAGAGTGCGATTTGCAATTTTAAGAGTCATCTTCGTTGGAGTAAGGTCGGGTAATGATAGTGTTTTCCAAACACTTAAAGGCATAAGATTAATATTGGCCCCGAGATCAGCAAGGGCAGTAAATTCTTCGGTTTTGTTAAAGATGCAAGGCAACACAAAACGACCGGGATCTCCAAGCTTTTCCGGAAGTTCTTTAAGAATAACTACAGATCAGTTTTCATTTAATCGTGTGTTGGCGAGCTCAATCAACTTCTCCTTTTTGTTAAGCAATTCCTTGAATGCTTTCACAAATTTCGGCATGTGGACAAGTGCTTCAACAAGGCTAATGTTGATGTTCATTTGAGAGATCATCTTCACATAGCTCGTCACTTGAGAGTCATCCTTGGTTAGCATTTTGGTCTTGCCTAAACGAGAAGGATAAGGGATATTGGGTTTGGGTGGTGAAGGTGTAGGTGTAGGTAAAGGTTGAGATGTTGAAGGGTCCTTCCTAGGTACATCGTCATGACGAGGCGGAGACGGTAATGGTGCACTAATACTAGGTGTAGGAGGAGTAGGGATAAATGGTGGTGGAGGAGGTGTAGATGATGGGGGTGGGATCGGTGGTCCTACGAGGGTGACTCCACTACGGGTAGTAATAGCACTCACATTTGCTCGCGGATTGGTGACGGTGTTTGAAGGTAGAGAACTCGAAGAAGAAGGTTGAGCGGCGGGCAAGAAACTAGCAAGCATATTCTTCAAATCATTTGTTTGGTTGCTGAAGGAGGATTGGATATTATCTCGAAGCTCGGATCTTATCTCATTCCCTTGCTTGGTTATATCTCCTTTAAGATTGATAATTTGGCTCTGCAGATTCTTGATTTGCTCACCTTGGGTTCTCATTATGGCTTCAACATCGGGATTAATGGGTGGGGTTTGTTGAGCGGGTGGGTGATAAGGATTAGAAGCTCTTGGTGGGATTTGGTTGCTTCTATTGTAGTTGTTGGCGGGGTTTTGGTTTTGAGGAGAAAAATCGGGTGAAAGGTAGTTTTTAGATCGGTAACTCAGCAAATTTCTATCCCCTTGAGGTCGAGCTTGGTAATTTTCTGGTGAATAATTACCATAAGCTGCATACACATTTTTCGGATTTCCTTGACTCGAAGGACAATCGGTGTATGAGTGTGGACCGCCGCATGTTTCACAAGAAGGTGCAACCGTTTTAACTTGTTGTTGTTGGTTTGAAGCGAGAAGCAAGATACTTTTGCTCATTTCAGTCATCATGCGGGTGAGTTCGGTCATATCAGGGTTTGCTGAAGTAGAAGAAACATTGACTCTCGGGTTGTTCCTTGAAGAAGCGGAGGAATCCCAATTTTTGTGGTGAGTAGTCATGTTCTCAATTAGCTCTCTACACTCCTCGGGTCTCCTTTTCATAAATGTGCCACCGGCGGCTGCATTAATCGTATCACAATCTCGAAAAGTCAATCCGTTGTAGAAAGTATCAATCAATGTGACTGGAAGCATGTTGTGGTTTGGACAACGATCAATCAAGACATTATATCTTTCCTAAGCATCGAAAAGAGATTCATCGGGTTCTTGCATGAAACCGCTGATTTGATTGCGAAGGCTCATGACCATGGATGGTGGAAAGTAGCGCGACAAAAAGCGTTGAGTCATGTCATCCCAAGTGTGAATAGAATTCTTTGGAAGACGATCAAACCATTTCTCGGTGTGATGTGATAAAGTATGTGGAAAGAGTTGAAGGCGAAGAACATCCATTGTGGCACCGGGCAACTTCATGCTTTGAGTGATTGTAATGAACTTGTCGAGGTGTTTGTTGGCATCATCATCAGGCAATCCATGAAAAGGATTTGTTTGCACTTGCTGAATCATGTGGTGCTTCAACGAAAACTCCGGAGCCATGATTTGCATCGGTGCAATCGGTCCTCCTCGTCCAAACATGGTAGGTTGACAAAGCTCATCCATTGTCCGAAGATCGGGCTGTGGAAGAACATTGTTGTTATTGTTGAGGTGCGGTGGATTATTGTTGTTATTAACACCTGACATACTTAAATCTTCTCGAGTCTCGGGCTCTTGATAATTAGAAGATCTAGTACGCATACACCTACAAAGGCAAAAGAAAACAATACCAAACACAAAGACAATATATATACACAATAAAAATAAAATCTTTTTGGATTGTTGAAATTTTTAATTTTTATGGATTTTTAACAATTTTTTAATTTTTATGGTTTTTTGAATTTTTTAAGGCAAGAAAGATAACGCTCACAAGTGAACGGATCCAAAGCAACGCGTCTCTCACAGAAAACCGTTAATCTTTACGAAAAGAGCCGGCAGCGGCGCCATTTGATGACTAGGTTTTGCCTAGTAAGAAAATTATCGTTCTAGTGGTCTAATCGAATTGATCTAGATTAACTATGTGACTCTGCTGTTCTTTGGTGGAACAAATAGTTGTGTCGTTGTAGTATATTAAAATGTGCAAGACAATTAAAGTAAATGACTTAAAAGTAAATCTAAATCTAATTTTAAAATAAATGGGGCAAGTATTTAAAAGCGTGACGAAAATTAAAAGGCACTAAAGTAAATAACGCAAACTTAAAACTAACTAAGACAAACTTAAAACGCAACTAAAACTAAAACTTAAACTAAGGAAAGGCTAAAATAAATCTAAGGCAATTAAACTTAAAGTGCGAGTAAGGAAAACAGCGGGAAAAATAAAGATCGAAATTAAAAAGCAGAAAATTAAAAACTGAAATTAAAGAATCTGAAAATCAGCTCATCCGGAATAATACCCTTATTCGGAATAAATGGCTTACTCAGAATATGTCACCTATCCGGAATAATCCTCTCTATTCAGAATGTTGGTCTTGATTCGGAATGTTTCTTGATCCGGAATTTTATTCCGAATAGGACTTCTTACTCGGAATATGTCACTTATTCCAGATGGAAGTTCCTTATCCGGAATATCTCCCTATTCGGAATATTTGGCCTATCCGGAATATTCTGCCTATCCGGAATACCTTCTCTATCCGGAATATCCTTGCTATTCGGAATGTTTGGCCTATCCGGAATATCCTGCTGATCCGGAATAAAAGATTGATCCGGAACTTTTGGTTGATCCGGAATATTATTCCGAATAAAGCCTTTGATTCGGAATGTTTTATTATTCCGAATAAGCACCTTGATGCGGAATAAATATTATTCCGAATAAACCCAACTGATCCGGAATATCCAATATTCCGGATAAACAACCTTTGAAAGCCTTCGTTCGGAATATCTGGGAAAGATCAGAACCTAGAATACAGTAACAAACACACGCGAAGAACAAGGAAATACAGAGATATGCAGATTTAATAAAAACTTAACAAAATCAACCACAAGATTAAATCAAACTAACAAATAAACATCTATTAATGATAATCAAACAATCCAAAACAACAAAACTAACAATAAAGATCAAGATAATCAAAACCCACTTAATAAATTTAACAAAAACTCAAGAACATGAACATAACATGAATAGTAAACATATAAATCAAAGATTAAAGAAAGGTAGAATGAGATCAAACAATAAAGATAAAGATTAACAAGAATTAAAAGAACACTTACTTGAAATTAAATGGTAATTAAGGTGCAAGACAAGTATTTAAATTTGACAAGTAATTAAATGACAAGGTAATTAAAAGTGGAAGAACTAATTGTCACTATTAGCCAACAAAAATGAAAAGATTAATCCTAATGACTATTTATAGGGGAGGATTAAGAGATGCTTAGGAAGCTTCCTCCCCTCTTTCCTTTCTCTCTAATTGCATGCTTAGTCCTTCTCTTCTTAATCTTTTGTTAATTGCACCATTAGTCCTTAAGCCTTTTAATCTTCTTAATCTTGGACTTTAAATGGCTTTGTCTCAGGATTTCTTCAAACTCGTCTTGTAATTCTTCAATAAATTAGACTTGAGTTTTTCGGCTTTTGATAAACTTCCGTCTTTTGACTTTTTCTTTGATAAATCTTCAGAATTGGTCTTGGACTTCCGTTCTTTTTGCACTCTTGACTTCTTGACTTCGTCTTTCGTCTTTTTCTTCGATAAAAGCCCGTGAATGCCCGTGTTTTCTCCACTTTTCACCTTTTCGTCCTAAATCACAACAAAAACACAAACCACGCATAATTCCGACATGAAAGACATAAAATACACGTTTTGGCTCGGTTATTATTGTAATTAAGTGGTAAAAAGGATGGGTGTTTACACACCTATCAGGCATTGTCGTCTTGGACACATAAGCAAAAAACGTATGGAGAAGTTGCAACATGATGGACTTCTCACCTCAATTGACATTAAGTCATTTGAAAAGTGTGTCTCTTGTATGTCTGGGAAGATGGCGAGAAAACCCTATTCACATCAAGTGGAAAGAGCTAAATATCTACTTGGACTAATACATACTGATGTTTGTGGTCCATTTAGAATCATGTCAAGGCAAGGAGCTAACTACTTTGTCACTTTTACTGACGACTTTAGTCGGTATGGCTATGTTTACATGTTAAAGCATAAACATGAAGTGTTTGAGACATTTAAAGTGTTTCAAAATAAAGTAGAAAATCAACTCGGTAAGACCATAAAATCGCTACGATCTGATCGTGGAGGTGAATATATGAGTCAAGAGTTTTTGGATCATCTTAAGGTTTTTCCCATCGAACTCCTCCCTACACACCTCAACATAATGGGGTATCTGAGAGGAGGAATCGAACACTGCTAGACATGGTTCGATCCATGATGAGTCAAACTACTCTTCCAAAGTCCTTTTGGGATTGTGCCCTTGAGTCTGTTGCACGCATACTCAACATGGTTCCAGCTAAGAAGGTTGAAAAGACACCGTACGAAGTATGGCATGGGCAAGCCCCTAAGTTGTCTTACTTAAGAGTCTAGGGTTATGAAGCTTTGGTTAAACGTGATAAGATGACCAAACCTGACAAACTAGAACCCAGATCTATTACGTGTATCTTTGTAGGATACCTAAAGGAAACGATGGGATATTCCTTCCACTACCCACTTGAGAACAAAGTTATTGTTGCTCGGAATGCTGACTTCTTTGAGAGAAATCTCTTAGATCAAGAAGCAAATGGGAGTATAGAAGATCTTGAAATAATTCAAGATGAAGATACAAATCCTTCTGATGACACTGGCTTAGATCATGATGAGGATGATCAAGAAATTGAAGAACCTCAAAGTGATATCAATCCCATTTGTAAGTCCTCTAGGACACGCCGTGCCCCAGATCGAATGTGTTTATACGTCGATGCTAATGAGCATGAGTTAGGGGATCTTCGAGAACCTGTTAACTATAAAGCTGCATTATTGGATCCTGAATTCGAAAAATGGCTTAATGCGATGAATGTGGAGATGCAATCCATGAAAGATAATGATGTCTGTGTATTAGTTGATCTTCCTCCTAACGATAGAATCGTTGTAGCAAGTGGCTATTTAAGAAAAAGACTGACATGGATGGCAAAGTACACACCTTTAAAGCTCGTCTTGTAGCGAAGGGCTTCACTCAAACCTACGGGGTTGATTATGAAGAGACCTTTTCTCTTGTAGCAGACATTAAAGCTATAAGTATTCTTATAGCCATAGCCGCATTCTATGACTATGAGATTTGGCGAATGGATGTCAAAACCGCCTTCCTCAATAGAAATTTTTCTGAAGAAGTCTATATGGTGCAACCTCAGGGTTTTGTCAATCCTAAATATCCTAACCGAGTATGCAAGCTCAAGCGTTCCATTTATGGACTTAAGCAAGCATCTAGGCAATGGAATAAGCATTTTGATGATGAGATTAAGAAATTCGGTTTCACTCAGAATCAAGATGAGCCATGTGTATTTCACAAAGCCCGTGGGAGTAATGTTATTTTCCTAATTCTATATGTTGATGACATATTGCTCATGGGGAACAATATTCCAATGTTGAAAGGGGTAAAATCCTACATTGGAAAATGTTTTGCTATGAAAGATTTAGGAGAAGTTGCATATATTCTTGGAATCAAGATCTACCGAGATAGATCTCGACGGTTAATTGGTTTATTTCAAGGTGCTTACATTGAGAAAATCTTGAAAATATTTCATATGGAGAATTCCAAGCGTGGAACTATCCCAATGCATGAAAGCCCTAAATTGAGTAAGTCACAATGTGCTGTTTCACCAGCTGAAAAGCAACACATGCAGAATATTTCTTATGCCTCATCTGTAGGATCAATTATGTATGTTGTGAGATGTACTCGTCCTCATGTTGCGTTCACTCAGAACATAACAAGCCGATTTCAACACGTTACTGGTGAACTTCACTGGACTGTTGTTAAAAATATTCTTAAGTATTTACGGAATACTAAGGATATGTTTCTGGTTTATGGTGGTAATGAAAAACGAGAGCTCAGGGTTTCTTGCTACACTGATGCTGGATATCTGACAGATGTTGATGACCTAAAATCTCAGACTGGATATGTTTTCATTCTAAATAGAGGTGCTGTTGATTGGAAAAGCACAAAGCAAAGTATTTTTGCAACTTCATCTACAGAAGCTGAGTATATAGCTGCTTTTGATGCAGCTAAAGAGGCTGTTTGGATTCATAAATTCGTTTCTGGGCTTGGTATTATGCCCACAAAAGATCCCACTGATATGTATTATGACAATATTGGAGCCATTACTGTAGCTAATAAAAGCGGAGTCACCAAGGGTGCTAGACATTTCCGTGCAAAAGTTTACTATCTTTGAGAAACCATTGAGATGGGTGATGTCAAGATAGCAAAAGTTCATACAGATGACATTCTAGCTGATCCATTTACGAAGGCGTTAGCATTCCCTAAGCATTCTAAATTGACTCGAGGTATTGGTTTGATACCAGCTAGTAGTCTCATGTAAATCTCTTTGTTAATTAGTATTTGGATAATTTAGAATTGTAAGACAGTTTTATTTTCTGATAAATAAAGATACGAGGTATTTGTTATTTCATTCATATAAAAATTTTTATTCTATATTTGCATGTTTAATACATGAATGATTTAATCATTCTAAATATCCATTGTCGGTTAGCAATATGGGAATATTGTTTACCTAAGGCAAATGTGAGTGTTGGATATATTTTGTGAGAATGAGAATTGTTCTAATCCAAACTCATATGTATTCATAAGGGATGCATACTGGATTCTCCAACTTCGAACATTTACTTTTGGATCCTTGTCCAGAGTAAGATGTTGAAAATGGTCTGTTAAGTCATCCTTAGACTTGAGATGCAAACAAGTTCTGCATGTGTGGGTATCACTTTTGTAATTATATGAATAACGTTGTCCTGAATAAGGGAGTTATAAAAGCTATTTTTCGGAGTGATGTGAAGCAGCATCCACAACACATGTAGTCAATAAAGAATTTGTTACTCCACTTAGTATGTGCAGAATGATACCATGTCGCCTCTCTAGAATTAATCAGATAATTGCTTGGCCGAACCCAGATGGTAATGCAAGATGAATCTTGGTTACATTTGGTATATCTGAATTGAATTCAATAACGAGAATCTAAATGGTTAAACTATATGGAATGAGTTAGGATCCATATCCATGGTTTACCGGTATCTATAACAAAGGATGATAAAAGCAAGACATAAATGTCCATGCTACTGAGAATGTTATATGAAACTATATCTCAAACACCTCTAGTTAAATAACGAGTGTGAGTGTTGCTAGACGATTCCGTCATTGACATTTGTGCTATATACTCCAACGGCCAAGTGGGAGCTGTTAGTTCATGCTCGTTGTAATGAGACAAGTGTGGCTAGAGGTGTGTGAGCCTATTGGGGGCACACACTAGAACAAAAGAATGCGTTTGACATTTCACGTATAAAGCTTCTCAAATCAACCCGTTTGACCCGTTTTGGACATGAATGGTTAAGACATGAATTTATTTAGTTCCTTAAGTCCCTAGCTGGCCAAGAAGGTTCTAGAAAGATTCTAAAAGTGTCTACATTCGTTTGTATGCAGAGATAAGGAGTAAAGTGGAGTTTTGATAAGTTAAGGAGTGCTTGGGATAAGGCTTAAAATTCAATTTTAAGCATTATCTCAACTAAGTTTTGAAGGGTATATAAACCCCTCACCCCTACTCATAACTCACGACTAACATCACATAAAACACAACAATAGTCTCTGTTTTCCCATCTTCTTCATTCAAATCAATAAATCTAATATTGGGGTTTATAGATTTTGAATTACATCTCAAATCATAAACACTCGCATTCTATACAATCCAAGGTGGTTTGGTAACTTAGAATCAATCCTAAGGTTGCTAATACAAAGTCTTAAACGAAGGTTTACGAGCTGGTTAATGGTAACAGCTTGTCGAAGGTTTTGGTTACTGCCTGATCGTTCTCTGGCAGAACTAGTGTTTTTCTGTCGCACAGTGTTGTCAGATATTGGACAACACTGAGATCCGGGTTATTAGACAGAGAAGGATATCGGACAAAACTACAGTTTAGGTTGTTTTAGTTTTTGATCCGTTTTCGGCTACGACACTTGGTGTTTAGGTATACGTGGAGTTCGGCTAGCAATTCGGACGCGTTCGTTTGACGTGTTTGTGTGAGCAACCATAGAGGTGGTATATTTTATCACTCGTTTTAGTTTCATTTATTTTGGACGAAGGTTAGTTTTCGCGTTTCCTTTATTGTTTATTATTAATTACGTGTTAATCATAATTGCTCAAACTAGATCCATTCCGCTTCGTAGTTAATTGGTTAACTAGATTTTAAATCCCAAGATGATTAACATAAATTCCTTCTTTCAGCTAGCCGCTCAAAAATGCTTACTTGACATCAAGTTCGTATTATAATCAATGATTGCTCGGACCGTATCCATTCGATCAATTAGAGAAAATGTCTCGTCGTAGTGAATTCCGAGTTAGTGTGAGTAAATGTTTGCGAGTAGTCTTTTCATTTTTTCTTTGAATGGAACCATCTACATTGTACTTGACTTTGTAGACTCATTTGACACTAATAATGTCTTTGTTTGAAGGTGTGTGTGAGCTCCCATGTGTCGTGTCTTCAATAACTTGAATTTCATCCTCCATCGCGTTTTCACGATTCCTCTCTAATTGCACTTAAATCATTTTCGCTAAACACCGTCATATGAACACCATGCTTTTTTCTATAACTAACGTTTGACTAATAACTCAATGTATTTTCACACTAAAAACTAACTTTACCCTGTTAGACGATAGCCTCAAGCCCGTGGCTTGTGGCCCATTAGGTTTAGGGTTTTATGTATCTTGCTTATTGTCAAAGCTATGTATTTAGTATAAATACATATGCTATCTCATGTGTAAGTGATTCAATGAATACAACATATTTGCTATTTTACATGGTATCGGAGCTTTAGGTACAACCAATCACACAACAGTTATCCTCCGGTCATCGGTCACTCGCCGATGATTCGGAGGGATCCCGCTTTCTTTCTTCCACTTTATTGATTTCAATAATTTCCTTTTATCAAATAAACCCTAGCAACTAAAACCCTAGCCGTCATAACACATCTCTTGTTTTTTTTTCTCATCACCATTGTTTTTTGTTTTGCCGTCGGAGATCATTGCCATTTTTCGAACATAGTTGGTAAAAAATGCTGCTCCTACCTAAAGGCAAAGCAAGCCACGCAAAGGAGGAAGCCGCAAGCAACAAACAACTATGCCGTAGAATACAATTATATTCTCGCTCAAACAGACAAAGAAGATGAAGAAAAGAAGAAGTGTTTCTATTCCAGCTTTTACGTTCGGAAGCCTCCCGTTCAAACTGCGGGGGAGTGTTAGACGATAGCCTCAAGCCCGTGGCTTGTGGCCCATTAGGTTTAGGGTTTTATGTATCTTGCTTATTGTCAAAGCTATGTATTTAGTATAAATACATATGCTATCTCATGTGTAAGTGATTCAATGAATACAACATATTTGCTATTTTACATACCCAACTAAGATAGATAGCTAAAACAAAGTTAAAAAGAAGTTGTGAACAACAAAAGCAGACACATAAATGACTCCTTAGCGTATCTCCAATGGATAAAGTTGAAAATGACTTTTTACTATTTTAAAAAGCTTTTGGAGATGTTTTTTAGCATTGGATCAAAGACTTTTTGGGATGATTTTTAGAAAGACTTTTCATATGCAAAGTCTTTCACAAAAATTATGTCTATTACATATGTTTTACATTAAATGCATCAATCGTAAAAAGCTATGAAAGCTTTTTCGCATTGGCGACCTCTTATAAAATCATTGAATCACCGATAATAAAAAAGAGCATGCACAATTACCTTTTGCTATTTTCACGTACTATATTTTAATGCATGACACGTATTATATATCATATACAACTATCAAGGTATTAGGGAGAGTAGTCGAAGTGTTAGGTCATGCGAGAGAACTACATCTCAAATGTCGTGTACCAAGAAGTTTTACGCGAAAATTAACGTACGTTGTTAGTTTTTATCTCATAATCGATGTAATGTTTCACTAAATGTTTTTATAGGTTGTTTGATACATGTTAAGAACTTATCACATGTTACAACCATTTGTAATTATATTTTTGATCTTTTAACGTTCTATTTTGAACGTTACGCAACAAACTTACCATAATACAACACAGAATTAATTATTTTCGCTAAAATTTTTCATCGTTTTGCGTCGATATTCGTCTCGTTTAATCAAAATTCCCTAGGTCGTCCTATAGAAACACAAGTAATATTACGACAAAACAATACGAAAATGTCTCTTTTCTTCGAAACCTTAAAAAAAGGTCGATGCATTAATAACAACATTAAAAAAGAACTATTCACACCAGCTGATATAAAAAGTAATGTATATAGTAGCTTGATTAATCTGTTTGATGGAAACTTGTCAACAATAACTTGTACGTGATACTGAATTCAGTCCTTGAGCAGCATGTGGTTCTTTAAATACCGAGTTATCATGCATTACAAAAACGATGGATACATTTATGACAGTTCGGTACTTTGGTTTTATAGTGTTGGAACAAAATTGGTATCTTTAATTAGTTTGGTTCATCAAGTCGTGTCTTTTAATAAGGTGTGGTATGATACATTATATCTTACCTAATCGTTAACGCGGCGTCGCGCGGTATTGTATTAATTTGGTTTATCGAGTACGTGGTGGAATTACGAGTAATAGAATGAGAATCAACGCAAATCATTGGCGACATGATGATTGACATATTTGACAATAACATCTTTTTAGTTGTTTTTTTTTTTTTTTTTTTTTTTTTTTTGTAAAACAAGTTCAGGAATTTTATTAAAAGTTTAATTACATAACTGTAGAAGGCAAGCGAGCAACAAGCTGCGCCGCAAGCCCTTTTTGAATTGCAAAGCTAATTCTAGTAAAAATCACATTTGTGGATTTAGGTGTCATAACGTTGCTATTCATAACGCGCTGAACTCTATTCAGAAACTCCACCGCTTTAGGTGCAAGAAAACCGAAGGTATCAAATGCAAAAGGAATAAACACGTGTTGATTTTCAATGCATGCTTTTTCATGTTTTGTCACTTTGCATGAGGCGGCTTTCAAAGCAGCCTGACCCGCTGTAAAACCCCGGCTACTCATCCCCACAAGAGGAGAAACCCCAGTCAGATCCACACATGCATGTTTTCCTCCAACCCATCCAAAAAGCAGAATGTCCGCCGGTCTGAGTGTGGATCTTCCATCTACCGGGT
The DNA here is from genome assembly GCA_025667525.1 of Glebionis coronaria. NCBI lineage: Eukaryota > Viridiplantae > Streptophyta > Magnoliopsida > Asterales > Asteraceae > Glebionis > Glebionis coronaria. Next base: position 574,399,821 of record CM046876.1, read on the forward strand.
CAGTCAAGAAGTTCACAGGTGCTTCTTTCTTGGCGGAGATACCAGCACGTCTACATATGTCAAAAAGAACGTCTCTAACCATATCGTGTCGATACTTGAAGCCCGGGAGCTCTTTACAATGAACCGCATGTTCCCCAAAAGAATCCAAACATGCCTTGCGACAAACAGGGCACATTGTATCAGCCGGAAATAATGGGATCATGAGGCAATACTTAAGAATAGAATGGTATTCTACTGGTGACATATGTTGACCAAGCCCGTCTATAGGGATAGCTAGTAGGAAATCCTGAGCATGTGACGCGCGTAAACACTAAAAAACCGCTTTCTGCCTCAAAGTCATATCAAAGTGGACCTCCATATCCTTGACCATTTCACTAAAAAGGGTAGTCGCCAATGTTTGTTGGGTTTTAGAGGGGGCGGTATCCTTATTAGTGAAACAACTAAAATCAAAGCTTGGAATCTTATCACGTAGACAAGCTAAAGCAGAAGCATAATCATCATCCATACCACATACGCCACTGTCACGTAAAATGTGATCTTGTAACACCCAAGATTGGGCCCTTGAGGCCACAAAAGCATAGGAGGAGGCCTCTTTTGCCGAGTACAAACCCAAACCACCAAGACGAATGGGTAAAGAAGCAAGTCGACACTGTAAGTCTCCAAAGAATGGCCCTCCACAAACCACTATGTTCTCAATTGACCCACGTAAACCCTTGTCAAAAAACAAGACCGCATCCTCCATGTGTACAGGTTGGCAAGTCCTTAGCCCAAAAAAGAGTTTGGAAATACCCATGCATGATCGAAGTAAAAGGAGCTCACTCTGCGGGTCATGTAACTGTGGAAGAAGGCTCATCAAATCAACTGCATTCGCTGCTCTCCTCATGGCCATCCCTCTAATAAAATTGGCGTCTCTACTAACAGCTCCCCCAAGAAGCTTCACACCCGAAGACGGTCTCCGAATATCAATAGGAAACAAACCATCACGGACCTTCACACCATTACACGAGGGCCAAAATACCTCTGTTTTCTTGATATTAAGTTCAAGACCCAAACCTGGACCACTCACCTTTATAATGTCTAACACCTTGGCAACCTCTTCTGACTCTCCAATAACAGTTCCATCATCAAGATACCAAGCATGAAGAAGAAGCTTGCAATTGTCTCTGATATTATGTACAAGCGGGTGTAATACAAGAGCGAATAGAAGAGGTCCCAATGGGTCACCTTGTTGCACCCCCGTGGCAGACCTGATATATGTGTCTCCTATATACAATCTCGCTGCTTGCCCATATAAGAAATCTACCCACAAAGAAATAAAGGGACATCTCACCCTAACCTCATGGAGTAATGCTGATCTATCCACAAGGTTAAAAGCATTTGAGAAGTCCACAGTGAGCATTGCAAGAGACCCGTCATTATGGTATTCACTCAACACCCTATTAGCGCTATGTAAAATAGCCTCAGCGCCACCCGACACTCCAACTCCAAACTGGAAATCAGAAAGGTACTTGGACATTTCTTTACCCACACCTTTCATAGCAACCTCGGAAACCAAACGTCTCCATATAGTACCTACTGCAATAGGTCGAATCCCGTTATCTGGTTTAAGGATAGGCGTGAGAGGAGCAGATGCAACAAACTCCCCCAAGATTGGTGGACACCTTCCCGCTAACCACAAATTAACGACCGCGGTGATGACCTTTAAGAGATCTGTGGCAATAGTAGACCCCTCTCCACATAAAGCATCTAAAATATGTTGTGCCCTCAAACCATCTCTACCGCATGAAGTACCTTTAGGAAATGATTTAATACAGCTAAGGACACAATCAATCTCTGCTACAAGGGGAGGCTCAGAATATGTACTGCTCGACATGGATGGGGGTGGCTTGTAAGGATGCTTGGCCTCCAAGGCTTTAATGGTATCATCGCAGTATAGAGCTACACCAGAAGAGGATAACACTTTCACAGCTGCTGTAAAGTGCCCATCCGCAACCTTGCGTAGACATTGCCTGATTTTGGCATTACCTGATGTTGCCTCCTCATTAAAATCACCTCCACCCTCGTCCAAAGAACCTAACCCAGAACCATCAAACATCTTCTTAACTAACGTTTCAATACCGTCATCTATCCCCCATGTAGCTAGTGACTTCAAGATATGACTTTGTTGCAAGGATTTCCTGTTTCCTGACCTACGTTCTTGTCTATTCTTGGGCCTACACACCTGTAACGTACATCGTGGAAAAAGTAACAACTTGACCCATGCTGCAACAGAATCGGGTTGGGCAACCACCTTGTAAAGAACTGTTTTTAAAGCCTGAGAAAAAGCGAGACGACAACCATGAGGAATACTTTTGACAGTAGTGATAGGAAATTTAAAAACACGATCAAAAAGCTCAACGTCCAAAGCCAACCCCTCAATTACGTTTATCTCATAATCCTTATTAGAAGGCTTCGAAATGCCAACAATATAACTAACCATGTCATCGGGCTCTTTTGACAGGCGAACACCACCATCCTTGTGATGACAAGCCCGACTAGCAGCATGTAAGTTCATACACTCCCCACATAGTCATTGGTCAAATGCCTTCAAAGTATCCTCAAGTGCCATATATAATCCATGGTCCATGGAGATAGCATCGCGTAATGCATCTTTACGTTCATCGCATGAAAGGTGTAGTCTCTTGAGATGAGATATCAAACGAGGAAACCCTTTATTGCCCACTTCACCGTCCGGGCAACAATGAAAACCCCTAAACGGGCACGACCAAATTCGACTAAATTAAACAATAATTAATGATAGAGATACTTGTAAAATGATTGTAACATGTATAGAAAATTAAAGAAGAAATTGATCGACCTCAGTCATCAATTTTATGCCTGATTATTTATATTAATTCTCCTTTTGATTTAACTTAAGAAATTATTTTGATCCTAATTTTTAAAAATAAAATATCTCACATACATTCAATCACAAGGCAGAGTTAGAGGGTTCTCAGAGATGCATGGGAACCGGATAAAATTTTGTCGTATACTGTATATATTTGTTAAAAATATCTATTTCATTAAGATGAACCCGATCCCATCGTTACACAAAATTAAATACGCAATCGCGACGAGATTTAGTTATCTTTTTATAGATATTAGATAGGTATATTTATATACTTTCGATGGACTTTTTAAAATCTTCATAAAAAAAGCAAACATTATTCAAAAAATCACATGATGTTTATTAATTTAAAAATCATACGTAAATATGTGAAATCGCATGCGATTTAATAACTTATTAAATCACATGTGATTTGTTATTTTAAAAATCACGCATGAAAATGTAAAATCAGAGGTGATTTTTGAATAATACATGAATTTTAGAATAACAAATCACGTGTAATTTTCTTTTGCGAAAATTTCAACCCTAAAAGACCGCAAAAAATATATGAAAATGACCGTCTACGGAAAGATAAAGATATTATTGTCATTACTTTAATAATCATATGTCATTTTAAGAACTCACACGATTCATGAAATTACACACGATTTTTTAAAATTAGTGTTTGATATCCTTATTTTCCTTTAACCTAGCGCAATAGAATAAAGGCTATTTTCCTTATTTTCCTTAATAGAAATCATATATGATTTTCTCTGGAAAAAAAAGGTTCGTCGAAAGTATATATAAATGTGCCCTTCGATAGAAACATGATTTAATTCTCGTTGTAATTGTGTATTTTTTATCAACTGACGATTTATTGTTTGTGAGATATTTGATTTTTAAGAAAAAGATACAAAGTTAATTTTAATAAATGTGATTTATGTTAAAACAAATAGGGTATACGTTGATCTTTATTACTATGATATTGTTTTGTTCTTTATTATGATATTGTTTATAAGGATCAGATTAATATAGATCCCATTTTTAGTATAAATTACATCAAGAAATCACATTCATTCAAATTAACTTTTTACATTGTTTTAGAAAATTAATATCTTATAAATAGTAAATTGTACACAATTATAACGATAATTAAATAATCTTTCTATCGAGAGGCACATGTATATACTTTCGACGAGCTTTTTTTTCTAAGAAATATATGACTCGTATCACGGATCATATATGATTTTTTCAGAATAAAAAGTTTGGCGAAAGTATATACGTGTACCTCTCCATAGAAAGATGATTTAATTCTCGTCACGATGGTATGTTTTGTTTTACGCAACGATTAACGGTTTGTGAGATATTAAATTATTTTTTAAAATTTTGTTAGATAAAAGAATGAATTGTTGTGATTGGTTGATTGGGTATATAGAGGATCTAACTTTTCCCGGATCACACATCATATATATATATATACCTATGAATTTAAAATATTTTATAAAAAATGTCACAAATTTAATTAGATATCTAGTTGCTTAGTTGCAATGTTTTAAAACCCGGTTTTTTAGTTGACTCGGTCTAGTGACTGGTTTACGGGTCAACCGGTTCAACCGGTTGAACCGCTGGGTCAATCCAGTTCTGTATATATATATATTTATATTTTTTTTAAAAATTTAATATGTATTATTGAATTATCTTCCGTAATATGTATTATTTACTCATGATTTTTAATTTTATATTTATAACATTATAATACAAGTATACAAAAATAATTAATTTATAGATATAGTTTGTAATAGTAGTATATCATAATAAAACAATATTAGTTAATATTTATGTTAATTTTGACTTTATTTTAATTAGTATTAATTACTATCATTTTAATTTATCATTAAAACATAAAAATATTTATGAAAAAATAGTTTTTGAAATATTTTTTTTAGTTAAAATTCGTGACCTGACCGAGTTTATTAAATCGGTTCAATCCAGGTCAACAAAAAACCGACGGTTCAATCCGGTTCTCAAACAAGTAAAACACAGGTCACATCCGGCCTGGTCTCCGAGCCGATTCATGGTTCAATCGGTCTAACCGGCTGGGTCAACTCGGTTTTTAAAACATTGCTTAGTTGAGAGTAAAAATTAAACTACTAATTTTAGTTAGAGTGAACTGCATGTAGTTGACTTAGTATTAGATAGAGGGCCTTAGATAGAGTGTGAGTAAGTATGAAACACTATCAAAAGAAATCCAAAAACCGATTTCTAGAAAGGAACCACGAAACAAGAACAACTCAACAAGAACTCGATAAGTAATTATGATGCTACACGGTCGAGTGGCACCAACACACATGCATACTATTTTGTATACGTTAAATGTGACCAAGAAAATAATGTACAAATTACCCTCACTCGCTCATTTATATTTACAAAGAATAAGGGGAGATGAACTTAATCCGTGGTGAAGAAGGATTTTATAGTTGAGAATGTTAGTAGATTTTATCGTACATGACTAGCATCCTTAAGTTTGAGCTAAACAGCAACTAGTCACAAAACTTATGTTCTAAGTTACTAAGTACTAACTATTACAAAATAATATTCTAACAATTTTCACATGGTGATAGTTTTCCTTCCCCGATTTGGATCAACTTTGACCAATGTTGGAACCTCGAACCTCCATCATCAAAGCACCAATAGCTCTAACCTTAGCTCAAATCTTGCAATTGTGGAGAGTCCGTTTAACCATGTATATCCAACTTGAACTTTCTAGTAATTTCGTATAATCAACTTTAGTTGTTAACCAGACCATTATGTGACGCAATTTAGTTTTTCAGCTCAGAACACATTCGTGTATCATATAATCGTACCATGTGATTAATCTTTCCATGACTGTGATCGATTTGCTCATGACGTAGTCGATATGCATAAAAACTTGTACGTCCATCTTTAATCCATGATCAAACCCATCCAATTTAATCGCATTTGCATATGTCATGCCAGGTCCCATGCAGACTCCATGGTACTCTTGGATTCCACCTTCATAAATAAATGACCTTTTACTCTTAATTTTCTTCATCACGATTCCGTGATAGACCACCATCCAACAACTTCATTGATGGCACGAACAATAACAGATTCAATAACATATTTTTCTTCATCACGATTCCGTGATCTTAACTATCTCTTTAAAAGTATATTTATCTCGCAAACCCTTAATAACCTATACCTAAAAAATTATCATCTATAAAGAGGACTACGTAAATGAAGATACCTTGTGCACACTTACAGTGATATATGTTGTCGTCACTAGTGCTTTTCATGAGATCGCTACTGAGCATACACTTACCAGACCGACTTTGAGTATCCATATTTTCTTACATTACAACTATTCACTTCGAAATCACCTCACATGCAACTGCACCGCTGAAAATCAACGACTCTTAAAGCATCTATATTACTTCCACCTCTTTACTTGAGTGGTTCTCGTACTTACCGTTGGTCTCTATCATGTCTAAACGGATAACATGAGTTTGAGAACTCGTTAACCATCTTAGTAATCACAACTCCTTAGAAGTTTGACCTCAAATCCACGATCATATTGTGGTTCCACCTCTAACTCAACTCCATGCAATGTAATATTGAACATGTATCTACACTAGTGTTGGAATTTATAAAAACCTTTTATCATATTAACACATTAATAATCACGAGTACGCAGCGGAATATAAGATCACGTATAGACAAGTAATTAACATAAACGATAAAGAATTGCATACCTTTTAGCAATGGATTAAACACCTTTATCGAACCACCAATATAAACGAAAACCCAAAGATCAAACAATGATCTCTCTAAGAGTACGCACACAATACGTTCATAGCAAACAATTAAGTATGCTAGTACTAGTAATAGTGATTAAGCCAATGAACACTTGATTTCTTAAATCAAGCTAAATCAAACGAACATCTGTATGTTGTACTTGATCGCACATGGAAAACTTAGGAAAATCGTTCCTCATATATTTTCTATATCTATCACAATGAACAAAAGTCCATTATATATATTTAGAAAACTTGTCATGCAAGTTGGTGTATCCTAAACCAAATAGGATTAATGGTCAGTTGACCACAAGCATAAAAACGAGTTTTATAATTTCCTTTTCTATGTTTCTCATGTTTATATATACAAACGTTATAGTTAACATTTAACCGGTTTGTAAAATTCCATTAACTAATTAATTAATTAATGTCCGTAATAGCTTATCACTAATTAATATATTACGCCTAATATATTAACGTATAATTGTTTTACGTATTAACGCGTGCGTCTCCTTAGGCTCGAGACGACTTCCGGACATATATTATTTACGTGTACATATTCTTTCAGCTCCCACTTGTACATGTACAATAATATAATATAATAACATTGGTTAGCGTCTAGCAACACGCCAATGCTCCCGAAAACTCTCGAGTGTAGTTTTCCATAAAATACAATTAAATGACTTAAAACATTTACAATCCCTTTGTTTCTCAAATGCCATGTTAATAATGGATATGGATCAAAGTCATTCCATTTTAACTATTATGTTTCTCGCATTACATAATTAATATAGATTACCAATCTAATCGAGACAAATCTAGATTATCATTGGGTATGGCCATACAAACATCTAATTAATTAACGAGGGGCCCAGTAGCATTATTCTTCAATCCTAGTTGAATAAACAAATTCTATCTTGACTACACGTGCCTCTTACATGCTTCAAGATACAAATGATTATAGCCTTTATTACTACCTTATTCAGGATAGCGTTAGAACTATAGCAAAAAGTACCATCCACATATATAAGACCTGCTTGCATCTCAAGTCAAAGGATTTAGTAATGTAAATCATTTACAAGTTTCACTTAAAGACGCCGATCCATAAAGTGATTGACTTGTTAGTAGGAGATGTCCAATATACAACTTTTGGATATCGTATGAGTTGGTGAACCGTTCTTGCATATTCTACGAATATTACCATCTCTCATATATGTCTTAATTCAATTATATTCCCATATAATCAATCGACATAGACAATTTAGAATAACATATTATTCAAGGATTTAAACATGCAAAAATAGGACCAATAAATATTAAAGAAAACGAATATATCCAATACTTCAATTCATAAAATAAATCTTGTTTAACAATATCCTTTATCCAAATACTAAAAGATCAATGCATGATAACCTTAGTTGAAAAATCATGCCACAAGATATGAAGATCATACTTGTTGTCAAGGCATATATTTCATGAAACTCTACTAGGTTTGATCTTTGGAATTTTGAGAATACTTATTTCAAATTTACAATTGTGAAAATCTCTGAACATATATAATGATTGTTATTATGTACATTTCTACATATGAACATAACAAAATGGGAGTATTGTTGTTGTACATCCTATAAGGTGTGTGAGTCCAACAAAACACCTTATTGAAAACAATCTTCTTTAATAGCTTCTTAAACTATAAAGTATTCTTTATTCTTTTAATATGTATTGCAACATTACGCTCAATTGAACATAACTAATCCACATGGTCATCATCAAAGATGAAATCGTACCATGATTAGTATTGAGTGTTACCTCAATCAATCTATCATCCATGTCTAGAAACATCACTATGATATATTATAATCCAAAAATTATTATTATTATTATGATAATATTTGGTGTCTTTCTAAACTCTAAGTTTGTTGACAATGATAATTACATCTTATTATCATATAGAATGTTCATTACTTGGAACAATTCAAGTTAGTAATAATTATTCTATCCCAACCAAATCTTATCATAACATTTGTACTAATCATCTAAATGATTTTCTCTTTAAACAATCGTTGTTGTCAAATCTTCTTGTATTTAAACAAGTTTTACAACTATCCATACACACAATATGATTTACATGATGAATCCTTTAAGTTTTCATCTTATGTCAACTCTCATCAAATGAGATATATTCATTGAGACTTTCTAAATGATATTTCATGTTGTGTTGGATTTCATTAACCACAAATGTTTATTACAATAAACATACATATCAAGGTCATACGTTTAATTTCTAAACCCTTTCATATGAAACCTTATTCCAAGCTAAGGTTTAACATCTAGCTTACATGGAATATTGCTTTCCATATGTTATACATCATATGTGATTTAAAAAAAATAAACATAATACTCCCACTAGCTTTTAGATGTACTCAAAAGTTATCTTAGATCTAATTAAAAATCAAAACATGAATTTAATAATTAGACTTGATATATATTTCTTAGATGCATGCATTAATCCATACATGGATTCTTGCATTATGTACACTACATAAAGATTATTGTAATTTATAAACACTTTGATCACAATCGTCCTCGCTAATTTAATCATATAAAAGGGTTTAAATATTACATTGTCATATTTATCATTATAAAACTATCATGACAACAAATCATCTTTATTAATGCATGTAGAACTTTTCTATCACATATTGTGCATTAATCATGTGTACAATATTGTCCATATGATTCTTTCACTAAAGAAACTTATATTCACCTCACGGTCTAACCGATTGGTTAAAGATTAATCAAGTTTCAAAAAATTGATTATCTTCTATGGACTTGCATCTACTCATTCATAGTTTTATTCAATAATGACATTCAAGATTCAATAATACATCTATATGATTAGTAGGGTCACCATGATCCTCTAACATACATTACTTAGTATTGACATATCAATATATCATTCAAGTACTAAAGACATCCTTGCGGATCTATGAATGTGAGTTCTATCATTACGATGTTCAACACTTAATGTTCACCATCATTATGACATTCGCTAGTATATTTAGAAGGTTGCGTATTTTGTTATTTATCTCTTAAAGATCTACGAGTCCTCCCACTTGCTTTTAGTAATCATAGACTATTCTTCAAATACTTAGCATGTAGAGCAATAACAAATTGTTATCTTTTGGAACACGTCACAAAATACCTTGATAGTTTTTGACAAATTCAAAACTTCAATTTTAAAGACTCAATGTGATTCATCACATTCCATAGCTTGATGGTGTCTTAGTTTCCTTCTAGGTCGGAGTAATATTTAAGTATATACTTTGTATACTTAATTTCCAAACCTTGACAACTTTGGAGGTAAAGTATTTCAAGTTATCAACATCAAATAATTCTAAAGAATTTGATTTATCACTCAAGACATTCTATGAGTATTTGAGATTGTGAGACTATATCACAATTCCTAAATAACTTAAGACTCCTTAGGTTAAATACTTATCAATTGTGTCAAAACAAAATTGAAATTTTATGATATATTAAACCTAGTGCATGCTCTAATGTATACATCTTTAACTAGTTCAATAACTCTATATACATTATTTATCCTTTGAATAATTCAAAGACTTCATGTTCATTAACAAGAAGATATAACAAGTAAACTATTTACTTTATGTTTATAAGTCTTTTAACAATTAAAGACTATATGCTTATGCTTTACAAGAGACATAAATATTCATAAAGTAACTATGAACAACTTCAATAGTTATTTCAAGTTAATTGCTTACTTCATATATATTATTGTGCATTCCAAGAATCATTCCAATAAATATAAACAAATTAGTTGAAGTATCTTGTTATTCATATCTTGACATTTCCTAAACAAGACAACATACATTGACAATTAAATGTATAAGCCTTAATAGAATATTAGATTCTTATCTCGCGGTCAAGAAACCATTTGTCATATTGTCATGTGTTTTATCTTGACATCTTCTAAACAAGACAACATACATTGACAATTAAATGTATAAGCCTTAATAGAATATTAGATTCTTATCTCGCTGTCAATAAACCAATTGTCATATTGTTATGTGTTGTACCTTGCACACAATAATGATTTCTCCCACTTGTGCAAGGCACAACATCACGTACGAATATAAACAACCATGAAACTCAATAGTTTATGTGAACAATATGACCATGTCATGTATATTTGAATAACTAGTAGAATGTCAACCATATAGTTTTATAAGAAATTCTGCATAATTATTATATGAAAAATACATCAAAAGTGATAATCATATAAAATAGGATGCATTTATCCTTAAAACTATGGTTCTTCATATTCTGAAAGTAAATTATTATTTCAAGTCAAACTAGAAATAATATGGATTACTACGAAGGTAAACAAGCTTGTAGCTCCCACTGAATTAGACAACATTACATTAATGTATTTCGCAACGCTCCCACTGGATTTGACAACATTACAAATGTTACTTCACCAGTAAATAGCAGATAGCGATTTATTTACTTCCATACTCGCTTTAAATTCCCATAAGTAACAATTACTTATGTATTATAGAGAGTGTATGAATTTCTACCATGTAAATGAGAGACTATCTATCATGCTTTCATTAACTTGAAAACTGGCATGCAATTTCCTCCATATTAGGCCTACCGTTCAATAAGAGTATTTAGTGCCTACGTTGGGTTAAAACATAATAACTAGGATAAATAAAGCTAGTTATTATAATCACAATAAACAAACAAAACACTTGTTTTGTTCTATCGATTATAGCCTTAAGGGGATCGATATGTAAAGAACAAAAGAAGTATTGCTTGCCTAGAGATTGCTAAGAGACTTATTAGTTTGAAAGATGCTCAAAAACTCAAAACGATTAATGAGATCTACTTGAAACAATAAATTGTGCAAATCTACTTAACCATTTAAGTTCACTTAAAAATTGATAATTACAATAATCCAATCCCACCTATTAATAGCTTTTCCTTGCACCGAAAAAGGATAGGTATATGTCTATTTCTTTCTTACAAGAAAAGGAGACTTTGTTTGTCAAACAAGCATTAGTTTATGGAACTTTGTTGCAATAATACGTTTAAAAGAATCACAAAATTCAATTTTAGTATTTTCGATAATAGTATCTTTATAGAAAATTAAATACCCATGTTTATAACAAACAATTAATTTTCTAAAAGCTAGAATCCACCAAGACATACCACCATCGCATCAGTTGATCTGCTAGTGATGATGATATTCAAGGGGTAATTGACGTTCAATAATTGCATCCAATACAACTTCTAGAATTATGGGACTCATCTTTATATACATCACTTGCGACAATTCAAAAGTGAAAAAGCGAGCATGTTTATCCCATCTATTGCCACGAGTTAAGGTCTCACCTATCTTAACTTGTTTAAGTCGTCCAACCAAAAACCGTGATTATATAGCACCGATGTCTCACAATCGAGTGTATTATATCACCTTGGGTTACAAAATCACCACAGTCTCACGTATGGTGAAAGAGCAAGTGCAAGTGCTTTTACACGTTGGATGGCAAATAAACTTATTTCAAAGGGTATAAATTTTGACAATTTCAAAAACATGTACAAAGAAGCATGCAACATCTTTGTACCATGATAATTTAACAAATTTACTCAATTCGTTAATTATAGACATCACTTATTTAACTTACAATTCAATTGTATAAATAGTGATATCATAAAAATTGACGATTCAACATGTATTCTATTTAAAGAAGTTTAATTTTATCACGGGAAAAGATTAAAGAATGATTAAAATCATTCAAACCCTAGACCATTCGCGGCTTCCTAAATAGTATGCAAGATAAGGAGACTACAAGTAGTCAGGTATTATAGGGCAATGGTATCTACAAGACCGAGGTCTTGATGAGTCTTCCCGAACCTTAGCCTTGCAACTAGATAGTACTTTTGCAAATTACGTCATTAATAAAATTTTACAACTTTAAAATAGAAAACAAATTATAAACTTGATTCTTGCTAATCACGGCGTGAGTTAGATTTAAAACCATGTAAGGGCGACTCATTTGTTGCCACATATGATCATGCAAGAACAAGATTATAATAAATCAAATTTCATATAGTTTTAGTCCGTTATATTTTTATTTTTCGAAAAACCCTTTGCTTGAACCATGATATATAACAATTATAATCAAAAGCAAAACAAATAAATATAAACCTAAAACATATACCCAATTAACAATTAATCACATACTTCATGCATACCACATCAATCATGACTTCAATTAAAACAATTAATAAACACACATGATCCATGGTAAATTTGCATGATTCCCATGGATCGTACCATAATTTAACAATTAACAACGTGATAAATAAGGACTAATTAACAAGTAACAACATATTTATCAACAAAAATTGCATACAACTTAGGGTTTGTCTAATTAATTTTATTAACCCTAATTAGGGTTTATGAAAAACTAATCTTCGTTATTTTTAATGTAATTAGAACCTGGCTCTGATACCACTGTTGGAATTTATAAAAACCTTTTATCATATTAACACATTAATAATCACGAGTACGCAGCGGAATATAGGATCACGTATAGACAAGTAATTAACATAAACGATAAAGAATTGCATACCTTTTAGCAATGGATTAAACACCTTTATCGAACCACCAATATAAACGAAAACCCAAAGATCAAACAATGATCTCTCTAAGAGTACGCACACAATACGTTCATAGCAAACAATTAAGTATGCTAGTACTAGTAATAGTGATTAAGCCAATGAACACTTGATTTCTTAAATCAAGCTAAATCAAACGAACATCTGTATGTTGTACTTGATCGCACATGGAAAACTTAGGAAAATCGTTCCTCATATATTTTCTATATCTATCACAATGAACAAAAGTCCATTATATATATTTAGAAAACTTGTCATGCAAGTTGGTGTATCCTAAACCAAATAGGATTAATGGTCAGTTGACCACAAGCATAAAAACGAGTTTTATAATTTCCTTTTCTATGTTTCTCATGTTTATATATACAAACGTTATAGTTAACATTTAACCGGTTTGTAAAATTCCATTAACTAATTAATTAATTAATGTCCGTAATAGCTTATCACTAATTAATATATTACGCCTAATATATTAACGTATAATTGTTTTACGTATTAACGCGTGCGTCTCCTTAGGCTCGAGACGACTTCCGGACATATATTATTTACGTGTACATATTCTTTCAACTAGAACCTTTTAGAGTATAAATAACCCTATACAAACCAATCTCAAAGTAAACCATGTCTCCAAAAATGAAAATGTCAAGCTTAACTGTTAACTATGGGTGTCCAAAAAAATGAGGAACCAAAATAATCGAGGAATTTTATCGGAACATACTCGGAACCGAACCGTACTAGAACCATGGTCTGGTTTTGCTTCCAAAAATTTCTAATTTTTGTTTCTTGGGAAGGTAAGGGTTAGAATCGTCCAATTTCGTTTCTTTCACGAAAAGAACCATTCTCTTCAAAATATAAAATTTTATGTTTGGGACATTATGCAGTACATAGAGACATATAAGAAAATAGAAAACAAAACCCTACCTGTAAAAAAATCTAAGACCTAAAGATACATAATAAATTAAAACCAAGAACCAAGATTATTTATCAACATGAAAATAAGATTTTTCATATATTTTTCTATGTTATAATTCCACACATAAAAAAGTGTAAATGAATTCATATATTGCTTAAACAAATGCATGATATTCTCACCACACGAGCTTTGCCACATGGTGTAATTTACTTTAAAAAATTATAAACTTACCTTTTTTACATTTTGTGTTTTTGTTGATGTTATTTCAAACTAATGGAATTATTGAAATGATTTGCATTGTTGAAGACATTTTTGTATATGTTTTTATTGTTATAGTATGTCATTAACAAATGACTGACAATTAAAAAATGATTTTTAAGAACTCTATGGTTCTCGTCATGAATTACTGAAAAGTCCCGTACCGAAACCAAACCGAGGAACATAGGATGGTTCTCGGTTCCACGCCTTTTTTCATTTATTGGTTCTTACGGTTCCGGTTCACTCTGGTTCTAGTCCATGGACACCTATATCGTCGACATCGCATAAACCCTTCTAAAATAAACTGAACCTAATGAAAAACCTTACCCAAAAGTCGACTAGCAAGTATCGTGTGTGAAACTCTTCAAATTCTTGATCTTTATTCTCTTTAAGTCAACTCAAACTTTGTATAAAACCTTAACAATAAATTAAATAATCAGACAGAACCCGAGAAACCCTTTAAAATAAACTCTTCTCGATTAAACCTAGCAATCTCAAAACTTGAGACGCAAGTAGCAAGCTAGTTCAATAAATCCTTGATGTTTAAACATTTCTTTGTTAATAACTCTTGAATAAACCGACTAGATCAGTTCGAAAACCCTTGCTTAAAATGAAACTTTCCTTCAACACCAAGTAACATTTTCTTTTGGTAAAAGTGATTCAACACCCAGTAAAATATATAACACCAAGTAAAGTTCTTTAAGCTAAAACCTTGAAATTGACACTTTCGCCAAATCTTGTCACATTTGAAGCTTAAAAATAAAACCCTGAGTAACTTATGACAAAAGAAAACAATTTCTATAATCTAGTAGAATCGGTCCACTTCCTTAATGTTGGAATCGACACCACCAACAACCGAAGATCGATATGCGGAACCTAGATCCTTTAAAGAAGATCGCAGAGTTGCAACGACCAAAACCCAGAAGAACGACACACAAAGAGGTAACCAAACGATTTACTTTATTATACCAATCGATCGATTACATAAAAAGAATAAAAGCTACGGTGTGTTTTGAGCATCACCCCTCACCTCCTTTTATAGGGTGAGAGGGTCGGTTACAAACTCGGGCCAAGCCCACTCGACACACTTACCGTACAATAAGGAAAGAAACCTAATCAAGATACTAACTATCTTAGGAAACTATATTCAACAATTTCCACCTTAGTGACAAGACTAGTTAGTCCCGACACCAAGTATCTTCATGCAATACTTGAACTTCGGACCTGAAACCACCTTTGTAAACGCGTCAGCTGCATTATCCTCCGTGCCTATCTTTACCACTTCAACCTCTTTAGATTCTACGATCTTCCTGATGAAGTGATACCTCACGTTGATATGCTTCGTCCTCTCATGAAACATAGCATTTCTTGAGAGATGAATTGCCCCTTAATTATCACAATTCACAACGACTGACCTTAGGTTTATTCCCAGCTCGATTAGTAGACCTTTAAGCCAAATGCTTTCCTTAACAGCTTCCGTAAACGCCATATACTCCGCCTCTGTAGTAGACAATGCAACAACATGCTGCAGAGTTGCTTTCCAACTCACAACACAGCCATGTACCATAAAACGTACCCGGTTATCAACATACCCTTGTCAGGGTCTTTAGCATAATCGCTATCCACGAAACCGTCAACATCCACGTGTTTCCCTTGATCTCTACCATACACTAGACCTACTTCAGCAGTGCCCTTCAAGTACTTCAAAATCCACTTCACCGCTTCCCAATGATTTTTACCTGGATTCGCCAAATACCTGCTCACAATGCTAACCGCGTGCGCAATATCTGGTCTAGTGCAAACCATCAAGTACATTAAACTACCTACAGCATTCGCATATGGGACCTTACTCATTCTTTCCACATCCCAGTCACTCGACGGACAATCCTTCAAAGATACCTTGAAGTGTGCTCCCAATGGCACAGAGACCGACTTGCCATTATCTACTCTGTAGTTATTCAGAATTTTCCGCACATATCCCGATTGCGACACCTTCAGGGTTCGGTTACCCCTATCCCTGACAATCTCCATACCAAGTATCTTCCTAGCTGGACCAAGTTCCTTCATATAAAACTCTTTCCGCAGCAGTCCATTGGTATATTTGATCTCAGACTTGCTTTTATAAGAAATCAACATATCATCTACATACAACAGTAGATATATGTACATACCTGGTGCAAACTCCTTGAAGTAAACACAACTATCATAGTTGCTACGGCTAAACCCATTGCTGACCATATACACATCAAACCGTTTGTACCACTGCCTTGGAGACTGCTTAAGACCATAAAGGGATTTCTTCAACAAACATACCTTGTTTTCCGTTCCTTCTTCAAAACCAAGCGGTTGCCTCATATAAATAGTTTCTTCGAGATTACCATGCAAAAACGTCGTCTTCACATCAAGTTGTTCCAACTCGTAATCTTCACAAGTAGTTAATGAGAGAATCACCCTAATAGATGTATGTCGAACCACGGGTGAGAATACCTCATTATAGTCAATCCCTGCTCGTTGTGTGAAACCCCGAGCTACCAGCCTTGCTTTATACTTTGGTTTCTGAACGCCTTCAGTCCCTTCCTTAATTTTATACAACCACTTACAGCTTACCAGCTTCTGACCACGTGGTTGATCGACCAGCTCCCAAGTATGATTCTTCTTTAAGAACTCATCTCTTCCTCAATAGCACGAACCCACTCATCCCTTTCAAATGAATTAATCGCCTCCTGGAATGTGATTGGTTCATGTGCATCTTCTTCCTCAGCAATAGCAAACGCATAAGCCGTAATATCATCTTTTTCCCTAGACCCTGATGATCTAGACAATGATACATTACCTTCATTCCTATACCTTACAGGTTTAGTGGTTGTTCTCTTAGCTCTGATACCACTTGTTGTACGAAACCGGCAACAAAAACCGAAGTTCGATAACGTGGAACCGCTAGATCGCGAGTTGTATCGAGCACAAGTAGCGAACACGAGAGACTACAAAGAACCGACAAACATATATGCACACGGTATACCCTCAACTACCCCTTTATTAATAAACCCTAATAAAGACTACATTGAAGAAGAAGAATACCATGAACTAGGATCCCCCCTCATCCCTATTTATAGAGATGAAGGGGTAGGCACCTTCCTAATACAAGTTTATTCCTAATCTATATTACAAAGTACACTTAAGTCCCTAACCTATGTTTAATATTACTCCTAATATTCTAACACTTAAAAACTAACTTAAAGAACCTTTTCTTCCAAGTAATCTTGAATTGTAAACCTCCAAACTTAGACTTGTAATCTACACACATAGCCAAATAATAACCAAAAATGATAAATTCCTCACCCATCACATCAAAAACTTCCACTATCTATATCTTCTTTAACCTCTAATGAAATATCCCTTTGGTGAGATTCTAATCGATGTTTATTCAACTTATGATTTGAATTTTGTATAAATCTAACGGTTAACGACCCACATTTCATATCAGTAACCGACGTTATAGGTTAGTTAACTGTTGGATCTTTGTGAATTCGAATCGTAGGTTGAAGACACCTAGATCTAGGATCTTATCGGAGGTATCTTGAATTTGAAGTTAGTATATAGAGATATAAGAGGTCGAAGTTGTAGGTTCAGAGTTTGTAGATTCTATTTAAATTTGATTCAGATCAACGGTTTAAAGGCTTGAATTTTTTAATTGCTCTCAAAAGCCTTGGGATTAATCAAGGCTTGTATTGTGAACATGTAATTAACCAATGTTTAAGCTTCAAAAGGGTTTGTATGATGTTAAAATTTTAATCTTCAAATGTGATTTTTTTACTAAGCTCTAGAAGCGATCAAGTTGAAGGGTAAAAGGCTTCATTTTAGTTGATTATCTAGGATTATAAATGTTGAAGTTTGAGTTTGCGGTGTCTTAGAATTCAAGTGTTGTGATTTTTGGAACACAATTAAAGTTTATATTTGCCTTTTGATTCAAGAAAAGTGGTTAGTTGGAGTCCAATGTATATAAAGGCTGTAGAATTGAGGCAATATATCAATATTTTAGGTTTTTTTAAAAGTTAGTAGACCAATTTTTACAAGAAATGAGGTTTAGCACACAACTTGTGAGGCTTGTTGAAAAATTTGATCCTTTGGGGTTTCTAAATGATTAAACTTGACAAGGTTGAAGCGAGATTCAAAAAAGAATGGCTAGTACAAGTACTTGGTTCAACACCAAAAACCTCGATAGGTTTGGTGTACAAATCATTGAGGTTCTAAATAAGTTAGGCTTCTTGCAACTTGATCCTAGTATTAAATCAAAAGTCTATAGAGTACATGTTCAAACACGCGTTTCATTTGATGTTGAATTGTAGAGAGCTTAGAAAATTTGTGGGGGGTTTTCATGATAATAACGATGATGCAAAAATGGCTCAAAGAAAGTTGAAGGTTAAACAACTTGGTGGATCAGCATCTACAACTTCGTGCAAGGGTTAAGCAAACATTATGGAAATTAGAATGCTTGGCTAAGAGGGTATAGATTATGAAAATTGGAGTGTGTGGTTAAGAGGGTGTAGAAGATAATGTTCTTGAAAAGAAGAAGGTGAAGGACGTTTATAGAATCTAACTTTGATATTTTCTAAGGTACAACTCTTGGTTAATAAGGCGGTATGGTTTAGGTTCCAACATTGAATAAAGATGTTGGTTCAAATTTCCAACATATAATTAGATTTAGTTAAGGGTATTGGGGGTAAGGAATGTGAAAGAGATTGATTAATATTGTTTAGTTAATAAAAATATAGGTAATCATTACCTAGTAATGGATAATGAACCAGTCCCCTATAAATTGGTGAGAATAGATTCAAGGTAATAGATTGACGTATGTATATGTGTGTCTCTACCTACCACTACTATCACTGACCACCACCACTATCCGATTCCACCACCACCACTGACCACCACCATTGTCGCTACCACTACCATCCTAACGCCGCCACAACTCTCTAACATCACCACTCTCCAACGCTGCCACCACTGACCACCACCATTGTCGCTACCACCACCTTCCTAACGCCACCACCACTCTCTGACGCCACCACCACGTACCACCACCATTGTCGCTACCACCATCCTCCTAACGCCGCCATCACTCTCTGACACCACCACTCTCTGACACCACCACTCTCAAACGCCACCACCACCACTGACCACCATCATTGTTGCTACCACCACCCTCCTAACGTCACCACCACTCTCTGACACTACCACTCTCTGACGCCACCACCACCCTCCGATACCACATCTTATATTTACCAAGCACCAACAATGATAATGATAATACTAAGGAATGTTCATTGCATTCCTTTTTATTCCTTTACCCTTACACATTCTCATTCCTCTCAAGTTAACCAAGCGCCCTCTTAAATTATAATCGCTTGGTGTGCAACGACATCAGTGATACAATTGAATTATAATTTCCTAATGATTATGCCTAGTTATATTTATAAAATGATCTGAGGAAATACTAGTTTGATTCTTTTTTTTTTCTTACTCATTGATTAATTAAAATATAATGTGATGTTCAGAGCTACACATATGTGGGTATTTTAAGTTAATATTTTTTATTATTTTGAGCTAAATTTAAAAGATCATTGAAGGTTTTTTCTTGGCCTAACGATATGTAAATGATCTTTTAACTTAATGGTTGTGAGTTTAAGTTTCATTTAAGATATGTGAAATGAAATTTGTGAAAAATTATTGTATAGATTGTAAAATTTGCCGTTCTAATATTTTAAAAATTCAATTGCTTTTCGTCCATGAAAATCTAAAACACATAATTATCAAGTTTTGATTCTCATTGTCTCGCAAACCTCCCCGACTCCACCTAGAAACAACATTATTCAATTTAATTTCCATCCGAAAATGGTTTGATTGTGAACAAATAGCATAATGACATTTTGTTTCCTTTAAAACACATGCTTAACGCTTATACTTTTATACACATTGTATAGTCCTCACTTTAAATTAAATTATGGTTTACAATTCACATATTAACCTATCTATTAAAGTGTGGAATCACGGTTCCCAATGAACAGTGATTCCCCTCACAACTTGTTAAACAACGTCTTTTTCCTTCCCTCATAAACCCAGTGTTACCTAAAAAAAACACACACTAAACACACACGGTTTGAATCCAAACCCGATTAAGATTCGTGTGTGCATTGATGAGCCCTTTCCCTCATTAATGGCAACAGGAATTTGCCTCTTTTACCATTGCCCTTTGGTGATTGATTAAAAAACTGTGATTGTGGTAGTGGCTTCAGGAACCCTAGAGATTGTGGCCGTTGATTGTGATTAAGTGTGTTATAAGATGCATCTATTCATCCTCTCTTTTATTTGTTCATTGTCTCGCAAATTAAAAAACCCAGCACCCTCCATTTCTCTCATTTTGATGGGTTTGACTTTTTAGATCAGAGTTTGATCGGTTTGATTGATTACGATCGCTGCACAAGTTTGATTGACTTACAGTTTTGATTGATTGATTGATGTAACCATATATGCTGTGTCACCCCCATTTTCGTTGGTTTTGATATAGGCTCCGTTTGTTGCTGCTGTATATGCCGGGTAGCGAATCGTTCGTTGCCGCTATATATGTCGGGTAACAAATGTGGTTGGTATTTGAAAAGGGCGTGTTTTGAGCTAGAAAAAGGTGTTTCATGTTCACTCAATATTCAGTTTGGTGTAGATGGTGATTCTGGTTGTTGTTGATTGTGGTTTAGATGATGATTGCATTTTTGTGTGTAAGAACCTTCAGCTAAATAAGGTAACTCTTATAAATGTTGTGTTGTGAACCGTTTGTTGATTGTTGCTTTTCTTGCGAGCTTATTTAGAATTCCAAGTGGTTTGCTGCAAAAACTTTTGTCGATTATATTTGTGTCTTATTAAGCTTGAAAGAAGGTGCACGTTCTCCTGTTTGAGTTAATGATTTTGGGGTATAAGTGACCGTGTTTATGATTATTTGGTTTCTAAAAAGGGTTATGTACATTTTTTCAAAAATAGCCTCATGGTGTATTAGCCGCTTTGATATATAGATGACCTTTATGGGGTGTCATATATATAAAGTTAAGATTATCGGCATCTTGGCAGGGCAAATTACCAACTTTCCAGCCTTGCCGGATTAATCCTTTCTTTTGAGTTTTTATAAATTCACGATAACATGTTCTTTGTGTTTTTTACATTGTTAGTT
Source organism: Glebionis coronaria (assembly GCA_025667525.1). Classification (NCBI taxonomy): domain Eukaryota; kingdom Viridiplantae; phylum Streptophyta; class Magnoliopsida; order Asterales; family Asteraceae; genus Glebionis; species Glebionis coronaria. The sequence goes on from CM046876.1 coordinate 574,421,597, forward strand.
TCACAGCCCGATAGTTTGCTTGGCTTACTACTGTCTTATAATGTTGTTGGTTTATAATCGAAACTAAAGGGTGTTTGATTCGACTTATATGTGGCTTACGAGGCTATTTGTCGGTGCTCTTACCCAATAGCATAAAACGCAGGTTCGATTAAATATCGGATTACGTGCAGCTTGCAGAGGCAGCCTCGGTTACTCTATATTATTGCTGAGTATTATTAGATTTTGTACTAAACTTGCAGGTTCCGAAGGGGAAAATCTATGATATTTTACTAATGTTCTTGAAGGAATATTTGGCATTTACTTTGATAAGAAAGGTAGTCTGTGTGTGATGATTGATTAGGTTTGGTACATTGGTGGTCTTAATAATGGTTCGGGTGGGGGTTGAATAAAGAAGACGAATAGAATATCGTTATTACACCCTGTCAATGGGTTTTCGTGAAAGTTTAATATTTTCTGTCATAAGAAAGGTGGTTTAATATTTTTAAAAAGAAAAAAAAAGTTTAATATTTTATGTGGCTATGATAATGTTTCTGATATCATTGAGAAGTTTCGGCCCCGACTTTGTGACGCAGTGACCGGATGGCAAACACTATATATAATACAAGATTGCTATGCAACCGGATTCCATTGCAGCGCGAGCGGGGTATTTGAAAGCTTCTATGACCTGACCACCGTATATAGATCTAAGCCTAATCGGGGAAGACAATAATCAGTAGTCTTAAACTTTGAGCTTTACGGCTATACCTTGCAACTAAGAAGGTATTAACTATTCTTTGTTTCCTGTATAATTTTTTAAGTCTAATTTAGTAAGTGTACTTCTGTTGACCAAACTGAGAACTTACGACGAGATTAATTAGTTGTTTAAATTTGGCTTCATTCGTTTTTTAGCCGTATTTGTGGCCTCATTAGCTTTTTTGATTCGTTTTAAAAATACAAAATATGAAAATATCAACCCTTTAAAAAGCTAATAAGATATACAAAGGGTTGATGATGTGTATTCTTAAAATGAAAAAGTTGTTGCCAAAAAAAGTTTCGCCAATCACCCTAATAAGGGTTGATATATACGGGCTATGATGAGTTGCAGCGGGTCAGGTTTAAGCTGAGGTCAAACGTATCTTGGCGGGGCACCCTGTCGGGGTTGCAGCCATGGCGTGTATGACTTTCGATGATCATATAGAATTGGGTCGTAACTTGTCAGGCTAGCACGTTGTCGTGCTTCCTGCCATGGCGGGTTACGTACCCTTTCTGCTCGTCCTTCCATCGCATATCTGAGCCTAATGTTATTGTACCAGCAATGTGGCTTCGATTCTCTCTACAAAAGTGTCGTGCCTCATATTTGTAGAGCGAATGATAACAGCAAAAGATGCTGATATAATCGTGAAGAGAGTTTCAAATTTGGGTGTGTGTTAACTGTTTTTCCCTGCGTTTATCCTTTTTTACACCGTTTGTAAAGCGTGCATTCATTGGCAGAAACCTTTACAGGAACGTCGATGTGGTTTGAAATTATGACACATCTATCAGATATTCTGTCACTAGCGGCTTCTAAAATTAGATAATTGCATATCAAGGTCAGTTTTTTAGTATGTTGAATAGTAGCGAAATGATTGGTGGCCATTTTAGAACATTGCATTATCTTCAAGTTAAAAAAATTCAGATTTTTTTAGATTTTGGTATTTGGTCATAAACTCGCAATTAAGATGGCTGTCTTTTTTTTTACGTTCGACGTTTTCATGGCGAAATTGATTGTTTTGGTTTGATTACAACTGACAGGAGTGTATCATCAAGCACGCTGATACCGACCACATTGAATGGAGCTATTAACTGAACATCTTAATACGAACTTACATCATCTTTCTATGCCTATAGGACTGCTTATTATAAGTATCGACTTAGAAATGGAGCTTCAAGTGATTTAGGGTGTTATGAGAAAATTAGAAAGTAACAAAGATTTTTTACATGAAAATTGTTACTTTTAGTATTTACCCATACAACGAAATACTCGGAGGTCCATGCCTAATCTTTTCTGTTAATGTACAATGGCGTAAGAGTAGTCGCGCATCCCTTTGCTCCAAAAGAATTGTTTGGATGCTATTAAAACAGTAGCCAAACACCCCTCTGGTGCAAAAGGGATGTCTAGCTGCTGTTAAACCAGGAACCAAACACCACTTTTGTTGCAAAAGGGGTGTTTGGCAGCTGTTAAACCATGATTGCTTCAGCCGGAGATGCTATTGGTACTGGAAATCCCCTAAGAGTAGATATAACGTCTTAGGTTACGTAATCACTAATTCTCGACTTTTAGTTAAACAAACAAAAAAATATTCCTTTAGCGTTGATAGGAAGTGCAAAATATATTGTAATGATAAAAGTATAGTTTTAGGTGAAGTCAAGAGCTGGCTATTGATAGGAAGTACAAACAAATTGAACGAATGATAGCTTACGTATAGTTGTAGCAGCTGGCTATTGATATATTTGCATATTACTTACTCTGCGAGTGTTACTGGTTATATTGGCTACAGACAAAGGAAAATGGTTGTTGTGCATTGCTTTTTACAGTCTGACAGAAATGTTTTGTGTTCTTCAAATGATGTATATGCCCTTCAGGTGAATGTTCAAACATGTAACATACACTTTATATATGTACGCAGTTAGAATTACGCACCTATAGCTGTTATAAGCATAGGAAAATGCCTTTGTAGATTGCTTTTTCTTATGTGGAGATTATGGCTGTAAGTGTAGTTAGTAAATGTGTATGTTCTGAAAGTAGACACTGAATATATTGGTTGATTACCTTTAGATAGTTTTTGTCTGTCATTTATCTTTCGGGGTTGTCCATACGTTTTAGGTGAAGTCGGGAGCTTAGATATGGAGCTCACACTCCTGATTCATTAAAAATGTGAATCATTTTCATTTTGATAATATATAAGGTTTTGCATTTAAACGCTGGATGGTCCCGGTGTGATGTTAAGCTGTCATTCATAGATTGAAATGCATCTGCAGGAGGTAGTTTAGCCACACTATATGTGATATAAGATTTACGTGATAAAAAGGACACATGACCTGTAACTTGCACTCACAGTCATTCCTTATATTATTGTTGATGTTCATGTGATCATTTTTGTGCGCTGAGTGGTTCATTCTGTCGTTATAGATGTGATTGAAGCTAAAAATTGTTTGCTCACCATCATAACACATCGTTTTATTACAGGCTTTGAGTAAGGGAGGTTGGGATACTGGGATAACTATTGGTCAATTTGCTAGATTTTGTTCAATTTATTTTACTATATGTCATCAATTCCATATAAGTGGTTGTGTGAAGTTTGTATCCATACGTCTTTCCCTAATTTCGTCAGCTGCTTTAATGTACATATATTGATTTTTTGAACTTTATGCCCAGCTGCGAAACTGAAAAAAAAAATCCCAACGTGTAGTATTATAAAGTTGCATTTTATAAGTATATATATTATTTACCACTTTACAGGCCATCTTTAGTATTCATTATGTATTTGCAGGTTAAAGATGTCCACATGACGATTCCTTAAAGACGTTTCATGGTTCTGGTGACTTACCCATGGGATGATGGTTTAAGATAGTCGAACTCGCAACACCGCGTCTCTGATAGTTGGAGCGGGAATATTTCGAGTGCTTAATGTGGAATCAACCAGTTGCAATCTACCATAGTCATGATCTATGCAGCAACACGAACTCAGCATGCCATAGGGTGTTTAATGGTGTTATCCAATGAGTTTGCATATTTGATTTGCGTTGTTTCAATGCTAGGAGATTATGCAGACTGATATGGTAATACTAATTTTGACAGATTATCTACACCACTTCTGCGTTTTCTTATTCCTTGCTTGCAATTCAAAATAGGATGTGACATAGATGCCTGCTCTCTTTTTCTGTTTCATCCATGTTTGGTTCTTTTATGTCAAAGTATTGGCTTTTAGTTAAGATGTCAAGACTTTGTTTGACAAAAAATGTGACTGAACATAAGGGTTTATAAAATATCTAAATTTCCTTCGCAAACGACAACGTCGGTGTAAAAACACACTAAAATCCTTGCCAAAAACGCCCGTTATTCGCCGTAGCGAAGCGCGGGTAAAAATTCCTAGTACATAACTAATAAGTAATCATTTTTACTTTAAGCTTAGGCCTATTAGCCTATAATAAGACTAGTCTTGCGATTTTAGATAGTATTAAAACACTTATGATTTTTTTGTTCTTTATGTAATTTTTACTTTTGTTGCTCTCACGAGTTTTTTTGTTTGTTTAGGACTAAATGGGCAAAGGGTACATTTAAGGATGACAATAAAACTCGTATTTGATGGGACCCGATAATCAAATATGTTTTGACTGAGTAATCCTAGAGTTGATCGGATGGGGATGAGGAATCTTCTATATTAAAAACGATAATGGAGGCGGGGATGGTAATACCTTTTAGGTAGCTAAACCCGTGCCTGAAATGTTATAAGTTTAAATATATCATTATATAATAGAGACACAATAATTTTATTTTATATATTTGCTTTTGTCATGAGATTATTTGAATTCCTTTTATAGTTTTTATAATTTGACTTTTGTTTTAGATGGTCTTGATACATGTAGCATTGTATGAAATATGCAAAACTATTTATTCAATTATTCATCTTCAATTACCTAATTCGTATTGGTGATTTTGAATTACTCATATGATTTAAGTATAACTGATTGATTCAGTTAAATAATGTGTAATCGTGATAAATTATCATCAAGTCGGGATTGTGTGTAGTGCACACTTGTATGATGTTATTGTGATCATCATATAGGGGCGAAGCCCCCGTACCACAGGGGTCCGGCGGCAGCGCCCCTGGTAGCAGGGTCCAAGGGTAGAGCCCTTGGTTGGGTTAAAAATGCACTTGAAAATAAAATATCCGAAGTTTTGGACTCGGTTTTCTGCCCGTTTTTTAACTGTTTCGATTGTGAAATAATTGCTAGGCGGGTGTCTAAAAAAATCGAGGAACCATAAGAACCGAGGAACCATCCCGCAACCGAACCGTATATTAGAACCATGGTACGGTTCTTGGTTCCTAAAATTTAAAATATTCGGTTCTCGGGACGGTTCAAGAAAGAACTGACCGGTTCCGGTTCTTTTCTGAAAGAACCATTCTTTTGGAAATATAGGTTTTCATAAAGTTTATTTATAACATTATGTAGAAAATTTTGGCTTTGTAAAAAAATAAAACATAAAACTCTTGTCTTTAATCAATATCATTATCAAGTCAACTTGTAGAGGCGTTGCTTTGCACTAAAGGTTAGATAAGAATGGAGAGATGGAAATAAATGTAGATGAAATTGAAGATCTTTTGAATGATGGCGAGGTTGTTAAAGGGATGGAAGAAGCGGTACGAAGTTATAAAGGCAAACAAGTGATCGAGCGTCAAGTCTTTTTTATTAGATTTGGATTATAAATGCGTGTACATGATACTTTTTAACAATTATACACTTGATTGCCGTTCAAAAAAACAATTATACACTTGATTTTCTTTGCATCTTGTGTTTTTTTATGTTATTTTAAACTATTGAAATTATTGATACGGTTTTTATTATTGAAGACATTTTTGTGTGTGTTAGTATTGTTATAATATGTCCTTTATGAAAGACTAAAACAATAAAATAATTAACTTTTTAAACACAATGGTTCTTGTCGGGAATTCCCGAAAATTCTCATCCTGGAATCAGAACCGTCCCGAAACCGAAACGAAGAAATAGGGACGATTCTTGGTTCCACATTTTCCTTAATTTACGGTTCTCGATTTTTGCGGTTCAGTTCCGGTTCGATCCAGTTCTAGAACCATGGACACCCCTGCTAGGCAATTGTTGCAACCGATTGTAAGATATGTTGGTCATATATCATTATGTTTGGTTTTGTTTCATAACATTAAAAAAAGCATATTCTGAGTTTAAAATATGAGTTTTGTCTAATCTGAGATTTCGATAAAACAATCGAAATACTTCGATCTAAAAGTGTTTACACGACTCTCACATTACTGTAATCCAAATTTATCTAACAATTATAATGTTTTAGTTTAATGGTTATTATAATCTTTTAGATTTTATAGTAGCTATTTAACTTAAATATACATGAGAAAAAAAATCGTCGATTTTTAATGGGGATCTCATCCTCAATAAGGACGGGGATGGGATTGTAATTTTGATCCCGCCGGATATGAGGATGGTTACTAAGATTGAGGATGCGAATCGGAAACATGATCTCAATCCTATCCGATTCGTTACCATCCCTCCATCTAATTCAATAAGTTCGCGTATATTTGAGTTTTTGTACTGTTTTTCAGTAGCATTTAAATGGTCAAGTATTATCAAATGAAAGGTTTGCTTTGATATGATGAAAAAGGTAACGATGTATTCGGGAGTTATAAATTATGTTGTTTATACTTAATTTTGATGGCATAATGATAGTAGATACGGAGTATTAAATTTGGCAACATGATAAAACATTTGTGGGTTCGCAAGCATGAGCTGTGATGTGCATAAAAATGCTTATCATATCAAACATATGCAAAAAGTACCAAAATTATGACCAAAAGAACGGGTTTTGAGATGCTAATAGAGGATTATTAAATCATAAAAGAGAACTAGAGAAAACCTAAATTACAAGATACTCCTTTGGTCATACAGTAATAGTTTTATTGTTTATTTTTCATTTTTATTTGTTTCAAATTATTTAGGTTTAAGTTTATTTGAGTGGTAAAACTTTATTCAGATACCAAATGATTAATTTTTACTTTTTATTTTCATCTTAATCTAATAGATGATATCAAACTCATTACTAACTTTCACCTTCTTTTTTCAATCATTCATACGGAGTATTTTTTATACCGTCAATTGTTAAACGAACTAAAATGTAACATTACGACGAATATTTAATTATCTTTATATAAATATGCATTATAATATACTTTGAAAAATCGATTTTTTTTCGTTGTCAAAACTTGCATGAAATATGATATATGATAGTAATGTTTCATCAAATATGATACTATTAGCTATTATATATGAAACATTATTATCATATATAATATATCTATCAATATAATGAAACACTACTATCATATACTACGTAGGATATTAAGAATCGTATATGATAAAATATTACTTTCATATATGATATTTCACGCAAGTTTTAACAATGAAAGAAAAACAAAAATCTTTTTCTTCAAAAGTTAATCATAGAGCATATACGTATAAAAATAATTAACTGATCGTTACGATTATATATTTTTTCGTTTAACACTTGAAGATTTTAAAAATATTTAAATTATAATAAATAGGTAAATAATATAATATAATACTCTCAATTTTATTCATTACATAGATATAAAGACAAATGGTAAAAATAAGTCTCTAATGTTTATTAAAAATATAATATCTAAAGTAATTATCTTTTATATTTTACTTTTTTCGAAACACGTTTACAACGAAATGGTTAAGTAGATATATGTTTATCTATACTACATATTAAGCATTCTTTCTTCCATAAATGCAAAAACTTAAGTAGTACAACCACACAAAATACTATACATCCTTTTAATGCATTAACTTACATTTGATTTTAAGTAATACAAGTTCAACAACATAATATACAATCCAAACTTTTTCTAAAAAAAAACAACTAATGATCACATAAATACACCCCAACCTCTTCTATTACAACATATATAACATAATGTACAACTCAATCATCAGTTTTTTCCTTTCCAAACAACGTTCACATAACTTTTATAGATTGACAACAATAAGTTAGATATGTTTCACCTTTAAAACATGATAAATACATAGATATCTATATATGAAAAAACCCTAAAAAGTGGCAACAACACCAGGATGCTGTGACATATCGGCAGACCCGGTGACGCGAGCACCAATCTATATGAAAAACTTTATTAACATGAGAACTATATACGGTCATTTTTTTAACACACATTAAAACTCATACCTTTAAAATACCTTATACCAATAAGTAATTTACGGTTGTTGTAGTCCTGGTGATGTGGTTTTCTGGAAAGACAATGATGGATTTTTCCGAGACGTGACGACTGTTAAAAACGAATGACCAAATAACATTTGTTCGCCAGAAAATTTTGTCACAATGTATCCGCCGCCGTATCGCGCGGGTACAGTATCCATAATACACGCATAATATTTATTGTGTTAGTTCCCCGAACCAAATGATCACCAATCTTGTTATATGGTTGAGAAATACAGCGCCTTGACTAAAAATTGAAACAAATAGCAAGTGTAATACTTATTGTGGGAGATTTTAGTGAACTATTTCACATAATTGCCATTTACTATAGGTTAACGATACTTTATATTATGTTCGGATACGAGTTAGTGATCGATGTGCAAAATACTCACTCATGGGGCAAGGGTCCAAAGCCCCCTTGCAAATTCAATGAGCCTTGTATGGTGTGCACGCGTTTGAGCTAACATATTCCCGATAACAACAAATTATAAAAATGAGGGGAACAAAGTGCAACGCTCGAAAAGCTAAACGATTTTCATGAATCGTCGTTAAGGAAATTAAAAGTTTTTACACACTAACCTGATCTCGAAAGATATCGGAACACTTGATAATATAAGAATATATTCATGGAATAATGCAGATGCAGTATGTGTCACTTTATTGAATACTTGACATAACATTAGTGACTAATCAAAGGAAACATATACACCCATAGTTTTATGTTTCTGGGCTTACAGAAAATATAGAGACCGTACACATGAATGCGCAGTTTAAGTGAATGATTTCATGAGAGGAGTAAACCCATGTTTGAGACTGGCTTCCCAAACTTTGTCGACATTAAAGATTTCATCCCCGTACTCGTGAACATTCCAGCCTTCTAAGCCGTGAAGTATCCCTGCAATCCTCCATGCACTCATCACCCTTCGTGGTAACCAATTCTGTTACACACACCACAATTTCACGTCACTATATAATATGCCTTAACCATGACATAATATAATTACTAGAGTCCACAAGTTACTGTAGTACATAAGGTTGGGCATAATGCAGTCATATATGTGTTTAACTAACCTCGCAAGAGTCAACATTCTCGAGATAGTTAGGAGCGAGCATGGATGGTGTGGTGTAGTAAAAGCAATCTTTGCGCACTTTCTTTGGAGGAAATTGCGAGTAAGGAATGATTAGTGTCCCCTTTGATGCCTTCACTTGTTCTTCTTTGCTTAGTCCATCTCCAACCAACCATGTCTTCACAAAAGTAAATTATACAGTATGTTTTAAGCAATACTGTATAGATTATAATTAACAAGATGATGCTTTACCTTGTGAGAGTATGTCTTCGAAAGGACCAGCTTATCATTGTCATCGCCTGGTTTGAACTTGGATTTCAGCATTTCGTAATCATTCTCTCTTGCTATGGCAACCTATGAAGAAACCGAGTAAATAAATGAAAATGCATACAATTTTTCAGATACCCCCATGAATTCATGGCCAATGGCATGACTATATATGCAGTCAGCATGGTACGACACACACAAACACCTTGTCGCACGGTTGCAGAACTATCCCTCTTAGAAATCCGAGTTTGAAATATAATAAAGCTTGGAATATAACTCTCTTTCGGTAAATACATATATAATACCAATAACAATGGAAACTAGTAGAGAAATTACCTGTATTCCCCTTTGACATAGAGCAAGAGCAAGGTAAGAAGCAACCTTATTGCACTTGCCTCTAAAAACAACTTGAGTGGTTCCCTTCGGAATGCTGTTTAGAACCACTGCAACTGCTAAACTACTTCCATCTACCAGCTTTACTTTTAGTTGCGGATTTCTTCTTATGAATAATTCCCCACCGCTATTCAGTTCAACCCCCTTAAACAAATACAGAACTAAAAGTTACTTCTGCTAAATTAAATTCGTGTCCATGTCTTAGATTACCAGTGTCAAATTTCGTATCATTGTTTTGACCCGTTAACAATATCCGTAACTCATATTAAAACTTTTCGCATTTTGACCCGTTAACAGTATAAATTATTCACCCATTTTGTCAGTTTTATCTGAATATAGTATGAAGTAATTAATAATTGCAACACATGATAATATCATGTTTTATAACATATAAATATGTTGTTTTTGCTAAATTTGTGAAGTAACCTGATTGAGTAGACCAAGGGTAAACACCTTCACCCCCTTTGCCTCAGCTTCTAGTATAGCTTCCTCAATTAATCCATTAATGCTTTGTCTTTGCCATTCCAAATTGTACTACAAATCATAGTTCATTAAAAACCAAAAAATACAAAAAGACTAATATCTTTTGACAAATAAAATACTATGTATACTTGTATCTTGTACTTTGGTATGGCCCAAGTTTGCAGTTTGAGGTTTTTGAAGACATTTCTTTCAACAACAAATGTTTTCGCATAAATCCGAGTGATCAACGTCGACCAAACCGTGATGGGCCATAGAATCCACAAGTACCATTTGTAAGAAGTGTGTGGTTTAGACGCCAAGGAGGCAAACCCGAGCCTTGTGTGATAGATAGACTCAGGTGTTGTTAAATGGGTTAAATGCACAACATTTGGTGATTCCTCCTTTCGGATGAGTGACTTTTCATATAATGTGTCTGAAGATTTGTCCATTGTGCCATAGATGTAGTCGTAGAATGGCATGAAAAGCGCGTAGTTTGTCCGAAATTGAGTGTGGTGCAAAGAATGGTACCTGGGACAAAAGATAAATAATTAGTAATTTTATTAAAATTTCTTTCTAACAATATATTTAATTTAGTACAATAAATAATAATTATGTATCAAAACTATCACCTATTTTAATGATGTAGAGATTATATATGTAGTTAATTTTTCGTACTAATCACATGATATTAAGGGGGTCCAAGAGTTGTTCGATGAATTTATTCGATTCTTTAAATCCATTGTTATGCGCGGCTGTGTTTCTTTGACCCGAGCAAATAGATCATGATCACAGAAGATGCAGCAAAACTGAAGAAATAGGTCATCAATAGGGTCCTTTGTAGATGAGCAAATAGATCATGATCACAGAAGTAGCCAACCAGTCTTGACTTACGAAAGGTTTTGATGCCTTTGTGCGCAAATGTTCTTCTAAAAGAATGTCGTACGTGGAAAAATGAATGGAAAGTACGTGCAAAAATAGCTTGTTTTGTTGCTCAGGGTATTTAGAAGATCATTAGATGATATTTATAAAAAAAAAAATTGTATGTTTATAGTGAAAGCTATTTTGGGACGAAGGAGTATTGATTTTAAATTGTAATTTGATTATTTTTTATTCAATAAATATAATTTACATAATTGAGGGTTTAGACAAACATTCTATGATCACGACTTATACGTCATGTTGATGTCAGATATGTAAAAAAGGAGGGGGACTTACGATGGGGTGTACATTATGTACTTGAGAGGAGGAAACATAGCAAAGAGCGACTTAGGTATGAACTCAAAGTTGCAATGACCCAAGTTGTTCATTATATCGATATATGTTACGTAGCCAGCAATCGCAATTACAGACGCGGTACCGGTCAAAGCTATTGTCACCGTTGGAATCGCAAACAGAAGGAAATATGCAATATGCTCAGCAAATGGATGAGTAACAGCTGCCATCAAAGTATAGCCACAATAACTAACTACCATAACATAGGCAACATATAACTGTACATAATATGGTAAACACTAAACAGCCGTAGTCTATAGATCAATTTTCAGCCCAACAATTGCTTTTAGGAGAAAAAGAGAGATTTACATGTGATCGGCTCAGTGACGATGGAGGAATGATGGTGGGAATGGTAGCGATTGTAGAGGAAATGGTGATGAAGAGCTCTATGAAGCCAATAATACAGGAATTCCACTGCCCCAACATGTAGCAAAATTAGGATAATAGCACCATCTAACCTCCAAAGGGGCAAGTGTTTTGCACGTTCCAAATAGTGATATGCCACGTAAACTAATATCCCATTGAATATTATTTGGTCATCCCTGCAAAATATGACATACATGGTAAATTTCTCATCAGTGTATGAGAGATAAGAGAGACCCGAAGAAACGGGCATTCTGGTTATTTTTACTTATTCGTTCTGTTTTCGTAAGTATAGAGTTTTATGTATCTCTGAGTAGACATACTAAATGGAACAAGAGAGACACACCAGTTTCTTTCGCGGTCAACTTGCTCAAACTCAATGGTCTTGTCAACGATCCGGTTTTTGCCTTTTGCAGTCATATATCGAGAGAGTGAAATCCATATTTGATCATTGAGCATCCTCGTCAACAGAAAAGGTAAAATGAGAAGTTGATTTACATCTCTTTTGTTGGCATCCATAGTCACAAAGTCATAGATGCTCTTCAACGCAAACGGAGCCAATACTAAATACTTCAATCGTCCCATCAAATGAAACAAAATTGTTAATACAGATAAAAGATGTATAATCATTTATAAAACCTACGGTTGAGTTATATGAAACGCTAAGTATTTAATAAGTTCCAAAAGACATGTTTTAAACATAATCAGAGTGACTTTTGTACTTAAATCTATAATACTATTGACTGTATAGTGAAGAGAAGGTCAGTTAAGTTGTACCTTAAATCTTCCAAGTGGTGTCCATGGCCAGTCTGTAAGGAGTCCAGGAGTGGCAGCCATGGATATTAGACCTAACTGCAACTTCTATTGCATTGTTTCTATAGAATGGGAACATATTTATATACGGTGACGCAAATGAAAAACGCAGCAGTTATGCTGTAATTATATGAATTACTAATATAAACCACATTTTATGTAAAGATTTCGGTTAAGGTTTGCTAAACATAGCGATTTAGAATTGAAAGATCTGGTCATATATGAAAACGAAAGCAGTTATGTTTCAAGCTGTGTCAAGTTTACTTTAGAAAAAACATTAATGAGGGTCATATCACATTACTCACTCTGTGGTGATATGTTGACAAAAATGAAGCATTCTAATCTATGTATCACACTTACTTATAGAAGCCTACTTGTAGCTTGATTGTAGTTTCTTCCAAATGTTAAGGTTTGTTAATCATAGCTTATAAATCTTGGATACACTGACTGTGCCCATGGACGGACCTAGGACTGTGAGATGGGTGTTGCATAATTTTTTTCGACGTAAGTTTTTTTTCATCAGAAGTACTAAAATTTGCATGATAAAGAAATTTTGAGCTAAACTAAAGTTGCACTGTATAAAATAAGGTAGCAGAAGGTATTGTCGGAGGTTGCAGGCATTAAAAATTGACACTTTTTGATAATAAAATACACTACGTGACTCAAAATAGGGTGTGACTCGTGCCACACCCGGTTCCCATGTGAGTTCGTCCGTGCAAAAGCTTTTGGTTCTTAAAACAACATATTGTTATGATTATGAACTTTGACACACAATAAATGTGGATAAACTGAATACTCTTGTGATCAAGTTTATTATGCAAATATCGAGTGGCTTATTTTAGGAAGATCGAGGAAGTTGTGACTACTTGCCTTATTGACAAACGAGTCGAGAACTATTATTTTGTTCGGCTGTCACATATTCTTGTACACTTACAAAGATATCTTATATTGTTTGAAACTGAAGATAAATACATCAGGACTTCAACCAATTTGTATATTCATGGTATGAAAACTATGGGATTTTTCATTCACTTATAATTAAATCAATCAAAATATCCTCTTTTAACATTGATCACCATTTAGCCATATGCATAGGATAAATATACGATTGAAACATAGAATAATCTATAGTCAAACAAGTTTTTAGATGTTTAACTTCTCTGCAAACGAGTTCAAAAATCATTATCTGAGAACTAAACTTTATTCAGCATAAGATAAACCAAGAAACTCGTATGCTATTAGTTCCACGGTCCAAATAATTCCATTACAGTCGTGTTATGACTAACTAAACATCAACTTGAAACTGATAGCAACGCATTGATCTGACTTGGCATCATACGAATATGTGGAATATGTTTCTTCGCTAAATTTTCGCAGTGACAGAACCGTCAACGACTTTCTTCTCAAAATACAACTAGGAAAATGAAAGGAACATATGCAGCCTTAGATAGTTTCGAGATTTTGAGGCTTAAATAAAGTATAGAAATGCGACACACATGAACAGATTGTTCAAGAGGCTTTCATGAGAGGAGTAAATCCATGTTTGAGACTGGCTTCCCAAACTTTGTCGACATTGAAAATTTCATGCCCGTACTCATTAACATTCCAACCTTCTAAGCCGTGAAGTATCCCTGCAATTCTCCATGCACTCATCACCCTTCGTGGCAGCCAATTCTGTTACGCATACCACAATTTTACGTCAATATGTGAAATGCCATGGTGAACGTAATTTATCATAGTACTTAAGGTTGGCAAGAAGGAATTGAAGACTTAAATAAGTATATGACTAACCTCGCAAGAATCAACATTCTCAAGATATTTGGGAGTGAGCATCGACGGCGTGGTGTAGTAAAAACAATCTTTGCGAACTTTCTTTGGAGGAAATTGAGAGTAAGGGATAATTAAAGTTCCTTTTGACGCCTTCATTTGCTCTTCTTTGCTGAGTCCATCTCCCACCAACCATGTCTTCACAAAACCAAATAATCAGCCATAACAAAAACAATTAAAATGAAGTATCTAACAGCAAAACATCTTGTTTGAATTCTAAAACTTTTTAAATACATGTGTCGAGTGATTTTCTTTTTATTAATTTCTTAGATGATAATAAGATGATGGTTTACCTTTTGAGAGTAAGTCCTTGAAAGGACCAACTTTTCACGGTCATCAGCCGATTTGATCTTGGATTTCAACATTTTATAATCACTCTCTCTAGATATGGCAACCTAAAGTAACAAAAAATGAAATCAGACTCATAGAACTCCAAGAAATATTCCGAATTGCGTTTATTCTTGCATATGCATTCCTATACTTCATAGTTGAAAGTGAAGAATCTAGAGAACCAGATAATCTTCTTACATTAAACTTAGATGCCATGATTTTCATTGATAGTATCTAAAAGTTCTATGTTATTATGCAACTTACGCTAATTTTTCATTTCCAAATTTCTTTTGTTTTACTCTCAAACGCTGTAAAGTAAGAATTATCATTCCTGAGGGAACAAACCGAGCATATCCCTATGCATATATCTGATATTCTCCCAAATTAGTGGCCAACGGAAGGACTATGCAATCAACACGGTTCAGCACACATTTAAAGCTTGTTAAATGTGCCAAGAACTATGCCTCTATAATATCAGAACTTAAATTTAAATACTCATAAAAGTAAGGTAAGTGAAAATACCTGGATTCCCCTTTGGCATAGAGCAAGAGCAAGGTAGGAGGCAACCTTATTGAAGTTGCCTCTTAAAACAACTTGAGTGGTTCCCCTTGGAATGCTGTTTAAGACCACCGCAACTGCTAAACTACTTCCATCGACAAGCTTTACTTTTAGTTTTGGGTTTCTTCTTATGAATAACTCCCCACTTTTGTTGAGTTCATCCCCCTATCACGATTTAGTATATCATAACATAAATTTGTGCTTGCTGGTGTGTTTGTTACTAAAAAATTGTAAGACATGATAAAATCATATAAACGTAAGTGTCTTGAATTTGTTGTTGCTAAAAGATTTGTATACTCACCTGATTGAGTAGACCAAGGGTAAATACTTTCACCCCCTTTGCCTCAGCTTCTAGTATAGCTTCCTCAATTAAGCCATTTATGCTTTGTTTTTGCCATTCCAATTGGTACTGCAAAGCAAATTTATTAAGACCAAAGAAAAGAAACCAATGAAAATGTATAATTGTTTGATAACTAAACTATATATGCATACTTGTATCTTGTATTTTGGTATGGACCAAGTCTGAAGCTTTAGGTTTTTGAACACATTTCTTTCGACAACAAACGTTTTTCCATAAATCCGAGTGATCAACGTGGACCAAACCGTAATGGGCCATAGAATCCACAAATACCATTTGTAAGAAGTATGTGGTTTAGATGCTAGAGACGCAAACCCGAGCCTCATGTGATAGATAGACTCAGATGTTGTTAAATGTGTTAAATGCACAACATTTGGTGATTCTTCCTTTCGGATGAGTGACTTTTCATACAATGTGTCTGTAGATTTATCCATTGTCCCATAGATGTAGTCGTAGAATGGCATGAAAAGGGAGTAGTTTGTTCGAAACTGAGTATGATGCAAAGAGTGGTACCTGCGACAGAAGAACGAATGTTCATTTTTTAGCTTAATGTTTGTATGTAACACACTGAACCTATCTTTTGAATAGAAAATTGAAAAAGAAAACATTCATAAAATAGAGGATTTGGAGTTCAACTTTGTGTTCATGTTCAGATTTAGAATGTTATACTTTGGTTTTGACGCAGCAACGCGTGTCACATAATCGTACTCCTTATACACATTCCTTAAATACATCATTATGTAAACAGTGTTTCTAGCATTTCTAAGACCCGTGCAAGTAACTTGGCCATGAAATTAGTCGGTAGGGGTCACGTAAGTTCCCTCAAAGACTCATGCACGTCAATGGATGTCATAGCAATAATCAAAATGTAGCAATATTGACTTCAATAAATTGGTGATTTGATTGAAGATATGCTGTGATGGTTGAGTCTATAGATGGGTAATAACGTATGGTGAGGGGAGGGACTTTGGGGGGGTCCCTAAAATCAGATGCATACGTTTCATGTTTGGGCCTAGTCGAGCTAGACCTCATAAGGATTATATATGTTTTGGTAAGGGTTACACTAATCTGCCCTGACAACTCGAATACGTGGACACAAACTTGACTCAATTGTCACCCCAAGTTTTAATGACACAGCTAAAATGTAAAGGGAAATGAAGGAGGAGAGGACTTACGATGGAGTGTACATGATATACTTGAGAGGAGGGAACATATCGAAAAATGATTTGGGAATTAACTCAAAGTTGCAGTGGCCTAGGTTGTTCATTGTGTCGAGATATGTTACATACAAAGTAGCCCCAAGTATCGATGCAGTACCCGTAAAGGCTGCTGTGAGCAACGGGATAGCAAACAGTGCAAAATACGCAATGTGCTCGGCAAATGGATGTATCACCGCTGCCATAAAATCATTGTGCAACCATTAGTATAAGTTATTTAATTTCCAACCATCTAGTGATTGATGTATTTACTTATTCAATTGAAATATAGTCAAACAATACATATATAGGACAGGCTCAATGTTACATCATAAATTTCGATGGGCTAGACTATGATAAAACTTTTTTGCATAATGATTACGTAGTTGTATCATATGGAAAGGGGTCATAGGGGTCATGTAACCCGTAAATTTTCGAAAATATGTAAGACTTTTATAATGATTACGTAGTTGTATCAAAGTTTGTTTTTTCGAGCCGAACTTTCTGGTTCCGCCCTTGAATATAGGTTATACTACTAGTGCATGCATGTGCTCAAATCGGATGTGTCGTGTAAATTTAGGTTGTTACCTTTAGAAAATCATTTGTACCTAATATTTCTCTGCTTGTAATAAATAACTGTGCCAGAAACATAATAAGTAGTTGTACCTCGCATTTGATATACGTTAAACGCATTTACGTAGACTTTGTACCTAATCTATATTTATGCATTTATAGCTATATATATCCCCTATCGTGAAAGGTGAAATTAATATTACCCATTTCTGTCAATTGTATTGTTAGTTGTGCCGCGCAGAATAAGCTAGGACACAAACCATATCTGCTGCAATTGTGCAGGAAGATTAGGCTACACGTAGCCATGTAATAACAGCGCCCAACAACCAAATTGAACGCCGTCAACAACCAAATTTAACATGGTTTTCAATACATATCTACTACTACTGCAATTGTTCAGTGAAAGTATGGTTCAAGTAAATATGATATTATCTTAATGTATTTAAGTTGACAAAAAAAAGGTTTTTTTTTACTGAAATGCGAATATAACAGGTTTCACTCGCATCACATGCGAAAATTAATATATATGTCAATATGTGCATGTAGATTTTTAGGACAGAATTGTTAAAACCAAAATCAGGCAAAACCTAGCATAGCCATGACCACTCTTTGTTGTAGATATGTGAGAAATTAATAATTACTCATCAACATTTTATGCCAGAAATAAATAAAGTCTTTTGATTTTAAGGTTCAGACGTAGTAATGTTTTAATGATCAGTGTTGACAGAATGATACTATTTTGACCATTTGCCATAATCCTTTTCGGTTCTTACCATAAAACTTATGAGTAACCCTTATTTAGACCAAAATCATAAGATTAAGAGGGTGTTTGTTTTTTTCTCAAAAACTCTTAACAACCTTTTAATAGACCAAAACTTTTATTTAGTCAGAGCTTTTGGACGTTAAATGTGTTTTTTTTCTTAAGAAGACCACACATTAAAGGAGCATCTTAATACCTCTGGTTGAACTAATAACATCTATACGTTTTTTTCAAAAAAAACAAATAATATAATTTAATTTAGATTGAAACATTTTTACTCTAAATTTAAATTCAGATGTAACTTCAAATCATTTTAATAAATAAACAACGACTAAATAGATTCTTAGTCTAAAAGCCTAAGCATGGAAGTAACCGTTTTAGGTCATAACTTTAGGATAGGCAGTAACGATGTCGATAAAGCAAATTGATGGTCACCGTATTTAACTATTTAGAGCATCCTGTAAGACTATATTTAGAGCCATATTTAAAGAAGACTATTGGACCGAAAACATACTTTATCATCATCAGGCTTTTTCTTTTATCACCCCATCTAAAACGAGTCTTTTTGAACATGTGTCATTATGCTCCAGGTTTAAAGTATAAGTAGTAAATTAATAGAGTATATTATTCTTTAGACGACATGTTACAACTTACAAGTTACAACTGCATAATTTTTATAAAACCAAATCAACTAATCAATAATCTGTTTAATTTAGTGTTTGCTTAAAATATGAGGTGATTTCAAAATTAATAGAGAGAATACCAGACATTACTTCATTCTAAAGATTTTGTTGTATGAACATTATGTGGCTCTAGTATCTTTTTAGACGATTTTAGGTTTTTGTCAATGGTTGTGCCCCTGGCCTAATGTAATCTTATTCTTTAGGGTTTTTGTCAGCTTTTGTTATAGTTATGCCCTTTAGAAAGAAAAAGATACAAAGAAAAACTTACATGTGATAGGCTCGGTGACAATCGAAGAATGGTGATGCGAATGGTAACGATTGTAGAGGAAATGGTGATGAAGAGCTCTATGCAGCCAATAATACAGGAATTCGACCGCCCCGGCGTGTAGCAGAAGTATAATAATCACCCCATCTAATCTCCACAAGGGTGTGCGTTTTAACCCATCTATATAGTAAATTGCAGTATAGTACAATAACCCATTGAATATAATTTGATCATCCCTGTAAAACACAAGAAATTATAGGTAAACATATGTGCCATATTGTATTTTGGTCAATTTTAGGAACATATCAGCATAAGATGATATGCTCATTTGTTCCGAAAGAGTACAAGAGGAAAGAGATTGACGGACCAGTCTCTTTCGCGGTCGACTTGCTCGAACTCAATTGTTTTGTCTACTATCCGATTTTTGCCTTTAGCAGTTTTGTATCGTGAGAGAGAAATCCAAATTTGATTGTTGAGCATTCTCGTTAACATAAGGGGAAGAATCAGGATTGACGTAGTATCTCTCTTGTTTGGGTCCGTAGTTACGAAGTCGTAGATGCTCTTCACAAACCATGGAGCCAATACCACATACTTTGGTCGTACGATAAAATGAAATAGATGGTTAGAGACATAATCAATACAAAAAATATGTAACACTTAAGAAACTAGTATATGCAATAGAGCATGGTCGGAAGCAGGACACAAATACACCAGATGCGTGCATTTACGAAAATTTATATGAAATGAGGAACATAATTTTTTGGACAAGGTGCAGAAAAAAATGAGGTTTTTTATAAAAATTAACACATGGATGTCTGACACCCCAGAAACACCCCCTGGTTCCGTCCCTTCAATAGAGGGTTTTTACCTTGAAACTTCCGAGTTGTTTCCATGGCCAATCTGTGAGAAAACCAGGAGTGGCAGCCATTGATGAACCAAAATTTTACAGTACTTCTATTGCATTGTTTCTGTTGGCTGAGTATATATATACACAGAATCATAAATGCTATTGGTTTCTAGTTTGTAAAAGGTGACACATGCAAATGGAAGAGAAAGTTATGTCGTAATAAATCATAGAAACTTATGTGTGCTATACGTAACGTATTTCCTTTTACCAATCAATTAACCAAGTGAAATTTTACTGATTTGGCCATCGCGTGATCATTAAAGATCTAACACATGTGTACTGGGAAAATATTACTAGTATATGGGAAAAAAATTAGAACAAGATAAAAGAAAATACATATGTTATCCTTTTTCTACTCTTAAAATATTCGTTCCTTTTTATTTAGTGAGATCTCTTTCGTCATTCCACTATATGGACTAGCAAAAAACTCAGATTATCCTTATTGATTAAGTGGAATATAATGAAAATTATAAACATACCAAGTATAGAATAAGTTTGCAAGAGTAAAGAAAGCAAAGAAGGTTAGTACATAAAGTATTTTAATTTTTTTTCGAAAAAAGTATTTTATTATAATAAATTATATTATTCTAAAAAAACATTTAAGTACAAGATATGCAAGTGAATCACACATCTCCGCTTATTTATAAACAAATAACATCATACGAGGAACAAACACATAATAACTATAAAGTTGCATAAAACATACTCCCTTCGTGTTGACTTTCGAAATCAACCGTTTTCAACTTTAACCTTAAATTATCGTGTATGTGTTATATAATACTTGATACAAATCATACGAATGAATTCAGTTTTAAATATATTTTCATTAGTATAACTTTCACCAAGTATTATATAACACAAAAAGACTAATTTACGGTCAAAGTTTATAAAAAATGACTTCGAAAGTCAAACGTGGACATTTAATTAGGGACGGAGGGAGTAATGGATACTAAAATTTCTTGCGTCCACGGTCTCTTATTCCAAGATTATAAGCAATATATTGAACATTGTCCAAAAAATCATAATCATTATACATATCATCATCATATGGGTCATAGTCATCATCTGCATTCTTGTAAAAAAAAAATCATTGTTCCTACGGACTATTAGTCTCATCTCCCATATCACATATCTGAAGTATTAACAACTAGAAATTTTGCCATATCATTATCCACATTTTCAACTACATCCATGTCATTAAGCTCACCTAAAAGATCAACCCTTTTTCTAAGAACCAGATTCCGTTGATCATCATCCACAAGAGTAAATTGTCCTTCAGCAATAATCTTTTCAATATTGTCAATTTTCTCAATAATCGAGGTTTAACTACCTTTCGGATGAGGGGTATCATCCTCAAACATAAACCTAGCTGAAAATTCATCCATACCAACCGACTTAGAAGTCACACATTCGTACCCAAATCCTCACCATTTTTAATAGAATTAAGCGCTCCAAAAGAACTTGAATCACTAACCTCTTTATTTGGACAAACCTCTTTATTAGGCCCCTCAACAACTTGTTTTTTTCTACCACTTGAAGTAGATTTCTTCTTGCCTACCATTCGATATTCCTGAATAAACAGTTTAAAATTCACTAAGGGCCAACCGATGCACACGTAGCTACTTGCTTAAGCTTGTTCACATTCCTAGTTGATCTCGTAATCTTAGGGTAAACCTCAATTACATGGTCAAAAATCTTATAACTAGGGCATCTATGAGGTTTTCACTCATATTCAACATGAATTGTGCTTAAATAGAAACCCTCGCCTTTGATTTTAGATATGCACACCATAATAGTTACTTTCAACTCTCCATTAGCATGAAGCTCAATCATTTCTGTAACATAACTAGACCTTTCTCATGATTTCAAACACATTTCAATCGTATAGGAATCAAGACTACCAAGTTTTGTAACAATTGAGCTAAGACCATCTTCACTAAATATCGTCATAGGAACACCATGAAGTTTCACCTAAACTGAAATAGTATCGACATTTCTTCTAATAGATTCATATCCACATCCTATTTATTAAGGATAAATGGGTTATTTCAAATAAAACACGGCGCATTTCAAGCATAGCATTCATACCATCTATACAGTTAAATTTTAAGAAAAATAACTTGATCGATGAGTTAAGCATTGATTTAACTAATCCAAATTGACTCCAATTATTCTTATACATAATTCACGATGACACGGTATGCCACATGTTTTACCAGGAAAAAACCATACATACTCCAGCAGGCCTGTCACCTGAACCTCATTCGTCGTCGGTGTTACAAAGGTGCGAAAGTAAAGACTGTCGTGACCCTTTTCACTTAGATAAAGATTAACAAATGAAGTACCCTTAGGATTGATATTACCACTCGGTGTATGTTCCTTGTCAGCAACCACCTCACTTGAATCACCAGAAACATGAACACCAATTAATGTTGTCACACCAATAGCCATAGTAATGTTCCCAACATTCAGATCAACCTGAACAATACTAGTATCATGCCTTTCCTTATGAATAGTACTAGTATCATCACCATCATATCTGCTGTGGGAACATTTCCGTGAACTAGCGTTGAACTTGAAAATGATCGTGAGTTCCAAGTTCTGTACGGTTGTGCACAGAAGTCTGTTATCGGATAAGATACCATGAGCACCGACTCATCAAATGGTCATATGATTCAACATCAAATTCACACATTTGGCAAAGAATCGGATGCAAGTCAATACACTTTTTTTAGATTACATCTTGTTGCAAGGCTATCTTTGTTGGTTGGTCATACTAAAATGTTCACATACTTTGACATAAAAGAATTCGACCTTTTTTATTCGATAAAGTGGGAGTTTTCTAATCTATTTTACCCGAATGAATTTAACTGATGATTTTTTCATGCTCTTAAGAGCCCAACTCGAACCATCTACCCTTACTTTAACTCCACTTTTCGAATTAAACAAGCTATACTTTTTCTTTCCTCTTTTTCTCTACCCTTACGAATAGATCCACAATGTGATCATTCATTTCAAACTCGATCACATATGTTGCTCATACAGGATAGATTTGAGCTAGTTTGAAAGTACCGAGCCAATCTTCACCCGGAGTTGAAAATCCATTCTCACCGATTAACAAGAACAAGAGAATAAGGGAGACATGAGGATATTGAGACAATTCAAATCATGGCACGCCTTTAGAATATTAAACCAGATACCCTTTATGAAAATATATAAAAGCATAGTCAGAAAATCACTTTCCTTTAAAACCATTAATCAAACGAACAATGTCCATAAGGCGGCTTTGTTGTATGCGAACGCCACACACAGCCATTCAAAAGAAATACTATGGTTAAGAGCTTTAAGAGAGATCTAGGAAGAAATGTATGTTTTTATGTATAAACTTTTATGCGCCACATGCCACTTGTTTCTGTTTCCATATCATTTAACCAACAAGTGAAATTTACTGATGATTTTTAAAAAATACTATGATTATAAAGTATCCTTCATGTATACATGTATGTATGTATGTAAAAACATTTATCATACGCATATTGTAGTGTTTGTGTGCATATGTACATACACATACATATCGATCTATATAAGTACGACTGATGACGTATAGTCCGCCGGGTCATGAACCCGGCCCACGGGTACAACCCGTATCCAGCCCATCACAGATGGGTTGGATTAGTGTTATTTGAGCTTATGGGTTTCGAATGCACAGTGGCCGCATAAGTTATGTGCGGCCCACGGCCCGGCATAGCCGGTACAGGGTTAGACAGAATTACAACCCAATTGGGATTGTGATTTACCCTAAAGTATAGGATATACACTAACCATAATTAGAAGATAACAATCAAGTTAATTATGGTGATTATCCTATACTTGGGGCTGAAGTATCGGTGAAAGCCACTAGGGTTTCACCACCTATATAAGGAACCCCCAAGGGTTCCACAAAGGTATCTCATTCTTCATACTCTCATACTACAACCGATTTCTAACTCTAAACCGATTACTTACTCTCATGCTGGAGTCTAATCGTGGGATACGTTCCCACGGTAAGCCTAACAACGTGTTACTTTCAGTGTGCAGGATCCCAACCCGAAGTTTACTTGGTGCAGGAGCCAGAGCCCAAGCACCCGAATAATGCCTAATACGGGTCAAGCTAGGATCATCCAACTTTTGTATCAACAAGTTGGCGCCATCCGTGGGACCCTACACTAAACTGAACTCTACCAATGAGGAAGGGACATTCTCAGGGAAACCTAAGGAACACAAACCTTGGGAACCGAAATTCCGGAGGTGACATTCTTGTCACCCCAACCCCGCCTCCAGGTGGACAAACTGGAGGACCAAACAACCGAAACACATCCTTTCAATCTCCCGGTGGGGCGGGCACAATTACCAATACCCCACCACCAACCCTCTCTTTGAACAACCCTGATCCGGGGTCAGCACCTAATGCTGCCAACAAGGAAGCGCAAAAGCCACCCATGGTCGAGGCAGAGATGGAAGTAGAATCACTGGATGATGAGGATCTCGAGTGCGTACTTATGCAAAACCTCGACAGGATCATCCCAGCCGTCACGACAAGGATGAATCTGGGGAGGAATCTCCAATCCAGACTCAACTTCGGCAGCGCCAGGCACGGTACCCCTGCAAAAACTCAAAAAAAAGACAGAGGAAAAGCTGGACCCAGGAGCAACCTCCCTTGGAGGAACCACCTCAACCACGGAATGTGTTTGAGCGGATAGGAGATCGAATCATGCAAGCATTGCAGGAAACCCAGGGGGAGGAAGATAACTCTGATAGGTCTGTAGGACGCGCAGCATTGGAAACTCCTCCTAATAATAACCGCCGCACTGGTGTATAACGTAGAATAGATTCTGGTGGGAAGAAAATTCCTACCCCTTCTTACAGAAGCAGCTATCGTAATCAATCGAAAGGTAGGGCGCAACCTCCCTATCACGATCCTTTGGGATCTGACTCGGATGATCACCCCCCCAGACGTCACCGACCGAGGTATTCCCCTCCTGAACCATCGGACGAAGAAGGACGCAATGAAGATTCCTATTATTGTGACGAGGAGGAAGAGGACCTCTCCCTCCCATGATGTAGCGAGAGTGAAGACACCTTCACTCTTCGCATACGAGATTACTCCGAGGAAAAGAAGCGTCGCATGCCGGCGTGTGTCAAAACTTACGATGGATCTGGTGATCCGGATGATCACCTAAAGGTGTTTGACACACAAGCTAAAATTGAACGCTAGTCGATGCCCATATGGTGCCAGATATATAATTCAACCTTGATTGGTAATGCCCGTGATTGGTTTGAAAAACTCCCCCATCGGAGCATCAACAGCTTCGATGAACTACGCACAGCGTTAAAAAACAATTATACTCAGCGAAAGAAGTATAATAGAGATCCGGTCTCATTGGTAACAGTCAAACAGAGGCCCCAGGAGTCTACAGAAGACTTCACGGAGCGTTTCAATAACGAGTGTACGCCTACAAAAGCGTGCCCATAAGTCCTCAAAATCTCCGACTATATGCACGCCATAACGGATAAGGAGTTAATCAGGCGCCTCAATGATAAGCATCCGGAGAAGTTTGACGAACTCATGGAAAGGGTCAGAAACTTTGTGGAAGGAGAAACTGTTGCCGCCGCGGCCTACCCCACAAAGGGGAACCAGATTATCGATCGAACGATCAACCCAGGAGGCAATTAGGTGGTCAAGGCAACCACGGCAATGGGAGGAACTTGGATTAAAAGAGCCAGACTAAAGGAGGGCGGCCGGATGATAAGTTCACCCCTCTAAAGATGACTTATCGAGATATCTTGCTAACAGAAGGGGAAAATTTTCCAACGCCTCCCCCAATGACAACTCCAGTCGACCGTTGTCAAGGAAATCACTTTTGCGAATTCCATAATGACAAAGGCCATGGCACAGAGGAGTGAATTCAGCTCAAGAAGCATATCTAGTCACTGATCAAGTCAGGAAAACTCAAGCATCTAGTGAAGGATTGGAAGGATAGAAAGGATAACAAAAAGAACGACAAAAAAGATTTCCACAAAGACAAGCCTACGACCATATACATGGTTCAATCATGGCAATTCAGGACTAAGCAGAAAGTTAGTGAAAAAAATTTACGCGTCAAGGAAATTTCGTTTCCTCCTATCACGACGAGCAACGTGACGGACGCACCTCTCAGGATTGAGGTAAGCATTGGAACTCACAATGTTCATCGTACGTACGTGGATGGAGGATTAGCAGCGGAAGTGCTTTATGAACACTGCTTCGTGCAACTACGACCAGAAATTAAAAGCCAATTAATGTCAGCCACGTCGCCGCTCATTGGCTTCAGTGGGGATACTATTTGGCCAATAGGACAATTACGTTTGCTGGTAACCATTGGAGACAAAGAGCATTCAACTACGGCATGGATGAACTTTGTGGTGATACATTGACATTCTCTGTACAATGGTATTATTGGAAGACCAGGAATCCTGGCCATACGGGCGGTCCCATCAACAGCACACGACATGATCAAATTCCCGGTCGAAGGGGGAATTGTCACCATCTACAATTCAGTCACACCGGCATCAGAGTGTCATGTCGTCGCAACACCAATCCAACCAGTCCTCATAAAGGAAGGATCACCACCCTCTAATTGGAAAGTGGCTATCCATCCCGAATATCCGGAACAAGAGGTTGCTATCGGGGGAACCCTCTCCGAGAAAGGAAGGAAGGCCATGTGCTCCCTCCTTAAGGCAAACCTTGATGTATTCGCATGGGAACCAAAGCATATGACGGGCGTACCGCACTCGGTCGCAGAACACAAGCTTAAAATCCATCCAGGATATACCCCCTGTTAAGCAAAAGAAGCGCGACCAAGCACCAGAACGCATCCAGGTGATACTAGACGAGGTAAGGAAGCTGGTGGACGCAGGAATTATGCGGGAGGTCTATTACCATGAGTGGATCTCCAATCCGGTCATGGTCAAGAAGCACGATGGAAGCCGGCGCATGTGTGTGGACTTCACAGACTTGAATAAAGCTTGCCCACAAGTTTGCTATCTGTTACCGGAAATTGATTGGAAGGTGGAATCCTTATGCGGGTACTCTTTTAAGTGTTTTATGGATGCATATAAAGGATACCATCAGATCCAGATGGCCGAGGAAGACGAGGAGAAGACGGCATTCCATACTAGTCAGTGCGTGTATTGTTACACAAAAATGCCATTCGAACTCAAAAAGGCAGGCGCGACATACCAACGACTCGTTGATAAAGCCTTTGACTCACAGATTGGACGCAACCTTGAAGTCTACGTTGATGACTTGGTTATTAAGAGCCATACATAGGACAAACTCCTCCGCGACGTCCAGGAGACGTTTGCTACCTTGAGAAAAATCAACATGAAGTTGAATCCTAAAAAGTGCACATTTGGGGAAACCGAAGGAATGTTCTTAGGATACATGATAAACTCAGATGGCATCAAACCGTGCCCGGAGAAAACGGATGTTGTGATACAACTAGCATCCCCTCGAACGTTGAAGGAGGTACAATCACTTAACGGAAAGCTGGCCGGGCTTAACGGATTCTTTTCAAAATCCGCAGAGAAGTCACTCCCTCTCAAAACGATCAAGAAGTGCATGAAGAAAGGGGACTTCCGCTGGACAAGAGAAGCAGAGGAGGCGTTTGGGCAGCTCAAGCAACACTTAGCGAGTCTTCCTATGCTAGTTGCACCACGACCAAAGGAGGAGCTAATCATGTACTTGTTCGCTACATACAGAGCCATAAGCTCCGTCCTCATGACTGATCGGGATTCAGTCCAGACTCTGGTCTACTTCATAAGCAGAGCGTTGCAGGGACAAGAGCTGAATTATTCACCAATGGACAAGTTGGGCCTATCACTGGTCTACGCCGCGAAAAGGTTACGCAGGTACTTTCAGGCGCACCCAATTGTGGTTGTCACGGATCAGCCAATAAAGCAGATTATCTCCAAACCGGACGTAGCAGGAAGACTACTGATTGTGGTATAAATACATATTTTAGGAAAAAGAACGTATAAGCGGTAAGTATTATGCAAAATGATTTTAGGAAAAATCAAGTGCTAATGACCCAAAGGTAAAAAGTTCGTTTCCCAAGGAGGTTGATTGTGTTGTGAAAAACTTGTAATATTTTGGATTAATATTGTTAAAAAGAAAAAGGGGAGAAAAGAAAATGACGGATACGTTAAAATTAAGGTAAGACGTAAAAAACGTTAAATCGTAAAAATAGACAAAATAAAAACTTGCTCTAAAAATTCCCAAAAAATTACCAAAAACTCCTAAAAATTAAACTAAGGTTTACAAATGATCAAAACTTTTTTTAAACCTTTTAATTAATTAATAGTTAATTTTTTAATGCTAATTAAAGCCCTAAAAATCAAATAAATTAATAAAAAGCCCAAACAAATATTTTTCTACTTGTAAACCTCAAAATAACTAAATAAAACTAAAAAGTATTTTTCCAAAATTTAAAACCTATTAAATCTATTAAAAATAATTAAAAACTAAAATAAAATATTAAAATAATATTAAAAATAAAAAATTTATAAAAAATTCTAAAAACTTACAAACTAGTATATTTTAACCTAAGTAATCAGAAAATAAAGTTGAAATTACTAAAATACCCCTATTGGGCCCCCAAATGGGATTATAGTAAAAACAGTCCAAAACAATTGGGCTTTTCTGCCCAAAAAGCAAATGTGTCCAAAAAGCTCTGAAAAAGCCCAGTCCAACTCAAAATTTGATTTTAAACACAAAAGTCTAAGGCTCAAAAGCTAAAAATGTGCTTATCACAGCTTAAAAGTCAGTAAGCTTATCCTTATTGGGCCAATAAGCCCATTAAGCAATAAGCTGATGCTATAAGCTCTGCTTAAACACACAACCTTCTTATGAGATTTTAAACCTTTTTGCAAAAAGAAATTCTGAAGAAGATCAAGTAATAAGCCAGAAACTTGAAATTAACTTTTTCACTAAAAGATAAAATAGTCGGGTTTGAGTTCTAGGGGGTTTCAAAAGCTGATTCTTTTTGCAAAAGCTCACAAATAGCTTAACTAAGAATAATCAACAAGAAAAATCCCAAAAAGTCCATGAAATAAGCTGTAGAAGCTAATAAGCACTCTGAAAGAGCCAAATAAGTTGGTTTTCTAGTCAAACCTAAACCAAATAAGCTGAAACCTTCCAGAAGTGATAATAAGCTGAGAAAAGTGACACCTATTACAAAATCCAAGTTGTTGCATGTACCAACAAGCACGTATGGGCTTAGTCAAAAAAAGTCAATGGATCCCAAATTCAATCAAACTTTCAGCAAATGATTATGAGATGGTATTAAGCTTGTTTTGAGCTATTTTGGATGAGGTCTTAAGGTTAAGACCAGTGAACTTGGCTAGTTAGTTGGCTAACCAAGCCTTATTTTTGGCAAGTATAAGCCAGTTGGCCTATAAGCTATCAAATAAGCAATCCAAATAGCAAGATACACTCACAAGCAGCAAAATATAAGATGACAAGCAATGGTATAGCAGGGCAAACACTAGATAAACAAATGCAAGTCCAAATCAAGTGGTCACTTTTGCTAATGCAAATGACCACTTCAGCCAACTTCAATATGCTACAACTCCCACAATAAGCCACCAAATTAAGCAACCAAGTATTGTAGAGATGCACACCAACAAGGACTATAATCACACCAAGTTACGGCCTCTAATTCCAACAAACAAAGATTTTATGCTTGCTAATATGTTTGACCAATTTCAAAACACTTATATGCACTCTTTCCAAAAATTGTTCAAAACTTTACCACAAGACTTGAGACTAAACCAGAGGTTTAAATACACTTAAATACACTTGAATGACTGGTTTACACCCAAAAATACAAGGGAAAAGGCCTTAAGGCCTTATGCACCCAAAATGCACCCTTATGCCCCCTTTTGTACTTTTTGTTCCAATTCCTTTTTCAAACACACAACCTACTGATTTTATACATCCTATAGGTCTACTAGGTGACACTAAGCAGATGTAAAGCAAAAACTAAAGAACACAAACACTAGCACTTTAAATCACATAGCATCACAACTTGACAGATTTTTAGGAAAAATTCCAAAGAGTAAAAGAGAGTATAGATTGAACCTATCCTTCACAACTTCCTAGGAGGATTCAGCAATACTCCTTGGACAAACTACTAGAACAAGACCAAGGTCCTTGAACAAGAAAGAAGGTCTGTTGATGGTTCAACAGCTGAACCAAGACCTTCTTGTGATTGGATCTTCAACACAAGAAACAAACAGACCAACCAAATGTTGATAAACCTTCACAAGCTTGGTGTCAACAAGCTTGCAAGAGCTTATAGCTTTTGGTAGGGATTAGCACAAGTAAAAATGCAAATCAGAAACCTAGTTTTAAAAACTTTTCAAACCTTGAAAACCTATTCAAAACAAAATGTGGCTTAATCAAACCACCAAAACACTTTCAAAACACTCAATGGAACTCAGAATTTGCTTCTCCTTACAAACTTCAAACAACAAAAAGGAATTACACTTTCAAACTTAGAAAATACCAACTTTTATTAATTTTAAAGAAAATTACAAGAGAGAAAGCAAAAACTGGAACAAGGGATCATCACATGTTGATGTCTCCTAATATAGGCCTTAAGAGGTTGAGATTACAATGTAAAATACTAGAAACCCTAGCTAGAAAATACCAGAATTGCCCTTGAAGTCTTCTAGATGCTTGTGACGTTTTGAGCTGTCCCTTTTGATCCTGAGTGTTCATTTTTCCTTAGGGACCAAGTAGAATGCTAAAACCGCTGATTTTGACACATGGCAATCCTTGGAGAGGAAGTTGTGATGTGATAGGTGGACGGCTTGAATGGTGGGGTCCATTGGGTGATGGGGTGTATGATGTGAAGTGTGGGAGGTGTTCGTGTGAGGGTGAGTTAGTTTTGGGCTAGGGTAATTTGGATTTACCCTTTGGCTTAAGTGGATGGTAACTGGGGAGGATGAATGGTGAATAGTGTAACTTTTGATCTGAAAAAGGTGGGGAGGAATGTTTGGCGCGTGTTTGTGATGTTAAAACTTTGAGAATGGCAGAAGTGGCCCTTGTATTTTGGCAAAACATGTATAGCAAGTATATTCAGCTTACAAACCCATATCCTTTGTAATATAAGTTTCAGTTTTCATACTTTCGCCCCAAAAATTTTACAAAAGGGTTTTCAATGGCTTGTTTTGACATTTCTTGATATTTGAAGGGCTAAACCTGTACATTCTTGGATCATGAAGGTCTTCTTTGTATGTTTGACTTTGAGGAGGACCAATATTGACAATTCCATAATTTTGAGGGACTAATCTTTTTAATTCTTCAAAGTTGAGGGACCTTTTTGTAATTTTGACTAACTTTAGGGACCAAACTTGTAATTATGAATATACAAGGGTATAAAGTGTCATTTCTTCAATGATGAAGGACCTCTCTTTTACATCTTCAATTCTTCATGGACTTATTCTTTGGAAAATCACAACTAGGGCCCGGTTCATTATGCGGCTTCGTTTCTCGTGTTCGTTTTTCCTTGTTTCTTGTGATATTTTGTCTTCTTCACGATATCCATACCTAAAATACACAAGTAACAAACACAAGCATAATATATGGTATTTTATGACATTTATATGCATTTAAAGCCCAAAAAGAACGATGAGATCATGTATAAATGTCATCTCATCACTCCCCCATACTAAACCATTGCCGTGCCCTCACACAATTCTAGAATAAAGTATCTAAGAATCTCCAAAATTCACTTTTATTAACCTTTATGTAAACTTGCTATACTACTACTACGATGTGTAAAAGACATTATGTATGATTTTCATCACATGAATGTGACTTTTAGGGTCGAAGAATAGAAACAAGTGAATGTCTCATAGAGTAAAGTTCGTCATCCTTGATTGTCATACATTACATGCTAAGTGCAAAAACGAGATCATTGTTGGTACAAGTCACAATGCTAACACTACTCATACATTCGAATTGTGTAATATTTTTTATCCCCCAATCCTAATTATTATGAAAGGAAAATGTATCTAGAATTTTTTAACTATTTGTCATGGATCACAAGTGATTCATATTGATTTATTGAAATATTTATTAGTCTGAAAATAAAGTAGCACGATTTAATTGATAGTTAGATACAGGACAAAATCTTTAAAAACGGCTTCTCGTAATCTCCTTAAGTTCATATTTTGGCATAACTCGTTTCACGATTTGAGACCTTTCTCGGACCAATATTTGGCATTTACTTCATACTTCAAATCTTGAGAGACGTTCTTGAAATAATAGTCTTCTATTCATATATGGAATTTCTTCACTTGACGTTTTTGAGAAATTCTTCAAACTTGGACCATGACTTCATCATTTTTCTTCAATCTTTATTTGGGATTTTGATATACAACGATCCACCTCCTTTTCGGACTTGGATATATTTATCCTCATACCTTGTTAAGGTCTTTTTGTATAGATTTCTCCATGATCTTTATGGGGGTAAATTCCTTTTCGTCGTTTGTCTTGATCCTTTATATTGATTTTAGAATAATGATTCTTCACATCATCTTGGATCTTTAGCAACAAAATAGAGTCCTCGTGCCTTGTTAGGGCCTTTTTGGACTTCGCCAATCTTCGCTTCCCACTTCAATAAGTTATGCCTTGGCTATGAACTCTATTCGAACACGAGCAACTTTTAAACGATATTGGGCTAGAAGCTAAGTAACCTTTTAAATCGTACGACCTTACTTATTGCAATTTATTTGTCCTAATGCATTGATCTTATGGGAGAAAAAAGCCACAATTAAAAACATATGAGTATTTGAAAGAACATTTTCATGTTCTACGTTTAGCATGATCACTTGTCTAACTCTATCACTTCTTGTTCTTCACTATTTAAAGACCTCCAACTAAAGAGACTCGTGAATACTTAGCCATGCAAGTCAAAATTAAGCCAAATTTGGATTAGCTTTATTAAGACTATATTAAATCGAATTTTTAGGTTTTCAAATCACCTATAGGAGCTTGCAAGTTCTTAGACTTAGAAAGTTTAGAAAGTGCGTTTTAAAGTTCCCTTGATAAGTGACATTCTAGGATCAATTATAGGAACTTGCGAAAAGTTCTTGTTCTTAACCGTATGAGTTAAGACTTTCGCATTTTAAAGTTCCCTATATAAAAGTCTAGCAAAACTTGATTTAAGCGGGTTAAGGAATGTAAAGGGCTCCAAATGCGCATCAAGTCAAAAAATTTCATTTATTCTACCCAACGGAAAATATACGTTTGTGTCTTAAAAACACTTATGAAAACTAAAAAATTATAAAATTTGGCCATTTTTAGCCTTATTTGCAACAAAACTAAACAAAACGAAGAAGATTGGAAAACGTGAGGGCGTAGCAAGGCAAGTATCTATTCACCCCCCATACTAAAAGTAAACATTGTCCTCAATGTTTCGAGTCTAAGGGTGGAGCACCCCCATACTAGAGACGAAGAGTCGAATGCTTAGGATCTAGCATGGAAAGGGTGATCAACAATATATCTAAAGTTGTTTAAGAAATATGCTAAAAGATTATTGTTAGAACAATAAAGGATATGTAGTGGATTCATGAGAAACTTCTTCAACCAAACGATCGAGGCTCTCGTAAACGTACACAAGAGTCTTCAACCGTGGTGATGATGACGATCTAGATAACACATTCACAAACAACCATGAGATAACGAGTTGGAAGGGCACAAATCCCCTCACATTAACTACATTAGAAAGCGATAATATATACATGGATAAGCATGTGAACTCTCCCACGAAGCACCTCGTTTTTTATTACCGAGTCATGAGCTCGACTCGATCCCCTCAATACTAGTTATCATTGGGTAAGGTGACTTGGTCGAGGTTGTCCAAAGAAGGGACTTCCCCACCGAAGTAGTGCTTAAACCTATGCCCATTCACCTTAAAATTAGGACCATCATTTTGAGTTAGCTCAACGGTCCTATATGGAAAACTTGTGTTATGGTGAAAGGACCCGACAACCGAGATTTCAATTTCCCGAAAAATATATTAAAACGAGAGTTAAAAAGTAACACTTGATCACCAACGTTAAAAACCCGGTTTTTAATCTTTGAATCATGAAACTTTTTAGTCTTTTATTTAGAAATTAATGAATTTTCATAAGCATTATCACGTAATTCATCCAATTCATTAAGTTGTATTTTCTAGTGATCTTCCGCGGTCTTTAAGTCAAATTTTTCATGCTTTAGGGTCCAATATGCCTTGTGTTCTAATTCGATAGGCAAATGGTAATTCTTCCCATATACCAACTTATAAAGAGTACAACCGATAGGTGTCTTATAAGCGGTGCGAAAGGCCCATAAAGCGTCATCGAGTTTGTCAGACCATGAAGCACGGTTTTCTCCAATCGACCTTTCCAAAATCCTCTTCAAAGCTCGGTTTTAAACCTCGACTTGCCCACTCGTTTACGGGTGATAAGCCGTATAAAGACGATGTGTAACTCCATATATCTTTAGAACCTTTTCGAATTGGTCATTACAAAAATGGGTTCCACGATCGCTTATGATAGCACGAGAGGTTCCAAACCGAGAGAATAGTTGCTTCAAAAACTTCACTACCACACGAGCATCGTTCGTAGGCAAAGCCTTAGCTTCCACCCACTTAGATAGGTAGTCGACGGCGACGAGAATATACTTGTTTCCATGAAATGATGGGAACGACCCCATAAAGTCGATGCCCCTTACGTCGAAAATCTCACACACTTAAATTATGTTTTGTGGCATTTCATCCTTTTGAGAGGATTTTACTTGACGTTGGTAAGAATCACACGACATAACAAGTGCGTGTGCATCACGATATATCGTAGGCCAAAAGAATTCGGCATCGAACACTCTCTTAGCCGTGAATTTTTGCACCACGGTGACCACCCGTGGGTCCCTCGTGACAAGCTCTATGGATATTAGTAGCTTCGCTACCAAAGACACAACGTCGAATGAGTTGATCCGCATAAATCCAAAAGAGATAAGGGTCGTCCCAAAATTAGAACTTGACGTCATGAAAGAATTTTCGTTTTTTTGTGTCGTCATACCCTTGATTATGAAATTGCCCGCATGGTAATTTGCAATGTCGGCAAGCCTTGAGGTGTCGTCTTTAGAATTCACCACACCAAGAGTTTTGAGAGCAAATGTTTCGGTTATTTCTTGTTCTCGAATATATCTTTGTGAGGATCTTCTAAACGAGAGAGATGATCGGCCGCTAGATTCTCGGCTCCTTTTTTGTCAAGTATTGTGACATCAAATTCTTGTTGGAGGAGAATCCAACAAAGCAATCTTGGCTTTGCATCCAGCTTAGAGAAGAGGTACTTGATAGCCGAATGATCGTATACACTATGCTTTTTGTTAAGACGAGATAAGGTCGGAATTTCTCAAAAGTATACACCACGGCAAGTAGTTCTTTTTCCGTTGTGGTGTATTTCATTTGAGCCTCGGTCATCGTCTTACTAGCATAGTGAATAGGCAAGAAGTGTTTTCCACGACGTTGCCCCAAAACGACCCCAATAGCGTAATCACTTGCATCACACATTAGTTCGAAGGGGAGGTTCCAATTTGGAGATACGAGAATAGGAGCTTCGGTAAGTTTCCTTTTGAGAGTTTCGAAAGCTTGAACACAATCTTCGTTAAAAATGAAAGGAGCATATTCTTCGAGGAGATGTGTCATTGGTCGAGATATTTTTGAAAAGTCTTTGATGAAACGATGATAAAAGCCCGCGTGGCCTAGAAAACTCCGAAATCCTTTGACGGTTTTGGGGTGAGGTAATTTAGCGATGACGTCAGTTTTGGCTTTGTCGACCTCAATCCCCGCTTTCGATATTTTATGTCCTAAGACGATTCCTTGTTTGCACATAAAGTGACATTTTTCCCAACTAAGTACTAGATTGGTTTCTTCACAACGTTTTAACATTTTTCCAAGTTATTTAAACATGACGTGAACGAATCACCAAATACCGAGAAATCATCCATGAAGACTTCCATCGACTTCTCGATCATATCGAGAAAAATAGCCATCATACACCGTTGAAAAGTTCCCGGTGCATTACAAAGTCCGAATGGCATTCTACGATAAGCAAACGTTCCGTATGGACACGTAAACGTAGTTTTCTCTTGATCACGAGGGTCGATGGGGATTTGAATGTAACCGGAAAACCCATCTAAAAAGTAATAGAAGTCATTTCCCGTGAGTCGCTCCAACATTTGATCCATGAAGCGCAAGGGAAAGTGGTCTTTACGAGTGGCCTTATTTAACTTTCGGTAGTCAATACACACCCTCCAACCGGTCACAACACGAGTTGGAATTAACTCGTTGTTTTCATTGGGTACAACGGTCATTCCTCCCTTCTTAGGGACACAATGGATTGGGCTCACCCATGGGCTATCGAAGATAGGATAAATCATTCCCGCGTTGAGAAATTTTAAGACCTCTTTTTTAATGACATCGTGAATTTTGGGGTTTACCCTTCTTTGAAATTGGATTGCGGGTTTGTAGTCCTCCTCCATTAAAATTTTGTGAGTAAAAAATTTAGGATCGATTCCTTTAATGTCAGAAATTTTCCACGCAATTGACCCTTTGTGAGTTTTCAAGATTTTTATAAGTGCGGTTTTTTCGATATCGGAAAAGATCTTTCGCAATAATTACCGGCAACTTATCTTCACCCTCTAAAAATGCGTATTCTAGATGAGGTGGAAGATCTTTCAATTCAAGGATTGGTGGATCCTCAATTGATGGTTTCGGTTCAACACTCATAATTTCTATCGGCGGAAAATTAGGTGGAATATTTTCGTTACTAAAAGTCACATTTTCTTCATTGTCAATAAAATCGCTTCCTTCAAATGGAGCGAGAGAATGTGAGTTTGATGCAACAGTAGGATCTAAAATAGTGGGATTGCCACCAATAGAACCTTCGGAAAATCCTAACACTTCTTGTGAAAATTCATCGACTACTATGTCAATTAAATCAACGTGATATATAGTAGCGATAGCGTAAATATGAGAAGGTGTCGAATTTTTGGT
Organism: Glebionis coronaria; assembly: GCA_025667525.1. Classification (NCBI taxonomy): domain Eukaryota; kingdom Viridiplantae; phylum Streptophyta; class Magnoliopsida; order Asterales; family Asteraceae; genus Glebionis; species Glebionis coronaria. The sequence continues at coordinate 574,458,840 of CM046876.1, forward strand.
AGCGTTTATAACAAGTTCCTCCTCGTTGAATCTTAAAGTAATCTTTCTAGCTTGAACATCGATGATCGATTTCGAGGTATCTAAAAATGGACGACCCTAAATTAGAGGAACCTGAGGATCCGCGGGAATATCTACGACGATAAAATCGACCGGAAAGTAGAATTTCCCAAACTTAACAAAAACGTCTTCGGCCACTCCACATGCGAGAATCGAAGAATGATCGGCCATTTCGATGGACATTTTCGAAGGAGTAAGAGCCGAAAGTTATCGCGATTTCCACATGGAAAAAGGCATCAAGTTAATGCTCGCGTCAAGATCGTCCAAGGCGAGGCATCCTTCCATTTCTTGAATATCACATGGAATGAGGAATTTGCTGGGATCACCAACTTTTTCTGGTATTCGGTTAAGATAAACCGAAGAACAATTAGTTAGCTTTGAAAGCTTTTCCTTATCGTTCATCATACTTTTAAAAGTAGAGGCAAAACGAGGCATATATAACAACGCGTTGGCTAAACTAAAATTAAAGTGCACTTGTTGAAACATTTTAATAAAAAGCTCGATTTGTTGATTATTACGTTCATGTAATTTTTCCTTGTTTCGTCTCGATGGGTAAGGTAAGGGTGGTGTGGGTTGGGGCGTAGGCAACGGCCTTGGAATCTCGGGTTCGATAATTTGTATTGGTTCAACCGTAGGTGTGGTTTGAGCGGTACTTCGTGGGCTTGTGATATGCTCCTTTTCTACCATCACCTTGGGTTCTTTCTCTATTTCCTTCTCCGTAGAAGTACTTGGACGAGAGATTGGTTCACTGAAAGTTTTACCACTACGAGTAGTAATAACCTTCATTTCTCCCTTCGGGTTTGCAATGGTATCACTAGGAAGACCACCCGAGGAAGACGGTTTACACATTATAGCTTCAAACATGCTTGCCATTCTATCTTCAAATTTTGATTGCTTTTTATCCGCTTATAATAACTCTTGTTTAATCCCATGTTGACCTTGTTCCATCTTTTGTTGATTTGTTGAAGACGTTGGACGTTTCCTTCAATTTTATTAGCATGAGTTTTCAATTCGTTAGCAAGTTCCTTTTATGACAACCCAAACCCGTGGTCATTATTTAATTATATTTTTACGTATATTTTTGAAATTTTTGACGAGATTGATTGTCGTGATGATTAGTGATTTGATTTAAATGAATGATTGGAAGTTATATTTTTACGTTTTGACGAGTTGCGAGGATTATTAGTGATGACGATATCAACGGATGCCCAAAAATTTTACGTTTTATTCTAGACATGTCGATGTTTAATATTTTGACGTTTTTTATTTTAATGTCGTATTAAGTCGTGCCGGGACTATATAATATCATATTTTGTGTGCGTTTTAAGTTTTGAGAAGCATTTTTATGAAACCCGAGACCCGTAAATATTTTCAAAAGTGACTAATAGTCATTTCTTGCTTTTTAACAAAGTATTTGCATTTTGGTCCACAAGAATCACAATTGGCAAAAACTACCCAAAAATTTCCCCATATAAAAGGAAAAATCTAAACAAATAAAACATACAAACACTTCCACCCAAAAAATTTCTCTCTCTCTCCCCTCCTCCTCTTTGTTTCCGTCACCTCCACACCACACAAACACCCCAAAAATTTTGATTTTAAGCTTGAATCTATTAAAAGCAATCAAAGACCCATTCCTAACTTTTGATTCTCTACACATTGGTATAAAAATTTCTTACATGCAAGAACATTTTTGAAAAACCCATTTCTTGATGAAAATCATATGTTTTGATCTTAAATTCTTGTTGTATGTAAGTGTTTATGTTGTTATGTATCATTTTTAATGATTGCATGTTAAAAAAATTTAGTTGGGTTTTTATGATTTGATCATCTAGGATGATTTAGTGTGTTATGATTGAAAGTAGTGATATAGGAATGATTATAGTGGTAAAAATGATATTAAAATATGGTGAAAATTTGATTTTTAATGATATTTAATGATGTATTTTATAACAGATTATTAAACTTAATTTTCTGAAAATATGAGTTTGATTTTGAGATGAACTAACTAGATATTGTTGTAGAGGATGTTTTAAGCTTCGTTTTGGTATAAGGTAGAGCTTCTAGCTCCAAACGAGCGAAAAGTTACGTTAGTTTGATTATTCGTGTACCGGGAGACGAGTATCGTCACAATATATAATTGTTGTCGATATTTGGATCGAATCTCGGGGACTATAAAAAGGATTTTGAAATGTGTCAAGTACTGATGTTAAGTGTTAAGTATGAGGATGTTGAGTTTATTTTCAAAGTTAAATGTCGGTTTTGTAAACGGAGAAAAATAAATGAGTTAAAAAGACTATATGAATTGTTGACGTAAAACTGTCTTGTTTTTGTAGTTCGAAGATGAGTCGGGCAGGGAACTTTAAAAGTAAAATCTTTTAACCAACTTTTGGGAGGTCTTTCTATATATAGTAAGTGAAGTTTCTGATTATTATCGTAAGCTATTGACGTGTTTAAGTAAGGAAAACAGTTTGGATGATTAACATATATTTATCGACAGTTTTTAAAAGAATAAAAGTGTAAAAGTGTACGTAAGAAGGATTTATTAAATTGAGTATGGTGTGAGTTTGATTTTGACTTGGATTTATTTATTTCATTTTATTAAGTATAAAATATTATTTGGATGTATTATTAAAGGCACGCGTTTTGTTTTGATAGATTGTGAATTTCGTGTTCGCCGGGCATCATTGATCGTTGAAAGTCGTCATACTACTGTTAATACTTCACCTGAGTCTATAGCCTCGCTTTCTACTTGTTTTAATGATTTTAAAACCTGTGAGGGGGATACATGCTATTTGAAGTAAAATGAACACATGTCATGAGTAATTGTTGGACCCGAATGTTGCCTTTGTTGATTTGAATTGTATAAGTACCTAAATTGCAAAAGTCCCTAAATTTATGAGCCGTTAACTATCTTCTGACTTGATGTTGTGAGTTGAGAATAGCCGCTTATTCTAATGATAGTACTATTGGGCTGACAACCCTATCTGCGACCAGGGCTTTACGCTGAGTAACCTCTAGGAAGGATAATTTTACGAGAATGAGAATTGGTATTCTTGCAATTGATACCCTAGTAGGGGCACTGGTAATTCTTCTAGTCATGCTGGCATTTGGCGTGGGTGACTAAGTTAAGGGGTCGGTGTCATGAGCTTAATAAAATTCATTAGCAATTGCTATAAGATGAAATGCCTGATTAATAGACTGTATGGTCACAATGCTATTAAACAATTGTGAATGATTTTTACGATGTGTTCAATTATGTTTTGTAAAACCTATAGACTTGCTCAACCTTTGTGTTGATGATTTAAGGCATGTATTTCAGGTACTTGAAGTTGTTGAGTTGTGGAGCTTGCTGGAGAAGGAATGCGGGATTGCTTTTGTAGTAATTTGGTCTAAAACGGATTTCTTTCCTATTTGTCATAAATTTATAGTATATGGTCAAGTATTTTGGTAAAAGGTTTGTCGTTTTGTTAAGATCCTAGGGGAACCTGTACGCTACTCTGATATATTTTTAAACTGATTTTACTTGGGATTGAAGGTTTTAGACATTGATTTAAATTATCTCCTTACATATTCCTAAATATACTGTTTTTAAGGTCGTATAAAGTGATTGTGAAATGAAGTTTGTGAATAACACCCAATTGTGTATTTCCGCTGCGCAATGTAAATTGGGGGTGTTAAACATTTTTAGCTCGGTTTTTAACTCGGATCTTAAGCTAATCATTTCCCTTTGCATGTTATCAAACTTAGCATCATTTGCCTTAGCGTAATCCAAAAATTCACCTTGAAGATTTTTAGTGTGAGCATTTTGAAAACCTTGAGTAGTATTTTGAAAATCACGATTCTGACTTTTATTTTGCACTTGCCCATTGTTCCCACTTTGGTAATTACCCTTGTTATAATTACGTTGATTTCCTTGATAACCACCACCTTGATTGTTGTTTCGATAGTTATTAGCATTTTGATTTTGTGGAGCTTGATTTGGGCGGGAACCTTGGCCGTTTTGGTTGTAAGCTCCAGTTGCTACATAAGCACTCGAAGTATTACCACCAACGGTAATGCACTCGGAAAAATCATTAGCTCCACCACTAGATATACAACTCTTCACAATTGCTTTAATCGATGCGAAACTCAAAGCATCTTATGCTTTCCAATGAGTCATAAGAGAAGAAAATCTATTGAAAAACCGATTCTCCTCATTTTCTTCATCTTGTAAGGCATTCATGTTACGAGACGACGACGAACCCATAATGGCAACACTCGGTGTGTTACGAGGGTTATAAACCTTAGATCTATTCTCGATAATCTTTAAAGCTTCATCGATCGTTTTGCACAAAAAATTACCACCCACGGCGGCATTCAAATAATCTCGTTCATGATCGTTAAGCCCATAATAAAACTTATCAATTTGATGCAATTCGGAAAAATCATGGTGTGGACATTCATGTAACATTTCCTTAAATCGTTCCAATGCCATAGAAAAACTTTCATTAGGTCTTTGCGTAAACCTTAAAATCTCATTTTTTAAATGTGTCGGCTTAGATGGTGGGAAAAATTTGTTCAGGAATTTAGACACGAGATCACCCCATGTCAAAATCGAATTTGGAGGTTCTTTCTCGAGCCAAATTTTGGCGGGTCCATCTAAAGAGTATGGAAAAAGCATCATCTTAATGGCGTCGTGTGGAACATCCTTAAACTTGCTTATAGTGGTGAGACTATTGAAATTCCGTATGTGATTATGTGGGTTATCCTTTTCATGTCCGTGAAATTTGTTAGCTTGTAACATCGACATTAAACCCGTCTTGATCTCAAAATTCTACGCAAGGATGGCGAGAACTACAATAGCTTCTCCAAATCCCTCGGTGGGTGCTTGAAGCAACTCCATCATAGTACGATTAGCCATGGTGACTATTGGTTCTACAACGGGTTCGACAATTGGAGTTCCTTATTCAATTGAAGGATCTTGTTTTCCTTCCTTTTGACGACGTTTACGAGCACGTGTTGCTTTGGAGCGGGTTTGCATAAACGTAACGTAGAACATGGGGGTGAGCAAAGAAGATTCTTTTTGGGTTTTTGTGAACTTTCAATTTTTTTGTGTTTTTGATTGTTTTTAATTTTTTTGGATTTTATTGTGTATTACGTAGACCCGAATCTACCTATCTATCCTCGAACCAATCTCTTGATTAAAGGAGCCTCAAGGAATGAAAATGATCACGTGGAGTGAACGCCTTCGATGACTTTAGAACGTTGGTGGAACACCAAAACGTTCAAGAGGTTTTAATTAATGAAACCAAGAAAATATATATAATACGTAGATAATACTTTGGGCGGCAAAACCCTCGATTAGATTTCAAAATCAAATACTCACAAGTGAACGGGGGAATGAGGTGGCGTGAAACACTTAAGTACCTAACTTCCCTTTAATGGCCTTTTATAGCACGTTGCATATCTATTCACCGTATAGTTCGGATTTTTCAAAATCGAGCTAAAAGAAATATTTATCTATTTTTGCATTCTTCTTTTGGTTTGAGATTCGAATACAATAATTGAGTGATGAAATCCCAATTAAGGTTGTGTTTTCACACTTTTAGAGATATTGTGATTTTATTGTGATACGTATACAATATAGTAATAATATTCATAAAGAAAACGAAAACCCGATAATACGTGTTAATAGAGTTCTATTTAACACAATTACTATTTATGGCTATATATTAAAACAAAATGTTCCAAATTAATCACAACACACCTCCCGGCAGCGACGCCAAAATGATTGTGGTATAAATATGTCTTTTAAGAAAAAGAACGTATAAGCGGTAAGTATTAAGCAAAATGATTTTAGGAAAAATCAAGTGCTAATGACCCAAAGGTAAAACGTTCGTTTCCGAAGGAGGTTGATTGTGTTGTGAAAAACTTGTAAGGTTTTGGATTAATATTGATAAAAAGAAAAAGGAGAGAAAAGAAAATGACGGATACGTTAAATCTAAGCTAAGACATAAAAAACGTAAAATCGTAAAAATAAACAAAATAAAAACTTGCTCTAATAATTCCCAAAAAATTACCAAAAATTCCTAAAAATCAAACTAATGTTTACAAATGATCAAAACTTTTTTAAACCTTTTAATTAATTAATTTTAGTTTTTTAATACTAATTAAAGCCCTAAAATCAATTAAATTAAAAAAAGCCCGAACAAAGATTTTTCTACTTGTAAACCTCAAAAATAACTAAATAAAACTAAAAAGTATTTTTTCAAAATTTTAAACCTATTAAATCTATTAAAAATAATTAAAAACTAAAATAAAATATTAATAATATTAAAAATCAAAAATTTATAAAAAATTCTAAAAACTTGAAAACTAGTTTATTTTAACCTAAGTAATCAGAAAATAAAGTTGAAATTACCAAAATACCCCTATTGGGCCCCCAAATGGGCTTAAAGTGAAAACAGTCCAAAACAATTGGGCTTTTCAGCCCAAAAACCAAAAGTGTACAAAAAGCTCTAAAAAGCCCAGTCCAACTCAAAATTTGATTTTAAACACAAAAGTCTAAAGGCCTAAAAGCTGAAAATGTGCTTATCACAGCTTAAAAGTCAATAAGCTTATCCTTATTGGGCCAATAAGCCCATTAAGCAATAAGCTGATGCCATAAGCTCTACTTAAACACACAACCTTCTTATGAGATTTTAAACCTTTTAGCAAAAAGAAATTCTGAAAAAGACCAAGTAATAAGCCAGAAACTTGAAATTAACTTTTTCACTAAAAGATAAAATAGTCGGGTTTGAGTTCTAGGGGGTTTCAAAAGCTGATTCTTTTTGCAAAAGCTCATAAATAGCTTAACTAAGAATAGTCAACAAGAAAAATCCAAAAAAGTCTAGTGAAATAAGCTGTAGAAGCCAATAAGCACTCTGACAAAGCCAAATAAGTTGGTTTTCTAGTCAAACCTAAACCAAACAAGCTGAAACCTTCCAGAAGTGATAATAAGCTGAGAAAAGTGACACCTATTACAAAATCCAAGTTATTGCATGTACCAATAAGCCAGTTCAAACCAATAAGCACTTATGGGCTTAGTCAACAAAAGTCAACGGATTCCAAATTCAACCAAACTTTCAACAAATGATTATAAGATGGTATTAAGCTTGTTTTGAGCTATTTTGGATGAGGTCTTAAGGTTAAGACCAGTGAACTTGGCTAGTCAGTTGGCTAACCAAGCCTTGTTTTTGGCAAGTATAAGCCAATAAGCTAGTTGGCCTATAAGCTATCAAATAAGCAATCCAAATAGCAAGATACACTCACAAGCATCAAAATATGAGATGAAAAGCAATGGTATAGCAGGGCAAACACTAGATAAACAAATGCAAGTCTAATTCAAGTGGTCACTTTTGCTGAACCAAGACCTTCTTGTGATTGGATCTTCAACGCAAGCAACAAACAGACCAACCAAAGGTTGATAAACCTTCACAAGCTTGGTGTCAACAAGCTTGAAAGAGCTTATAGCTTTTGGTAGGGATTAGCACAAGTAAAAATGCAAATCAGAAACCTAGTTTTGAAAACTTTTCAAACCTTGAAAACCTTTTCAAAACAAAACGTGGCTTAATCAAACCGCCAAAACACTTTCAAAACACTAAATGGAAATCAGAATTTGCTTCTCCTTACAAACTTCAAACAACAAAAAGGAATTACACTTTCAAACTTAGAAAATACCAACTTTTATTAATTTAAAGAAAATTAAAAGAGAGAAAGCAAAAACTAGAATAAGGGATCATCACATGTTGATGTCTCCTTATATAGGCCTTAAGAGGCTGAGATTACAATGTAAAATACTAGAAACCCTAGCTAGAAAATGCCAGAATTGCCCTTGAAGTCTTCTAGATGCTTGTGATATTTTGAGCTGTCCCTTTTGATCTTGAGTGTTCATTTTTCCTTAGGGACCAAGTAGAATACTAAAGCCGTTGATTTTGACACATGGCATTCCTTGGAGAGGAAGTTGTGATGTGATAGGTGGACGTCTTAAATGGTGGGTCCATTCGGTGTTGGGGTGTATGACATGAAGTGTGGGATGTGTTCGTGTGAGGGTGAATTAGTTTTGGGTTAGGGTAATTTGGATTTACCCTTTGGTTTAAGTGGATGGTAACTAGGGAGGATGAATGGTGAAGAGTGTAACTTTTGATCCGAAAAAGGTGGAGAGGAATGTTTGGCGCGTGTTTGTGATGTTTAAACTTTGAGAATGGTAGAAGTGGCCCTTGTATTTTGGTAAAACATGTATAGCAAGTATTTTCAGCTTACAAACCCATATCCTTTGTAATATAAGTTTCAGTTTTCATACTTTTGCCCCAAAAACTTTACAAAAGGGTTTTCAAGGGCTTGTTTTGACATTTCTTGATATTTGAAGGGCTAAACTTGTACATTCTTGGATCTTGAAGGTCTTATTTGTATGTTTGACTTTGAGGAGGACCAATATTGATAATTCCATAATTTTGAGGGACTAATCATGTCAATTCTTCAAAGTTGAGGGACCTTTTTGTAATTTTGACAAACTTTAGGGACCAAACTTGTAATTATGAATATACAAGGGTATAAAGTGTCATTTCTTCAATGATGAAGGACCTCTCTTGTATATCTTCAATTCTTCAAGGACTTATTCTTTAGAAAATCACAACTAGGGCCCGGTTCATTGTGCGACTTCGTTTCTCGTGTTCGTTTTTCCTTGTTTCTTGTGATCTTTTGTCTTTTTCATGATATCCATACCTAAAATACACAAATAACAAACACAAGCATAATATATGGTATTTTATGACATTTATATGCATTTAAAGCCTAAAAAGAACGATGAGATCATGTATAAATGCCATCTCATCAACTACAAAAGTAGAGCGTCCTGCTCGGGGAACACAACATCTCTTATAGACCAAGGACAGCCGTTAAGGGCCAAATCTTGGCAGATTTCATAATCGAGAAATCTGAGGAGGACGAGCCAATGGTACCAAAGGAAGAGATTCCAACTGAACCATGGGTTTTGTTTACTGATGGATCTTCTTGCACGGACGGATCATGAGCAGGCCTCATACTTACAAATCCGGAGGGTATGGAATTCACCTATGCCTTGCGTTTTGAATTCACAATTACGAATAATGAGGCAGAGTACGAAGCACTGATTGCAAGTTTAAAAATCGCGGCTAGGATGGGGGTGCGCAACCTTGAAGCCTACGTGGACTCATGGCTTGTTGCAAACCACATCCTAGGAGGGTATGAAGCCAAGGAGGAGAACATGGTCCAATATCTGGAGAAAGTCAAGTCACTTATCGCTGGTTTTGGCAAGTTCTCTATCAAGTAGGTACCAACAGGCGAAAATAAGAAGGCGGATTCTCTTAGCAAAATCGCATCAACGAGCTTCGCCCATCTCTCCAAACACGTGTTGGTGGAAATACCCAAAGATAAAGTGAAGTCCTTTACATCAAATTTTCCCACCATTCTGGCTAATGCAATCAAGGACAATCTTGAAGACTCCATTAAGGAAGGAGCCAAGAAGGGGGTAAGACAGGGCCTCAACCACATGTCCACACGCATCAAAGAAGATCTCACAGCTGAAGTTGATAATATGTTTTCAGCACACGATATTGTTATGCATAAAGAATATGAGGCTGTTTACAAATGCCAAGGCAATCATCTCAATATTTTGACTGATCATGTTAGTCGAACTATAAACAAGAACTGCAACAGGCTCCTCAAAATCTCTCGCCGATCAAGAAAGGCTCAAAAGAAAATGGTTGATGATTAACAAATGAAGTACCCTTAGGATTGAGATTAACACTCGATGTATGTTCCTTATCAGCATCCACCTCAGTTGAATCACCAGAAACGTGAACACCAATTGATGTTGTCACACCAATAGCCATAGTAATGTTCCCAACATTCAGATCAACCTGAACAATACTAGTATCATGCCTTTCCTTATGAACAGTACTAGTATCATCATTGTCATATCTGCTGCGGGAACATTTCCGTGAACTAGTGTTGAATTTGACATTGATTGTGAGTTCCGAGTTCTGTACGGTTGTGCACAGAAGTCTGTTGTCGGATATTATACCATCAACACCGACTCATCAAATGGTCATATTATTCATATTCACACATTTGGAAAAGAATCGAATGCAAGTCAATACACGTTTTTTAGATTACATCTTGTAGAAAGGTTATCTTTGTTGGTTGGTCATACTAAAATGTTCACGTACTTTGACATAAAAGAAATCGACCTTTTTTATTCGATAAAGTGGTAATTTTTTGATCTATTTTACCCCGAGTGAATTTAACTGATGATTTTTTTATGCTCTTAAGATCACAAGGCAAACGATCTACCTTTACTTTAACTCCACGTTTCAAATTAAACAAGCTACACTTTTTCTTTCCTCTTTTCCTCTACCCTTACGAATAGATCCACGATCTGATCATTCATTTCAAACTTGATCACATATGTTGCTCATACATGATAGACTTGAGCTAGTTTGAAAGTACCGAGCCAATCTTCACCCGGGAGTTAAAAAATATATTCTCACCGATTAACAAGAACAAAAGAATAAGGGAGAGGAGGATAGACAATTCAAATCATGGCACGCCTTCAAAATATTAAACCAGATACCCTTTATGAAAATATATAAAAGCATAGTTAGAAAATCACTTTCCTTTAAAACCATTAATCAAATGAAAAATGTCCAAAAGGCGGCTTTTTTGTATGCCAACGCCACACACAACCATTCAAAAGAAAGGCTAAGGTTAAGAGCTTTAAGAGAGATCTAGGAAGAATTGTATGTTGTTATGTATAAACTTTTATGCACCACATGCCACTTGTTTCTTTTTCCATATCATTTAACCGATAAGTGAAATTTACTAATGATTTTTAAAAAATATTATGATTATAAATTATCGTTCATGTATACATGTATGTATGTAAAAATTTTATCATACGTATATTGTAGTGTTTGTGTGCATATGTACATACACACAGATATCAATCTATATAAGTACGACCGAACTGGTCTTCCTACCTGCCACCATGCATTGTATGCAAATAAATCCCTGATTGGCCTAATATTAATTGTAGAATTCCCATGTGTTGGGGTTTACTTCGTTCCAATAGGGTAAAGATAATCAATAGCCTAAATACGTACCAATGAATTGGTTACCGGATATCACTTGAAGTCGTGTAATCACTTTCAAAGAAGATTATTCGACCCTCTACCTGGGTTAACACAAATACCTCCTTGGTATAAAACCAAGTGTTTGTTCTTGTTTTAGGCACAAATCAAGAACCCTACGCGTTTAAGTGTTTATGCGTCTGTATCTTTCATCATGCAAGTGTGATTACCATTTATAGTGATCACATTCCTAAGAATGTAACTCATAGTCAAAAAATAATGAGTATTAATCGACCAATTAATCTCATTATTTTCCAATGATTACATAGTAGTTACAAAGACCATAATCATGGTCATTAAGTCAATCTTAAACCCCTTTTGAAACGGTCAAAGAGGTTAGAAAGATAACCCACCCGCTGATGGATAGTCTACCCACTGATGGGTAAGCTAGCCACTGACAGGCAAAATCTAGCCCCTGACAAGCCAAAATCTAGCCCCTGACAAGCCAAAATCTAGCCGCTGACAGGCCAAATTTTAGCCACTGACAGGCCAAATTCTATCCTCTGACAGGCATAAACAAACTACTATAATGAGTCCAAGGAGGTTAGAGACTTAATGGGTGTACACTCTGTACCTCCAAACTCATTTGCAAGTCAGATCATATCCCTCAATTGCACTAAATTTTCGACACCATGTATCATAAATTTTCTACCCACACTTTAACATGTGTCATACACTAATTATCCCTCTTAATTTAAATTTGTAAAAACCAGTAACACCACAAAGTAATTACACTCAACCAACCTTCCCACGTGCTTTATTAATATATAATCTAAATTAGATAGTTCCCAATCGGGTGCTATCAACATAAAAAAGAAAAGAGTTGTCCCGAAATTAGATGCAACCTAAGAATACAAGACAATAACAACCTAAACAACTAAAGCAACTAACAGAATCAAACGTTTAAACGTTTACATCTTTTGAGTTTAGTGAGAGAGAAAAAAGAGAAGAGACGTAGATGAATTGTAACACCCCATTTTGATAATGGAATGCCACGCGTAATTATGGCGTGTCATCAAAGCATACAAGGATAAATGTTTAACATTACATGACCATAAACGGAAAATACCAGAATCAAACATCGGTAGTCCAAAAGTAAAGCTCATCACACACAAACATAAGTACTGTAAAGGAAAGGACTAAACAATGTCCATAGCAAGTGTATCAAAGTAAAGATAATGCATAAGTAAAGAAAGGCTAGAAAGCTTCCAGTCCATATGCACGTACGCTTAAAGTCTACGAGCGTCCCTGAGTACCTGCCGTTTTGGGAACATAGAAAAGGAAAACGGCTGAGCAATACTGTAACACCCCCACAAATGCTATGCGCAGCGGAACTACAACATTTGGGTGCTACACAGTTATCATCGCACACAAGATATATCAAACGACTCAAAGACGTAAAAGTCTTGACATTATTTAAACATAGTTAAAATGTACATGTCTACTGTTTTCCAAACCCCAAAAGAATACAATACAGAGTTTGCGTTTAGGTCCCCACTGAATCTCAACCCAAAAATACATTTTCATTCACATGACATAGTATAAAATTATTTTTTTTTAGTGCAAAAAGGGAGGAAAACAAAGTAGACCGCCAAGCCACCACAACTTCCATCCTCGCATGCTCCGCTGCTATCAATCTTGGTTACCTGAAACACATGCTTAAAATCATCAACACAAAGGTTGAGCGAATCTATAGGTTTATCAAATCATAAGTTGAACATAAGTATTAAAAACCAATCATGATCATTCAATAGCATTGTCGTACTCACAATCTATTACTCAAGGATATGACAATTGTGTTTAAGCTCATGACACTAATCCGTTAACTCAATCACCCGCGTAATAATTACCGGCGTGATTCAGATGAAACCAGTGCCCCTTCTAAAGGCATCAGTTGCAATTATACCTTATCTCTCATACAAGATAATCTACCGCAGAACTTACTCAACGTACAGCTTCTCGGCTAGCATTGGGTCGTTAGCCCCGTAGTACTACAAATTGTATAAGCGGCTATTTCCCCCTACTCGAGGGCAAGACAATAGTTAATAGTTCATGAATTTAGGGACTTTTGCAACTAGGTACTCAACACAATTTCGAGGCAACATTCGGGTCCAACAATCAATCAAGACTTATGTTCATTTTCATTTAAATTAGCATGTATCCCCCTCGCGGGTTAAAACATTTGAATAAAGAAAAGAGCGAGGCTATAGACTCACCTTATATAACAAGTAGTCGATAGTTCGAGAGACGGTCACTGACGACGATACGGATGCCCGGGTAAATCAACACCTATCAAACCAAATAACGCGTAATGAGTAATCTCATTTTAAAACCTTATGGTACTGTATAAAATACATAAATACTAGTCACTTGTGACAATTACAACTCACGCCAAAACAAAACGACAAGTGTTACTTGTTTTATACCATTTGTCCTTATTACTAACGTTATCCATTTTTACTCATTTTCGCCGATACTTATCGAAAGTACGGACTATTTTACTATACTTAACCATTTTTATAAAATTTGAAAAAATTCTCAAAAATACTATAAGACCTGTAGAAAACACATATTTAATCCCAATAAAAGTTTTTACTTCTACGACTCATTACTCAACACTTTTCCAAAAACTACGTTTTTCGGACTGAAATTGTACTTTGACCAAGTCGGACTCGTTTGACCCGTTTAAAATACTCCATTGACCCAATTGACACCTAAGTCCTATAATAGACTCAAATACACAGGTTTGAGACCAAAAATAAACTTTCAAACATTTACCAAACTCTATCTATGGTCCCCGGGATTTGACCCAAAACCAAACACAAATTCGGATTGTGTTGATTCTCATCTCCCGGTACACGAATTTCAAAACGTCGTAACTTTTGACTCGTTAGGAGTCGTAAGCTCTACCTTATACCAAATCGAAACTAAGAAGATGCTCTACAAATCTATCCTATCCACAAGACCTGTTTTCAAAATAATTTTTACGAAAATGCCTTAAACTTTCTGCCTAAAATCAACCATACCAAAATCACGCTAACGCTCGTTTTCAAACCCATTTGTCATCATTAGACATCATCCTAAGCATCCCTAATCACAACCAAACAACATTTTCAGTCCTAAACCCCTATTGATCATCAACCTCATAAAACCAAAATCATAAAACAAACATGCAATGTGTTTAACCCATTCAAACACACCCAAAACACCCTTATAAACACAAACCCATGACATTTCATCAAACACCTTGAACACACCCCAAAAATTCGTGGCTTTTAGGGGCTGTGGAGAACCCATAACATAAAACCCATCTTGTTTAATTAATTATCTAGCATTATCAATACACCAATTAAACAAATTCATGATTTAATTAGATCAAAACGTATTTTTGAAAAATCATTGATTCTTGGAAAAATCAAGTTGTTGCATGTTTGATTTTTGTGGTGGGATTTACTTACAATGATGTTAGGAACATGGGACTTTGATTGGTTTTTCAAGAAAACAATTTTTGGTGATGGATTAAGGTGGTGGTGGTGTTGCCGTGAGATAGAGAGAAGAAGGAGGGAGGGAGTGAAATTTTTGAAGTAAATTTTTGTGAAGTGTGTGTTTGGTTGGTTATTTTGTAAAGTTAGGAGGGACCAAAGTGCAATTATGGCTTTCTTTTGGCCTTTATTGAAAACGACCACAAATGTTTGCGGGATTGACTAGTAGTCGGTTTAAAAACTTTACGGAAGTCGGGGGTCGTCCCGAACACTCGAAAATACTTTTAAATGACTCAAACGCACACAAAACGAATATTCACATGGTTCCGACTCGACTTAACACGTAAGAAAAAATAAAATCTCGAAAACTCAAATATCGATCAATCGATAATAAAAGGTAAATTTTGGGCATCCGTCGGTATCGTAGTCGTTATCGGTCCTTCTTAAATCGTCAAACGTTAAATTACGACCGTAACCGTTGGTTTCAACTTAAACCGTCAAATAAATCCACGATAAAAATTCTTAAAAATTTCAAAAATATACGTAAAATAGGATTAAATAAATGACGTTGGGCTCGGGATATCACATCCACAAGTGAGCCTCAACTTACGAGAGATGCTCATACTGAACAGCTCTTGAGACAATAACTTAGCATCTTACGGCACTTTCACGGGTGTTACATCCTCCCCTCCTTAAGGGAGCGACGTCCCGGCGCTCTCCGGTTCTTGTACTCGCATTTTGTACTACTAGGAAGGTAAAGGTACTTCTTCCTAAAGAGGTCTCCACATTCCGACGTGGACTTCGGTTCACGTCTCGAGTTCTATCACACCTTCACCATGGGTATTATGCCTTGCTTCAATCTCTTACCATCATGATCCATGATCTCCACTTCAATTTCCCTAAATTCTTCCCACGGGTATCAACACATCTCTTTCCACAGCTTCTCGCGGTTAGCATATAATTCTTAATCTACACCATTTCTTCCGTAGCTCTCGAATTATTTCAAGTCCATTCAACTGACTTTTTCCTACCTCATTTCACTCAACTGGTGATCTACCTTTTCGTCAACATAATTCTTCAAAAGCTGCAGCTTCAATGCTACCATGGTAAATGTCGTTGTACAAAGGTACTACCAACGGCAATGGTTGATCTCAACAACTACCAAAATCGATCACACACGCTCGGTGCACGTCTTCCAACCTTCGAATCGTCCTTTCACTTAGTTCATCGTCTCACAAAAATAATTACTCACAAAGGAAATCGCACGGGTCGCACATAACCTTATCAAAAACGTTCAAATATACAAGACGGAGTAATTAACACTAGTCATACAAAATCACCTTATCGCAATATTACGTACATATAATCCTAGCTCGTCAAAAAAAACGAATTCATCGATACGGTAATCATCCGACGTATACATAACTCTCTCGAAAACGTCACAATCCAACCAAATACAAAATCCATTATGAAACACATACCACCATATTACGACATGTTTGCAACATAGCCAAACCATGCTAAACCAATCAGTTCAATCAGTTAACCCACGCTTGCTAATCAGCCAAGCCAAGATAAAACAAGAATATTTACATAATTCTCGGATGAGTCCAGTCAAAAGAAAATTGCAAGTTAAAGAAGGTTCAAGAGCTTGCTAGCTATGGATGCATATCCAAAAAGGAATAAAATACATACATATGTCATCGCAGGGTGTTCACACACGGATCCACACACAAAAGATATTACAGGAACACCATCTCACTTCCGTCCAAACGTGGTCAAAATCTCAATAAGCATCGCCGTTCACAGTTAAATATAAAAAGAAATATATTACATGGCACATGTTCTCCATGATCGGACTTCATTGGACAATGTCGTCTCAAGTTCCCACAACTTACGATCACTCGACTAGATCACTCACCACATAAATACATAAAAGCAAAGGGTTTACCACAAAAACATCAACTATGGCTATCTATCGTTTAACCATCGATAATCAAGGATGGTTGAGTCAAGCAAAGAGGATTCCTCACTTTAATAAGCGAAAACGACAATGGAATTGTCTTCCAATTACTGATGCACAGTTGGTAAACTTCAACAGTTTATCGCGTGTCGTTAAACATATCAAAAGAACAAGAAAAGAAAATATATAAGGTACGATACATTCGATGTAGGAGAAATCGTCGTCATTCCCCTCAGAGTCACTTGAACTCTGATTTCCTCTACTTTGGCAGTATTCTATTCTTGTTTAAAATTGCTTCTCAGTGTCGGTACGAGTCCCTTTGGTATTTTATCAACACCCTCGTGATTCCGATGAAATTCGCATGTTACATACACACATAAAAACATTTTCCAAAATTACTCGGTCATAGTGACTTACTAAGTCAACGCCAAACAAAAAGAAAAGATTTCAAAGAACACAAGAAAATTCAAAAATTTTCTTTAAGAATCAAAGAAATTACGACTACTTGCAAAGATGATCCACCATTTTAAAAAGAAACGTTCTCATCCAAACGTCTATCAAAACACTACAAGTTTCAAGATGACCATTTTGTTTGACACGATAGTGCCCTTCCTAAACTATGCATAATTAGCTAGATCATGCATACTTAAGGATCAAGCAACAACAATTAACAAAACAGGACTCTTCCCGAGTTATGCATAGTTAGCTAAGCTGTGCATAATTGAGGATCGAGTGACGACACAAACATTATTATTACATACCAAATATGACTACGAAAGTTTCCGACCTAATCTTCAAAATAATTAAACCATTTGAAATGAAATTTGAAATGGGAAAATATTGTTACCATCGTTTTAAGAAACACATCAAACATCTTTCATACACTTTGAAAACATATTTTTGCTTTGCCTTTTTATGAGAAAATAAATAAATAATTAAATAAAGAAATCGACACCCTTTGCATTTGGTTCACCAAAATATTTCACACACATACATATCTTCAAATAGATTATTCACAAAATAGCGGTAAGGTGGTTCAAGATTAAAGATCATTGCAAGCACAACAAGTAATAAAATCAAAAATCAATGAGATCGAACGAGGTAAACGAGCAAGATAATTGCCAACTAAGATTTAACTACATTAGAAATGAAAATACTTCAAATATATGACAAAAGTCTCGGGATAACAACAACAATCTACGAATACATGGAGTAAAAAAAAATTGAATATCAACACAAGCGTCAAAAATAAAACAATGATCATAATTCCCATCGTCTCAAGTTGCACACACATTCCACCAAGGGTATACGGGAAGAGGAGAATAATCACTTGGTCGAATAGAAACAATTTCACCAGGAAGGTCGAGTTCTTTCACCTCTACAATTCGGTAAAGCGGCTTCGCCTCCTCGCTTTTGTTCGATATAAATAAATAACCAATTAACCAATTTGATGAAGATTTATAGCATCATTCAAGTAAATACAGATTTTTAGGTTCCATTAACCGAAAGAAGAAAAGTTACGGCGTCCATGAACATGACAAAATACACCGGGTGACATACCCTCATTTTCAAGTACTAGCGAAATAGTAGTTTTAAAATAAATATAATAATAATGGTTTCATACCATAGAAAATATTAAAATAAACAATTACATGACTACTCAAGCTCAGATATAGACTCGCAAAGTCGAAGAAGAGGATGTCGGACGATCAAACCATCGTGACTCAAAACATTATATACACATCTTAAGAAAATAATACAAATATTCGTTTGTTGGGTAATCCATTAGCGTATTATAATTAGTGTTACCTTGTACATTGTAAAACCGAACATTTACACATTTTTAATTTGTGTTACACCATTAAAGAATTTATACCTTTCATTTTCCAATCTTTACAACGCTTTCATTTCTGGAAAAATTTCAATCTTTCGGAAATTATTAACATTAGTAGATGCGGTGACTCGGTTATCATAATTGACAAATCATTAGGTTTGAAAATCTCCATACTTGTGTCAAAATCTCTTTAATATCCATATTTTTAAGTACCAAAAACATACGTAGTAAGAATTTCCCAAGTTTTACGTTTTTATTATTACGACTTATATTATCACATATATACACATATCCAACACGACTCAACCTAGTCCCATTAACTCTTAAAAATTCAACCTTTGACTTTTATTACACACATGTTTTCCCCAAAACTGTTTTGTTAAATCATATTCGCGTAATTCGACTCAAATGATAAAGAGGTTTCACGTGGTATTATCTCGGATACTTACTGATTTTAGTCGAGACTTAAATCTCAATAATAATAATATAATAAACAATCAAAATGCTTATCTCAATAATTTTAAAATATATAAAATTCAACTTTTAATTCTTAGCCCATTATCAAATGATTTTAAAATTAACACATCTCGTCGCGGAATAAAACAAAAGATTTTTCAAACGATTTTAAACAAGCATCATCAAATTACACATATTGATTCTCTATAACGACAATTAACAAACAAATGATTTCCAATGACGTTCCATCAATGTTTTAAATTTTATTTCAAGCATTATAATTTCATACTTAAAGTGTATATTCCGATTTTATCCCAGTTTATTTACTACAACGAGTGACGAGTTCTAGTTTACACCAATGCATACGTAAACATAACCTTATGTTTAAAATAAACCAATTTTTACAAAGTTTCTACCTCCAAAACACATGTCCACATCTTCTACTCATGTTTTATATTACAAATCATGCCAAAAGTTTACTACATTGACCCGAAAATTAATTCATACTAAATTCGAAGCTACATATACTCACTAGTCATATCACAAATTTTATTATAAACTCCTTTCTCAAATTTATTTAAACAAATTCTTAACAAATCCATCACAATCTTTTAGTATCAAATTTTAATATATGAAAACAAGGATTTCACGAGTAATACAAGTTACTTATTACGATTTACCAACCAAGGTTGAAGGAAAAATAATTTCACAATGTCCGTTTATTCTCTACACGAATTTTACTTGTTACAAAACACATCATACGTCATTTTTATCCGAAAGTTTCATTCACCAAATATTAAATATATAAAACACTTTATGTTTAAATCATTCAATCAACAAAGTTCGATGCTTATTTAACTCACACAATTGACGGACCTCGTCATATAAAATATCGAATTCAAATAATGAGACAACAAGACAAATGAAATAAACGAAGCGAGAATACGTATGTCAACTAAGTGTTGTTATCGGCCTCGGATGAGTCTCGAAATCGTACACCACAAAATTAACACAAACCAACCAAATTCTAAGTTATCGCGATTGATCACAACGCTAGTCAAATTTTAAAACACATCTTTAAATCCAAGTAGAATAGTAAACAATGATTAAATGGCAACACGCCTCGACCATGTTTCATAATATACACACATGATTCGCCGTTACGATGTACGCATCGTTGATTATACTTCGTCTATATTATAGTTACGTGAACTAACATATCAAACCCATTAGGAATAAAGGAAATAAAGTAATACGTAAGTAAATTACGTATCAAAAGAAAATGTCCAAAATGACACATCACAGTGCGATAACGACAATTGAGATCACTCTAGTCGATATAAAATATGTTACGAAGCATCATTTACGTATATAGAGTATTAAACGAGGTTCACACTCGATTATTCGATCAATAAATTAATTATCAAAATTGATAATTAGCGGTAAGGCCGAATTCTCAGCAAAATCGTATTTTAATGTACGATAATTACTCAAGGACCATTGCTTCACGTGCAATGCCTTTAAATACCATAGTATATACATACTTATACATACAACCATTCCTACATACACGTAGGATTACAACGCGGTGTTGCCATGTAATGCAATGTAGCCCGTTATGCCAATTACATGCAACATATACGATAATCTTTACAGGAATTTGCAAATTACGATGATAAGTACTCAACGTACAAAACAATATATCTCAATATATATCAAAGTAATTACTTACTAAATACTAGGGAATTCATATCAATTTTGAGGGATACATCTAAAATATAAAGCAATGCTAAAGAATTCTTACCGGAGCCATGCAGGATAGTTGTGTGCTTGGACAATTTCTTACGACACCAAAAGTTATAGTTTAGGATTTTTCAAAACGACCTAGTTCTCTATAACTCATGGCTCTGATTACCAATCTGTAACACCCCCACAAATGCTATGCGCAGCGGAACTACAACATTTGGGTGCTACACAGTTATCATCGCACACAAGATATATCAAACGACTCAAAGACGTAAAAGTCTTGACATTATTTAAACATAGTTAAAATGTACATGTCTACTGTTTTCCAAACCCCAAAAGAATACAATACAGAGTTTGCGTTTAGGTCCCCACTGAATCTCAACCCAAAAATACATTTTCATTCACATGACATAGTATAAAATTTTTTATTTTTTTAGTGCAAAAAGGGAGGAAAACAAAGTAGACCGCCAAGCCACCACAACTTCCATCCTCGCATGCTCCGCTGCTATCAATCTTGGTTACCTGAAACACATGCTTAAAATCGTCAACACAAAGGTTGAGCGAATCTATAGGTTTATCAAATCATAAGTTGAACATAAGTATTAAAAACCAATCATGATCATTCAATAGCATTGTCGTACTCACAATCTATTACTCAAGGATATGACAATTATGTTTATGCTCATGACACTAATCCGTTAACTCAATCACCCGCGTAATAATTACCGGCGTGATTCAGATGAAACCAGTGCCCCTTCTAAAGGCATCAGTTGCAATAATACCTTATCTCTCATACAAGATAATCTACCGCAGAACTTACTCAACGTACAGCTTCTCGGCTAGCATTGGGTCGTTAGCCCCGTAGTACTACAAATTGTATAAGCGGCTATTTCCCCCTACTCGAGGGCAAGACAATAGTTAATAGTTCATGAATTTAGGGACTTTTGCAACTAGGTACTCAACACAATTTCGAGGCAACATTCGGGTCCAACAATCAATCAAGACTTATGTTCATTTTCATTTAAATTAGCATGTATCCCCCTCGCGGGTTAAAACATTTGAATAAAGAAAAGAGCGAGGCTATAGACTCACCTTATATAACAAGTAGTCGATAGTTCGAGAGACGGTCACTGACGACGATACGGATGCCCGGGTAAATCAACACCTATCAAACCAAATAACGCGTAATGAGTAATCTCATTTTAAAACCTTATGGTACTGTATAAAATACATAAATACTAGTCACTTGTGACAATTACAACTCACGCCAAAACAAAACGACAAGTGTTACTTGTTTTATACCATTTGTCCTTATTACTAACGTTATCCATTTTTACTCATTTTCGCCGATACTTATCGAAAGTACGGACTATTTTACTATACTTAACCATTTTTATAAAATTTGAAAAAATTCTCAAAAATACTATAAGACCTGTAGAAAACACATATTTAATCCCAATAAAAGTTTTTACTTCTACGACTCATTACTCAACACTTTTCCAAAAACTACGTTTTTCGGACTGAAATTGTACTTTGACCAAGTCGGACTCGTTTGACCCGTTTAAAATACTCCATTGACCCAATTGACACCTAAGTCCTATAATAGACTCAAATACACAGGTTTGAGACCAAAAATCAACTTTCAAACATTTACCAAACTCTATCTATGGTCCCCGGGATTTGACCCAAAACCAAACACAAATTCGGATTGTGTTGATTCTCATCTCCCGGTACACGAATTTCAAAACGTCGTAACTTTTGACTCGTTAGGAGTCGTAAGCTATACCTTATACCAAATCGAAACTAAGAAGATGCTCTACAAATCTATCCTATCCACAAGACCTGTTTTCAAAATAATTTTTACGAAAATGCCTTAAACTTTCTGCCTAAAATCAACCATACCAAAATCACGCTAACGCTCGTTTTCAAACCCATTTGTCATCATTAGACATCATCCTAAGCATCCCTAATCACAACCAAACAACATTTTCAGTCCTAAACCCCTATTGATCATCAACCTCATAAAACCAAAATCATAAAACAAACATGCAATGTGTTTAACCCATTCAAACACACCCAAAACACCCTTATAAACACAAACCCATGACATTTCATCAAACACCTTGAACACACCCCAAAACCCCAAAAATTCGTGGCTTTTAGGGGCTGTGGAGAACCCATAACATAAAACCCATCTTGTTTAATTAATTATCTAGCATTATCAATACACCAATTAAACAAATTCATGATTTAATTAGATCAAAACGTATTTTTGAAAAATCATTGATTCTTGGAAAAATCAAGTTGTTGCATGTTTGATTTTTGTGGTGGGATTTACTTACAATGATGTTAGGAACATGGGACTTTGATTGGTTTTTCAAGAAAACAATTTTTGGTGATGGATTAAGGTGGTGGTGGTGTTGCCGTGAGATAGAGAGAAGAAGGAGGGAGGGAGTGAAATTTTTGAAGTAAATTTTTGTGAAGTGTGTGTTTGGTTGGTTATTTTGTAAAGTTAGGAGGGACCAAAGTGCAATTATGGCTTTCTTTTGGCCTTTATTGAAAACGACCACAAATGTTTGCGGGATTGACTAGTAGTCGGTTTAAAAACTTTACGGAAGTCGGGGGTCGTCCCGAACACTCGAAAATACTTTTAAATGACTCAAACGCACACAAAACGAATATTCACATGGTTCCGACTCGACTTAACACGTAAGAAAAAATAAAATCTCGAAAACTCAAATATCGATCAATCGATAATAAAAGGTAAATTTTGGGCATCCGTCGGTATCGTAGTCGTTATCGGTCCTTCTTAAATCGTCAAACGTTAAATTACGACCGTAACCGTTGGTTTCAACTTAAACCGTCAAATAAATCCACGATAAAAATTCTTAAAAATTTCAAAAATATACGTAAAATAGGATTAAATAAATGACGTTGGGCTCGGGATATCACATCCACAAGTGAGCCTCAACTTACGAGAGATGCTCATACTGAACAACTCTTGAGACAATAACTTAGCATCTTACGGCACTTTCACGGGTGTTACAAATACGCTCAGTGCACGGATGTACAATAAAGCATGAATAGGATAAGCATATAACATATAACAGCGAAAGAAACTAAGTCCCGAATAACCTGGTTAAGTCTTGGTAAAACTGGTTTTATAGTTTGAAAAGCCTTATATTTATCTTATAAAAATCTGTTTAACATATTCTACCATTAGCCAATATAGGTCATGAAAATCCACCGTGTATGAATACTTGGAGGGGTGACCTCATCATGCAAATTAGAGGGGCTGCCTCTAATTTAATATACTGGTTTGGGTAAGAGGGATCAGCTCCTTGTGAAGGATGCAAGGCACACACCACATTCACACTGAGTAATCTGCTGAAAAACATGTAACTAGGATGCACCCATACGCCCCACATGATAAATATAATAATATGGCCAAAAGCTGAAGGGACGCCACGAGCAATCACTCCGCCGTGGTGAAGTCATAACATCAGTGCCTCTAATGTTATGGTTATGGTACCTCCATAACTAGGTAAAACTGGTCATGCATGTATATGGCTATAGGTATTCTAAATTAAACATAAGCAAATCAAACATATAAACTTATACTACGAGAAAATAGTTGGCTGCATACGGGGAATCCTAATAAGGAAAGAATGTCCATACTGAAAGGACGGGAATCCGTACCTTATGTCCAGTGAACGAAGAAGACGAACTGAGGAGAATCCTACTTCAGTATCACTAATGCTACATAAATACATACGTGTATAAGTATCTGATCACTAAATACGTAACTGGTTTTATGTCGTGTCTTAGCTTATTTTATACGTTCATGTCATGTTTTATTGTTTTAAGCTTTAAACTGTGTTTATCTTATATTCTGTCTTTTCTGATTAAGTAATACTTGTATTTGATAAATTATTATACTTACTATGTAATAATAAGTAACTTTCTAAAAATAGCAAGTTTCCTAAAATAGAAAGTTTCCAAAAATAGAAAGTTACCGAAAATAGAAAGTTTTCAAAAATAGAAAGTGTCCAAAAATAGAAAGTTTCCAAAAATAGAAAGTTTCCAAAAATAGAAAGTTTCCAAAAACAGATTAGCTGCCTTAATTAAATAAGTTTCTAAAAATAGAAAGTTTCCATAAATAGATTAGCTGCCTTAATTAAATAAGTTTCTAAAAGTAGAAAGTTTCCATAATTAGATATAAGCTGCTTAAATAAGCTAAGTATACAAGCTTAAGTGTTTTCTGATTATTTTTCTAAGTCATAATGATATAAGGTATAGTTTATTAATTATTACATGTAATTTAAATAAACTATAGGTTAAAAGTATTTAATTAAATATATCATGTTTTTAATTAAATAAAGTTAAATACTTTGGTTAAAACATGTATTATTAATTATTAATAATATAACCTAAGTCATGTTAATTAATTAATTATAGCCATGGTTTTTAATAATTAATTAATTAATTAGTCTAGAAAATATAAATACTTAGGTTAAAAATTCATGAATCTAATAATTAAATTATAAGTCATGTTTTATTAAATTAATCATGTCATATAATTATTAATTTAATTTTAACATATGATTATTAAAACATAACTTTAACATAAACCATGAACCGGATCGTGACTAGAAACCATGAACCGGACTCGAAATCAACTCAATACCCCGAACCACTTCGGGGTTCCCCCTTGTTTGTTGCTGCCGTGGGACCCACACCACCAAACCGAGACCTGTGGTCTCGGTGGTGGTCTATAAGCCAAACCGAGACCCCCTTGGGGTTCGGTTCAGGCGCCGGCCAAACAAAACACCCTTAAATCCTCTTTTTTGATTTACCCCATAACCATTTTCATGTTTAGTTTATGTTTTTAATTAGGTTTTTATAAACATCATGTTCTTATTTAATTTATTAAATCAAAACAAAAGAAAAAGGATTAAAAAGGTATACCGAATGCGTGGATCTAACGAGGATGAACACACACGAACACTTGCACAAAAACCAGGATCAAAATCAAACGAACACCCACATTTCTTGTGTTGTATGCGGCGGCCAAAGAGAGCAAATAAGGAGAAGGAGAAAACTTTTTTAGGTTTTTGATTTAGTTTACTGTAAAGTGAAAAGTGAATACAAGAATTCACATTAACCCTTGTTAGTTAAAAATTTAGATGGACTTGGCCCATCTCTTGATGTAGCCGCGGGTAAAGGGGCCCCACATGGGGTACCCGTACCGTTTTTCGTGTCTCGTTATTTAAGTGTTCGTTCGTGTTTATTTGTGTTCGTGTTTTATGTGTTCTCGTTAAATATTAACCGTGACTTAATATATTTATTCGTGCTCGTAATAAATATATATACGTAATTAATATTAGTTCGTGATTTAATTACGTTCATGATTTCATGATCGCATGTTCGTGATTAATTATTGTTAAATAATTATTGTGTGTTCGTACGTAATAAATACTTATCTTGTTCTAACACTTACGTAATACGTAAAATCCTAACACGTGAACGTAATCATACTATAAAAGGAAAGTTTTAATCTAGTACGTACGATCTTAAGGGTACTATTCATGGTAAAAGCATGCGGGTTTTACAACTCTTCCCCCCCTAAAAAGAATAATTCGTCCCGAATTATAGATAGAGTAAACTGGAAAAGAAGAACATACCCGAATTCAAAATATAAAATGAGGGTAAGAAGCCCGGATAGACTCCTCTGTTTCCCAAGTGGCTTCTCGCTCGGTATGATCCCTCCAAAGGATTTTGACGAATGAAATCGTCTTCCTTCTCATGACTCGTTCTTGTCTGTCAAGAACTCGTTCGGGTTCTTCTATGAAAGTGAGATCTTCACGTATCTGTTCCAGTGGATACTGAACCATGTGAAGGGGATGATACTGGTACCCTCTGAGTAAGGACACATGAAACACATTGTGTACATGTGAAAGCTGCGGAGGTAACGCTAACCGGTAAGATACTTCACCGACTCGTTCAATGATATCAAACGGTCCGATGAAACGAGGACTGAGCTTTCCTTTAATCCCGAAGAGTCTAACACCACGTGCCGGCGAAACCTTAAGGAAGACGTGATCTCCTACGTTAAAATGCATGTCCCTACGATGCTTATCGGTGTAACTCTTCTGACGTGATCGTGCTTCCTGAAGTTTCTGCTTAGCTACTGCGATCTTTTCATTGGTCATCTCTATGATTTCTGGTCCTTCAAGTGTTCGCTCGCCAACCTGATCCCAGCAGATTGGGGCGCGACACTTTCTGCCATACAACATCTCGAAAGGAGCACACTTGATACTTGCGTGCCAACTGTTGTTGTATGCAAACTCCACCAAACAGATGTAATCGTCCCAATAACCCGTCCATTCCAACGTACAAGACCTCAACATGTCTTCCAATGTCTGAATCATTCGCTCCGACTGTCTGTCTGTTTGAGGATGAAAAGTCGTGCTAAGCTTAAGTTGTGTACCCCAAGCTTTCTGCAGACTCTTCCAAAATCGCGAAGTGAAACGAGGATCTTTGTCTGAGACGATGCTGGATGGAGCACCGTGGAGTCTCATGATCTCTCTTCTATACGTATCGGCGAGTTTACTTACCGGATCTTCCTTACGGATCGGTAAGAAATGAGCTGATTTGGTAAGTCGCTCTACGATAACCCAAATTGCATCGTGCTTCCTCTTGGTAGGCGGAAGACCAGTAACAAAATCCATGGTGATTTTATCCCACTTCCACTCTGGATTATCTAACTGTTGAATGAAACCGCCAGATCACTGATGCTCGATCTTAACCTGCTGGCAGGTAAGACATTTGGAGACATAAGTGGCCACATCCTGTTTCATACCACTCCACCAAAAGTACTGCTTGATGTCATGGTACATCTTAGTCGAACCAGGATGTATAGAGAATGGGGAGCTATGAGCTTCAGCTAACAAGGCTTCCCAGAGTGCTTGGTCATCAGGAACACAAAGTCTCGTGCCCTGCCATACGATACCATTTGCATCGACTCTGAATTCCGTCTGTTTCTCCAAATTCTGTACTATCGCCCAGATTTCTCCATCATCTTTCTGAGCTTCCTTGATCTTAGAGAGTAACTCGGGTTCTACTCTAAGATTAGCCCAGTAACCGTGTTGTCCACGTACCATGATCTTGATGTCTAGTCGCTCCATTTTTCTTATGATTTCCTCCTCAATTTTAATGCCGTTGATCATTCCGGACTTCCTGCTAAGAGCATCTGCTACTACATTTGCCTTTCTGGGATGATACTGTAGATTAATGTCATAATCCTTCAATAGCTCTAACCATCTCCTCGGCCTCATGTTCAATTCACGTTGAGTAAGGATATACTTCAAGCTCTTGTGGTCCGTGAAAATGTCACATGATTCTATATATAAGTAGTGCCTCCATATCTTCAATGCAAACACGACTACAGCAAGTTCCAAGTCATGCGTGGGGTAATTTTCTTCATAAGGCTTAAGCTGTCGTGAAGAGTACGCGATCACTTTCCCATATTGCATGAGAACACAGCCAAGTCCCTTCCCCGATGCATCACTGTAGATTTGAAATCCACCCGTACCAGATGGGAGAGTAAGAATAGGTGCAGATACTAGCTTCTGCTTTAGGTCTTCAAAGCTCTTCTCTCGTTCTTCAGTCCAGACGAATTTCTCTCCTTTCCGCATCAGTTTGGTCAATGGTAGTGCTAAGCGGGAAAAGTTCTCCACGAACCTACGGTAATAGCCAGCTAAGCCTAAGAAACTGCGGACTTTCGTCGCTGATGTCGGCCTCGGCCACTTAGTAATGCCAACCAGCTTTGTACGCGGGGTCACAACCCATAGCATTGAAAATCTTCTTGATGTGAGCCAACCAGCTTTCAGCATCACTAGGGCTATCTGTTTTCTCAAAAGCTCGAGGACGGAGCTTGTTGAATCTCTCCAGCCATACTGCCAACGTCACTGGAGGAGGAGGAGGAGGTACTTGGTTATGCTGTTGATTGTTGGCAGCTTGAACCTCAGCCCTGATGTCATTCCTCAGTTTAGGAAGCAAAGCTTGCATTGCAGCTTGGATTGCAGCATTGAGTTGTTCCTGTTCGTGTGTAAGAACCATCTGACAGTATAACATAAAACATATGATTAACAGCTCAAAACATAAAATATATATATTCATGAAAAAAAATTATACCAATAAATCCAGAGAAAAATTTTATGCAAGAAAATTTGTGTATGAATGCATGATGCAGTTTTATGAAAACTTTAGTATGCTCGAGAGTAAACGCCTATGGTCAGTTCACCCAAAACAAAAGACATGGCGAGGGGACGCCTATGGGTCGGTCCAAAATTTAAAAGTTTTGATAAAACACATGCGACTAAATAGGGCCAGTCCTGTACCAACCATTACTTAGTCATAAAACTGCGACAATGACATATTTATGTATGCATAAAAATGATGAATGCATGAAAACGACTGTCAGTTCTAGGAAGACCATAGTGACTACCCACTAATCACAGGTCATATTTTGAGAGCCTACAGGTCGAAGCCTTGGCTCTGATACCATAATTGTAACACCTCATTTTGATAATGGAATGTCACGCGTAATTATGGCGTGTCATCATAGCATACAAGGATAAATGTTTAACATTACATGACCATAAAAGGAAAATACCGGAATCAAACATCGGTAGTCCAAAAGTAAAGCTCATCACACACAAACATAAATACTGTAAAGGAAAGGACTAAATAATATCCATAGCAAGTGTATCAAAGTAAAGATAATGCATAAGTAAAGAAAGGCTAGAAAGCTTCCAGTCCATATGCACGTACGCTTAAAGTCTACGTGCGTCCCTGAGTACCTGCCGTTTTGGGAACATAGAAAAGGAAAACGGCTGAGCAATACGCTTAGTGCACGGATGTACAATAAAGCATGAATAGGATAAGTAGATAACATATAACAGCGGAAGAAACTAAGTCCCGAATAACCTGGTTAAGTCTTGGTAAAACTGGTTTTATAGTTTAAAAAGCCTTATGTTTATCTTATAAAAATCTGTTTAACATATTCTACCATTAGCCAATATAGGTCATGAAAATCCACCGTGCATGAATACTTGGAGGGGTGACCTCATCATGCAAATTAGAGGGGATGCCTCTAATTTAATATACTGGTTTGGGTAGGAGGGATCAGCTCCTTGTGAAGGATGCAAGGCACACACCACATTCACACTGAGTAATTTGCTGAAAAACATGTAACTAGGATGCACCCATATGCCCCACATGATAAATATAATAATATGGCCAAAAGCTGAAGGGACGCCACGAGCAATCACTCCGCCGTGGTGAAGTCATAACATTAGTGCCTCTAATGTTATGGTTATGGTACCTCCATAACTAGGTGAAACTGGTCATGCATGTATATGGCTATAGGTATTCTAAATTAAATATAAGCAAATCAAACATATAAACTTATACTACGGGAAAATAGTTGGCTGCATACGGGGAATCCTAATAAGGAAAGAATGTCAATACTGAAAGGACGGGAATCCGTACCTTATGTCTAATGAACGAAGAAGACGAACTGAGGAGAGTCCTACTTCGGTATCACTAATGCTACATAAATACATACGTGTATAAGTATCTGATCACTAAATACGTAACTGGTTTTATGTCGTGTCTTAGCTTATTTTATACGTTCATGTCATGTTTTACTGTTTTAAGCTTTAAACTGTGTTTATCTTATATTCTGTCTATTCTGATTAAGTATTACTTGTATTTCATGTATTATTATACTTACTGTGTAATAATAGGTAACTTTCTAAAAATAGCAGGTTTCCTAAAATAGAAAGTTTCCAAAAATAGAAAGTTACCAAAAAAAGAAAGTTTCTAAAAATAGAAAGTTTCCAAAAATAGAAAGTTTCCAAAAATAGAAAGTTTCCAAAAATCGAAAGTTTTCAAAAATAGATTAGCTGCCTTAATTAAATAAGTTTCTAAAAATAGAAAGTTTCCATAAATAGATTAGCTGCCTTAATTAAATAAGTTCTAAAAATAGAAAGTTTCCAGAATTAGATATAAGCTGCTTAAATAAGCTAAGTATACAAGCTTAAGTGTTTTCTGATTATTTTTCTAAGTCATAATGATATAAGGTATAGGGTATTAATTATTACATGTAATTTAAATAAACTATAGGCTAAAATTATTTAATTAAATATATCATGTTTTTAATTAAATAAAGTTAAATACTTAGGTTAAAACATGTATTATTAATTATTAATAATATAACCTAAGTCATGTTAATTAATTAATTATAGCCATGGTTTTGAATAATTAATTAATTAATTAGTCTAGAAAATATAAATACTTAGGTTAAAAATTCATGAATCTAATAATTAAATTATAATCTAAGTCATGTTTTATTAAATTAATCATGTCATATAATTATTAATTTAATTTTAACATATGATTATTAAAACATAACTTTAACATAAACCATGAACCGGATCGTGACTAGAAACCATGAACCGGACTCGAAATCAACTCAATACCCCGAACCACTTCGGGGTTCCCCCTTGTTTGCTGCTGCCGTGGGACCCACACCACCAAACCGAGACCTTGTGGTCTCGGTGGTGGTCTATAAGCCAAACCGAGACCCACTTGGGGTTCGGTTTAGGCGCCGGCCAAACAAAACACCCCTAAATCCTCCTTTTTGATTTACCCCATAACCATTTTCATGTTTAGTTTATGTTTTTAATTAGGTTTTTAAAAACATCATGTTCTTATTTAATTTATTAAATCAAAACAAAGAAAAAGGATTAAAAAGGTATATCGAATGCGTGGATCTAACGAGGATGAACACACACGAACACTTGCACAAAAACCAAGATCAAAATCAAACGAACACCCCCTTTTCTTGTGTTGTATGCGGCGGCCAAAGAGAGCAAAGAAGGAGAAGGAGAAAACTTTTTTAGATTTTTGATTTAGTCTACTGTAAAGTGAAAAGTGAATACAAGATTTCACATTAACCCTTGTTAGTTAAAAATTTAGATGGGCTTGGCCCATCTCTTGATGTAGCCGCGGGTAAAGGGGCCCCACATGGGGTACCCGTACCGTTTTTCGTGTCTCGTTATTTAAGTGTTCGTACGTGTTTATTTGTGTTCGTGTTTTATGTGTTCTCGTTAAATAATAACTGTGACTTAATATATTTATTCGTGCTCGTAATAAATATATATACGTAATTAATATTAGTTCGTGATTTAACTACGTTCATGATTTCATGATCGCATGTTCGTGATTAATTATTGTTAAATAATTATTGTGTGTTCGTACGTAATAAATACTTATCGTGTTCTGACACTTACGTAATACGTAAAATCCTAACACGTGAACGTAATCATACTATAAAAGGAAAGTTTTAATCTAGTACGTACGATCTTAAGGGTACTATTCATGGTAAAAGCATGAGGGTTTTACATGAATAATATGTGTCCAAACCCTAGCAAATGAGTAAGCGAAGAATATATACTCCAGCAACTTTGTAGGTTTGGCACAAACACCCTTTGAAGACCTACACACTCGACAAATAAACAAAAGTAACAAAAGAGTTACAAAAGTAACCCTTCAACAATTAGAAAGTTTGCATAATAAACCAGTATATTCAACACCCCTCCTCAAACTTTTTCTTCAAACAGATTACTCAATTTTAGAAGATAAAACAGCTTGTTATGCTAATAAGAACCTAAACCTTTTGTCAAAATGTCAGCAATTTGATTTTCAGGATCAACTTTGATAGTTTTAATTAAACTAGAGGCAACCTTTTCTCTGATAAGGTGAACATCAAGATCAAAGTATTTGGTTTTCTCATGCATAACAGAATTGGCAACAATCTGTATGGCAGAGTTGTTGTCACAAAACAAGGAAACAGGAATAACATTCTCAATCTTAAGATCTTTAAGGATCTTAACAAGCCACATTATCTCACAAGTAACAGAGGCCATAGACCTGTATTCTGCTTCAGTAGAAGATCCAGACAAGGTACTATGTTTCTTACTTTTCCAAGAGACAAGATTACCACACACAAAAACACAGTAACCAGTAACAGACCTTCTTGTGAGCTTACACTTAGCCCAATCAGAATCAGCATAGGCTTTAACAAAGTTAGTGTTATTCTTGGTAAAGGCAAGACCAACACCAAGAGTACGTTTCAAGTACTTGAGCACTCTAAGAGCAGCCTCAAGATGGGATTGTAAGGGAGCATGCATATGCTGACTCAAACAATGCACATAATGGGAAATATCAGGCCTGGTATTACATAGGTAAATCAACTTTTCAACAAGCTTTTGGTAAGCAGTAATATTCTTAAGGTATCCATCATAAAATATTTCCTTATGGTTTAGAATAGCATTTTCAGGCATAGGAGTAGCTACAGGCTTGCAAGCAAGGAGCCCATGCTCATGCAACAATTCAATGCAATATTTCCTTTGATTAATACTCAAACCATTTTGAACATTTAATACTTCAATACCAAGAAAATACTTCAGTTCCCCAAGATCTTTGATTTTAAATTTATCATTTAGAAGGGTTTTGACTTTAGAATTCTCATGTAAGTTGTGTGACAACCATGGTTTTGAGGTTCGTCAATTAGTTTTATTTTGTCCATATTTCGTGGAATTACGTGTCTTTATGTGTTTATGAGTTATGTGGTGTGAATAGAGTGTGGTTTGACATCGTTTTCGGGTACGGGGTACCATGTGAGTGAAACGATGTGTGATTGTTTCATGTTCATGAGCTCACATAGTAGTGACTATGAAATATGATGGTGTTATTTAGTGGTTTTACGTATACGTATATGTATTATAGAAAATCGTATTTTTACGATTTAGGGTTGTGCATTTAGGGGTCTCGGATGAGCTATTTAGTCACGGGAATAAATTACGGGATGGCTTTAAGTCATTTAGGACATAATTATATAGTTTATTTCATATTCTAAGAGTTTTTATAAAATTGTATATTTTTATGTCTTTTACGGTATACGCGTAAATTTGACGAGTTTTACGGTTTTGAGGTTTTGGAGGTTTTTGGAGCTGAAACAAATTAAGGTAAATTAAGTTAATATTATTAATAAATTAATTATTAATAACAAGAAAATAAAAATAAAAATAATAATAAAGGGGGTCGGTTTGGACGACGCAAGAAAAAAAGAAGGAAAAGCCCAAAACAGGCCCAATGGACTTGTAATGGGATTAGGGGGCCTTTAGGACTTAACCAAACCTAAACCTTAACCAAAATAATCAGATTTTTAACCTCCATAACAGCTCCTAGCCAAACTTCAACAATGGTGGCCAATTAGGGTTTCAAAAATAAAGATCTTCCATTGATTTCTAAGGTAAAACCTTCAAAACCCTTGTTCTATTAATGATTTTAATCAGTTTAATCATGTAACTGATCTTATGATGGATTAGGGTTTGTGAGTTTTCTTAGATTAGTGATATTAGGGTTTATATTAATTGATTACTTTGGTTATTATGAAGATTAGTGATAGTAATTAGGGTTTAATCATGTTTAAAGTCGTATTTAAAAACTGGGCAGAATTTTTGGTCCATTGTTTTGATCATATCTAGAGTTCTACAAACTTTTAAATTTAGAATATTATGTCCCTGGAAAGGTAATTGAATTAGCTTTCAAATGAAAGGAAGTAGAACTAAATTTGAGGTAGGGAAGTGGGTCAAAAACAGATACATTAGTCGGGTGTCAAAACAGTTTTAGGATCAGCCTGTTTTCATTTAATATTTTGAATTGTTTGGGATACTTAGGGTTATAATTGGAGCTTCAAATGAACATGAGGTTTAGATTTTATATTAAATAAAAGATCTGGAGAAGGGCTAAGCAAATGGGATAGGGTAAGACCCGCTGGTCATAACAAACTTTTCATATGTTCAAAATCAGTAAATTATGAATAGGTAAAAGTGTATATATATATATATATATATATATATATATATATATATATATATATATATATATATATATATATATATATATATATATATATATATATATATATATATATATATATATATATATATATATATATATATATATATATATATATATATATATATATATATATATATATATATATATATGGAGGCCTTAACAGTAGCTTTAAAGTTGAGGCCAAATGGGAGAGTTATCTAACACATGTAAGGGCATAGGGTTTCTTTTACGGGGCATGTTATTTTTTTAAGGGGGTGTTCGACCAATAGTTTGAAGTATGAAAAACGGGACTGT
This sequence comes from Glebionis coronaria, assembly GCA_025667525.1. Taxonomy (NCBI): domain Eukaryota; kingdom Viridiplantae; phylum Streptophyta; class Magnoliopsida; order Asterales; family Asteraceae; genus Glebionis; species Glebionis coronaria. The sequence continues at coordinate 574,493,856 of CM046876.1, forward strand.
TTTGGGTTAAATGCTAACGGGACGAGTTATGAACTAAACTTAGTTAAGGGCTTTATATAGGGGTGTAATGAGATTCATATGGCATATAAATGGGGTTAAGTTGTAGGAGAAGGTTAGATATCCATCATAGATTGATGAGCCATTTTGGTATGTGGCTCATGTCTTGATTGTATACGTTTGTGTGTTTTGATTTGTGCTAGAGCGCGGGTACTTGGAGAAGCTTGTTCAGGTGAGTTTCATAGTCCCATGTCTTTTTATGATTTGATTTCCAGATGGGATGGAAGAGACACTGTATGGTTTTGTAAAAAATGATGTGAATGTTTTTTTGGTTTGAGATGGACTTGTGTGTACACTTATGTGATTAACTGCTATGTGATTCTTGATTGTGTTTATGATTTGGATCGGGGGACACTACCGTCTCAGTTATTATGGTTTGACTTGGTACCAAGGGGATGTTGACAAGGCGGGGCCTTGGGATTGGTTCATAGGTGTATGGGCGCCTATGGGACCATGGTTATTGGTAAGGCTTGAAGCCTTGGAATTGTGGTTATTGGTAAGGCTTGGAGCCTTGGATTTGTGGTGATTGGTTAATCTTGAATGCTAGTTGTTAATAAATAATTGTAGCACATTGTCCATATGTTCTTTTGGTAATGGTTGTTATTCCCAGCTTATAACTGATTTGGCATTGGAGTCTAAACCTATGACTCTCACCAACATTATGTTGACGTGTTTTAGTGTCTCTTTCAGGTGAGAATATGGTTAAGCGTGAGAATAGGAGTGGCTAGCTGGAAGGCTTAGGATTGCATTTGGAGGAACCCCCTTTCCTCTTAGTCTTTATTTATGTTTGAATAAGTGATACTTTATAGACACCTATATGTTTGTCATTTGTTAATTGTATGTCTTTGGTAAGAGGTAGACCTGTTACCTATTTACCTAGACGCCTGCATTATTTGAGATATCTTCATGACATTATGTCACCATTTATGATATTTCCATTTCGTTTAGTTATCTCTATAGACACGCTATTGTTGTGATGATATCCATACGTCACGCCCCATATTCCGCCATGGTGGGGTGTGACAGAATGGTATCAGAGCCAATGGTTATAGAGAATTAGGTTGCCTAGCCTAGTCTATAGCTTAAGGATCCCTGCATATAGGCGTCACAGGATTACGTGTGGTCTTGATTGTATTATCCTAAATTTTATTTTTTGTGAATTTTGACTAGTATGAGTTGAACTGTAGTTTCCCATACTTAGCCATCTGTTAATTTATGTTTTGCTTTTGATATATAAATTACTTTCACCATAGTAAGTTATTTGGCGTACCTAATGTATAGTATTTTTCTTTTGATGTTTAAGTCATGTTCCCTAAGAATCATGTGGTGATTCGAGTTACTAGGAGTAGGTGGATAGGAAGGATCTTAAGTTGTTTCCACTCTTATGGGCGACATGACTTATAACTGATTATGATGTTGTTTGGAGTTTGTCTATGCTGTTTTAGCTAGACTATGGATTTATTTATTCCAAGAGTTTGACTATATTATTTTAATAGATGGAGTTTTGGACCTTATTGTTTATGTGGTTATGAGCTTATGTGAGTAGATGGATTTATGTGTTATATGTTGTATTGATTCTTATAAGTGTCATCATAGGAGAGAGTGCATTGCGGAAAAGGTAATTGTATAAGTATGGTGGCCAACATAGTTATACAAGTACCACAACTTCAATGGGTTCTTAAGTATGATTGCATGAAAGAGGGTTAGTACATGCTTGTATATGATGACATGTGGATTTTTGGGTATATGTATAATATATGGGTTTATGTAACGGCTGTCTACCATATGGCTATATTTTAGTGTGTTATATGTTTTGGGTTATACTCATGTTGTGTGATTATGGGGTCACACGATATGGACTGGTTTTAGTGATGGGTTTTATGCCTTGTTGTAAGATGGTGATTACTCGTATGGAAAAAAAGAGTGTATGAAGCGATTGATTGATCTGACGTGTATAGTAACGAGTATGTTTTGGGTGATTTAATTGGTATATATATATATATGCGGATGTATATATACTAGTATGTGTTAAGTTATGATATATGGTCGTTCAATAGTTATTATAACTTGAACGTACCTTGTGTTTGCTCGTGTTTTATGGTGTTAGAGTTTGATGGAGTTCCAACGACGTTTTGAGTCTTTTGATGTGTGTCTACATTTGGGTATGTATTTTAATTAACGAGAACTACTAAATTTTCTTGCAAATAAGTCTGGCTAATTATAGGAAAATGATTTTGAAAATAATTTGTAAGTGTATGGTATGATATTGTGACTTAAATATCTTTTATATAAGTTTGTGGTAGTAAGTTATAAAAAAACGTTTGTCTTGAAAATAATTGGATTAGTTTTCTAGGTAACATGTGATAATACATTTTAAAGGGTGAAGAAATTTTACAATGATTTTCTTAAGTGGAGTTAAAATTTTAGAAGTATTTAACTAGACGGAAAGAGTAAAAAGGAAGATTTTATTATATTAATGATAATAATAACACCACACCTTGTAAACTTGTAATAGTTTAGTTATAAGCAGCCTAAATGGATTATATAAAATAATAATAATAATAATAATAGTATAGATTAAAATGAAATAAAAAAACACTATATTTTATAAACATGTATTGGTTTCATAATAACAAGCGAAATAAGTTTAATATGGGTAAACAAGATAATGGTTAGAATAAAATTGTAGCATACCAACTAGTTGATATCCTTGATAAAATAATGAAGATAAAAGATGAGTTTATGGTTAAAAATGAGTATGATTGATTTTAGTAGTATTGAAGTTTGGTTCTTATGAGAAGTAACTAATTGGGACAAAAGTTTAAAATTTTCTAAGGTATCGGAATTTGGTAATACTAATCGTGACGAGTCTAATTTTTCATTGTTGGCACACTCCATTGATATTTCGGATTACATCGTTTTGTTTTCAGTTGTTTTCGCTAGGGTTCGTTTTACCCTATATTTTATTTTGGGACACGATTGTTTGGAATTCTTTTGGTACACGTCATGATTTAGTTATGCGGTTGTGGAAACGTTAGGATGAGAGGATAGAGTTGGGTAGTATTACTTATGGTTAGATATTAGAATGGAGAGATATGTTTTTGTTTAAAGGTTGTGTTGAAGGAATGATTAAGATTTATGGAGTTTTGAAACTAAGATTGGTTACAGGAATAAGGGAGTAAGTAAAGTTAGTTCACTGGTCGTGGGAACGAGATGTCATGCTATGAGAAGTTGGTTGAAGTACCATTAGGAGATTGATGAAAGTACTAGCGGATGTGAGGGTAGAGTAGAAAGTTTCTACCAACGGAAAGATTGGGCAAATAACACGCAAGGAAATTGGTATAGTTATGGAGGCAAGGTAGTAGTAGAGACGTGAAGAAAAACATGGATGTGAAAGAATGATTGGTAAGAAGCTGATTAATGGTGAAGTACAACAAGTAAGAAAGAGTGAGCCATTGATAGGTTAAAGTACTTTTAGAAATATTGTGGTAGATGAGTTAAAGTTAGAGGCTACTGTGTAGTGTGAAGTTCCTAGGTAACATCATAGAGACGAGGAGGAGTACGTGAAGAGCTACATCGTGAATCAAGGAGCTGAAAGGACTACGTGCCGACTGTTGGAAGGAAGCAAGATATTTCGAAGGAGTCACAGAAGTTGCAAGGACTGGAAAGGTGACAAGCACTATGATAGGAATCTCCGTATGGTTCGTGACGAAGAAGGACAGATCGAGTACCGGAGTGGAGTTACAAGAGCTGAACTAGTGGATCGTGATGAATTGAATACATAACATGGGAGATTAAGAACTCGTGGAGGTAACAAGGGTAGTCGAGTGACTACGCGGATAGAATTTTTGTGGCAATCAATATCGAGGGATGAGTAATGAAGCTGAGCTGAATAAGTTCATGGAGAAGTGATTAGAGAGTCGGTTTTGTGAAGGTGTTATGAAAGATCTTTGGAGGAGACAACTATACATTAGCCAATGCACTAGCGATTTCCATAGAATTGATGAATGAAGTATGGAATTTATGTTGGACGGGATAGTAGGAATTAGGGAGAACCATGGAAGGAAAGAACCAAGTATTCCTAGAAGATGATGATTGAAAGTACCTCATGTTGGGTGCAAGATCAAAATAGAAGTATGAGATTTGAATAAGAATTTAAAATATGGCTTAGTTTAGACAAATGGAAACTAATATGGGTATAAGATGAGAGTGTGATCCGCATGTGATCACATAAAACTCTAGTCTATCCCTATTAGGAGGGAGTAGGAGAACTGATTGTGAGGAAAAACAAGTGAAGCTACATGGAAAAAATTTGAGGTATAGATGACTTGAAAGACGGGAAGCATAACATCGTGATGTATGTCATGAGCTGAGGAAGAAGAAGGAAGTGTGGATAGATGCAAATCATGAATGAAATAGGCTGAGATAGGAACCGAAGGTAAAACTTTGGTATAGCCTAATGAGTAGACTAAGGCACTAAGCATGCTAATATTGTTGTAGTGTGGAAAAGAAATGGTACTGACCTATACTGTTTGATTGGAAGGCTTAGTATCGATAATCGAATGGTTGAGGAGTTATAGATGTGATGTGTCATGAGAGACGAAGGGCTTGGTCTAACTGAGACAAGATGAGGAGCACTATGACCTTGAAGGTAAGACATTGTGTAGGTATAAAGGAAGTGTTGAGTATCAGGGAAAAAAAATCTTTCATGGAGAAATGTGAGAAAGAAGTGTATAGGTGCTACTAATGATCTATCCAAATTTTATGGAAGTAGTTTTAGCATGGGTTTGGATGGCAGTTGATAGACTAAATGAGATAACCGTCCTTTTGGTGATGTGTATAGATCATAAGTTGATTTGGATTGGAAGAGCCTCGTTGTGATAAACTAATCAATATGTGAAATATCGTCATAGGTCACTTGTGTAAGGAAATTGGAATTTTTAAGTAGTTTGTGGTATGGACTAAAGGGGGTTGATGAAAATGATTGGATATGAGTATATCCAGCTAATTAGAAAATGATGGACGGAGTGGGAAATTGATACAAGTATAGGAGTCGTGTTGAGAGCTTGGTGAATGATTTAGAGGGATGTGGGAAACTCGTTAGCTATGTCTGAGTTTTCATATAATGATAGTTATCATACTAGAAGTCGATGAATGCCATTTGAGGCACTATATGAAAGGATAGGGTGAGTTGTCCTTATGGTGGACTAAAATTCGTGAGAGAGACAACTAATGTGGAAATGGTGTTTGTGGAAAGGATGAGAGTAACAAGAGACAATATGTTGAAAAAGAGGAAATCACTAGAGTTTAGTGACAAAGTTATGTAGGAAGTTTCACCCATAGTAACGGGTGGTATGTTTTGGTAAAAAGGGAAATGTTGATGTCAAGTTTTGTAGGTCCATTTATGATTTTTGGAAAGATCGGACCAGTAGCTTATGGGTATAGAATTATCTGGGTAATTAAGTGGTGTACATGATATATTTCATGCATTAAGATTTGGGAAATGTGGTTTGAGAATGCATATTTTCATATACGGTTATTCGGGATTTGTGATAATTAGAGTCTTTGATTTTCAAAGAGTCGTTATAAGATTTATGGACTATGAGGTCAAGAGTTTGAGAATGAAGTTAAATATTATTTTTGGTTAATATATCTAGTAAATTGAGTCATGAATTAAAGTTCACGTGGAAATGAGAGGAGTTCTTTTAGAACAAGTATCCTCATGTGATTTGTTGATTGATGTGACTGATCTTAAGGAGTAAATCTAGGGACGAGATTTACATTAGGAGGGAGTGATGTGACAACCATGGTTTTCAGGTTCGTCAATTAGTTTTATTTTTTCCATATTTCGTGGAATTACGTGTCTTTATGTGTTTATGAGTTATGTGGTGTGAATAGAGTGTGGTTTGGACATCGTTTTCGGGTACGGGGTACCATGTGAGTGAAACGATGTGTGATTGTTTCATGTTCATGAGATCACATAGTAGTGACTATGAAATATGATGGTGTTATTTAGTGGTTTTACGTATACGTATATGTATTATAGAAAATCGTATTTTTACGATTTAGGGTTGTGCATTTAGGGGTCTCGGATGAGCTATTTAGTCACGGGAATAATTTACGGGATGGTTGTAAGTCATTTGGGACTTAATTATATAGTTTATTTCATATTCTAAGAGTTTTTATAAAACTGTATATTTTTACGTCTTTTACGGTATACACGTAAATTTGACTAGTTTTACGGTTTTGAGGTTTTGGAGGTTTTTGGGGCTGAAATAAATTAAGGTAATATTATTAATACATTAATTAATAATAACAAGAAAATAAAAATAAAAATAATAATAAAGGGGGTCGGTTTGGACGACGCAAGAAAAAAAGAAGGAAAAGCCCAAAACAGGCCCAATGGACTTGGAATGGGATCAGGGGGCCTTTAGGACTTAACCAAACCTAAACCTTAACCAAAATAATCAGATTTTTAACCTCCATAACAGCTCCTATCCGAAATTCAACAATGGTAGCCAATTAGGGTTTCAAAAATAAAGATCTTCCATTGATTTCTAAGGTAAAACCTTCAAAACCCTTGTTCTATTAATGATTTTAATCAATTTAATCATGTATTTGATCTTATGATGGATTAGGGTTTGTGAGTTTTCTGAGATTAGTGAGATTATGGTTTATATGAATTGATTACTTTGGTTATTATGAAGATTAGTGATCGTAATTAGGGCTTAATCATGTTTAAATTCGTTTTTAAAAACTGGGCAGAATTTTTGGTCCATTATTTTGATCATATCTAGAGTTATACAAACTTTTAAATTTCGAATCTTATGTCCCTGGAAAGGTAATTGAATTAGCTTTCAAATTAAAGAAATTAGAACTAAATTGGAGGTAGGGAAGTGGGTCAAAACCAGGTTACATCAGTCCGGTGTCAAAACAGTTTTTGGATCAGCATGTTTTCATTTTATGTTTTGAATTGTTTGGGGTACTTAGGGTTATAATTGGAGCTTCAAATGAACATGAGGTTTAGATTATATATTAAATAAAAGATCTGGATAAGGGCTAAGTAAATGGGATAGGGTAAGACCCTCTGGTCATAACAAACTTTTCATATGTTCAAAATCAGTAAATTTTGTATAGGTAAAAGTATATATATATATATATATATATATATATATATATATATATATATATATATATATATATATATATATATGGAGGCCTTAACAGTAGCTTTAAAGTTGCGGCCAAAGGGGAGAGCTATCTAACATATGTAAGGGCATAGGGTTTCTTTTACGGGGCATGTTATTTTTGTTAAGGGGGTGTTCGACCAATAGTTTGAAGTATGAAACACGGGACTGTTTTGGGTTAAATGCTAACGGGACGAGTTATGAACTAAACTAAGTCAAGGGCTTTATATAGGGGTGTAATGAGATTCATATGGCATATAAATAGGGTTAAGTTGTAGGAGAATGTTAGATATCCATCATAGATTGATGAGCCATTTTGGTATGTGGCTCATGTCTTGATTGTATACTTTTGTGTGTTTAGATTTGTGCTAGAGCGCGGGTACTTGGAGAAGCTTGTTCAGGTGAGTTTCATAGTCCCATGTCTTTTTATGATTTGATTTCCAGATGGGATGGAAGAGACACTGTATGGTTTTGTAAAGAATGATGTGAATGTTTTTCTAGTTTGAGATAGACTTGTGTGTACACTTATGTGATTAACTGCTATGTGATTCTTTATTGTGTTTATGATTTGGATCGGGGGACACGTACCGTCTCAGTTATTGTGGTTTGACTTGGTACCAAGGGGATGTTGACAAGGTCGGGCCTTGGGATTGGTTCACAGGTGTATGGGCGCCTATGGGACCATAGTTATTGGTAAGGCTTGGAGCCTTGGAATTGTGGTTATTGGTAAGGCTTGGAGCCTTGGATTTGTGGTGATTGGTTAATCTTGAATGCTAGTTGTTAATACATAATTGTAGCACATTGTCCATATGTTCTTTTGTTAATGGTTGTTATTCGGAGCTTATAACTGATTTGGCGTTAGAGTCTAAACCTATGACTCTCACCAACATTATGTTGACGTGTTTTAGTGTCTCTTTCAGGTGAGAATGTGGTTAAGCGTGAGAATATGAGTGGCTAGCTGGAAGTCTTAGGATTGCATTTGGAGAACCCCCTTTCCTCTTAGTCTTTATTTATGTTTGAATAAGTGATACTTTGTAGACACCTAGATGTTTGTTATTTGTTAATTGTATGTCTTTGGTAAGAGGTAGACATGTTACCTATTTACCTAGACGCATGCATTGTTTGAGATATCTTCATGACATTCTGTCACCATTTATGATATTTACATTTCGTTTAGTTATCTCTATAGACACGCTATTATTGTGATGATATCTATACGTCGCGCCCCATATTCCTCCATGGTGGGGTGTGACAAGTTGTTACCAGTCAAAACAATATCATCAACATACACAAGTAAAGCAATAAAAATATTGTCATTACTTTTAACAAACAGAGAATAATAATTTTGACTTTGACTAAAACCAGCATCACAAATAACTTCAACAAGCTTTTTATTCCACTGTCTAGGAGCTTGCTTTAAGCCATAAAGAGTTTTGGTCAACTTACAAACCCTTTTTTCGTTTTTATCAAAAAAACCTAGGGGTGGAATCATATAAACATCTTCAACAAGTTCACCAAATAAGAAGGCATTGTTAACAAGATTAATAAGGCATCTAACAGTCCCCATTCTTACAGTAAGGCTAACGATGTCATCATAGTCAATGCCCTCTTTCTGACCATAGCCCTTGGCAACAAGCCTAGCTTTGTATCTCTCAATCTCACCATCAGATTTGTATTTAATCTTATAAACCCACTTGCTGGCAATGGCCTTTCTATGTGTGGGCAAGAAAGTGAGAGTCCAAGTATAATTAAGATAAAGAGCTTCCATTTCATTATTCATGGCTTGAACCCAATTAATATCTTTGACAGCCTCACTAAAACAGCTAGGTTCATAAGTCTTATTCAAGTTGGAAATGAAACAAGCATTATAGACAGATAACCTAGTGTGATTAGCAAATTTGTTCAAACAATATTTCACTTTGTTCTCCAAAACAAACTCATTAAGTTTAGTAGGTAACTTAGAGGTTCTATTAGACCTCCTAACACCAGGTTCAGCAACCTCATCATCTGTTCCATGACTGGCATCAAAAAGAGGAATAAGAACCTGAGTTTAAGAAAGAATGTTGCCCTCAGAACTAGATGTTTCACCCATTGATGAAGCAGTATGGGTACATTCAGATGGCTGCTCCTCTGTAGTATAATCTAAATGTTCCATAATTACCTCCCCTGCTTCATCAGGTGATCCCTTTCCATCATCATAGGGACTTTCGTCAGTTTGGTTATCAGACTCACAAAATTTTAAAAAATTTGATTATTTAAAATCATTTTTATCAAAAACAGAAAGAGGCTAATGAACAGATTTTATTTTATAAGGGAAAATAGATTCATAAAATTTAACATCTCTAGAAAACAGATAACTTTTATTACATAGACTTAATAGCTTATAAGCTTTTTTAGAAGAAGAATACCCTACCAAAACACATTTTTCTGACCTAGAAGACAATTTATCACTATTGTTTAAAACTGTAGAAAAACAGAGACAACCAAAAGACCTAAGGTGGGAAAGGGAAGGTTCTCTATTATAAATCATACAAAAGGGGGATTTGCCAGCAAGAACAGAAGATGGAAGCCTGTTAATCAGATAAGCAGCAGTAAGGACACAATCAGACCAAAAACATAGAGGTATACCTCCCTGAAATAATAAACTCCTAGCCACATTGAGAAGATGCCTGTGCTTTCTCTCAGCAATCCCATTCTGTTGAAGAGTATAAGCACAGGTAGTTTGATGTAAAATGCCCTTATCTTTCAAAAAAACATTCATTCTTTGATTAAGAAATTCAGTACCATTATCATATCTAATTACTTTGACTCTTTTGAGAAACTGATTTAAGATAAGATTTACAAACTCAAACAGATAGTCATAAACTTCATCTTTAGTTTTTAGTAAGTAAATCCTGACAACTCTACTATAGTCATCAACAATGGTAAAAAAATATCTGAAGTCTTCCCTTGTAGTTACCTTATATGGTCCCCACAAGTCTAAGTGAATGAGTTCACCAAGAGCTGTGGAGGTATGGTCACTTAAAGGAAAGGGTTCCCTGGTTTGTTTAGAGAAATGGCACACATCACAAGGGTCATTATGGTTAGGTCTGTCAATTCTTAAGGAGGCTTTTAAAACATTTAGAACTTGGTCAGAGGGATGACCAAGTTTGTTATGCCAGACACTCCTAGAGATATGACAACACATGATAGAGTAGTTACTCTTATAATTAGGAACCTTACACTCAGTGTCAAACAGATACAAACCACCACATTCTCTACCAGTCCCCAGAATGTTCTCTTTTTTTAAATCCTGAATAACACAGTCATACTCATTAAACCCTACATGTAATTTGATATCTTTGATCATTTTATTAACAAACAAAAGACTAACAATATATTCTGGTATAACCAGCACATCAAAAAGAACCACATTACTTGTTAAACTTAAATTACCAACATTTCTAATTTTAGCAACAGTCCCATTGGGATGTCCAACATTTATGTTTAAGTCAGAAATATCAATCACATCAGTCATGTTTTTAGTAGTAGAAGTAATGTGTTGGTTTGCCCCAGAATCAATAATCCAACCAAGATTAAACATAAAATTCCTAACTTTCACATTGGCATTAAAGCACTTATAGAAATTATTGTTAAAGAACACATTAGCATTGAAAAAGGTATAACTAATACCTGCCATATTGAAATGCAAACCAGAAGTACCCTTCTCACCAATTAAATTCATAAGTTTGGCAATTTGATCATTGGAAAAAAGGGTAAAAACATGTTAGCAGACCCATTAGGACTGCTAACATTTTGAACATCAACATTGTTGTTGTTAAAACTCTTGTTGTTTCCTTTGTTGTTGGAAAAACTTTTGTTTTTAGAATTCTTTTAATAGCCATTAGGATAACCAATAAGATCAAAACACATATCTATAGTATGACCTTTCATACCACAGTTATCACATTTCAAAGCATCATAAGAAGGCTTGTTAAAAGAATTCCCATTAAAAGAGGCATTACTACCTGCTGTTATTTCTATTAGTGTTATTTCCATAACTAGAGTTATTGGTAGGGCTAGCATAACTATAGTTATTAGAACTAGAATTCTGTAAGGAATAGCACCTCTAGACTCAACAGATTTGGCAGCAAAGGAACTAACTTGTGGTTTGGGAACCACGGAATTAGTACCTAAACCCCTATGAGACTCCTCACGACAAACAATCACAAAAGCATCTTTAACATCAGGAAACTTAGTTTGAGTAAGCAAAGTGCTTCTAATAGGTTGATAAACTTCATCTAAGCCCATTAAAAATTGCATGAGTTTCATCAGTTGATTATGTTTACCTAACTCAGATTTAGCAAGACAAGTACATAGAGTCAATTTAGTTAACATATCAAACTCTCTCCATGAGGAATTAAGTTTGTGATAGTACTCAGATACAGACAATCCATTTTGTTTGAAGTTGTTAATCTTTTGAACCAAATTAAACAAAATAGACCCATCAAGCTTATTATGAGTCTCTTTTAGTTCATTTCAAACTTCAGCAGCATTATCAGCATAAACAAGACTCAAATAAAGATCCTCAAATATGCTATTTAAAAGCCAAGACAACACAACAACATTACATCTATCCCACTGAGAAGTGAGAGGACCACTGGACTCATAAGTATCTCTCAAAAAAGTACCATAAACAAAACTCATTTTATTTCTAGCATGAAGAGCAATTTTCGTAGCATTAGCCCAAACCCTATAGTTTTCACAACCAGAAAGTTTAAAGCTAATCAAAGAACCACATTTACTATCATTGGTTTGTAAATGAAGTGGATTACTACTATCAAGATCATTAATAACATTAGTAACATTGTTACCACCACCACTGGTCTCAGTAACTTCAGGAGCCATAACCACAAAACAAAAACAATGAACCAATAGAAACAAACAAAGAAACCTAAGTGTTCAATCAAGAACCCTAGTTCAAGATCCTATACCACTTAGTTCTCAGGATTCCAAACCACTCAAGGTGGTAGGTCAAGAGCAAGTGTAGGATGGTGAACAAACAGAAAAAAAATTACAAAGGTAAGAGTGGGAGAGGTGTTACACATTCAAACAACATCCAGTAAAGCAAACAACGGAAGAATGAATATGAGTTATTCTAGATTCAAGTTTAGAAGTAACCCTAAACAATACATCTACAAGTAAGGCCAATCTAGATTCGAGCCTAGAAGTAACCTTAACCAAACAAATCACCCAAAAGTAACAATATCAGCTTCCGAATAGGTACCTACAATGTTAAAATAGAGAGAAAAACACTTGGAAACCAAAAACCCCAAATTTGAGAAATTAGGGTTTTCAAAAAACTTTGTATTTTTCAAAAATAAGATAGATCCTAGTAACAAAAAAACTTTTTTAATCAGAGATCCAACTTGGATCTCTGATACTATGTAAAAATCAGTAACACCACAAAGTAATTGCACTCAACCAACCTCCCCACGTGCTTTATTAACTTATAATCCAACTAAGATAGTCCCAAATCGGGTGCTATCAACATACAAAAGAAAAGAGTTGTCCCCAAATTGGATGCAACCCAAGAATACAAGACAATAACAACCTAAACTACCAAAGCTACTAACAGAATCAAACGTTTAAACATTTGCATCTTTTGAGTTTAGTGAGAGAGAAAAAAGAGAAGATACGACGATGAATATTACGTGTCCCAGCCCTAGCAAATGAGTAAGCGAAGAATATATACTCCTGCAACTTTGTAGGTTTGGCACAAACACCCCTTGAAGACCTGCACACTCGATAAACAAAAAAAAGTAACAAAAGAGTTACAAAAGTAACCCTTCAACAATTAGAAAGTTTGCATAATAAATCAGTATATTCAACAAAATTATTGGTTAATCCACTTGTCATTATCATACAATTAAGAAAATATGTAGATATACCAAATAAGAATATATGTCATTTTCCTTCCTTCTTATATAGCGTGTCGAAAAAACTAGAAACAAGCAGAATAATACGATGTACGATACATGCGGATTGTGGGTTATTACTTGGTCCACAATAGACGCCAATCTTTACCTCTATATATTAGCTATCGAAGAATAAGAGAACACGTCATGACCAATCCTCAAAAACTTTTGATTAAAACAAATGTTGTTCCTACTACTACTTCCTAAATCCTAAACCTCCAACTACTTTAACATATACTCCATATATTATTAGTTTACTACTACTCGATCTATAACGTCATTTGCATTATTATGTTGAAGTTGAACCTAGGGTCATAAGAGAAGGGTTATTATTGTTGTGTCATGACTAGAGGTGGCAAAACGGATGAGCGGGTATGGGCGGCGGGTCAAACGGGTGCAGACTAAATGAGTACAGGCGAAACGGGCCCAAGCTAAAACGAGAAAAGAACATAAAAAACGTATAGTTGAAAAATAAAAATACTTGTCTGAAAGTCGAGGATAAAAAAATTAAATACAAAATATTCTTCGAGTAGCCTAATTAGTATTTTACATGTGCTCTCATTAAACTCTTTATAAAGAATAAACAAAAAATGCTCTATCATTTTTTGAAAAGTATAAAAAATACTCTTATATATTCAAATGGACAATATTTGCCACCTCTAGTTAACTCATAAGAACGGTGGAAGAATTACATTAATGCAAGGCTGGGGGATTGACACCTCCAAAATCCACATCCATCTGAGCGCTACCTCAACTTTTTTTCTCCTCGCACTAACCCACCAAAAACTCAACTTTCAGGAGTATTAAGGAAAAACTCACCTCATACCCACTTTATAAAAAAATATACTCCACTGAAATATTCCTCACTCATAACCCTATTAAAATAGAATAAAAAACAGTAGGACCTACAGACTCTAAAATCCACCAGCAGCGAGTTTCTCATCACTCTCTCCTCTAAAACGTAACTCACGCGTGAGGTTTTTTGGTAAGAATAGAGGTCACCTGTAACTTTTTGCCACATCAGATAGTCACTCGTAGATTTTTTACCCGCTCCCACGGGCCAAAGAGGCCGTCAATTCATCATACCCTTATATTGACTTCGAAAGTACGAAATTTTAGATGTATTATAGATGTTATATAGCTTTGTTGTTGTATGTTTTTATTTTCTATATAAAGTTGTTTGTTTACGTAATGAGTGAAAATAAAAAAATTACTAATATTTTTTTGTTTGAACGTTTTTCAAGTCTTTTATCTAAAAAACATGAAGAAAATTTGAAAATGTTATAAAAAAATAATTAAGAGCTATTTTATATCGTTAAAAAATTGAATAAAATCAAAGGTGTCACTATTCAATAAGGATACAAATAGCATTAGTCATACTTTGCCATCTAATGCTGGACGAGAAAGGGGAAAACCACCCGCGAATTCTGATGTGACAAAAGCTACATGAGGGTTTCTTATAAATCTCACCCATTGTTTACACTAGGTTTATTGTCCGCGCTTCGCTGCGGGGAAGCTTGGCTGGCGTTAGTGGTAACCTGTTGTGGAAGGGCAGTTTTAGTAAGCAAATTTACGTATTATATCAAACACAAAAAGTATACAGTTTCGCCGCGGTGTTGAGTTTTGGTACTTGTTCGAGCACATCTGAATACGTTTTTTAACGAACTGAATTTGAAAAGAGTTGTACAATCACATTCGACTAAAATCGGAAGGGGAGTAACCTATAAATAACCATAATTTAAGATAAGTATAACAAAATGTGTACAAATGTGATTACCCCATTTTCATAAGCATACGCTAGCAGTTCACATTTTAACAATGTGACATTTTATGTGGAATCCCAAACACCCCTACTGAAACAATGTGGAACGATCATAGGCAGCCTTAACGTGCAACTCTAATGTTATCCACCCCTAGCCACAACTACCACAAAAGCAAAAATAAATCATCAGTTTAAATATCGTTAACAATTCAACTTTTTATAATGCAAGTTTTGTTTAGTAATAATAACATAAGTAATAGTTATCCTACCTTGACATAATCAGCATGTCATTTGTGTCGACTCATACTCCACATGAACCTGGATTCACATATAACATGAGTTTTATATAGGATTAATTTAGATATTAGTCTTTAGGCATAGAAGATTAAAAAACCAGTTTTTACCGTTGTAAGTTGCAATGTTGTTCCCTCTGTCTTTCTCTTCAGGAGCCGCATCAACTTCAATGAATGCAATAAGCGTAGCCTTCCCTGCATCTGCAAGTACATAGGTAACAGGAACTTTTCTAACAAACATCCAACAGAAACCTATAACTAACTCCTCGTTCATTTCATGTTAAACTGCCTACAAAAATGCATATATTCAAGGCTTATATAAGGGCTATGTTACTGTTTTCTTTTTCTTTGGGAAATCAAACACACCACATTAAAAAGCAGCATCTTCTAATTTCCATTTTGACAACATTTCAGCCCAAAACCCATAACTGAAAGAAATTTTATGTAATATTGAAACAGCAACCCCATTTAGACCTTGAACTGGGCAAAGTTTCGGACCTGTTTACTTTTCGGCTTATATAAGTTTATTATGTCATTATGGAAATTATATGTTTTGAGCTTACTTTCCCACGATTCGACCATTTAAAACTTTAGAAACCAATCAAGGCAACAACTTTCCCCAAATTTTCCATAATCCAAAAAAACCCTAATAATCCAAATGAAAACTCTTTATATAAAAGAATAAAAAACAAATAACCAAACCTGGAATTTACAGGTAAAAAAAGACGCTACCTGCAAAGCTGCCATCTGCGGAAAATCCTTCTTGGGTCACTCGTCATGTATAACCTGTCATTCAAAAAATTTATCAAACGTCTCATACGCAACATGTATTTTAATCCCAACCATGGGTTTTAGCATTAAATTACATGCTGCGAGAAACCAAAACCTTACATATAAGATTAGATGAAAAAACGTTACCACTGAATTTAACATGGACTTGTCTAGGAGAATCGGGTACAGGCTGAACTGAAACCTTAAAGTGAAGTTTACAATCATTTACAAATATAGTCCTTAAAAATGCCAATGAAGCGGACCTTAACCTTAAATGATATTAACTCCACTTGTTTGTTGGCACGATTAGTCTCTGTAATCTCATATTGAACTTGTGTACTCATGATCCTATTACGCAATACTGATTCTAGTGTAGCTGGTGTATGCCTAGAACCTGCACGTTCGAAATTTTGATGTAAGACTAAGACCTGAATCAAATGTGGTTTGTTTGATATGAAAAAAAAAAAAGAAACATCTACCTCGTCGATTGTATCTAATTGCAACAGAACCTTCATTGCTCAAGTGTCTAATTTTGTTTGCATCACCCTATAAGCATGCTTTAAAGCTTCTGAGTCAAGTACCAAAAATACAACATGTATGAGTAAAAATGTAAGCCTATAATTTACAAAATTAGATTTCGAAATAGCAGCAAGTTGAGCTTGAATCAAGGACACAACTCTAACCTGTCGTCTTCATGCTTGTCCAAAAGTTTATATGCATATGGAGGCTCATGTTCACAGGAGGCTCTTTTTAATATATTTGTTGATCCCTACGTCGAAAGGGTTTCAGAAATAATCCATAGAAACACATCTTAGAGATGTTTTACTATTCATCTCTTGCCACAACCACCAACCGTCAAAAGGGTTATCAACCCTGATTAATAAAACCCATAGAAACCCTGATAATAAAATATCGTCAGAGAGGCTTAAGATTAGTAAAGCGGAATCACGGGTTCCTATGAATTGGAAAATATCTCGCACCACAAATTAAAAAAATCGACATTTCTATATCCTGTTACACAGCATATACCCAAAAATGGGGAAAATATATCGTAGGCTCAGATAGGACACCCTTTAGGGAAAACCGGACACACTCGGCATGGTTGCAGCCTCAGAAGGTTTCCCCGCCAACACTCGTGCGATCTCGGGTTTACCTTGGGCTGGTCAAGGTCATCACAGCCTGGACTGAATAGAAAAAGTATCTCAGACCACAAATAAAAATTCTCCCCTTCTATATCCTCTTTGACAACATATACCAGAATATGGGAAAAAATGTCCTATGCTCAGATAGGACACCCTTAAGGGAAAACCGGACACACCCGGCATGGCTGTAGTCTCGGAAGGTTGCCCCGCCAAGATCTGTGCAATATCTGGTTTACCCTGGGTTGATAAAGGTCATCACAGCCTCGAAAATCGCACATTCCCACAAAAATTCAGCACATCAGATCATCACACGTAATCTATAAAGCCAACGTCACACACAGCCATTTCCGTTGCACGTGTTGTACATCGAGAACGAAAGCAACAGCGAATGAAGTTCTCAAAAGCTGAAAGTATTAGTAACAACGGACGATAGATCGTAAAACAACGTTGTTTATCATTGTATAAGCTCATGAGGAGAATGAACATATATAAATTCGTATACAACCATCAACAATCCAAATGGTAACCAACCATGTTTAATATAATACATTGAAACCCCAACAATCAAAAACCAAAACAGAGGGTTAATAATATTAGAAAATCTCTATGCATAGTTAACCACATCCGCAGGCAAAAAATCCAAGCAACAATAATGAAAAACAAAGCAACACGTACCTTTGACATCAACATAGCCTACCAAAAACAAAGAAAAAGTACCTCCAAACCTTAATTTTTCAGCAACTGAATGACAAAAGGAGTTTATTTCCTCAAAAGCGTCACCAACCTACCAACAACGTCACACAGCGCAGATGGCGGCAACGAAAAGGTAGGGGCAATGCCCCAAAAGTGTTAAAACTTTCATCATAGGCGCATTGGTTTTTGTGATTCCCCTTTTTTTAATCAAATTTCTAGATCAAACGCATCCAATCAAGAAAGATATATCAAACTATCAAAGGTTTAGATCAAACTGATTGTTTGATCTAGTCAAGAAAGATCTACTTCAGATCAAACTTACAGATCAAAGGTCGTAGAGCTGTGTTAGGTGAGAGATAAAGGAGAGATATAGGTGAGATGTGTGTTTTTTATTAATACTATAAACATCCCAAACCCTAATAACATATGAACGGCCACGCCTTTTTTTAACACCAACCCACAACGGAAAACGGTGATCCGTTGGTACCCCGTTAACTTATCGTTTAGGCTTCACAACCAACCCAGAACGGAAAAAGGCTAGAACAAATTAACGGATGAGGCCAAGGGTTAACCCCGTAACCCGTTCAATCAACCAATAGACGGTCCAGCCAATTGGGCAACGTGGGTGGGTAGGGATTTTTTTATTACATCTACAGTGCAGTTGAGAGCGACTGCAGTTGAGAGGAGGGTAGTTGTGTGAAGGGGGGGGGGGGTAAAGAAATCAGTGTGTGAGAAATGAGGGTGGGTGTGAGTGTGAGGGGGTTGGGGGTCAGCAATATTAAAAAAATGAGTGTGTGTGAGAAGGGACTGTGTTTTTTTATTCATTTTTGGGATGAAACACTATACGAAATTATATTTTATGCGTCTTGTGAGGGGCTATACTGTTCATAGGGAGGCGTGATTCCTCCCTATTATTAAGGATATAATAACTCATATTTTTATTCATCTCTCAATTATTTTTATTTTATCTATAAAAACACAATTTTCTACCATTTTAGAAAAGACACACATACAACTTTTATCATCTTCTCCAGTTATCTTTATTTCATTTATTTATCAAAATTGGCTCCGCTACAATGGGTGCTCGAGGAATGAATAGCGTTGTGTAACGCTCAAAACTTTGTTTTCGCAAACAACATGGTAAGTTACACAAGAGATTCTCGTAGTCTTTGGACTGAGATTGTGCAAATAATGAAGGACAAATTAGAGGAGCCAAAAAATGATCGTAAAATAGCATACACGAAAAATGAAAATACATAATGATCAACGTGGGTTTGTTTGCTAGATGTTACTATCACACAAGGCATACACGGGTAAATGAAGCCACTAAAGCGGATGCGATGAATAACGCCTTTCGTGACTATAAAACTAAACAATGAAAGTTGTTTAAGCATCATTGTTGGGAGGTTTCAAGCTTCCCCACAATTTAACTCACGTTTAAATTTTTAATTTCGTATGTTTAAGTTTTAAATTATCCGTGTATCATTTATAATTATCCATGTATTTTTTTTAATTATTTGTGTATGATTTATAATTATTCGTGTATCGTTTTTAATTATCCATATATCGTTTTCAATTATATTGTTTAAGCTTTCAATAAAAGTATTTTAATTTACTTTTCAATTATCTTTTTTTATTTAATAAAAACCTTTTTTACCATTTTAAAAAACACACACAAACAACATTTCTATCATATTCTCCAAAAACAACTTTCACAACCGCTTCATAATTTTCGTAATTTCTAAAAAAAATGTATGTGATTACTTTGACAAACGAGGAAGACATAACGTTGTGTCATGCTTGGATTGTTGTTGCCGAACACGCGATTAGCTTGCAGGGTAGACGATCGTTTTAGACTTATGTTTTGGAATACATGGAGGACAAAGTAGGGGAGCACAGTAGACGATCATACGATAGCATACATGAGAGATGGCAGTTCATACGCACTAGGGTGTATAGGTTTATTCGCATGTATAATAATGTGTAGGGTGGAGCCAACGAAACGGATCACGTGAGTAACGCACTCCGTGACTATGAAGCCGAAGTTGATGAGAGTTCCAACCATCTTTATTGTTGCAAGATTATGTAAATTAGCACGAAATTTATGTCCCAAGTCTAAGTTTATGTTTTTAAGTCATTTGTGTATCGTTTTTAATTTATCTGTGTATTCTTTTTTATTTACTTGTGTGTATCATTTTTAATTTAATGAAGTAAAAATATTTAACTGGTGATAAATTAAATAAAACTGATAGTGAAAAAATGAAATAAAAATGCAGAGGGTATGATTTTTTTTCTTAGTCTTTTTAGAATGTGAGTTTTGAGTAAATTAGTGAGAACAAAGACAAAACTAAAATGATGATAATTTTTTAACATGACTTCCTCTAGCCTAATAGTAACCCCGGTATAAGACGTCAAAATTGAAAATCTAATTTTTAACATTAATTTATGGATTTGCTAAAAAAACATTAATTTATGTAGCTTATTTGTCTGATTTATGCATGCGCGGAGTTAGTAGGGAGAATAGTAAGTGTTAAGCCTCCCTTAATTAATATATTTCACTTATTATTTATATGTATTACAAGCATGTTTTTTACTATCTTATATGTTAAGCCTCCCTAATTATTATGACTTTTTGTCTTAAGTAGGATCGGCCTCTCTTAACTAAAAATCCTGACTTCACCTTTGAATTCATGCATTGATCTATAGCTATAAGAGTCCCATCATTTATTAATAATTGAATCATTACAAGTTTACTTAAGGTTAATTAACGCTACACTTACTTACGTAGTGTTAAAACTTAATTGATCGACATTCCATGCAATTTTTGTAAAAAATACTTAAGGTCCCTTTTGCTGATAAGAAACTCAATAATACACATTGAAACATACAGTAGTTTAGAACTTTAGATACAACATGCACATGTGTAGCCTAATACCTTTTTTTTTTTTTTTTTGAACGACAAATAATTTTTTATAAAAAAGTTAGAAAAAAACTAGCACACGAAATACACGCAAACACGATCCAACATACAAATAACGAAAAGAACATAAAACTCTAACGAAACGAGACAACTCGCAAACGAACCATGAACAACGATCCCACCATGACGCCACCAAAAATAACTCCCATGAACGAAAAAAACTCGGCAAAAGTAAGCATGTGCCTCGTACATGATTTACAATAATAAATCATGTATCTTGGTACATGTATGGGAGTGTTTGGTTCACCGAATTCGATGCAATTTGGTGTAATTGTAATTCGAATTACAATTACTTATGTTGTTTGGTTGATAAATGAGTGTAATTATAATTGTTTAAATTAGCTCACTATATAGATGTAAGGAAAAAGTTCCCCATAGACCCCAATTTTATCATAGACCAAATGGGATAATCCTGGCCCTCCATTTTTATATATTTGAGTGGTTGAGATTTTTTATTTTTATTTAACCGCAACTATTAAAAACCGTTCCAAACTTTCCATTTTAATACTTTCAATTTTTTTTTACATTCAATTTCCCAACTGCACACACACACTCTCTCTACACTCACTCTCCCCAACCCGCAACCACCCCAACCACCACCGGAACCACCTCAACCACCATCCCAACCACCTCTGTTATAGATCCTATCTATTCGGAATCCTCTAATCGTCTCATTTGTACATATAATCGTAACCCTAACCCTAATTTTTACATCTATATGGATATACGAGATGAGTATGCTGCTGCTAACGCGGCGAAGCTTAAATCATCATCGAACCCGTCTGGAGAAGCTGGTAATGGTCTTTTTTTTATTTTTATGCTTTTAATTTATGCTTATTATGCTTATCTGGTAGCTTATCTGGGTTTTATGCTTATTACACTTATCTGGTAATTTATATTTGATTTATTAAAGGGAAATGATTATTTACACTTATTTGGTAACTTATTATGCTTATATTTGATTGTTTTATTTTGAATCTGACGAATCATGTATGTTTCATGGTGAAACATACATGATTCTGCATGATTTAGTGTTCATTTGACCTAACTGATATGTTTTGATTGATTGAGAGTTGATTTCTTGGAATCACTAGAAACTTATTTTGAATCTGACGAATCATGTATGTTTCATGGTGAAACATACATGATTTTGCATGGTTTAGTGTTCATTTGACCTAACTGATATGTTGTGATTGATTGAGAGTTGATTTCTTGGCTTTTGATTCAGTTATACTTGTTTATATTTGGCCTTGCATTTGTTTAACTGTCATAGTGAATCATATATGGTTCATCATGAAACATATATGATTCATAATGAATCATATATGTTTTATGATGAAACATATATGATTCACTATGAATCATATATGTTTCATGATGAAACATATATGATTCATAGTGAATCATATATGTTTCATCATAAAACATATATGATTCATTATGAATCATATATGTTGTAAAACATACATGAAAGGGAAATAGCTTTATCTTTTGTATTCTGCAAGTGTATTCTGCAAGTGAAACATACATGATTCTGCATGATTTAGTGTTCATTTTGACCTAACTCATATGGTAGCCATTTGTATTCTGCAAGTGTATTCTGCAAGTGTATTCTGCAAGTGAAACATACATGATTCTGCATGATTTAGTGTTCATTTTGACCTAACTGATATGGTAGCCATTTGTATTCTGCAAGTGTTTTATTCATGGTGAAACATACATGATTCTGCATGATTTAGTGTTCATGTTGACCTAACTGATATGTTTTGATCGATTGAGAGTTGATTTCTTGGCTTTTGATTCAGTTAGACTTGTTAATATTTGGCCTTGCATTTGTTTAACTGTCATAGTGAATTATATATGTTTTACCATGAAACATATATGACTCATGATGAATCATATATGTTTCATGATGAAACATATATGATTCATGATGAATCATATATGTTTCATGATGAAACATATATGATTCACTATGAATGATATATGTTTCATGGTAAAACATACATGAAAGGGAAATAACTTTAGCTTTTGTTTTTTAAGATTATGATGGTAGCCATTTGTATTCTGCAAGTGTTTTATTCTGAATCCTGACGAATCATGTATCTTTTGCAGTTACTACAACTAAAGTTGGTATAAAAAGTATGCCTCCTAAACCTGAAGCTCCTACAACCTTGCGTCCTAAATTTAGAGCTGGTAAAACAATCGTACTTCCTAAATCTGTAGCTCCTAGCACAGATAATCCTGAACCGCCTGTTAAACCTAAAGCTGTCAAAACATCCCCGCCCCCTAAAACCACTATGCGAACTAGGCAAGCTGATCCTGAACCACCTCTACCTCCTCCTTTAAACACTGACAAACCCCCATATGCTCAAAAACTTAATATTGTATTTTCTTGAAAAGATAAAGACGATAAGAAGGGTAGTAAACCTGTTGTAGAGGCTAAAGAGAGTAAGAAGGGTAGTAAACCTGTTGTAGAGGCTAAAGAGAGTAAGAAGGGTAGTAAACCTGTTGTAGAGGCTAAAGAGAATAAGAAGGGTAGTGAGCCTGTTGTAGAGGCTAAAGAGAATAAGAAGGGTAGTGAGCCTGTTGTAGAGGCTAAAGAGAATAAGAAGGGTAGTGAGCCTGTTGTAGAGGCTAAAGAGGATAAGAAGGGTAGTGAGCCTGATGTAGAGGCTAAAGAGGATAAGAATAGTAGTGAGGCGGGTGGTGATGATGGGAGTGGGGAATCTGATGAGCCTGGGAGTGATGAGCCTGGGAGTGAGGAGACTGCTGAAACATATGTGAGTGAGAGTGAAGAAGCTGAGTATATGATAGTTGCAAAGAGTGGGAATAAGGAGCCGTCCTCAAGTGATAGTGATTATGTGGCGAAGAGTGAGAGTGAAGAAACTGATGAGATGGTTAAGACAGATGAAGAAGAATTGGAAGTTGCAAAGGCGGGTCAGAAAGTGCCTAGTAAACGTGTTGGGAATGTAGCTGCCAAAGAGGGTGTTGCGAAAAAAGCAAAGGTTGAGAAAAAAGAGGGTGTTGTGAAAAAAGGAAAGGTTGAGAAAAAAGAGGGCGTTGTGAAAAAAGCAAAGGTTGAGAAAAAAGAGGGCGTTGCGAAAAAAGATGTGGATGTGAAAAAAGAGGGTGCTGTGAAAAAACAAGTTGATAGGAAACCCAAGGTAGGTATGAAACGGGAGTCAGAATCTACCATGGTTGTTTATGAATCACCATCTAAGAAGCAGAGGGTGAACAAGAATAAACCTCTTACTAAGGAACAGGCTAAGAAAGTTGGGTACTTGAATGAGTTTCCGCCTCTTTTTTCTAGAACTGTACCAAAGTCACTTTTGGATGTCATAAAAGATGCTTCTCTTGTTGACATGGAACAGTTTTTGAATGAGATTGGTTTTTCTAACTGGTGGGGTCTTAAGGTTGATCAGTTACCAAATCGTTTAGCGAGGGTTGCTGTGAAAGCTTTTAATAAGTCGACTTATGAATTTAAGCTTGCTACAGGCAGCTTTCTAGTCACGCCCGAGAAAATCCATGAAATCCTAGGACTTCCTATTGGTGGAATTTCCTTGTTTGATTCGCCCGAGAGACCTTCAAACGACATTGTTGTTAAGTCATGGCTACAACAGTTTGCGCCAAAGGCTCAGAAAAAAATCACGGCTAAGGACATCAGTGACAAGTTGATGCAGGCGACGGAAGTTGATTTTATGTTTAAACTCAACTTCCTGACACTTTTCGCAACTGTGATGGGTGACGCGGACTTCATGAAAGCAGCACCAAGGCTTAATGTGGTTAACCACATTTATGAAGATACGAATATTTCTAAGGTGGATTGGTGCCGTTTTGTTCACTCTTGTTGTCTTCAAGAAGGTGTATTACCTAACACTCTTGACGGCTTTTACACAGGTCCCTTGTATTTTCTAATTGTAAGTGCCCTCTCTTTTTTATTAACTTTTATTTGTTTTACATTTTTAACTAATTTTAACATTTTGTAACACTAAACATATATGTTTTTTCTCTATTGTGTGCAGCTCCTTTATCTTGATTCAACGAAGTATGACCGATATACAGTTGTTCGTTCAAGACCAGCCATCAGGGACTGGAGTTCTGCTGACATGCATAAGCGGCAAGAACTTGGGCTTCAAGATCAAGTATTTGGTAAATTGGAGCTTCGTGGAGCATGGAGTCCGGATGAGGCACGGCAAACTGAGGGTTTCTTTGGTGCCACTGATCTTAAAAAGAAGTTGAAAGCTTCAGGTGTACCACCTAAGGAGAAAAAGGTATGAATCAACATTTTTAAATGTTTATAATATTGCGTATAATTCACCATTGATCATATTTTGAATCTAACTTTCAGTGTATTTTACATTTATTTGTAGAGTATATGCAAAGTTCATACGATTCACCATGAGTCATTTATGTTTCATGGTGAAACATATATGTTTCACCATGAATCATATATGTTTCACCATGAATCATATATGTTTCACCATGAAACATATATGTTTCATGGTGAAACATATATGTTTCATGGTGAAACATATATGTTTCACCATGAAACATATATGTTTCACCATGAATCATATATGTTTCACCATGAAACATATATGTTTCACCATGAAACATATATGTTTCACCATGAAACATATATGATTCATGGTGAAACATATATGTTTCAGCATGAAACATATATGCAAAGTTCTTCATGAATCATATTTGATTCTAACTTTCAGTGTATTTTACGTTTATTTGTAGAGTATCTGCAAAGTTATTGAAGATAAGCTGTCAAGAGTATCAAAGGAGAAGTCTGAGATAGAAGCTCTCTTGAAAAGGGCTAGCAACGACTTCCCAAATGATGAACAAGTTGATGCTTTGTACCACAGATATATTGGATTGTTTAAAGATACTATGTGGTTGCAAGATAAGTCACCCCATATTGACGATTTTGACGATCAGAAGAGAGATGATGATAAGAAAGACGATGAGAAGAGAGACAAGCCGGCTGATGACACGGCTGAGAAGAGAGACGAGCCGGCTGATGATCCGGCTGAGAAGAGAGATGAGGCGGAGAATGTTGCTGATGCTGAAAAAGGAGAGAGAGGCAAGGAGACGTGTCATGCTGAGGATGTTGTTGTTGAGAAGGAGGGGTGTGTTGATGAATTAAATGTGGAAACTTATACTCAGTGGATTAATGCGAACATATGGTGGTATGGACCATATGTGGTTGATGTGACTGTCGAATCTTTTGGCCATGAGGTAATTTGTTAACCTTTTATTTTTTATTTTTTATTTTTTATTTTTTATTTTTTTTAATTATTTATTCATATTTTTTACATTATGTTATTATGAATTGTTTAATTAAAAAAAAGGTTCAATGTTTCAGGAGGAGTATTGGGCTTGGCCTACGGATCTTCCTGGTGCTGCTGTGACTGCTCCACCGCTGCCTGGTGCTGAGCCTGCTGGGATTGCTCCACCGCTGCCTGGTGCTGAGCCTGCTGGGACTGCTCCACCGCTGCCTGGTGCTGGGACTCCTACACAACAGACTCCTCCACAACAAACTCCTCCAATGGGTATTAAGAAATTGGTCCAACCAGATTCTCCGATAACTTCTGTTTATCAGTATAAGAGAATCAATGTTGAGTCATTGATTAACAGAGTTGATTTTATCATGGGAAACAGCTTGTTTTCTATGCAAGGCGAAAAATAGTAAGCTCTCTTTGTCATGTCTTTTTAGAATTTTTTTGTTAAATGTGTATGAAAAAATACATGATCCATGATGAAACATACATGATGCATGATGAATCATGTATGTTTCATCATGCATCATGTATGTTTCATCCATAACTTTTTGTGTAAATTATTGGATAACACCATTTATTTTCTTATTTTTGTAGTGAAATTGTTTTTCAAACTGTATCTGGATATCCTCTATCAGCCGTACGTGTCAATTTGGAAACTTTGGCACCAAGGTTATGGATAGATGCTAGTGTCATAGACTGTTTTGTCGCCATTCTTAATGCTGAGCATGATGCCAAACTTCCAGAGACGAAATATCACTATTTTTCTACTGGTTGTATTGTAAGTTGTCATTTGACTATTCTTCGAGTGGTTCTATTAGTTTCATGTTTTCTCTTATGACTTTTTTTTTCTTATACAGACATCAGATATGATTAGCAGAGTTCTTGGTGATGAACCATCATACAAACTGTTTAAGGCAGCAATATTGGCTCAGTTTGAAGGTGATGAAGCTTCCGCGTCTCTCTCACGTGTTGAGTTGGCTTTTTTTCCTATATGCGCTTCAAATCATTTTTATGTGGTTGTTTTCAACCTCAAAATGCCAACTACCATGTTGATTCTTGATAATGCTTCTGGATTTACCTATTCAGCAAAATACAAGGGAGCTTGCGATATTTTGATAAGTTTATTATGGGGGATTATATATATATATTTTGGTAAGTTCACCATGAAACATATATGTTTCATGCTGAAACATATATGTTTCATGCTGAAACATATATGTTTCACCATGAAACATATATGTTTCATTATGAAACATATATGTTTCACCATGAAACATATATGTTTCATTATGAAACATATATGTTTCATGGTGAAACATATATGTTTCATAATGAAACATATATGATTCATAGTGAAACATATATGTTTCATAATGAAACATATATGAAACATATATGTTACACATGCATTTTTTTTAATATGTTTTTGTGTTTTTCTCTTTCTCGTTTTGTAGAAAAAGTTCTTTGCAAGGTATTTGGAGGAGCATGATCATCCAAGTCACTCCAAAGTTTCAAAAATGAAAGCCTATGTTCCAAAGTTGAGATGGAGTACTAAAGACAATCATGAAAACTGCGGTGTATTTGCTATGATCCATTTGGAGAACTACACCGGTGACAGTAAGAGGAGCTGGGATGTTGGTCTTTGCGAAGAATCTGCTATGCAAAGAACTTTGTTGATGCGTATGAGGTTCAAGATAGCTACAAAGATTCTTCTTCATAATTTCAACAAGGAAAGAGCCAAAATGTTCAAGCTTGCCTATGATTTTGAGACAAAGGTTGACAAGGAAGAAAGAATCGCAATCATTGTTCATGCGCTCAACCATAGACATGAGCGTGATCCAGACAAGGCTAATGATATGGCTGAGAAGGCTGATGATATGGCTGACAAAGGAGAGGGTGATATGGCTAAGAAAATTGAAGGGAAATGAAGAATGACTTTTATTCTATGATTGTGAATGGTAGAAGGATAGGAAAAAACACTAATATGGGTCTCTTTTGGTAGATCTAGCTGTTGGGCCGCTGATGTATCTAATTGTTAGTAATCATTGTATTTTGAACGTAGTCTAAACAATGTAGTCTGTACAAGGTAGTTTGAATTACATGTTTGTATTTTATATCTGTTCAAATCTTTGATAATTACAAGGTTTATCTGTGTACAAAGAATGATAGATGTGCCTTGATGAATCTTATATGGTTGATGATAAATCATACATGTTTTATCATGAATCATACATGATTCATGAAAACACATGTATGAATAATCACACTTGCTTTTGAAATTTTTAGATTTAGAGTTCTTTTTAACAATTATAATGTATCACTCTTGAATGAATCCATCATGATTCATTATGAATCATATATGTTTCATCATAAAACATATATGTTTCGTGATGAATCATATATGTTTCATCATAAAACATATATGTTTCATGATGAATCATATATGTTTCATAATGAAACATATATGATTCATGATGAATCATATATGTTTCATAATGAAACATATATGATTCATGATGAATCATATATGTTTCACCATGAAACATATATGATTCATGGTGAAACATATACGTTTCATCCCTTTCATCCCCAAACACTTCCAAACACTTTAAGTTAAAATGATAACGCAGAAATAATCAAGTATTAATTGAACTAAATATCAAAACAAAGTTGATTCAAAGTATAAAAGTAAGTGTAAAACAAAGTGTTAATTGAAAACATATTTATAGTAAATATGACTTGAAAAAACATAGAATGATCAACAAGCTGTGTTTGATGTTTGTTCTGTAGCAGCAACGTTTCCAGCTTTTGTAGCAGCAACGTTTCCAGCTTCTGTAGCAGCAACGTTTCTAGCTTCTTCTTGAGCAGCTTTCATAAGCGCCAACTTTGCAATATACTTTGGATTTAATGGACATGTGTTCTTGGTATGTTCATTTGTCACTTGTTTGCAACATAAACATTTCCTAGCCTGCTTTTTCTTAGCTTTTATAGCCATTTCTCTTGCACTTTTTATACGTGCTCCTTTAGGTGCTGCTTTACGTTCTCCTTTAAGACCGGCTTTGTTTCGAGCCCCTTCTGGATTTCCTATGATCGGTTTGATCAGCAGCCGGCTTTCCAATGGCATATAAATCTAGGATTACATCACTCGTTTTCTGGGAAGGTGGCTTAGGAACTTGAACTTGTATTTCCTTCTTAATTTTTTCCAACGTTTGCACAAATTCTGCCAACTTTGCTTCATCTTTACTCAACCAAAACAAGCATTCATCCACCACGTTGTTGGCGTTGTTAGTTAACCTTTCAATGGTTTCGTTCTTTTCTCCGTATCTGTTTGTCTTTCTTCTCAATCCAAGTGGTATTAAATCCCTTCTCCAACGCCTTACAATGTATTTATCTAGAATCTTTCCAACATCACGGTTCTTCAAAACACAAAATACATGTCGGCACAAAAAACCATATCGAGTGAAATGTCTACAAGTACAACTAACTGAACCGTCTTCTGGATGACGCAGAACATGATTATGAAACATTAAAAACAAAATTAATACTTGGGCATTTACCAAAACAATTAGGAAACATGTATGATTCATCATGAAACATGTATGTTTCATCAGGAAACATGTATGATTCATCAGAAAACATGTATGATTCATCATGAAACATATATGATTCATGATGAATCATACATCATTTTGGTAACAGTAACCACAATTAATGATTCATTAACCATGAAACATATATGATTATGTTTCTTCATGAATCATATATGTTTCAGGATGAATCATACATGTTTCCTGATGAAACATACATGTTTCATCAAGAAACATGTATGATTCAACATGAATCATATATGTTTCATGGTGAATAAATCCTATACTATTTTGGAAACAGCAACAACATTTAATTGATTTCACTCACTAACCTTGTAGGTAGCAACCTTGTCTTCTTCTTGTATAACCATCTCTTTGCCTTCCTCGGTATAAATTGTCCGGTACTCCCCTGCCCTCGTGTCTTTAACATGAGCCGTCTCAACTCCCTCTTCCGTTCTAAGCTCTACTATTTGACAAGCCCAAATCGATTCCATTATTTCTTTTTGAACAAGCAGAAATATTGTCCTAGTATATATCTTAGCCGCATGTGTTTCCATCTCTAACCTTGTATAAGGTTTTGAAGCTGCTTCAAATGTTTTGAAGTCTAAAAACTCTTGCCTGTGTCTTTGCCTTTCCATGGCAGCTTCATAGCACATCATGAAATTGAGTAATGTTGACCCATGATTCGTGAAACATTTGAAAAATGCATTTTCACTCTCGGATCTCGAAGTGGTTCTCATTAAGCCAAACAAAGGAGAGGTAATAAAGTATGCCGGTAACCACATTTCTCGAAGGGTAAACATCTTCTTCATCCACTTGTGGTCTTGCAATTTGAAGTCTTCGATTAATTTATTCCATCTTTCTTCAAAGTCCTTAGGCTCTATGAACATATTCCACACAAGTTTGTTGAAACGTTCTTTGAAATTTGTCTCTTCATATGTTTCTTTGCATATCTGTTAAAATAATCAAACGAGAATGATTAGATACATGGTTCATCATGAATCATATATGTTTCATCATGAATCATATATGTTTCATCATGAATCATGTATGTTTCATCATGAAACATATATGATTCATGATGAAACATACAAAATTCTACAAGAAAAATACAGACTTATGGTAAATGAAATTCACCTTTGATGGAACTTTTTGCATGATGTGCCACATGCATAATCTATGTTTAGACTGCGTAAACACTGCTTCAATTGCTCGCTTCATTGCCCCATCTTGATCTGTTACAACCATATCGGGTTGCTTTGCGTGAGCAGTAAAGAATGAAGTTAATAGCCATATATAAGCTTCTGTGTCTTCACATAACAACAATCCTGCGCCAACTGTCACCGACTTTCTGTGATTATCTATGGCGGTGAATGGAACAAAAACCATGTCGTACCTGCAAATTAAGTAAATCATAATCAGATTTGAATGATTAGATACATGGTTCATTAGATACATGTTTCATGATGAATCATATATGTTTCAGAATGAAACATATATGATTCATCATGAAACATTTATGATTCATCATGAAACATGTATGTTTCATGATGAAACATACATGATCCATAGTGAATCATATATGTTTCATCTTGAAACTTATATAGTAAACCATATAGAATTCTACAAGAAAATGTTTTTATTCAACAACTTACTTATTCGTTCTGAATGTTGCGTCAAATGATATTACATCACCAAACTCATTGTAGTTGCATTTATCAACTTCATCTGCCCAAAAAAGTGCAACTAACACGCCGTTTTCAACCTTATACTGAAATGTAAAGTCTGGCGCAAACAACTTCCTATTTTCCATCTTCTCGATCAACATATGTGCATCACTTTCTCCTATAACCTCATTAACGTCTCTGATATGGTTCTTAAAATCGTCAGCCGTGCCATGAACATACTGAGAACCCCCTTTCATCGTAGAATACAAGTGGTGTGCCTTTGTTCCACCAAGTTTCATTGTTGAAGCTTTTATAACAAACATTTTTTCCGTCTGAGTCATCTTTCGTTGTTTCTTTGTAAGATGCTCAAATTCCTTTGGAATCATTCGGTGGTTGTGTTTCGGATAGAATGTAACTACTTCATACTTTCCGGTACGATCATCCAAAGCAATCTTAATTCTCGCACGGCAACCCGTTAGTCTATGCCTTGTATTTCTAACTTTCTTATCATTGTGTTGAGGATCCAATGTGTTAATATTTATCTCCTTTGGATTCCCTTCTCGATTACACATGACATACTTTGATTTCACCAAACCACTTTTTGTTTTCTTTTGGCATGTCATCATAGCTTCAAACCCTGCCTTTTCAGCGTAAGTGTTATAGAAATCGACACCTTGCTCTATTGTATCAAAAGTTTGCCGCACAAAAGGTAGGTACTGCGTTTCAACATATGGTTCGCAGTATATCGTTCCTCCAGGGGTCTCGCCTTCTGGGAACAAAGTTGGAGTGCTCCTTGTAACTGTTAAACAATAACATTTAGGTTTTGTTTTAGTAAATTATTTTTACAGTGAATCATGTATGTTTCATGTTGAATCATACATGTTTCATCATGAAACATATATGATTCATGATGAAACATACATGATTCATCTAACTTGTTTTTGAAGTTTTTACCAATTACAGTTTTTTAAAGAATAACTATTTTAACAGAATCATAGAATCATATATGATTCATTTTGGATCAATTGTTTGTATATTTGAATGGAACATATATGTTTCATGATGAAACATACATGATTCATAATGAAACATATATGTTTCATGATGAAACATACATGATTTATTCAATATACAAACAATTGATTCAAAATGAAACATATATGATTCATTTTGGATCAATTGTTAGTATATTGAATGAAACATATATGTTTCATGATGAATCATATATGTTTCATTCTGAAACATATATGTTTCATGATGAAACATATATGATTCAACATGAAACATACATGATTCACTGTAAAAATAAACCTTAATTATATATGTTTGTATGTTGAATGAAACATATATGATTCATTATAAATCATATATGATTCATCATGAATCACTTGTTTTGTATATTGAATGAATCATATATGATTTACCTGGAGTTTGAATGGTATTGGCTTCAACATTTGACTCTTCAATTTGATTTTGAGTCATAGGGTTTTCATCTTCTTCGTATTGAACTATACTTGAATCTGCATCAATCGCATCCTCATCAACCATATTTGTGGTAGTTGTGATTAGGGAAGGTAGTTGTGGAGGTTGAGGTCGCCGGAAAAAATGGAATGGAGGTTGTTGTGGTTGTTAAGGTCGCCGGAAAAGTTAAGCTTTATAGATCTGTGATTAAGGAGATCTTTGATTAGGGAGTTGTAGTGGTTAAGGTCGCCGGAAAAAAACGGTTATAAAGGTTGTTGGGGTGGTTAAGGTCGCCGGAAAAAACAGTTAAGAAGGAGGTGGTGGTCGCCGGTTGAGCTCAGGAGGTGGTGGTCGCGGGTTGTAACTGAAAAAAAGGAAGAACAGTTAGCCAGCTGTGTGTTTTTTTTTAGAAAAAATGAATTTTTAATTTCTAAAATTCTATTTATATTTTTAATTAGTAAAAAGTGGTGTAATATTGACCATTGAATGCAAAATAAATGGATGGCCCAGATTGTCTCATTTGGTCTATATTATAAATTGTGTCTAGGGGGATCTCATCTCATAGATGTAATCCTAATTACATCCATTTTGTGATGGAAAGTCTAAATTACAAAAGAATGCGCACAAATCTATACAATTAACTTAATATATAATATTTTTCATAAACCTCTCACCAACTTTTTAATTTAATAACATATTTATTTGTCCATCAATCCATATCTTTTATCTATATATTTTATTATTTTTATATTTAATTACATTACCATTTACTAACCAAACATATTACATATTTCAACAATTCAAATTACATTTCATCCATATTACAATTTCTTTCATAAATTACAATTATATCAAAAATATTTCGCAAACCAAACAGCCTATGTTGTCATGTTTTGTCCTTGCTGTGTTTGGCCTTCTTTTTTTTATTCGGATTCACTATCGTTAAGTATCGTATTAAGATAGTGGGTGCCTCTATTTGTATGTTTTTTATTTGTTTTGAAATATATTGCCGTTCAGAAAAAAAAAAGTTAATAATACTGTAATAAATCATGACATGATGTAGACCAAAAAGTTGATGAATATTTTACGTATGCGTTTGTTGACTATATTTATCAACTGTCGTCATCAGTCACCTAAAGCGCTTCGATAACACTGGAGACACCACCTATTTTATCGTGAACACTTTTTTAATAAATGCAAAGAGATTAGTTAGTTCTGTAAGCGTTTTTTTTTATCTTGTATCGATGTTTATCGCATACCAAAACACGTACTGACATTTAGCGTTCGTTTAGTTGAAAAATATTTTTCATAATTTGTTATTTTTTATTTTGTAGAAAAAGAAAAACAATTTTTTTTTCACAAAACATTTAAAAATTTAGAAAATACGTTTAATTGGAGAAATTTTTGTTTTTTATTTTCTAAAAACTATAAAGGAAACAAATGAGGAATAAATTTTCTATGTCTAAAGAAAAACTTAGAAAATAAAAAAAAAAAAAAAAATTGTTTTGTGTGCAAAAGGGTAAAACAGATATTTTGCATTTTTTAAAAAATATTTCTATAAAATGATGATTTGAACGCGTTTTCTGTTTTCCTTATTTTCTAGAAAACTTTTTGTAGAAAACAAGATGTTTTTCATTCAACTAAACGCAACCTTATGTTTCTTGATTTCATCGTGCTTAAACAAAAGAACGATAGACATAACATGTTAGGAGCAATGAATTTAAGTTGTTTTGTCAACCAATGGAAAAAAGATGCGTTTTTTTTTTTTAAATCTGAAAGCTAACAAATTACGTGTTTGTCGACTTACACATTTATGATATATTCCCTATCACGCAACCACCAACACCCACATTGAGATGTTTTTGGATTAAGGTTCTGTGTTCATTAGGTATATGATGGTTTATTGTTTAAACTTACGTTTGGTGCGTGAGTTTACGAAAACTTATGAGAAATGTGTTCATTTTTTTGAAAAATATAAGAGTCTCATTTGTTTGACATAATTTATAATAAAATGTAAAAAAATTAAGCTAAAATAAGTTATTAAATGAAATGTTTTTAAACAAGTGTTTACAAAATGTTTAAGCATTTACTCTAACAACATGGTTTAGCAACCAGTTCTAACAATCTGCTCCGACTTTCGCTAATATTTCTAAAGATACCCTAACCCCTTATTAGGGCGGTGGTTCATATATAGGTTTATAAAATTATAAAGAGGTCTAAAAATTTGTTAACCATAATAAAAAATCTATTTCAACTTATGTGGTATGAAGATGTATAGAATGTTGAACCTTTTCGTAATTTAACGCATATGAATTATGGGTACATATTTATAAATTTTGATTAAATTTATTCGTAGTAAAAATAGGTTTATAAACAAAAATATTTAAAAATTAATGCTATAAAACATTTATGTACTTATAGAAAAGTTTACATAATAGATGCTCCTATGACCGTATGGTATTCAATAACCCCCACATTATGAAGCATTTAAGAAACATATTACATCTTCCTATGAATTTCTATAAAAATCTGAATGAAGTACGTCAAAAAATCGAATTATATATTTTGTTAGTTTTTTAAATATCAATCATTCTTTTGTTAATGAACAGTGCATCATACATTCCTCTAGACGGATGATGCAAATGATTTTCTCGTTAAGAATTAACAATGTCTAAAAGAGAGGGTATTCTTATCTTTTTTCTTTTCCAGAGATGTATGATGAACCTTATCATTTAAAAAAATCGAAAAAATGTTTGTTAATGCAATGATACCTAAAAACGTTATTTGCATTTTTCGGTCTCGCTTTGTTTGATTACGACAATATATAAAAACAAGCATTTACGAAAACAACAAAAATCGAATTCTTCAGTTCAAGTATTTTTCGTTTCATCCATTATCACATAAGGTATAACTAAACAAGTTCTCAACCTAACTAACTGATTAAGGATTTAATTTTTCTTAAAACTCACTTTTATTTTTAAGTGACAAAAGTTTTTTTTTAATAAACTTTATTTTTAATAAAATGTTTTATTAAAATAGAAATTAAAAATTTGAATATAGCATATTCCATTTGGTTTAATAATATCCTTGTGGGTAAAAACTATACCAGTTGGAACTTCCCACTAAAAGACAAAAGAAAAAGCGGAGTATACGACCGTGGTTCCTTAAATAGGTGTGTGGGTCCTTAATGATATGAAACCGCAGGTATATTTAATGAACTGCGCCGAAAGACGACAATTGGACTCTTGTCTTATAAATAGTGAATTATTTCTATATTTTCATTTCACCTCTTTTGCACAAAAATTTCCTGATTCAATCCACCTTCTTAAATCACTCAAATCCTTGATTATTCGATTGATTACTACTTTTTTAAAAGTGAATATTTCTCCTCCCATCTCATCCTCTCAAGTGCAAAGAGAAGAACACTTTCATCCTTAAAGTGTTGTGTTTACCTCAATATCCATTGAAGATCAAACTTTATATTCATTCTTGTGTCATTGTGAAGATTCAAATTGTTGTGTAAATTTGGAAGTTGTGTATGTATTGTGGTTAATATTTAGACATTAAAGTATATTAGTTTATATTGGTCTAAGATTATGGCTCGATTTTTAGCTTAGAGACGAAAATTGGTTAAGCGACGTGTACGGGTTCTCCACCTTAAGGAGCTTGTTGATTAGTGAACTCTCGAGTAATGAGTACTCGAGGAATGGAGTAGGAACGAGGAGTGAGTTTCGTTGTCGAACCACTATAAATCATTAGTGTTTGGTTTAATATTTCCTTACCTTATCTTTTTCCATTCATTATTCTTTGTTCCATATATTTGTGATTAGTTAGATTAGATCCATTATCTGTTGTTCATATTATGCATAAGAAGATTTTACATAATCACTTAAGTCTAAACTTTTGAAAAAGGGTTTTTTTAAATCGATTTTTAATCAACTAAATTTAAGAAATTATTCAAACCCCTTCTAATTTCTAGAAAGTTTAAAAAGTTTCTTTCGAAAATAAATTAAACTTGGTTTTCGAAAAAAAAGTTAGAAAAAAAAAGTTTGTTTTGAAAAAAAAATTAAAATTTTCTTTTAAAAAATAACTTGTTTTGAAAAAAAAATTATTTTCGACAAAAAAAGTTTAATATTAAAAACATTCTTTTCAAAAGAAAAGTTTAGTGTTTTGAAAAAGTTTTTTCGAAAATTATTTTTTTTAAATAACTTGTTTCGAAAGTAAATGTTTTTTCTTTTTTCGAAATAACTTGGAAAAGATTAAATTTTTGTTTTCGAAAATAATGTTTTTGTAAAATAATTTTTTTCGAAACAAGTTATTTTAAAAAAAAAATTTCAAAACAAACTTTTTAAAAAAAAAACTAAACTTTTTTATTCGAAAAAAATGTTTTTTATTTTTTCGAGAAAGATTAAACTTTTTTTTTAAATAACTTTTTTTCAAAAAAAAATTATATTCGAAAAAAATGTTTAAAAAGGAAATATGATTTTTTTTTTTGAAATTTTTTATTTTTTCAGATAAAAACACTTTTCGATTTTTTTTTTAAAATGATAAAGTTTATTATACATCTCTGGAAAAGGAAAAAGACAAAAATACCCTCCTTTTATACCTTGTTAATTCTTAACGAAAAAACTATTTGTACCATCCGTCAGAAGAATGTATGATGCACTGTTCACTAACAGAAGGATAATTGATATCCAAAAAACTAACGAATGATGTAATTCAATTTTTCGATATAACACAAGAATAATTTTTGCATTTCACACTAAAAATCTTCTGTATTATATGTTGAAATCTTAACAGATGAGTCAGAAGGTTGTTGAATTTATGTATCACCAATAAGAAAAAGAAATATTGTGTGAAATAAATTCATACTTTATTGCAACTAGGTTTTGTGTCTGCGTTTCGCTGCGACGAAGTACAGACGTCTTTTGAAATGTTTTCAAAGGGCACGTAATAATATAGATGCAAATAATAGCAGTTTAAACTACAAAATGTACATTGTGAGAAAGATTTTTACTTTTTTGTTACAATTAAGTAAAATTGCACTTAAACATATACTCCCTCCGTCCTTAAATAAATGTACATTATGGACTTTTGTAGTCAATCTTTTCCAACTTTGACTTTAAATTATTTTGTTTGTGTTACGTAATGCTTGATGCAAATTATATAAATGAATTATGTTTTAAATCTATTTTTGTTGGTATAATTTTCATTAAATATTTCATAACACAAACAAAGTAATTTAAAGTTAAAGTTAGAACAGATTAACTCCGAAAATCAATAGTGGACATTTGTTTAGGGACGGAAGGAGTATTATTTTCAATCTTTATTTGTGATTCTGTTGTACACATAGCTTGCAAGACTCTATAGTATATCTTTAACGCTTCTAATCTACGTTGTCCTGCCAAAACATTATCCATATGCGTATTTGGCATCATATTTCGATCGCCAAGACCACTGTTGGGAAAAATGGCCTCCAATATTGTGCGAGCCTTTTTAACGACATCAGCAGTCACATCCTTGTCACACGATGACAAGAATTTTTCAAGTTCTACGGACGGTTTTGATTGAAGTGGAGAAACGATTGTTCCTAGCCATTTTGCAGTTGTCATTGCGATGCTAACAGGGCTACCCATTATGTTTGAAGGAGACCGAAAAGGGGATAGTGGACTTGTGATTGTCTTTGTTGTGGATGTCATCGAGTCTAATTACCTCTACATAACATAAAAGTCAAACAATGAACATATGTATTTACAGTTTGACGTTCAAAGATATAGTACTAACATCAGTCTTATAGATACCTTTGTTCCAGCTATATTCATTGCACCACCAGATAAGTTGCTTGAACCAATTAGGCTATCATCATCATTTATAAACAGTTTTTCCGTCTAATTCACCTTCTAGAAGTATTGCATCATTGTGATCTTTTTCTAAAATATTCAAGTTGGAAGCCAAAGATGATTCATCCAGCAAATCTTCAAAATAAGTCAGCCCATCTGCATTACAAATTAAGTACTTATGTGTGACAACCTGATATTTTCAGGTAGTAAATTTATTCTTGTAAATTATTTTTATATTTTATTTTAATGTTGGTTCATGAACTCACAAATTTACGGGATGAAATTAGGGCTTACGTGCATAATTTAACGTCTTTTACGATTAAACCGGAAACCCTAGGTTTCGTATTTACGCTTTTGTGCTCCGTTTTTTATGAGACAATTTTTATTAGAATCGTTTTGTGCCGTAGATTCATAATTTATAAAAACGTTTTTTGTAAATCGACCTGAGGGCACGCAAATCGAGGAAACTAAAATCAAAGAGTACCCGTAAATTAATAGGGGATGAAACAAGTTTCCACTTGTCCCCCCCCCCCCCCCCACCCCCATAAGTGGCGGACACAATAAGGGTTAGCACCCCTTGTTGTCAAATTTTTAAGTGTCTTAGAGACACTTGTCTTAAACTTTACTAAACCACAACAAAAACCACTAAAACCTCAAAAACCATTAACCATTTCTCACACTTTACATGCAACTTGATAAAAAATTTCTCCCACTCTCCTCTCCCTCTCTCTTTGTCGTCCAACATACACCACCATACACCACCATCATCAAAAATTTAACCTACAAGTTTAACTACTTCGTATAATTCACATATGTTGAAAGCCATTTAAAAAGATGAAGATTGGAGGTGATCTATTTTAACTAATAAACCTAAATAATTTACAAGTTTATTAAGCTAAAAACATTAAAACAGTTTCCGTATATAAAATCAATGTACAAGCATTTTAAGCAAATGCATTAAAAACCTCATAAAAACCTTTCCTAAATTAAGTCACTAATACACAATTTTTAATATGACCTATAAAATAAATCTTCTGGAATGGATTAAATGGCCATTAAAATGTTTCCAAAAATAAGATTTTTTAATGAAAGTTTAAAAAGGAATTTCGAGAATGAAAATTTTATAATAAAAAACTTATTTAACAAAGATTTAGTAAACAGTTTATTAAAAAAATGTGTTGTGCGAATTTTGGAAAAAAATTAGTTTTAATAAATTTTATAAATAAATAAATTGGCATTAAAAGCATTCCCATTTATAAATCATATTTTTAACTCGGTGTAATTTAAAAAAAAAACAATAGTATGCATAAAAAAATAAATAACCATTTAAAAGGTTTCCATCTTACAAAAAAATTATAAATAAATTTTTAATTTAATTTAATAATTATTTAAATTTTGAGAATAAAGTTAATTTAATTTTAGAAAGTCATAACAAATATTTAAAACATAACATTAAAAGTATTTTAAGACATTTTATAAAAAGATTAATTTTAAGAAAGTTTATAAAAATATAATTTGTAAACAGCCAATGTACAAAGTTTGTAAAAAAATTATTTGCAAATAAAAACTTACTATATAAAAAAGTTCCAACCAGTTATTTATTTATAAAAAATTAAGACACGTTTTTAAAGAAAAATTAACACACGTTTTTTAAAAAAAACGCCATAGCATTAAAAACAAAATAAAAAACATTCCATATAAAGCTTAAATCTACAATGAAATTATGCAAGAGTGTTTTGAACAAATTCATTCGGTAAACTTCATAACCTTTTGTGAAAAAGTATACAAGTATTAAATTTGTCATAAAAATATTACCATAAATAGTGTGTTTTATAAAAGCAACAAAATATATATTGTACAAACTTTTGGGTTAATTTTTTTTATCATTTTTATAATAAAACGTTATTCTTAACCAGGAAAATATATAAATAGGTTGTTTTATAAACGTAGGTTAAATTTCACATTTTACAAACATTCTAAAAAAATGATTTTATCATTATATATATTTTTATAAAACTGTTATTAATGCCATAAATAATTGTAAATTAAACCACTAAAAACACACAAATAGTTTTAACAAAATTGAAAATAAAACAATACCATAAGTAATTGTTCAACACAAACCGCCTATTTGAAAATTTAAAAAAAATGCGTTAAGTATTTTTGTAAAGTCCATTAATGGTAACAAACTAATGTATTTAATTAAGCCAATAAACCATTGCCATATATAATTAGACAAGTTCTTTAAGCTAAAATCATTAAAAAAATAATTTCACAAATAACACAAATGTACATGTTTACGCTTAAGCATTAAAAACATATTAAAACCTTTCCACAATTAAATCACTTAATAACTCCATATTTTGTTTAGAAAAAATGATACACAAAATAAAAAC
Organism: Glebionis coronaria; assembly: GCA_025667525.1. Taxonomy (NCBI): domain Eukaryota; kingdom Viridiplantae; phylum Streptophyta; class Magnoliopsida; order Asterales; family Asteraceae; genus Glebionis; species Glebionis coronaria. Next base: position 574,534,943 of record CM046876.1, read on the forward strand.
ACAAAAAACTTCTCCTAAAATTATTATGGCAAGTCAATTTGTCTATCAATCAATTCATAATTCCATAATTTAAAATAAGTTTCATCTTAAAAAAAATTTAATCACATTTAATCTCATTCAATTTGCAGTTTCATTACACCAATTAATGTGAATGGATTCAAAAAAATCATCCTAAAATAACCTACACTCCTATATGTATATATTTCATTAAGCCATTTACATATACCCCAAAACCTTGAATCGATGAAAATTGAATTGTTGTTGTCCATCATACCATAATGATCTTCGATGCCAGATAAAATTAACCCCTTCAAATTTGATCTATGTTGATGGGTCTTTTAAGTGCCTCCGACAGCTCTTTTCGATGCCACCGGGTCTATTCATTGCCGCCATATATGGTGTGTGGCAATGGTGGTTGGTAGGTGACGTTTTTAGCTTAGGTGGGTGGTTTGCTTTCTGAGTGTTTTGATTTGTGGGGCTTTGTTTTTTGGTTAGCTTTATATTTAAGACACATATGAGTGTGTCTGGATGGTGATTCTGTCGGTGTTCTTCGATGTGTAAATTGATGAAAGTGGCGGGTATTGGTTACGTGTTTCAGGTTACCCAATTTGCACTATAAGTTTTTTGAATCAACTTAATGAGTATTTTAATTTAATTTTGATTTGATTCTTTAGCTAAGGCATTTGTATGTTAGGGCTTGATCATGCTATTCATCAAGTCCACCGACACCTTTACTATCATGATAGACTAATTTAAAAATTAATTTTATTTTTAATTTTTGTTTTGCAGGATTCACACGTCCTTCTACAATGATTCACCCAAAACTTTGATTCGACCAAATAGTCTATGTAAGCTTCAGTTGTGTTGAAATTCATTTGATTTATATTATTGTCGAATATTTGTTAATGTAGTATGATGATATGATCATTTATATTGGTAATGTAGTATGATGATATGATCATTTATATTGGTAATTATGTCTTTCACAGTTCTATAGACAAATGACTTCCAAAAGCGTTTCTTTCTACGTTTCATACTTTGTTATGAGTTAACTCAACAACCGAAATACAATATGCTGAAAATGTTGACAATACATTTTTGCCGAGCTACCAGATCAAATAGTCGACCACGGTAATTAGATAACTCAAGGATGGTGCTAAAGGCATATACATGGATGATGCTCATCGTAGAAGAGAATCTAAAGTCATGTTACTTTCAAAATGTCTTAATTAGTTTTTATTTTATTAGTGAGGATTGTTGATAACTAAGATAATCTAAATGATATGTTTGTACTTATTTCGCAATGATGCTGAACTATTTTGGTATATGAGCCACAACCCTTAAAAGTTGTGTTTAATAGCTTGATAGTTTTAAATAAGGTTGTCAAGATTTCGATCTTAATCTTAGGATCTTATAATTTAGGATATTGTAAAGGAAAAATGATCCCGATCTTACTTTATGATCTCGATCTAGCAAGGACGAAAACGATCACATATAAGATTCCGATGTTGAAAACCTTGGTTTTAAGACTTTGTTCTTTTATGGTTCAAGACAATTTTTGAAGTCTTATTTTAACATTTTACAAGATTTTGAAAAGCACAACGTTTGCATGACCACACCATTTTAAGCTTTGTATAGATTATTTATTTTTAACATTCTACAAGACGTTGAAGGACACAATGTTTGCATGATCATACCATTTGTAGGCTTTATAGATTATCTTATTCGATAGAAATGCAAATTATGATAGAATTATAATCACATTTAGATTTAGATTACAATTAGATTACATGTTAAAGTACAATGCTACTTATTTAGTTTTTAACCAAGCACCCCGTTAATTGGAAATGTGCAAATCTATGAGTATTAACTCATATTGAAAAAGATTTGCATGTTTTACAAGAGGGTTAATGAATTTGATGTATTACCCTCATATTTCATCAACTTCCAACTATTATTAAAATAAACACTTAATGTTAATCTACCTCGACTTACTGAGAGTTAGGCTATGTTTGGCAAAAACGAGCTGTAAGCTGTTAACTGTAAGCTTTAAGCTGTTTGTTAAAAAGCTGTTAATTTTAATAAAAGTGTTTAGTATATTAGCTGTTAAATGTAAAATGACTTAAAAAATGACATTTTTTAATAAATTATACTGTAATATGGTTGGAGGTTATATCAGTAATTTACAGCTTTAGCAGCTCTTGACAATCTAAAAAGCAGTATGGAACATCTTTTTATTTAAGAGTTATTTGGTTAAAATAAAAAGCTAACAGCTCTAAAAAATTGTTGTGCCAAACAGAATTATTAAATTATTTTTTTAAAAAAAACTAATAGCTCTATAAAAGTTTTATAAAAGCTCTTACCAAACGGACCCTTAATGCACGGTTTGGAAATGTGCAAATATATAAGCATAAGATGCATAGCCTTGCATGTTTTGCAAGAGAGTTAATGAATTTGATACATACTTGGCGTTATTCAATCAATAGTACGGTAGTCAATGTTAAAATTTTCAAACAATAATAATAAAATACAAGATCACAACTATTATTCAGACATGTAACTTAACTTGAGTTCCTTTTGGATGATCGTGAAATAAATATTATGTTTGATGTTCATTACATATTTGACTTATCCAAGACTATTAATGGGAGAGAAAACGATACATGCACGGTTGAAGAATAAAATAAAAAGAAGCGAGGACAGAGGTAAACTTGTGTTTATGTGAAGAAACACCAAGTTTACTCAAGCTACATACATACTATCATACACAACACATAACCTTCAGGGACTTAGAATGTTTACATTTGGCTGATTGAGCAAAGTCACTGAAGATGGGTTGCTGAACAAGTTGCATTGTCTGATCTTCTATGGTTGCTGCGTCAACCATTGACCACACTTCTCTGATTGAAGGTAAATGAACTCGTGATCTACATTGATATAATATGCTACTTTAATATATGCTAGGGTGAAGCATATGGTCTTTATGGCAAAGCATATAATATACTTCACTGATGACCTAAGGTGAAGTTACCTTTATGAGTTCTATATAAGCATCAGGGAATTGGTTCAAGTGTTTCTCAAAGTACAAGATCAGACATTGCAGTTCAGTAACAACTACAACAGGTACAAGACGATACAAGTTAGCGGATGACTTGAACTAGTAAAGCTAGTTATTCTTGGTATTCATTGTTGTAACATAGCAGGTAAGAAGAAGCCTTTATGCTCACTTACTGCTATTTAACTTAGGCTACTTTTCTATCCAAATAGGGGGAGATTGTTGGGTCAATTCAGTGCCTGATTTGTCCCTTGCACAGGATTTGGATGTAAAGTATACTAAGTAGTGTTAGTCACTGAACTTACGTATGTTATAAGTTCAGTGTGTCATTCTTTAGAGTTCTTTAGAGTCTACGAGATAGACTCGTCATTAGCTGAGGCGGATCTCAGTAAGTGTGCAAAGAATCAAGGATGATGGAGTTAGTAAGTGATGACATAATAGCTTACTAACTCCTCAAGACTATTACTGATTACAAGACCTGAAGATGTTTAGAAGACCTGAAGAAGTGTCTTATTCATTAGTGGGCACATGTCTTATTAGCAATGAAGACAAAGGTTCAAGAGGAAGGCTTACTTTGTCAAAGGTGCAAAAGATGAAGACAACAAAGTACAAGGTGGTTACTTGTACTTTAGTAAAGCTTCTCAAGGAAGCTTCACACTCCCACTATATATATGTGGTACTTGTAATAGAATAGTCAATGATCCCACCCACAGAAACAAACATGTAATACTTTAGTGGTTTAGGGTTTCATCCTCCCATTGTTGCATAAGCTTAGCTAGCTATGAACATGGGAGTTTAGTTTGTCATTCATCGCCCGGTTGTTGTTCCGCAAACAACCGGGCAAGTCATGTATATTTGTTGATTCATTATTAATAATATATACATACGATGAAAAGTACAAGCTTGTGTTATTAGTTAGTCAATTGGTTAATTGTGCAAATGTTCTTCATTGTTCTTCACAGATTCGATGTTTGCACAAGATTCGTGGACCAACAATTGGTATCAGAGCGGGTTGGATTTTCTCTATCCAGATCCGTTCGTATGACTGCTAATAACATATTTTTTAGTTTGGTTAATTTTATCAGTATGTTCAAAAACTGCTTAGACAGTAGCAGTTTTTTAGGGAGAAATAATACTGATATATGGCTACTGTTAAACACAACCAAACAAATCTTATCCAACCAAAATACCCACCACCAACACAGATATTAACCTTTATTCTATCCTACCCCCACCGCCATTTTAACCTATCATTTAACTCCACCGACACTATCTATTCCATCCCTAACAAAAAAAAAACACCACAACCGTCACTCTTTAATAAACAAAAAATCACTTAATCATCAAAAACTCCACCCACCGTCTTCCATTTATTCAGATCCAAAATAAAAACAAAAAAAAAAACAATCTCGTATCCACCACCACCCTCTTATTCATTAACATCACCATCTCATTCTATTATTTCTACTCTCTCACAACCTCAAACAAACCTATACCCACCGGGTCCACCTCCCACCGTCACCTTCACCTTCATCTCATTTATCCCCATAACAAACAACAGATCCAAATCTCTCCTAAAAAATCATCCACACCGATTCTAAGATAACAAAATAAAACTAAATCAATTTAAAAAAAAACAGAATCACTATGATGTGATGGATATCATCTCTTGGCCACGGGATGAAGTTAAAAGAAGATTGATTTGTTTGTTGGGGTCGTTCGGTTTATGATTACGAGTCTTATCGATTGTGTATGGATTGGTTGTGCAGTTGATTTGTTGTGAGTTCAATCAAATGAGATTGGATATATGTGTTAATTATTCAGGTTATGAAGGCAAGAACTAGAACAAGCGGATTCTTGTTGTCAGTGGTGTGTTTATCATCTAAAGAAGATGACTGACGGGTGTTTGTATTAGCTTCAAAGATAAGCTAAAAGGAATTGGGTTTAAGCAGACAAGTGAAGTTGGATTAAGATGTTCGATTATGATATGATCAGATGTAAAAAGGATTTGGTGTTAAAGATTAAAGCCGCTGAGGTAAAAACCAACGAGGACAAGGTCAGGTCGATGAGACTGGGCTAAAGCTCTGCCAGCGGTACCAATTGAAGAATGGGCAGGGGACTTTCGGGTGTGTTGAAACTGATAGGATGTTGTAGTTGTGTGTCTGTGAAACGGTGTTGACAAAACAGCAAAGCTGACCTATGATGAGAAGACAAAGGTCACTGACTTCTTAGATTTTGAATCGCAGGGAAGCTGTCAAAAAGATAAATGATCAGCTGGGGAGTCGAAGGGAAGCTGTCAAAAAAATCGGGTGTCGAATGATACAAGTGTTTATATCAGCGAATACCATCTATAGCTGTTACGGGTGGCATTATCAGGCGTGTGCCTTAAAAAGGTGTATGATACAAGTGTTTATATCAGCGAATACCATCTATAGCTGAGGCATAGGTGGCTCAGAGGATGACTTCAGCGGAAGTAATATTTGTTCAGGGATCTCTGAGCTCACCAGAGATTGAATAGATCAGTTGAAAAGGGAAAATAGAAGCTGTGGATGTTTGTTCAGGGGTGCTGATACAAAGAGATGTGAAATAGCTGATATTCAATCAGTAAATTGAAAAAAGCTGACCATATAAACAGCTTGTGTACCCTGTCGCTGAGAAGTACACCAGGCCAGCAACAACTTAGGCCAGCGACCCCTGGTCTATGAACCTGCTACTCAAAGTTGTTTCTGACCTTCCAGCGACCCCTGGTGCGAACCCCTGGCCAATGAACTAACAAAAGGGTCAGCGAACTATCAACGAATTTGAACCTGCCAACAGAGGTATCTGAACCCCCCAACATATTTGATCTCAGTCGCTGAACCCTCAGGGCCGCTGAACCCTCAGGGCCGCTGTGAACCGGTCTCTGAACTCCCAACCAGCTGAAATATAAAACCCTGTCAACAGCGAACCCCTGTTAACAGCGAACCCCTGTCAAAAGATGTTGCTAAAGCTGCATATTTTGAGGGGGAGAGAACCACGGACATACACACCGCTGTGATATATATGCCGCTGTGATCCACATGCAACTGTGATATACCCACCAAACCTATACCCACCCAAACCATACACAAAACACAAAAAAAAAAAAAAAATAATTAAAAAAAAAAAAAAAAAAAAAAAAAAAAAAATTTCAGTTTAACAGGTATTCGCTGGCAAGATGACCAGCTGATCATCATGCTATCTTCAGAGCCTTCAGCTGTTGAAGGACTTGGTCACTCAGGATTTTTTTCTCACACCAAGACAAAGAAAGAAGATAGATTCACAGCCCCCCTCCCCACCCCAGCAGTTGTCACCCTCCCCTACCCCGCTGTAACCACAGCCACAGAGTTTTTGAGAGACCAGGTTGTGTTACAAGTGTTTGATGAAACATTTATTATACAGGGGTTTGATAACATCAGGTGGTTGATAGGAGATGAAATTCAGGGGGAGTTGTATTTCAGGCGTGATGAAGACCATCACGCTATGCTTGTGTACTAGTATGTAGCCGGTCAAAACTTGCTTGGTTCCCTAGCAAATTTTGAGGGGGAGAGAAGCGAGGACAGAGGTAAACTTGTGTTTATGTGAAGAAACACCAAGTTTACTCAAGCTACATACATACTATCATACACAACACATAACCTTCAGGGACTTAGAATGTTTACATTTGGCTGATTGAGCAAAGTCACTGAAGATGGGTTGCTGAACAAGTTGCATTGTCTGATCTTCTATGGTTGCTGCGTCAACCATTGACCACACTTCTCTGATTGAAGGTAAATGAACTCGTGATCTACATTGATATAATATGCTACTTTAATATATGCTAGGGTGAAGCATATGGTCTTTATGGCAAAGCATATAATATACTTCACTGATGACCTAAGGTGAAGTTACCTTTATGAGTTCTATATAAGCATCAGGGAATTGGTTCAAGTGTTTCTCAAAGTACAAGATCAGACATTGCAGTTCAGTAACAACTACAACAGGTACAAGACGATACAAGTTAGCGGATGACTTGAACTAGTAAAGCTAGTTATTCTTGGTATTCATTGTTGTAACATAGCAGGTAAGAAGAAGCCTTTATGCTCACTTACTGCTATTTAACTTAGGCTACTTTTCTATCCAAATAGGGGGAGATTGTTGGGTCAATTCAGTGCCTGATTTGTCCCTTGCACAGGATTTGGATGTAAAGTATACTAAGTAGTGTTAGTCACTGAACTTACGTATGTTATAAGTTCAGTGTGTCATTCTTTAGAGTTCTTTAGAGTCTACGAGATAGACTCGTCATTAGCTGAGGCGGATCTCAGTAAGTGTGCAAAGAATCAAGGATGATGGAGTTAGTAAGTGATGACATAATAGCTTACTAACTCCTCAAGACTATTACTGATTACAAGACCTGAAGATGTTTAGAAGACCTGAAGAAGTGTCTTATTCATTAGTGGGCACATGTCTTATTAGCAATGAAGACAAAGGTTCAAGAGGAAGGCTTACTTTGTCAAAGGTGCAAAAGATGAAGACAACAAAGTACAAGGTGGTTACTTGTACTTTAGTAAAGCTTCTCAAGGAAGCTTCACACTCCCACTATATATATGTGGTACTTGTAATAGAATAGTCAATGATCCCACCCACAGAAACAAACATGTAATACTTTAGTGGTTTAGGGTTTCATCCTCCCATTGTTGCATAAGCTTAGCTAGCTATGAACATGGGAGTTTAGTTTGTCATTCATCGCCCGGTTGTTGTTCCGCAAACAACCGGGCAAGTCATGTATATTTGTTGATTCATTATTAATAATATATACATACGATGAAAAGTACAAGCTTGTGTTATTAGTTAGTCAATTGGTTAATTGTGCAAATGTTCTTCATTGTTCTTCACAGATTCGATGTTTGCACAAGATTCGTGGACCAACATAATTATTACAAAATTAAATGTTTATCGGTCGAATAATTAATGTTATCTATTATTATTATTTTTATCTATCTCCATAATCATTTATGTATTTTTAATATTAACATTTGTTTGTTACTTCTTATAAAAATCACTCAATAAGTTAAACCCGACGTTAGACGGGTCTTTAAGCTAGTTTAACATATAACAAGGAGTTTTTATGGAGGTTTAGGGCTGATTTCAAGAAGTTGTTCATCCATTTGGAGTTTTATAAAAGTGGTCTTGATAAGTTCATAAGATTTGGTTACAAGATCAAGTCTTGTTCATCACAAATCTCATCTTTTACATCACAAATTGGTTGGTATAGAGATTGTTTATTCTATCATCCTATTATTAACTTTGTAAATGTATTTATTTTCTTCAAAAATGTATATGTATGATATTATAAATGATGATCAATGTATTGTATGGGGATTTTGTGTTATTAGATTAGGTTAAAAAGGCAAAAATCTACAAGTAAAAGTGTTAAAATCATGACTAGTCATATAGGCTTTTTAAAACAGTAGGTTTCTATATTTTCACTTAGTTAAATGGCTTAGATTAATTGATATAGAGATATATAATTGATTTTTACACAAGTGGTGAATTGGCTACTCAATAGAATGTTAAAAATGATCATGATGTGGCCAAAACACTTTTGTAGTACCAATCTGTCTAGTCTGTTTTGGACGAATTATTATAAATACTTAGAGGCTATTTGACCAGTAGCTATAAAAGAGTTATTTGTAGCACAAATCATTTAGTTTATGGTGTTAAAATTTGGGGTTCTATCTACTTATAGAACTCAAGATATGACAAAAATGATGGACTTCATTTTAGAAATCAGATTTCTTAATAAACTATATAATATAAAAATGCCACTTGAAGTAAAATACTATTATAAAATAAGTATATAAAAGCCACTAAATAATAATAACTATTATAAAACAAGTTTATATACTATAATAAATAAATATTACATTTTATAAAAACAAAACTCAAATGTTTTCTAAAAACTACAAACTATATATAAGTTTTACGTCTTTTCGACTAAAACCGAAAGATTAACGTTTTCGCCAAATAAAACTTAGATGGTCGGACCCGTTTAATGTAACATTTTTATAAATCATATACTGATATGTAAACACATTTGACAAGTAAATATCGAAAAAACCGAGCTTTGTAACATATGGACCATAATGGGCCAAATTAGCCTTGTTGGACAACTAGGCCCAACTAGTTTGGTTTAATATTATTGGACTTACTCATGGGCTTAACCCATTTTGGCCCAACATATGAGTATGGGCCTGGTCTTAAATAGATAAATGGACTAATATAATGTATTGGACTCTTAATGGGCTTATTGGACCTTAATATGTAAATGGGCTAAAACTAGTGTAACTAGACTAAGTTAACTAATACTTAACAACTAGTAATGTTGTACAAGGAAGTAAAACCCCACTTGATCATCATGTTATGACACCATTACATATACATAGCAACTTTTATAAATATTATTTGACGATAGTCTAAGACCGAGTATTATTTGTTTAGGTTTCCGTGTTCGAGGCACGTACCGTACATCCTAATTGCCGATAACCCGCCTTTCCCAACCAACGTGAGTTCATAGCCTCGCACTCTTTTAAATGTTTTATGAAATATTTTGTAAACCCGCGAGGGAGATAACATGCGAGTTTTTAATGATAAATAGAACACAAGTAGTCCCGATTTTATGCTTATAGATATGGACCCGATGGATTGTATGACCCAAATTGGATGACTGAAATGGATTATTAAAAGTTAGGTTATGTCACTGTAAGTCCCATTAGCATGAATTATGAACTACCGGGATTTGGTAGACGCTTATGCATATAATAGTACTATTTGGGGAAGATCACCCCAGTTCGCGCCTTGACGGTTGATCTCCGTCATGCCACATTGATTGGTAAGCGAATTTATGTATGAGAAGATTTATATAGCGTTTATTAGTGAAGACACGTTGATTTAGATGGGCACATATTTGTCGGGCTCGCGACCCGTTGTATTTTATAGAAAGGCAACAATGTCATGCGGCTTATAATAATCCAACAACGATAATAATATCGATAATGATAAATACTGAGGCTGCGGTCTCATAAACAATGTATGCTATATGAATGGAATTATAATATATTGCCTGACTGGCAATATGGGGCCTCATTACTGATATTAAGCTTGTGTTTTTTATTTACATAACTGTTTTATATAACGGTTTTTACTAAACTCTATGAATTCACTCGGCATTCGCTGATATATTTTTCGCATGTTTTATCTCAGGTGCTTCAAGGTAACTTGGATGGAGATCGACTCTGATGGCCCACATAATAAAAATATTCATTCGAACTATGTTTTGTAAACTTTATGACTGTGAAACTTGGGGACCTGATGTAAACTTTAAACTTGTACTCGAATGAATGTATGTTTAACTTTGTACAACCCTTTTTATGCGTTGTCTATGATTTGAGTTATTGTGCTATACCGTAACACTCTATTGACCCTTCCGCTGTACTTATACGAAATTTGAGAGTGTTACAGTTTGGTACCAGAGCTCTCGTTATAGAGAACAAAAGATTTTTAAAAACCAAGGTTTTGAATAAAACATTTCTAAAATCTTTTAGCCATAAATATTTTTAAGTAAATATTTTGAGCAAAATGTTTAAAAATCTTTTGACTATAATGGTGCCGAAGATCTCCGATGTTACCAACAAGCCTTATTGAGAAAATATATATTTTGATATATAATCTAATTTATATATATATATGTATATATATATATATATATATATATATATATATATATATATATATATATATATATATATATATATATATATATATATATATATATATATATATATATATATATATATATATATATATATATATATATATATATATATATATATATATATATATATATATATATATATATATATATATATATATATATATATATATATATATATCGTGATTTCAGTATGTAACTGCTTAATGTTTATTTTTATGCTAATACGAGATATATTATATAATGCAGATCTATCATGGCAAACCCTAATATTCCCGTAGAGAACCCTGCTATTCCTGTACCTAAAGTAGATGATAATGTAGAAGATGATATGGATGATGAAGAGGAGGAACCATTTGAGGATCCTGAGCCCGAAATAGGACTAGGAGATCAGATTGCCCCTCAGATTGATGTTGTAGAGAATGATAATGATAATGTTGGTATCGAGGAAGATGATGAGGTTGATATAGATGATGTAGGTAATGAGGATGAAGATGAGGATGACGAGGAGGATGTAAATATAGGTGATGAGATTGATGATGATGAGGCAGAGCTTATCTTTCCTTATGATGTAGAGGATGGTGATCCCTCACCCCCTCCAGTTGAGTGGTCTGATTCTGATTCTGAGTTACCTAGTGATAAATCGTCCGAGTCTTAGTCTGATTCAGAGGAGGATGATGTGACAACCCTAGATTTTGGATTTGTCACTTTTGACTGTTTGATGTTGATTATGTGTTTAGTGTGCGTTTATGTGTTATATGTTTATATTTGAGCCTTTGATTGGATGTTAGTCATAGTTCGTGTATTGCGTGGTACGTTATATGATGTTACGAAGGGGATAGTTCGTTCTCATTAGTTCACATGGATGTAACTATGATAGAATGTGGTGCTATTTTAGGATTTTATGTGTACGTATAAGTATTATAGTAAATCGTATTTTTACAATTTAGGGTTTAGCGTTTAGAGGTCTCGGATGAGGTATTTAGTCATGGGAATATTTTTCGGGATGGTTTTAGGTCATGTAGGACTTAGTTATTTAGTTTATTTCATATTTCAAGAGTTTTTATAAAACTGTATATTTTTACGTCTTTTACGGTATACGCGTAAAAACTGACTAGTTTTACGGTTTTGAGGTTTTTGAGGCTTTAGGAGCTGAAATAAATTAAGGAAAATTAAGGTAATATTAATAAGATATTAATTAATAATAAAATATATAAAAAACGAAATTTAGGTGGTGTTTGGTCGGTTATGTGACACAAGAAAAGGAAAAAAAAGGAAAAAGGGAACCGGGCATTTGTACTTGGGCTAGGACTTGTTAGGATTAATTATATAAGGTTTTTATTTATCAAAACACTTCATAAAATCCCTGGAGATCAAGAAGGAGTCGAAATCTACAAGAGAAAATTAGGGTTTTCATAATTTTTGTCTTCTATTAATTTTAAGGTAAAACCCTTGTTCACCTATTTAATTTAATTGTTATTTACATTCTTAATCAATGCATGATGGATATAGGGTTAAGTTAATTATGAAATCTGTAATTTAATGATATGAACATGATTAGAATAATTAGGGTTAATAAATATATACGGTGATGGTAATTAATTAGGTTAATTGTGTTAAAATCGTTTTTAAAAACTGGGCAGAATTTTAGGTCACTTGTTTAGATCATATCTAGAGTTCTAAACACTTTCATGATGCGATCAAAGTAGTCCTGGAAAGGTATTTGAGTTGGCTTTTGAATTCAAGAAACGAGAACTAAATTGGAGGTCTGGAAGTGGGTCAAAAACAGTTTACAACAGTCGGAGGTTAAGACAGTTTTAAAATCAGTCGGGTTTCAATTAATGTTTTAAGATGGTTAGGGTACTTAGGAGTACAATTGGACCTTCAAACGTACATGAGATTTAGTTCATATGTTAAATAAGAGATCTGAAAAAGGGCTAATCAAGTGTTATAGTGGAAGACCATCTGGTCATAACAAACTTTTCATATGCTCAAAATCAGTAAGTTCTGGATAGGTAAAACTATAAGTTGCATATTGAGGACTTAGAATTAGCTATGAGGTTGGGGCAAGGGCTGAGAACTTAGCTAACACATATAAGTTTATGGTATTTTCATTGCAAGGAATATGGGTTAGGTTTGGTGGGCGTTTGAGGCATAATACGGAGTATGAAAATTGGGACTGTTTTGGGTAAAATCTCAACGGGATATGTTATGAACTTGGATAAGTTAAGGGCTTTAGAGAAGGGTGTAATGGGATGCATTAGACATGTAAATGAAGTTATTAAGTGGTATTAAAATGTATAAGAGGTTAGACATCCATCATAGATTGATGAGTCATTATGAGTTTTCATTAGTTCTTGTCTTGATTGTATGTATTGTGTGTTAGATTTTGCTAGTGTGCGGAAACTTGGAGGAGCTTTATCAGGTGAGTTCATAGTCCCATTTTGCTACGTTTTTAAATGTTTTTCCAGTATGGGATGGAGATGACACTTGCAATGTTCTTTAACATGATTTAGTATTATGTTTTATAATGTGTGGACATAAATGTGCTATTGTGTGACTTGCGTGCTTATGTGTTCTCATATGTGCTTTGATATGTGTTCTGATATGTGAATCTTGATTGTGTTATGATTGGGATTGGTAGATAGATGTATGGGCGTCTATGGGACCAGTTGTGATGTGTGTGGAGCGTGGGGCACGATCCGTACTGAGTTCTTGGTTATGAGTTCTTAGTTCGTGGGGCACGATCCGTCCTTTGTTCTTGGTTCGTGGGGCACGACCGTCCTGAGTACTTGTGCATCGTCTCTTCGGAGGCAAGATATCTCGATGGGGATATAGTTCATCTTCCACAGGTGGTGTGCAAAAGATCCGGATAGTGTGGTGTGTGTTCTTGTGTGTGTGACGCGATACTTCTTGATTGTTATAGTATGCTTTGTGAATTGTTGATGTGATTGGTACTTGGCTTGAGTTTTGTAGTGGATGCATGTAGCATGATTATAACATTATGGTTCATTACTATAAAAAAAAATTTCTTCAACTTATTTACAGCGGTTGTCAAGGTTTCTTATGATGTTCTAGATAACTTAAACCTATGTTCTCGCCAACTTTATGTTGACAGATTTTAGTGTCATTTTCAAGTGAGGTAGTTGAGAAGGATGCTATTAGAAGTGGCTAGAGTTTAAAGGCTGCTAGGACTGCATTAGGAGGAATTTCTTTCCTCTTAGATTTTATTTTGTCTTCTGATTAAGTAAACTTTATGGTACCTATATGTTCGATGTTTGTTTATTTGTATGTCTTTGGTAAGAGGTAGGCCTGTTATCTACTTACCTAGACTCCTGCATTTGGTTGAGATATTGTCATGACATTGTGTCGCCATTTATGACATTTCTTTTGCATTTAGTTTTCTCTATAGAGACACCGTTTGTTATGATGATATCCATACGTCTCGCCCCGTGTTTTCGCCGCGACGGGGTGTGACATAATGGTATCAGAGACAATGGTTATAGAGAATTAGGTTGCCTAGTCGCGTAGCCTAGTCTATAGCTTAAGGGTCCCTACATATAGGCATCATAGGGGTATGTGTGCATTTTATAGTAATTGATGTGTTTGGATGTTATTTATTGCGATATTTTGACTAGTATGAATTGAACCATAGTAAGTTCATACTTAGCTACATGTAATTTTCTTTTCGAGTTTTGAATAGTGCGGGTTGAACTATAGTCGTATACGCTAGTCATTGTTGGATTTCGTTTAATTACGTTTTCATGTTCTGTATACATTTTGAATTTTGTCTATGGGGGTTCAGCTGGATTACGAGTTTATATGTTTCATGCATTGGCTACGTTATTTTAATACATGGATTTTGGATCTTATTTTATGTTATGGGTTATGTGCTTATACGAGTTGTAGGATCTATGTGCTTATTTGAGTTGGTAGACTGATGTGTTATGTGTAGTATTAATTCTTATAAGTGTCATCATAGGAGGGAGTGCATTAGTGAAAGGGGACTGGTATAAGTATGGTGGCCAACATACTTATACAAGTACCACGACATCAATGGATTCCTAAGTATGGTTGCATGAAAGAGGGTTAATACATGCTTGTATAGTATATGTTGGATGGACTTGAGTGTATGTACGCCTATGTCTATATATGTATATATCCCTTCTACTTATCGGTTGTATTCTTAGGATGGTTTTCTAGCTCTTTTCTCTTTGGGATGTTCAACTTCTGTAGTAGCGCATTTATCGAGTCCTCATTTCATGTGTTCGTTTGTAAAACGGTACTCTTGTATAGAAGCTATTGAGATGGTGGAGAATTCTTTTTGGGATAAGGATATCTTTTGTTTTGAGTCTTACGTGGTAAAAAATGGAAATTACAAATAGTTAAAATAGTTGTTGGTAGTCAGTGAAATAAGGGTAAAGTGTCAGAACCGTGTTTGAAATAAGGTGGAATATAAAATCTTTAACATATAAGCATGAGTTGTTTATTTAAAAAAATAAAAAAATTTTGTTTTGATCACATAAAGCTAATGATCTTTAATTAAATTTTTAATCTTATTTATTTATATATGTTAAAATCATATAATTAATCATAGGGTGGGTGAGAGTTTTTTTTCTGGTATTAAAATAAATTAGGGCTCGAATTTGGTAATCAATAAGGGGTTTTATGGTTTAAAATCATTTTGGTCATAACTTATTCGTTTTTAAGCTTTTTGGATGATTCAAAAGCCTAAAATTATGTACTCGGAACGTACTTTTCAAATATTCAGAATGTTTAGTAAATGGAAGTCAGTAGCTTGGTCGAATTAATTGTACAAGTGTCGAGTTCAAGGTTAATTTTCAGACAACATGGTTTAAACTCGTGTTTTGGGCATTTTGGGGTAATGAACACTTGAAGGATTAACATAGAGATGAGTTGGGATGGAATTTGAGAGTCTTTTAGACCTTAGAATACGTGGTTATATTTGATGAGTTTTGATTTATGGTATTTATGAGTAAGACTGAAATCGGTGTGACAGTTTTAAACCCATCGAGTTATGTGATGGCTCCTAACTTGGTTTCAAGACACTTCTTGTTTAATGAGTTGCGAGATTTAGTTAGGTTGGTGATATCGCTCATTTATACGAGTTTTTCATAGCGATATTTGTTATGTTTTGTGTCCTAAACGTAATGGATAGACCCCGTATTGCTTATATTTTGTGTAAAGTGTGTTTTATAGGTTTTAGTTATGTTGGAGTTATTGGAGGCGATTTGGGACCAAAAGGAGCTAAGCAAAACAAGTCAGGGATCAATTGGTCTAATCTTGCGGCGCAAATGATTGACACCCAAATCAGTACCAGCCTCGGAAGCCGAGTTGCGGCGCAGCTCCTACCTATTGCGGCGCAATTGAAGGGGCTACAGATCATGGTGCTTGCGGATCACGAGTTGCGGCGCAAGACACATGAGTTGCGGCGCAACAGATGCTGCTGGCAGTTACGAAATTGTGTCTTTATTCCTAATTAAGGGGGAGCCCAAAGAGTTAGTGGGGGACATTATTGCTGAACGTTTTTTTTATCAACCAGGAGGAATATATAACTAAGGGGGATTATACACAGAGCCATTACCTATCATTACACATCATCATCATAATTTTCCGCTGAACAATCGTTGTTTTCAATTTCTACTTTGTTAATTTGGAGATCATTGGAACCTATTTCCCAGTTTGGTATTGAATCTTCTATCATTTTATTGCAATTTGAAGTATGTCTTTTACATATTTAATTGTGTTTGTTACGATCATGAGTAGCTAATTTCTTAATACGTTTGCTTGGAGTATGTGATGTTTATGTGTTAGGTTTTGGGTTTGAAATTCGATTGATGTGTTGAGATTAATTGGGGATCCGTTTGGGTTAATAACTTAATTATCTTGTTAAAATTGTTTATACTCTTGTTTGGTAATCTAAAAACGGGTATTCGAAAGGAGTCCGTAATTTTTACTAAAATAGGAACGAATTAATCGGCCTGTCTTTAGTTGATTATAAGTGAATGATATTCGAAAGGAGTCATTAACAACAATTTTTACAAGTAGATATTCACACAAACGCTAGCTACTAAATTAAGAGAAATCGGTTTAGGAGTTAGTAAGCTATTCGAAAGGAAGCTTATAAATTAACTCTCACATATCAGCTTGAAACTTTATGCACAATTACTTGAGGTGTTAACGGTATTCGAAAGGAATCGTTGCATGGTTAGGTAATTGGAGAAATCCGGTATTCGAAAGGAACTTAGGATTTTACATTAGAAGTTTATCGATATTTTCATACCTAAGAAATAATACATATTCATTAACGGTCCAAGCAAGCGTTTCTTTTATCCATATTTGAAATCTTAAATATTTTTACTGTTATTATAAGCAAGTCTTCACTAAGACTAAAACCAACTTGTTACTCGTTACGCGTTTTTATAAACTAATACTTCCAACTATAAATAGTCCCTGTATTCGAACCCGATATTTGCTAATACTATTTTACAACTGACAAGGGTACACTGCCCGTGTCATAATCTAGTAAAGGTTAATTTTGGGAAAACTAGATTTTTCGCATCAAGTTTTTGGCGCCGCTGCCGGGGACTTGATTTAGTTGAAGTTTTTAGTGTATTGTTTGATTACTTGTTTGAATATTTTTCACGGGTGTTTTTTGTTTGTGTTGTGATTTTCAGGATTATTGATTGTGTATGTACACGAGATCCCAAGGGAAACAAGTGCAAAGTCCTCTTTCGGATCCGGAAAAACTTTTGAGGAAACGGGGTTTAGGAGCAGCCGCTTCGGTAGTTTATAGTGAAAGCATATCCTCCGAGGAGGAAGTTGAACTAGTTTTTGAAGAAGAAATGTCAGAAAACGGAGACGATGATAGACTAGAAAACAACCCACCCAATCCTTTTGACATACCGATGATCGATAGGAATAGGATAGTACCACAGACGAATGGGTCGGCCATTGTGGCACCGGATTTGGGGGATGACTTTTCCGTTAAAGGTCACCACTTAAAGATGATTCAAGATAGTACTTTTGACGGACATTTCAAGTCCGACCCGCACAAGCATGTGGCGAGTTTCATAGAGACATGTAGAATGTTTCGATATGGAGCGGGTCAAGAGGAAAGCGTTATGCTAAGTTTGTTTCCATCGTCTCTCACGGGAGAGGCGAAAACGTGGTTTAATGAATTAGAGCCGGGTACGATTGCAACTTGGGAAGAAATGAGGGAGCTTTTTGTAACAAGATTTTTTCCACCCATCTTGCGCAGGAAGCTATTGAACCAAATCCGTTCTTTTCAACAATGGGACAACGAGACCATAACAAGTGCTTGGATTAGGCTTAAGGAATTGTTAAGGAACTGCCATGGGCACGAGTTAGATAAAGATGAAGTTATTGATATCTTCTACTACAGTTTGGATAGTCGTTCTCAACACGACTTGGATTTGGCGGGTGGTGGCAGTTTCCTATACAAGTCACCAAACGAGGCTCACCGAATGATGGAAGACCAAGTTCAAGCTCATATTGCTAGGGATCGGGTTAATAGGAATAGGAGAGTTAGAGGAACGGTGAACCAAGTTGAAGAAGGAGGTAGTAGTGGTAGCAACAAAGAAGTGGTGAACGAGATTAAAGCCTTGGGTAATGAAATGAAAAGCCGAATGGGTCGTTTGGAAAAAGATGTACACTTAGTGAAGAACGGTTGCGGGAAATGCGGGGGACCTCACTACACGGATGATTGTGAACCGAAATCTGAGGAGGCTAACTATGCCAACTATGGGTATCAAAACCGGGGAAATAATGGGTATGGAAATCAGAATCAGGGAAACAGAAATGAGGCGAGATTTCAACCCAACCAATCGAAACAAAAGGATGAGCATACCGAACAGAATTTTGAGGAAATGATGAAAGATTTTGTCTACTCCCAAAAGGCGGCAAATGATATGATGGCTAACTCCATGAAAGGATTCACCGCAAAATGGGAGCAAAACCAACGGAACACCCAAGCTAACATGCAAGACTTGGAGCGAAAATTTGAAAGATTAAGTGAAAAGTTCTCGAACCGACCAACGGGTCAAATGCCAAGTTCAACCCAACCAAATCCGAGGCAAAATCAAAACAACACCGGAGGATCATCGAACCAAGGGTCGAAGTATGTACCACCAAATAATCGTGATGAGCAAGTGAACGTTGTGGAGACTAGGTCTGGACCTAAGTATGGGGGGAACCGAAAAATGGTGCTGAACAAAGACAAAACGGAAATTTCAGCTGAAACAGACATCTTGCGCCGCAACAACAGGGACTTGCGCCGCAACTCGTACTCCGTGGGGAACCCAATTGTCATTGACCAACCAATTGCGCCGCAAGATACTGTAGTTGCGCCGCAACTAGAGATCCGAGACTTCGAAAAGAACCATGAACCCATCGATAGTGATTCAGACGACGAGGAAGAGATAGAAATGGAGTCGAGACCTGGGAAGGAACCAAAGGGTGATAATAAAGAAAAAGAGCCGGAAATCGAACCAAAAGGGCCATACAAGCCACATATCCCATATCCGCATAGACTTCGAAAAGAAAAGAAAAAGGAACAATACGGGAAATTCATCGAGTTAATGAAAACTGTTAAGATTAATGTTCCTTTAGTTGATCTTATTGCGGGTATGCCAAATTATGCAAAATTCATGAAGGAACTCGTGAGCGGGAAAGGTGATTACATGGAGAAAATCACCGCGTTCTTAAATGCCGAATGTTCAGCAATTGTGAAGAAGTCTATTCCACCGAAACTTGAAGACCCCGGAAGTTTTCTTTTAACTTGCACTTTTAACGATACATTTACTTTTAGTGCATTAGCGGATTTAGGGGCAAGCATTAACTTAATGCCCCACTCTATTTACACTAAATTGTCTTCAAATGTTTTAACCCCAACACGTATGAGCATAAGATTGGCCGATCGATCTTATCAATATCCATTGGGTATTGCCGAAAATATGCTCATACGGGTTGGAGAATTTTTATATCCCGTGGATTTTGTTATTCTTGAAATGGAGGAGGATGAAAAAGTTCCTCTCATTTTGGGTAGACCATTTTTGAACACCGCGGATGCTATCATCCGGGTTCGGGATACCGAAATTTCTTTGGGTTTGGGTGATGAAAGGGCAACATTTTCTTTGAATCAAGCAATGAAACATTCATATTCTACTGATGAATCTTGTTTTAGAATTGATGTTATAGATGAAGCAGATTATGACCTCGATTGGGAAGGCATTTTGGAAGCAGAGGCGGAAATGGAAATGCTGAATTCCATTGTTAAAGAAGAGGCGAATGAAGAGGAAAGCTCGAATGAAGTGAAGGAGTTGGTAGTTAACGACGGGGAGAGGATCAAAACTTCTATTGAGGATCCCCCGAAGGATTTGGAACTTAAGCAATTACCGACACATCTAGAGTATGCATTCTTAGATGGTAATTCTAGTCTCCCAATTATTATTTCGTCCTCACTTTTGGAAGACGAGAAGGTTAAATTACTAACGGTCCTTAAAAGCCATAAAAAGGCTTTCGCTTGGCGTATTTCTGATATTCCGGGTATAAGTTCTGATTTTTGTAAACATAAAATCAACTTTTTAGATGATGTAAAACCCGTTGTCCAAAGACAACGGAGACTTAACCCGAATATGCAAGATGTGGTCAAAAAGGAAATTGTTAAACTCTTGGATGCAGGTATAATTTACCCGATAGCGGATAGCCCCTGGGTTAGTCCGGTCCATTGTGTGCCCAAGAAAGGTGGAATGACTGTGGTGTTGAATGAAAAGAACGAATTGGTACCGACAAGAACAGTGACGGGCTGGAGGGTTTGTATCGATTATAGGAGGTTAAATGAGGCGACTCGAAAGGATCATTTTCCATTGCCATTTATGGATCAAATGATAGAAAGGTTGGCGGAAAACGAGTTTTATTGTTTTCTTGATGGTTTCTCGGGTTATTTTCAAATTCCAATTGACCCCGAGGACCAAGAGAAAACAACATTTACTTGTCCTTTCGGTACCTTTGCTTATAGACGGATGCCATTCGGGTTATGTAATGCACCGGGAACATTTCAGAGGTGTATGATGGCGATTTTTCAGAATATGGTTGAGAATTCCATGGAGGTTTTTATGGACGATTTTTCGGTTTATGGGAGTTCATTTGATGGTTGTTTAGAAAGTTTAGATAAGATGCTAGCACGGTGTGAAGAAACAAATTTGGTGCTTAATTGGGAAAAATGCCATTTCATGGTGAAGGAAGGAATAGTATTGGGGCACAAAATTTCTAAGGCGGGAATTGAGGTTGATAGAGCAAAGATTGAAGTTATAGCAAAGTTACCACCTCCAACGAACGAGAAATCAGTTAGAAGCTTTCTAGGACACGCGGGGTTTTATAGGCGGTTTATTAAGGATTTTTCAAAGATAACTAGGCCGATGACTCGTTTGTTAGAGAAGGATACAAAGTTCGAATTTTCGGAGGATTGTATGAAGGCATTTGAATTGTTGAAGGAAAGATTAACGACCACACCCATTCTAATCTCGCCAAATTGGGATCTACCCTTTGAGTTGATGTGTGACGCGAGCAATTTTGCGGTAGGGGCGGTATTGGGTCAAAGGATTGAGAAACATTTTAGGCCGATTTATTTTGCAAGCAAGACATTAAATGAAGCTCAGCAAAATTATACCACTACCGAGAAGGAATTACTAGCTGTTGTGTTCGCATTCGATAAATTTCGGTCTTATTTGGTATTGAGTAAAACGGTAGTGTTCACGGATCACTCGGCCTTGAAGTTTCTGTTTTTAAAGTTAGATGCGAAGCCGAGATTGATTAGGTGGATCTTACTTTTGCAAGAATTTGATGTGGAGATCCAAGATAAGCGGGGTAGAGAAAATGTGGCGGCGGATCATTTGAGCCGTTTGGAGAATCCGAGTCTTGGAGCTTTGAATGAGGAGAATATTCGAGACACCTTTCCGGATGAAAGATTGGCTTTTGTTGGAAAAGCATTTGGTGAACGGGGTCCTTGGTACGCCGACATAGCCAATTATTTAGCGGGTGGAGTCGTTAGTAGATTGCTTACTTATCAACAACGGAAAAAGCTATACTCGGATGCCAAGTATTACTTTTGGGAGGAGCCGTTTCTATTTAGAATGTGTGCCGATGGAATGGTGAGAAGGTGTGTTTATGGAGCCGATACAAGGCGAATTCTCGATGAATGTCACCATGGTCCAACGGGAGGGCATTATGGTCCAACCGTGACGGGAAAGAAGGTGTTTGATGCGGGTTTCTATTGGCCTACTATTTTTAAGGAAGCACACACCTTAGTGAGGACATGTGATTCGTGTCAAAGGCAAGGTACGGTTACAAAACGAGACGAGATGCCGCAACAAAGTATACAAGTGTGCGAAGTTTTTGATATTTGGGGAATTGATTTCATGGGGCCGTTTAAACCGTCGAACAAAAATGTCTACATCTTGGTGGCGGTGGATTATGTATCTAAATGGGTCGAGGCAAAGGCACTACCTACTAATAATGCTAACGTTGTTATTGATTTTTTACGAAGTTTGTTTTGTAGGTTTGGCATGCCAAAAGCTTTGATAAGTGATCGGGGAACCCATTTTGCAAACGCCCAAATGGAGAAAGTTTTGAAGAAATATGGGGTACAACACCGGTTTTCGACTTCCTACCACCCTCAAACAAGTGGGCAAGTCGAAAACACCAATCGGGCGATTAAACGGATTTTGGAGAAGACGGTCAACAATAACCCGTCTTTATGGTCAAAGAAATTGGATGAAGCATTATGGGCATTTAGGACAGCTTACAAGACTCCGATTGGGACCACCCCGTTCAAGATGCTATATGGGAAAACATGTCATTTACCCATGGAGATAGAGCATAAGGCGTATTGGGCGCTTAAAGAGTGTAGCATGGATTTACTCGCTAGTGGCGAAACCAGATTTCTACAACTCCATGAGTTAGACGAGTTAAGATGGAACGCATACGAGAATTCCGCTCTTTATAAGGCGAGAACTAAGATGGTCCATGATTTGAAAATTAGGCGGAAAGAGTTTAAGGAAGGGGACAAGGTGCTTTTGTTTCAATCGAAGTACAAATTTAAAGCACCTAAGTTGAGATCAAAGTGGACGGGTCCTTACTTGGTGAGACGGGTCTTTTCGGGTGGATATGTGGAGCTAGAAACGGATGAGGGCGGATCATTTATCGTTAATGGTCAAAGAGTCAAACTTTATCATGAGGAAGATGAGGAGAACGGTATGACGATGGAGGATGGGTTTTACCCGTTCTAGATTCTCGGCACAACGAGGAGTCAAGCTCATGACTCGAGGAAAAAACGAGCACTTCCGGATTAAACCCCGGTTTGTTGTATCATTTCTCTTTTAATTTCCCTTTTAGTTAGATTTTCTTTTGATGGAACACATTAGGGACAATGTGTTAGTCAAGTATGGGGGGGTGAGTCGGGAAATTAGTTAGTTTTGTCCCCTATATCCATTACGTTTATTTTAGCCCCATTTGAGTCATTTAGAGTCTTTCAAAAAAAAAAAAAAAAAAAAAAACGCTTAAATGTAGTTAGGGAAAATAATAGGGGCTTGTATATTTAACTTTATTCCGGTACTTTAACGTGAAATTGCTTAGGAACATCTTTAGTTAGTAAAATACTTGTAAATAAGAGTTTAGGTTTTCTAATTTTAGTTCCTTAAGTTTCCCTGAAAAATCAAGAAGATAGATAATCACTAGATATCCTTAGTACCGAGCCCTTGTAGTCCCTGCACCCTTTCGGGGGTAGTTGGGGAATCCTAGTATTACTTAAGCCCTTGGAGGATTAGAGGCGAAGAAAAAGGCCATAGGTCTTTCCCGCCAACGAAATAGAAATTGATCCTCATCAGTCTTGAAGAATAAGAGGCGAAGAAAAAGGCCATAGGTCTTTCCCGCCGACAAAATCGAAATTGATCTATAACGAAGAAAAAGGCCATAGGTCTTTCCCGTTATACCGTTTGAAGTGAACAAAAGCTCGAAGAAAAGAAAAAGTTGAAGACTAACCAATCAGTTCTCAAGAAAGAAGTATTTCATCAAAAATGCTTAGTAATATTTTAAGGGTTCCCCCGAAAGTAAGGCGGTATAGGGGTCGGCTGTAATGGCTGATCGCTCTAACTTCGGTTAGAGAGTGAGGGAAAAGGGGTGACTATCTTGACATATCTAAACTAGGGGAAGAATTAGGAGTTAAAATTGGTAAATTGCGGTTCTTATTTGCTTAAGTAATTTAGTAGCTTTAGATGTTTGTAGTCGGTTTCACGTTCTAACACCGGAATTTAATTAAATGTTTGAGCCCGTATTTCCTTAGCTTTTCTTAAGTTGTATGTTTTGTAAAATTGTTAGTAGGTTTGAGTCGGATTTGCTTAGGGACAAGCAAATGCTTAAGTATGGGGGGTTTGATATCGCTCATTTATACGAGTTTTTCATAGCGATATTTGTTATGTTTTGTGTCCTAAACGTAATGGATAGACCCCGTATTGCTTATATTTTGTGTAAAGTGTGTTTTATAGGTTTTAGTTATGTTGGAGTTATTGGAGGCGATTTGGGACCAAAAGGAGCTAAGCAAAACAAGTCAGGGATCAATTGGTCTAATCTTGCGGCGCAAATGATTGACACCCAAATCAGTACCAGCCTCGGAAGCCGAGTTGCGGCGCAGCTCCTACCTATTGCGGCGCAATTGAAGGGGCTACAGATCATGGTGCTTGCGGATCACGAGTTGCGGCGCAAGACACATGAGTTGCGGCGCAACAGATGCTGCTGGCAGTTACGAAATTGTGTCTTTATTCCTAATTAAGGGGGAGCCCAAAGAGTTAGTGGGGGACATTATTGCTGAACGTTTTTTTTATCAACCAGGAGGAATATATAACCAAGGGGGATCATACACAGAGCCATTACCTATCATTACACATCATCATCATAATTTTCCGCTGAACAATCGTTGTTTTCAATTTCTACTTTGTTAATTTGGAGATCATTGGAACCTATTTCCCAGTTTGGTATTGAATCTTCTATCATTTTAATTGCAATTTGAAGTATGTCTTTTACATATTTAATTGTGTTTGTTACGATCATGAGTAGCTAATTTCTTAATACGTTTGCTTGGAGTATGTGATGTTTATGTGTTAGGTTTTGGGTTTGAAATTCGATTGATGTGTTGAGATTAATTGGGGATCCGTTTGGGTTAATAACTTAATTATCTTGTTAAAATTGTTTATACTCTTGTTTGGTAATCTAAAAACGGGTATTCGAAAGGAGTCCGTAATTTTTACTAAAATAGGAACGAATTAATCGGCCTGTCTTTAGTTGATTATAAGTGAATGATATTCGAAAGGAGTCATTAACAACAATTTTTACAAGTAGATATTCACACAAACGCTAGCTACTAAATTAAGAGAAATCGGTTTAGGAGTTAGTAAGCTATTCGAAAGGAAGCTTATAAATTAACTCTCACATATCAGCTTGAAACTTTATGCACAATTACTTGAGGTGTTAACGGTATTCGAAAGGAATCGTTGCATGGTTAGGTAATTGGAGAAATCCGGTATTCGAAAGGAACTTAGGATTTTACATTAGAAGTTTATCGATATTTTCATACCTAAGAAATAACACATATTCATTAACGGTCCAAGCAAGCGTTTCTTTTATCCATATTTGAAATCTTAAATATTTTTACTGTTATTATAAGCAAGTCTTCACTAAGACTAAAACCAACTTGTTACTCGTTACGCGTTTTTATAAACTAATACTTCCAACTATAAATAGTCCCTGTGTTCGAACCCGATATTTGCTAATACTATTTTACAACTGACAAGGGTACACTGCCCGTGTCATAATCTAGTAAAGGTTAATTTTGGGAAAACTAGATTTTTCGCATCAGTTGGTTACATAACTTTATGGTTTTAATAAGTTTCCTCGCAGACGGTTAAGGCTCATGTGTTGTTGGTTGAAATTATTTTAGTTTAAACTGAGTTCACGTTTGAACGTAAGGTTTTATCAGGGATATGTATCCTCGTTTGGTTCCTGAGAATAAGTTTGAGTTTGGGAGTAAATATCAGGACGAGATTTCTATTAGGAGGAGTGATGTGACAACCCTAGATTTTGGATTTGTCACTTTTGACTGTTTGATGTTGATTAATGTGTTTAGTGTGCGTTTATGTGCTATATGTTTATATTTGAGCCTTTGATTGGATGTTAGTCATAGTTCGTGTATTGCGTGGTACGTTATATGATGTTACGAAGGGGATAGTTCGTGCGCATTAGTTCACACGGATGTAACTATGATAGAATGTGGTGTTATTTTAGGATTTTATGTGTACGTATAAGTATTATAGTAAATCGTATTTCTACGATTTAGGGTTTAGCGTTCAGAGGTCTCGGATGAGGTATTTAGTCACGGGAATATTTTTCGGGATGGTTTTAGGTCATGTAGGACTTAGTTATTTAGTTTATTTCATATTTCAAGAGTTTTTATAAAACTGTATATTTTTACGTATTTTACGGTATACGCGTAAAAACTAACTAGTTTTACGGTTTTGAGGTTTTGGGGGCTTTAGGAGCTGAAATAAATTAAGGAAAATTAAGGTAGCATTAATAAGATATTAATTAATAATAAAATATATAAAAAAACGAAATTTAGGTGGTGTTTGGTTGGTTATGTGACGCAAGTAAAGGAAAAAAAAAGAAAAGGGAACCGGGCTTTTGTACTTGGGCTAGGACTTGTTAGTATTAATTATATAAGGTTTTTATTTATCAAAACACTTCATAAAATCCCTGGAGATCAAGAAGGAGTCAAAATCTACAAGAGAAAATTAGGGTTTTCATAATTTTTGTCTTCTATTAATTTTAAGGTAAAACCCTTGTTCACCTATTTAATTTAATTGTTATTTACATGTTCTTAATCAATGCATGATGGATCTAGGGTTAGGTTAATTATGAAATCTGTAATTTAATGATATGAACATGATTAGAATAGTTAGGGTTAATAAATATATACGGTGATGGTAATTAATTAGGTTAATTGTGTTAAAATCGTTTTTAAAAACTGGGCAGAATTTTAAGTCACTTGTTTAGATCATATCTAGAGTTCTAGACACTTTCATGATGCGATCAAAGTAGTCCTGGAAAGGCATTTGAGTTGGCTTTTGAATTCAAGAAACGAGAACTAAATTGGAGGTCGGTAAGTGGGTCAGAAACAGTTTACAACAGCCGGAGGTCAAGACAGTTTTAAAATCAGTCGGGTTTAAATTAATGTTTTAAGATGGTTAGGGTACTTAGGAGTACTATTGGACCTTAAAACGAACATTAAAGTTAGTTCATATGTTAAATAAGAGATCTGGAAGAGGGCTAATCAAGTGGGATAGTAGAAGACCCTCTGGTCATAACAAACTTTTCACATGCTCAAAATCAGTAAGTTCTGGATAGGTAAAACTATAAGTTGCATATTGAGGACTTAGAATTAGCTATGAGGTTGGGGCAAGGGCTGAGAACTTAGATAACACATATAAGTTTATGGTATTTTCATTGCAAGGAATATGGGTTAAGTTTGGTGGGCGTTTGAGGCATAATACGGAGTATGAAAATCGGGATTGTTTTGGGTAAAATCTCAACGGGATAGGTTATGAACTTGGATAAGTTAAGGGCTTTAGAGAAGGGTGTAATGGGATTCATTAGACATGTAAATGAAGTTATTAAGTGGTATTAAAATGTATAAGAGGTTAGACATCCATCATAGATTGATGAGTCATTATGAGTTTTCATTAGTTCTTGTCTTGATTGTATGTATTGTGGGTTAGATTTTGCTAGTGTGCGGAAACTTGGAGGAGCTTTATCATGTGAGTTCATAGTCCCATTTTGCTACGTTTTTAAATGTTTTTCCAGTATAGGATGGAGATGACACTTTCAATGTTCTTTAACATGATTTAGTACTATGTTTTAGAATGTGTGGACATAAATGTGCTATTGTGTGACTTGCGTGCTTATGTGTTCTCATATGTGCTTTGATATGTGTTCTGATATGTGAATCTTGATTGTGTTATGATTGGGATTGGTACATAGATGTATGGGCGTCTATGGGACCAGTTGTGATGTGTGTGGAGCGTGGGGCACGATCCGTCCTGAGTTGTTGGTTCTGAGTTCTTGGTTTGTGGGGCACGATCCGTCCTGAGTTCTTGGTTCGTGGGGCACGATCCGTCCTGAGTACTTGTGCATCATCTATTCGGAGGCAAGATATCTCGACGGAGATATAGTTCATCTTCCACAGGTGGTGTGGGAAAGATCCGAATAGTATGGTGTGTGTTCTTGTATGTGTGACGGGATACTTCTTGATTGTTATAGTATGCTTTGTGAATTGTTGATGTGATTGGTATTTGGCTTGAGTTTTGTTGTGGATGCATGTAACATGATTATCACATTATGGTCCATTACTATAAATTGTTTTTCTTCAACTTATTTACAGTAGTTGTCAAGGTTTCTTATGATGTTATAGATAACTTAAACCTATGTTCTCACCAACTTTATGTTGACAGATTTGAGTGTCATTTTCAGGTGAGGTAGTTGAGAAGGATGCTATTAGAAGTGGCTAGAGTTTAGAGGCTGCTAGGACTGCATTAGGAGGAATTTCTTTCCTCTTAGATTTTATTTTGTCTTTTGATTAAGTAGACTTTATGGTACCTATATGTTCGATGTTTGTTTATTTGTATGTCTTTAGTAAGAGGTAGGCCTGTTACCTACTTACCTAGACTCCTGCATTTGGTTGAGATATTGTCATGACATTGTGTCGCCATTTATGACCTTGTGTCGCCATTTATGACATTTCTTTTGCATTTAGTTTTCTCTATAGAGACACCGTTTATTGTGATGATATCCATACGTCTCGCCCTGTGTTTCCGCCACGGCGGGGTGTGATAGATGAGGATGATGATGATGCACCTGATGGAACTAATGGGATTACTACCCGTAGGCATGTGATAGGAGAGTCGTTGAGGGTTTGAGAGGCTACTCATATTGATGGACTTGCGCCTTGGGCCTTAAGACGTGATTTAGATGCTTCTAGAGTTCAGGGTAGTATGACAGAGATTGGTTTAGGTGTCGTTCAGACTCATGTTACTTTATTGGAGTCGAAGACAAAGATTGGTGAGAAAGAGCGAGAATTGCTTGATTTGGGTTTGAGTGATGTGGAGCGTGGTTTGAATGAAGCGTTTAGGAGATTGTCTGTATTGGAAAGTGGTGAGTATGCAAAGATGAATAAAAAGGTGAATACGATGGAGATTCAGTTGAGTGTGGCTCGTGCGATGCGCGAAAAGGCAGAAAAAGAGTTAAATGTGTCTGTTGGTTGGAACAGTAGATTTTATGCTGAGATGGTTGAGAGAGGAGTGATTCATAAGCACCCAACTAATGATGATGAGTCTTGTGATCATCCGAGGAAGATATAAAAGAAGAAGAATGATGATGGACCTTCTAGCATTTCTTAGTAGACCAGTTTATCTTTAGTAGTATCTTTGTATCTTTTGTAAAACCTTAACTAAACCGGTATGTCGGTTAGTAGATCTAGCACAAAATTTGGGCTTGTATAGTGCTAGAATTATGATGTGGAAGTTAACTAAGACTATATGGTTGTTTATGATATACGTAATGTGTATCTTTTGTCTTGAACTCCATGTCATACCTTATATCTATTTGCTTCCTTTATTATCGATTCGACCCTTTTTAATTAAACCCCTCATTGAGTGAATGCTTATTATACTTTGAATTATACAATACTATAATCATGCCGCCCAAGAGAGCCGTGACTGAGGAAGATGTGCGTAGGATCATTGCGGAGCAAGTTGCTGCATCTATGGCTGAGTTTATGGAAAATTCTAGAAATGGAGCTGGCAGTAGTGGAGCTGGCGGTAGTGGAGCTGGCGGTAGTGGAGCTGGCGGTAGCGGAGCTGACGGTAGTGGAGCTGGCGGTAGTGGAACTGGTGGTAATAATACGAATGTGAATGCTAATAATGTGAATGTTAATGCTGGAGGAAATGTAGTAGGACCTAGACCTAATGCACCTAAAGTCGGTGGTTGTACTTATGTGACGTTCATGAAGTGTGACCCACTCCCTTTTCATGGAACTGAAGGTGCGGTAGGATTAAGTCAATGGATCGAATAGATTGAATATGTGTTTCGCATTAGTAAGTGTAAGGAGGAAGATAAAGTGACTTTTGCCATGGCTACTCTCAGAGGCCGTGCTTTGACTTGGTGGAATGGGAGAATTGCTTTCATGGGCATTGATGTTGCTAATGCTACTCCATGGGCTGAAATTAAGAAGTGGATGTACAAGAGTTTTGTCCTCGTAGTGTGATTATAAGGTTGGAACAAGAGTTTATTCATCTAAAGATGAAAGGTGTGGACATTGATAGTTATACTAATCGATTCCATGAGTTGGCTTTGTTGTGTCTCCGGTTGGTTGAACCTAAGGAGATAAGGATTGAGCAATACATTAAGGGGTTGACCAAGAACATCCGAGGGGATGTGACTTCGTCAAAGCCATTGACCCTTGATGATGCGGTTCGAATGGCTTACCAGCTCATTGGACAAATCATTCAGGACAAGGAGGATTAAGCACATGCTGGTGAGAAAAGAAAGGGTGAAGGCGATCGTGGAGGTCGAGGTGACAATAGGAAAAGTTTTAATTGCCGCCAAAATCAAAGAAAAGGAAATGTAAATGCTTTGACTAACAATGCCCCGCGAAATGATGAAAAGTGTCCAAAGTGTGGTAATAAGAGACATGCTGGTGATTGCTGGAAGTGCCGAAATTGTGGAAAGCTATGACATAAGGTGGAAAGTGTAAAAGGGGAATTGTTTGTTATAATTGTGGAGAAGAGGGTCATAAGAAGCCAAATTGTCCAAAATTGAAAAAGATTTACCAAGGAAGTAACAACCATGGTGGTGTTTATCAACTTGGGACGGTCGAGGTTAAGAAGGAGGATCCGAATGTCGTTACTGGTACGTTTTTACTCATCAATCATTATGTTGTTGCTCTATTTGATTCGGGTGTCGATAGGAGCTTTGTATCTACCAAATTTAGTGCCCTTATTGACATTGAACCCATTGAGATAGATACCAGTTACGAAGTGGAATTGGCTGATGGTAAATTAGTAAGAACTAATAAGTTATTGCAAGGATGCTCTTTAAATCTCTTGAACCATTCCTTCCTGATTGATTTGATGTTAATAGAACTAGGTAGGTTTGATATTATTATTGGAATGGACTGCTTATCCTTGAATGATGCTACAATTTTAGGTGGCGGAAAGAAGGTTAAGATTCCTCTTAAGAATAGGACGTTAGTAATTGATGGTAATCGAGGTGAATCCCGTTTGAAAATCGTTTCATGTATTAAAGTCCAAAAGTACATCAGGAAAGGTTGCGAGCTATTCTTAGCTCAAGTGACCGGGAATGAGTATAAGGAGAAACGATTAGAAGACGTGCCCATTATCTGTGATTTTCCTGAGGTATTTTCCAATGATTTACCCGGACTTCCGCCGATAAGGCAAGTCGAGTTTCAAATCGATCTAATTCCTGGTGCTGCACCGGTGGCACGTGCGCCTTACCGATTAGCACCTTCCGAATTGAAGGAATTATCCGAACAACTCAAGAAGTTGTCTGATAAAGGTTTTATTCGACCGAGCTCGTCACCTTGGGGAGCTCCAGTCTTGTTCGTTAAGAAGAACGATGGATCTTTTCGTATGTGCATCGATTACTGTGAGCTGAAAAAATCGATATCCTTTACCAAGGATTGATGATATATTTGATCAACTACAAGGCTCTAGTGTGTATTCTAAGATAGATTTGCGGTCTGGATATCATCAACTTCGCATCTGTGAAGAATATATTCCTATTACTGCATTTAGAACTCGTTATGGACACTATGAATTTCAAGTAATGCCATTTGGGTTAACTAACGCACCGGCGGTGTTCATGGATCTAATGAATCGATTGTGCAAATCCTATTTGGATAAATTCGTGATCGTGTTCATTGACGATATTCTAACCTATTCTAAGAATAAAGAGGAACATGGAGAACACTTAAGGACTATCTTGAGTTTGTTAAAGGATGAAAAGTTGTATGCAAAGTTTTCAAAATGTGATTTTTGGTTGGACTTTGTTCAATTTCTTCGTCATGTGATTAACAAAGATGGAATTCATGTTGATCCGGAAAAGGTTGAAGCCATTAAGAGTTGGTCTGCACCGACAACGCCAACGGAGGTGCGACAATTCTTAGGATTGGCTGGCTATTATAGACGATTCATTGAATAATTTTCTTTAATAGCTAAACCCCTGACCAAGCTTACTAA
Organism: Glebionis coronaria; assembly: GCA_025667525.1. NCBI lineage: Eukaryota > Viridiplantae > Streptophyta > Magnoliopsida > Asterales > Asteraceae > Glebionis > Glebionis coronaria. The sequence goes on from CM046876.1 coordinate 574,567,167, forward strand.
AAAAAATAAACCTTTTGTATGGGGAAGTGAAGAAGATGAAGCAATTCAGGTATTAAAGCAGAAATTATGTAGTGCACCTATTTTATCATTACCCGAAGGTAGTGAGGATCTTGTGGTATTTTGTGATGCGTCTCTTAGAGGTTATGGAGTTGTCTTGATGCAGCAAGAAAAGGTGATAGCTTATGCTTCTAGGTAATTAAGGAAAAATGAGGAGAATTATACTACTCATGATCTTGAATTAGGAGCTGTAGTCTTTGCTCTTAGGTTGTGGAGACATTATCTGTATGGCACCAAGTGTACGGTATTCACCGATCATAAAAGCCTATAGTATATTCTCGATAAAAAAGAATTAAACATGAGGAAACGAAGATGGATAGAACTGTTAAGTGATTATGATTGTGATGTAAAATATCACCCAGGAAAAGCAAATGTTGTTGCCGATGCGTTAAGTAGAAAGGATAGAGAGCCTATCAGGGTACGTTCTCTAGTCTTGACTGTGCACAATAATTTGCCTGAACAAGTTAGAAATGCTCAAATAGAAGCTTGTAAGAAAGAAAATTTTGATAATGAAGGGTTTCGAGGTGAAGGAGATCCTTTAGAGGTTAGAGCAGATGGAGTGAAATGCTTAAGAGATTTAATCATGTTAGAATCCTATAAATCTAAATATTCCATTCATCCAGGTTCTGATAAGATGTATCATGACCTGAAGAAGTTATATTGGTGGCCGAATATGAAAGCTGATATTGCTATGTATGTTCTTCAATGTTTGGCTTGTGCAAAAGTCAAAGCTGAACATCAAAAGCCATCAGGACTACTTCAACAACCAAAAATTCCTGAATGGAAGTGGGAGCGAATCGCGATGGATTTCATCACTAAGCTTCCTAGAACCTCTTCTGGAAATAACTCGATTTGGGTCATTGTCAACAGACTGACTAAATTAGCTTATTTCATTCCTGTTAAGGAGCAGTTCTCACTAGAGAAGTTGACTGGTATCTATCTTAAAGAGGTTGTATGTAAGCACGGAGTCCCTGTATCGATTATTTCTGATCGAGATCCTCGATTCGCGTCGAATTTTTGGAGATCCATCCAAAGATCTTTGGGAACGAATCTTGATATGAGCACCGCTTATCACCCCCAAACTGATGGGCAGAGTGAAAGTACGATACAGACACTGGAGGATATGTTAAGAGCATGTGTAATAGATTTTGGTAAGAATTGGGATAAACATTTACCATTGGCAGAACTTTCATATAATAACAGTTATCATGCTAGTATTAAGGCTGCACCGTTCGAAGCTTTATATGGTAGGAAGTGTAGATCTCCTGTATGTTGGAGTGAAGTTAGGGATACCTAGCTCACAGGACCGGAATAGATCCGGGAGACTACGGAGATGATAGTTCAGATTAGGAAACGATTGTTCACATCCCAAAGTAGGCAGGAAAGTTACGCGGATGTGCGGTGGAAACTGTGTTCAAAGTGGGTGATCGTGTGATGTTGAAAGTGTCGCCATGGAAAGGCGTCATAAGATTTGGAAAGCGTGGGAAATTGAATCCCCGTTATATTGGACCATTCAAGATTTTATCTAGAGTTGGTCCAGTGGCTTATAAATTAGAGTTACCCCAAGAACTTCATGGTGTCCACAATACATTCCATGTATCTGATCTAAAGAAATGTCTAGCTACGTGTGATGAGAAGATTTCACTGGATAAGATCAAGATTGATGAGAAGTTGCATTTTATTGAAGAACCCGTAGATGTTATGGATCGTGAAGTAAAGCAACTTAAGCAAAGTCGTATACCTATCGTTAAGTTTCGGTGGAATTCAAAGCATGGGCCAGAATTTACGTGGGAGCGATAGGATGAAATGTGGAAGAAATACCCACACCTCTTTGACTTCAATAAGAAACGGGCATCCAAATGAAATGGATCTACGAGGGCGTAGATTCATTTTAAGAGGAAATGTTGTGACAACCTGATATTTTCAAGTAGTAAATTTATTCTCGTAAATTATTTTTATATTTTATTTTAATGTTGGTTCATGAACTCACAAATTTACGGGATGAAATTAGGGCTTACGTGCATAATTTAACATCTTTTACGATTAAACCGGGAACCCTATGTTTTCGTATTTACGCTTTTGTGCTCTGTTTTTGATGAGACAATGTTTATTAGAATCGTTTTGTGCTGTAGATTCATAATTTATAAAAACGTTTTTCGTAAATCGACCCGAGGGCACGCAAATCAAGGAAACTATAATCGAGGAGTACCCGTAAATTAATAGAGGATGAAACAAGTTTCCACTTGTCCCACCCCCCATAAGTGGCGGACACAAAAAGGGTTAACACCCCTTTCTGTCAAATTTTTAAGTGTCTTAGAGACACTTGTCTTAAACTTGACTAAACCACACCAAAAACCACTAAAACCTCAAAAACCATTAACCATTTCTCACACTTACATGCAACTTGATAAAAAAATTCACCCACTATCCTCTCCCTCTCTCTTTGTCATCCAACATACACCACCATACACCACCATCATCAAAAATTTAACCTACAAGTTTAACTATAATTCACATATGTTGAAAGCAATTTAAAAGGATGAAGATTGGAGGTGATTTTAACATATAACAAGGAGTTTTTATGGAGGTTTAGGGCTGATTTCAAGAAGTTGTTCATCCATTTGGAGTTTTATAAAAGTGTTCTTGATAAGTTCATAAGATTTGGTGACAAGATCAAGTCTTGTTCATCACAAATCTCATCTTTTACATCACAAATTGGTTGGTATAGAGATTGTTCTTTCTATCATCCTATTATTAACTTTGTAAATATATTTATTTTCTTCAAAAATGTATACTATGATATGATAAATGATGATCAATGTATTGCATGGGGATTTTATGTTATTAGATTAGGTTAAAATGGCAAAAATCTACAAGTAAAAATGTTAAAATCATGACTAGTCATATAGGCTGTTTAAAACAGTAGGTTTCTATATTTTCACTTGGTTAAATGGCTTAGATTAATTGATATAGAGATAGATAATTTATTTTTACACAAGTGGTGAATTGACCACTCAATGGAATGTTAAAAATAAGAAAGATATGGCCAAAACACTTTTGTAGTACCAATCTGTCTAGTCTGTTTTGGACGAATTATTACAAATACTTAGAGGTTGTTTGAGCAGTATCTATAAGAGTTATTTGTAGCACACATCATGTAGTTTATGCTGTTAAAATTTGGGGTTCTATCTCTTTGTAGAACTCAAGATATGACAAAAATGGTGGACTTGATTTTAGAAATCAGATTTCTTAATAAACTATATAATATAAAAATGCCACTTGAAGTAAAATACTATTATAAGATAAGTAGATAAAAGCCACTAAATAATAATAACTATTATAAAATAAGTTTATATATTATAATAAATAAATATTACATTTTATAAAAACAAAACTTAAATGTTTTCTAAAAATTACAAACTATATATAAGTTTTACGTCTTTTTGGCTAAAACCGAAAGATTAACGTTTTCGCCAAATAAAACTTAGATGGTCGGACCCGTCTAATGTAATATTTTTATAAATCATATACTGATATGTAAACACATTTGACAAGTAAAAATCGACAAAACCGAGCTTTGTAACATATGGACCATAATGGGCCAAATTAGCCTTGTTGGACCACTAGGCCCAACTAGTTTGGTTTAATATTATTGGACTTACTCATGGGCTTAACCCACTTGGGCCTAACATATGAGTATGGGCCTGGTCTTAAAAAGATAAATGGACTAATATAATGTATTGGACTCTTAATGGGCTTGTTGGGCCTTAATATGTAAATGGGCTAAAACTAGTGTAAACTAATACTTAACAACTAGTAATGTTGTATAAGGAAGTAAAACCCCACTTGATCATCATGTTATGACATCATTACATATACATAGCAACTTTTATAAAATATTATTTGACGATAGTCTAAGACCGAGTATTATTTGTTTAGGTTTCCGTGATCGAGGCACGTACCGTACATCCTAATTGCCGATAACCCGCCTTTCCCAACCAACGTGAGTTCATAGCCTCGCACTATTTTAAATGTTTTATGAAATGTTTTGTAAACCCGCGAGGGAGGTAACATGCGAGTTTTTAATGAAAAATAGAACACAAGTAGTCCCGATTGTATGCTTATAGATATTGACCCGATGGATTGTATGACCCAAATTGGATGACTGAAATGGATTATTAAAAGTTAGGTTATGTCACTATAAGTCCCATTATCATGAATTGTGAACCACCGGGATTTGGTAGACGCTTATGCATATAATAGTACTATTTGAGAAAGATCACCCCAGTTCGCGCCTTGACGGTTGATCTCCGTCGTGCCACATTGATTGGTAAGCGAATTTATGTATGAGAAGATTTATATAGCGTGATATTGGTGACGACACGCTGATTTAGATGGGCAAAAATTTGTCGGGCTCGCGACCCGTTGTATTTTATAGAAAGGCAACAATTTCATGCGGCTTATAATAATCCAACAACGATAATAATACTGATAATGGTAAATACTGAGGCTGCGGTCTCATAAACAATGTACGCTATATGAATGGAATTATAATATATTGCCTGACTAGCAATATGGGGTCTCATTACTGATATTAAGCTTGTGTTTCTGATTTACATAACTGTTTTATATAACGGTTTTTACTAAACTCTATGAATTCATCCGGCATTCGCTGATATATTTTTCGCATGTTTTATCTCAGGTGCTTGAAGGTAACTTGGATGGAGATCGATTCTGATGGCCCACATAATAAAAATATTCATTCGAACTATGTTTTGTAAACTTTATGACTGTGAAACTTGGGGACCTGATGTAAACTTTCAACTTGTACTCGAATGAATGTATGTTTAACGTTGTACAACCCTTTTTATGTGTTGTCTATGATTTGAGTTATTGTGTTATCCCGTAACACTCTATTGACCCTTCCGACGTACTTATACGAAATTTGAGAGTGTTACATTATGTTAGTGAGACATGATCATACTGTAAGTAAAACCAGTGATGTAACTAAAAAGTTGACAGTACACATGTGTTGAGTTTTTCTAGGTTTCCGTTTTTACATTCTGATGCCAAACAAAGTTTTTTCTTTAGAATTTCTGCCACCAAATTATTGGTTTTGACCAATGTTTTTCTCAACTCATCCTCTGATGTCTCGAACAACTTACAGAATGATGCAAGCAGGTCCACACCTTTCTCGTCCTTTTTAACTACTACAAGTTATCCGTGTTTTGAGTCATTTTTCCAGTATGATAAGAAAACAACATTACAAATTTAAGCATATAACAAATTAGTATGTAATTGATGAAAGAGGTTACCAAAGCTCGAAGAGTCATCTAAATAAATGTTTCAGAAGCGAGTTGGCACATGAATGATCAAAATCGCCTGCCAAAGGTTTCAAGAATGCATTTTCGAATTAGACATTGATGATACAAGAAAAGATTGAAAGTAGTCCATTAGTGCAAGTAACCAAGTCCTTAAAACGACTAAATGCATGAGCTCGAAGAGCCAGAAATAGTAGTCATCTAAAACAATAACAATTTGATATGTAACTCTCGCTGGAAAGCTGGTTGAAATGTGTTGTGCAAAAGTCTTCAGTCTACCAAAACAAATTTTGAAAGAATAAAAAATGCGACCATGTTGGATTAGAATATTATCGATGGAAAGAAAGTGAGCAAATTTACATGAAGTCAAATTCTGAAAGAATAAAAACACATCGTTATCAAATTTTCAAATCTCATGCAATCTGACAACAGAAATAATGCAACCAAGTCTAATACCATAAAAACCTCTTTTGTATTAACTAAGCCGAAACACAAATTTGATGAGATTCATACATTTTCAATGATTTATATGCATGTCATATGGTAAAAGCTCTCAGTAAAATGAGGAATAATTTGAGACCTTGTAAAGTGACATCAATGCAAAATTTATCCCAGACGCCAAAATTAACATAAGCCACGTAGTTCTTTTTACCATCTTGTATGGATTAGTGTTTTTTATAAAAATGGACAGATAGACACATTTTGTTCAACACTTTGTTAAAATACTGCACATACACATTTTGTGGAAAAAATAGACAGCAAAGTAATGTTCCATACCAACTATTTTAAATTATATGTCTATAATGGCCTTTTTTATACTACTACACTTACACAGTTTGTGGTAAACGTGCTACTATAAAAAAACAACTAATTTTTTTATTTTTTGTCAAGTAAACAAAGAAACAGCAACAACCAAACGCGCCATCAAGATATATTCAAACGCTCCTACTATTGTACACATAAACTACAACAACCAAACGTATCGTTATGACAGATTCAAACGTTCCTACTACTGTACACAAAAACTGCAACAACCAAACGTGCCATTATGACAGATTCATACGCTCCTACTGTAGTTACACAGAAGTTACAGCAACCAAACGTGCGATTATGAAAGATTCAAACACTCCTGCTACATAATGGTTCGATTTACTTTTGAAGCTTTATAAGCATAAAGATTTTGTCATTAGGTTTTCTTTCTCTAGTTGATATTGAAATGAGTAAACCAAACATTTCATGCATATCTTTTTTACATACTTCTGTACACACTTATTGGGCTATAAAAAAGTATGACCTAAAAAATAAAACACTCGAATACTAAATGAGTACTATAGCGTGAAGATTGAATAATTAAAAGTAAATAATCAGCTTCAAACCACTTACAGTTGTGGTGATGAAGTAACAAAGGTAATCTAAAAAATGCACGATAAACTAACCTGAATTTGCAATGTTTTGATGCGAGAATGTGTGAGTGACCAAATCCTTGTTCCTTGTCTTTACCTTTGCTTTTCAAATCTATACATATCAGAGCGCCGAAACATGTGCCTGTTTTATACTTAAAACATGTGTTCATTAAAAGCAGATGGTAACACATATTTTCCAAGATTTATTCTATCGAACAGGTTATAAAATAGTATTCGAGCCCGTTCTAGTTTACACTGATATCACACAAAATATCAGCAGGCGCAAATGGCGCCAACAACCAAATAATCCGAATTATAATTCAAGGCGCCTAGAGACCATAGAAATCTATAATCATAGCCTTCGTTAAGCGTTGGTGTTTTCGCATAAAAACCTTTTAAAAAACAGATTAGCATACGCCCACCCTGTGCTTAACCAAAACAGGTTAGCATCAACCCTGAATCACAAATCAATTTTTCTTCTGAAGTTTTCGACCTTAGTTTTGCAGGTTATAGTATAGACTCAGATAAGGCTTCATTTAGGAAAAAGATCCATAACCCAGCATGGCTGCAACCTTGTAAGGGTCACCTCGCCAAGATCCAGGTTATCTAACTTTTAACCGTGCTCGTTTAAAGTCATCATAGTCCGGCATAACTATTGAAACATACAATAATCAGGAAAACCAACCGTGTTTGGAGTCATAGTCGTGGAGGTTGCTAAATCGAGCAACTCTCGCATTCTGCCATCCTTCCACTTTTCACAGGAACACAACGAAGTCAAAGTATCATCACAGCCAACCAAAATGAAATCACAGTGTATACGCATGAGGTCGGTTGGTGTCATTTATGTGGTCGTGGAGGTTGCTGAGGCGAGCTCGGCAAGCACTCAACCATCCTTCCACTTTTCGTAATGACACAACCAATTCTAAGGATCACCGTAGCTGATCCATTCATGGATTTCCATAAACTGGCGTCACGGTCGCATATTTTTTTAATGACCATTTTGTCCTTCGATTCATGATATGAGGCTCAGTTTAGTGTCAAGAATAGGCGTCTCATAGCAAAAAAATCTTTGCCAAATGAGTTCATTGGTATCATTTATGTGGCCCTGGAGATTGCTGAGGCGAGCTGAGCGCCCACTCAACCATCCTTCCACTCTTCGTAATGACACGACCTATTTTATGTTTTAACGTAACCGGCCCATTCATGGGTTTCCAAAAACGGCTAACACATAAAATTCCCAGCAAATTGGGCGTCTTGCACACATATTTTATAAATAACCATTCTCTCTCCCGGTTCATGATATCAGGGTTAAACTAAAGCTTTAAGGTAAAAAAAGTGGAGGTCCGTCATGCTGCAAAATTAATAATTTGCCTTGCCATAACACAAACATACCACAACCTAGCTTTTTTAACACATTCAAATCCAAAAACAACAAAGCACAAACAGAGATATAAGATTGCATCATCTCATAAATTAATAAAAAAAAGGCAACCTCATAATCTCATCAAATCACACTTTAAATCTCATAAAATCCCAAAAACACAACCTCATGGTAACCCACAGTTTGATAAAAGGCAAAACAAAGCAACTAATTTGTAACTATCATGTTAAAAATCGAACTCCGCAATAAAGTATAATAATTATGAAAGTAACTTACCCTTTTTCCTTCGGTTCAAGCACACAACACCCACATGAGGCATCTAACCTTTGCCACACACCGACCCACATCACCACACACCATTAAAGGCGGCAATGAAGAGATCGGCGGGAAATTAAAAGGTTACTCAAAAGGTTACTCACCAAAGGGAAATTAAAATTAATCAAAGACCAAAATAACCAAAGGGTAATGAAACAGCAAATCAATTAATGCAGAACGGGGTAAGGGGCAAAACGCCAACCCACCATTAATGAACGCAGTACGAACAGGGTGGAGAAGAGAGGGAAAATAAAACACTGTATGTGTGAGAGTAGAGAGAAGTGTGAGGGTTGTTTGTGAGAGGGAGAATATATTGTGACAGGCACATATATCGTTTTTAATTTTGTATGTGAGGGAGAGTACTGTACCTTGGAAACCACAATTCTCCCCTATTATACAAAGGGTAATGACAATATAAAGCTACCGCATTGTAGTGACAATAATTGAGGTTTAGGCATTGAATTAATGTTTCACAACATCACAAAAATAGGTTTTGTGTTCATATTCAAACTAACTTACGTATCTACAAAATTTTATTAAAGCATAAAATACTAGCAAGGTGCTAGAAAGCAAAAGTAAATAACTGATTTGAGAGGTGCTTAAACCTGAGTTTTTAAACGAAGATTTCAGTTTAATCTAAATTTCTTACACCAAATAAAAATGATAAGTTTTAAAAATCCTTTAGAGTATCATAACCAACTAAAAAATTTATGCACAAGACCTTAGCATTTTTCCTCCTCCACAATGGCAAAAAGATGTGCAAATAACTGCTTTAAAGCATCGGAGATAAAATAGCGAGAAACACCTTTATAATCAGATTTCCCAACAAAAAAAAAAGATAAACACCACACCCCTGGAAAATGAAAGACCAAATGATATGATATCATGAGCACGGACTTATCAAATGATTAAATGATTCAACGTCTTCTTCACTCATTCGTTAGACAATCAAATCTAAGTCAATACACTTTTTTCAGATTACATCTTGTTGCAAAATTATCCTTATTGGTTGGTCGTAATAAAATGTTCGGCTTCTTTGAAACTAAAGAATTTCACATTTTTTGTGCGATAAAATGGAATTTTTTTCATCTAATTTGACCCGAATGAATTTAACTAAGATTTTTTTTTCGTGCTCTCAAAAGCCTAACTCCAAACATCCGCCCTTACTTTAGTTCCACTAAGCTAAAATTGTTCTTTCCTCTTTTCCTCTACCGTTAACAATCGATCCACACCAATTTCATGCAACGAATGTGATCATTCATTTTAAACTAGATCCACAAGGGACGACAACCGTTAATAATAGAAACTTTTGATCAAAACAAGTGTTGTTAGATCCTAAACCTCCAACTTCATGCGAATCATACTCAAATTACTTCATACTGCGTAACTGATTGGTGTATTTTGCATACACCTAATAGCATGTTAATTTAGCATAATTATATATTTATTTTTTGTTATACATGTACTTTTAATGTGTTTTGCGATTATGTAGGTTACGAGCGAAGTGGAATAAAAATGGACGTTTTATTAATTTTTTGGAGAAAAAACATTGTGAGCGCCGATAAATAAAGAAGAAATATTGAAGAAAAAGATTTGAGCGTGTCGTAATATTTTCGGTCATCTTTTATTTGTACGCGCTTCGTTTGAGCAATTCTTGACGTTGGGTTATTTTTTATTGGGTCAAAGTTATTATATGCCAAAAGAATAAAAGAAATTTTTTTTTTGGCCCGATAGCTATCATTAGCCGACTATAGAGAGTGGATATAACAAGAAAAAAAACCACAGTTCATGATGGTGACAAGAGATTCGGTGGGGGGCTTTTGGAGGGTCGATATATAGCAAAGAAAGAAAAAAAAGACGGTTTGTCTTGAAATATAAAAAAAAGACGATTTGTCTTTGGGTTCTTTGGAGAGATTGTTGAATTGGGCAAGAAGAAAATAAAAAGATTCCCTTGGTTTTATTATTATGATGCTTGATATTAAGTGGGTTGAGTGAATCGCGATGTCCGGCTAATTTTGTTGTAATTCTTTCCGTTAACTTTATTTATAGTTTGATTATTACTTTTGGATTATCATATTATTATTACATTGATTTATAATTTATTTATAAATTATTTTGATTGACTTGATATTATGTTTAATTATTTGTGCAAGACAATTTATTGTTAGTTAACGGTTCATACTTATTTTATTTAGTTAAAAAAAAGATAGTCTTATAATCAACAAAAGTTGTACCTAAATAAATTATTAAAACATAATTATTGGTTGGATTAATATAAGATTTATTATCACGAGTCATTGATAAACATAATAAGTGCCAAAACTAATTCATTTATATTAATTCGAAATAATCTTTGTAAACGAGCTAAAAAGTTTCGATAATCCATAAGTGTGATCAACCATAAATATTAGGAGCTGGAAGGGATTGTATTTTTCTTTTAATTGTTTACATCTTTATTATATTTTTCTAGCTTTATTATTAGTTTAATAATTATTTTACTTTTTAATCAGCATTTTTATTATTAAGAGTATTTTAGTCATTAGATTTCAAAACCAAAACTTTTATTAATCAATGATCACCACAAAACTTAAACTAAAACCACATATTTCTCGTGGATTCGATACCCGCTTCCCCTATCTAGTATAAGGTAATTAGGTTATTTTTAACCGGCATTTCGACGTTGATCAGTAATGTCATTTACATTATTATATATGTTGAAACATGGGTCAAATAAGGAGGATTATTATTGTTGTGCCATAACAACGTTGGAAGAATTACATTAATGATAAGGGGCCGGTTTGTTATTCATACACTTATATGAACTTTAGCAACCTTTTTTATGTTTCTTTTCTATTATAAAGCCAATGAACTGAGGGGGAGCTTGGTTAATTTGAGGGGAACACGAATGGGTAAGGTTCAATTCAGTGCCTAATTGTCTCATATGTTGGATTTGAATGAAAAGTATCCTAAGTATAATATATACTTAAGTCCCTGAGTGAATAGTCACTCAGGGAGTTCAGGATTCTCGGGAGCCTCAGGAAGCGCTACCACCCAGAAGACTTAGGAGTCTTAAGAGCCTCAGGGGGAGCGTTACTCACTCAGGATTCCCAAGAGAGTCTCAGGGGAGCGTTACCCACTCAGGAGCATTGGGAACCTCAGGAGCCTCGAGAGCCTCAGGAAGCTCTACCACTCAGAAGACGTAAGAGCCTCAGGGGGAGCGTTACCCACTCAGAAGACTCAGGCTTCTCGGTATAAATATTACCCTTGAACATTATGAAGTCACCGAGTGAAGAGTCACTCCGTGAGTTGTCTTCAAGATTCTCAGCCTTAGTTTACAAGAAAGACTCGAGTATTCAGTGAGGCGGAACTCAATGAATGATGTACTTGAGACGAAGAAGAAGACAATGGAATTAGTGAGTGATGACAATAACTCACTGACTCCCTCAAGACCATCTAAAGATAAACATTGACAAGTATAAAGTACAAGAGACAAAAAAGACAAAAGGGTGGGGACAAAAGTACAAGTTAGCACATGGTGTATCATATAGTCACATGCATGCTGACACATGTACTATTGTATTATAGTGAAAGATGCTTTCACACCTACCAATATATACACTAGTCACTGTAGAGTTAGATGGTTAAGGATTTTATTCACTGTAAAGTAAATTATAATATGTATAGAATATAGTGATAGGGTTCTTCCTCCCATTGATCAACAAGCAAAGCTGAGATCAATGAGAGAATAGTTTGTCTATTCAATCCCTATTGTAATTTCGCATACAATAGGGTATAATTCTTTAATAAAGCTAAGAATTAAACGTTGAAAAACAAACTTATGTTATTAGTAGTCTTGTGGGTTTTTGAGTTTAATAGTTCATGTTTTACTCAAGTATTTGGACCTAAAAAGTGGTATCAGAGCGGGTGGGTTAACTCCATAACCTAGATCCGTTCGAATTAACTGCTAATAGCATTTACGCATCGTTTAAATTTATGGTTGTTATTCAAAACTGCTACTGCTTATGAAGCGTATGCAATTTTGAGGGAGAGAGAAATCATAAATGTTGAAGAAACATGTCCTGGATATCTTATCCCAAACCAAAACCCAAAACCCCACCAATAAAAAAAACTCAGATCCATTCATACCAAAAAAAAATAAAAAATCCATCTTGTTCATCACGTTTCCTATAACATATAAAACCCATTTCATCATCATCGAATTTTATTTGTTTCATTAAAAAAAACAAATCGATTTATATCAGTACAAAGATCCGAACCATTGTACATCAATCATCGAAACCACTAACCCATATTGAATGGATCCAATTAGTATTGAAGATCAATTGCTTATTTTTCTGAGATAGGTAAATATATTCATGTTGATTTGTTCAATAACGAAAAACTGGTGGTATACGCGAACTGCTATAAGGTATATGGTGTTTCGTATTGTTGCTTCTGATGTTAAGAAGTGGGTTTGTCGGTGGACATGATGAAGATGATGTGGTTATGATGTTCGATGTTAAAAAAAAATTTAATGAAAAAGTTCTTATTTTTTTTTCACTGACGAATCGAAGGTTTTCAGCATTTAATACGAGGCTTTTACCTAGTATAAAAATTAAAAGTTCGTTGTGGTGGTCTAATCGAATTGATTACTGGATTAACGTGCGACTCAGCTGTCTTTTGGTGGAAACGAAAGTTGTCTCGTTGTAGTAAAATTAAAATGCAAAGACTTTAACGTAAAAGGCAGGTACTTTAAATCTAAACCTAATTAAAATAAATGACAAGAAAATTAAAAACGTAACGAGAAATTAAAAGGCAATTGACGTAAATAACGCAAACTTAAAACTATCCTAAAGGCAAACTTAAAACGCAACTAAAACTTAAACTTAGGCAAGGCTTAAAATAAATCTAAGGGAAGTAAACTTAAAGTGCGACTAAGAAAAAAGGCGAGAAAAGTAAAACTTAAAAATTCAAACTTAAAAACAGAAACTTAAAATAACCTGAAAACAGCTCATTCGGAATATTACTTCATCCGGAATAATCAAACAGTAGCCTTCATCCGGAATAAATCCTTTATTCGGAATATGTCACTTATCCAGAATAAATTCTTTATTCGGAATATTGCCTTGATCCGAAATATAAGTTATTACGAATGAACACCTTGATCCGGAATACCAGCTTGATTCGGAATAATTAGCAAAAAGCCTTCGTTCGGAATAACAGCTTTATCCGGAATAATTGATTATTCCGAATAAACAACCTTGATTCGGAATATTTACTATTCCGAGTAAACACCCTTGATCCGGAATATAAGTTTTTCCGAATGAACACCCTTGATCCGGAATACCATCTTGGTTCGGAATATCCACTGATCCAGAATATTAGTAGAAATTCCTTGGTCCGGAATGTTTCCTTCACTCGGAATAAACTGCTGATCCGGAATGTGGCCTTGATCCGGAATACATGGGACAAAATGCTGATCCAGAATAATCAACAAAATCCCTTTATCCGGAATATTTGGCGTTGATCCGGAATAACCTAGAAAAACAATAATCGCGAAGAACAAGGAAACAACAAAAAGCACGAATCTAAACAAAATCAACCAAAATCAAACAAAGGAGTAAACCAAAACAACCACTAATGATCTAATAACAATACTATATCAATCCAAATTAATAAAACTAACAATAAACCCCACAATAATCAAGACCCACTTAATCAATTTAATAAAAACTAAAGAACATAAACATGAACATAAAGCATAAAGATTAAAGATTAAAGATTAAACAAGAAAGGTAGATAGGAGATTAACAAGAAAAATAAAGATTCACTAACAATAAAAGAAAACTTACTTGAATTTAAATGAATTAAAGGTGCAAGACAATTAAGTAAATGACATGAATTTAAAGAGCAAGTAATTAAAATGGTGGAAGAACTAATTGTCACTATTAGCCAACAAGAATAAAATTAACACTAATGATCTATTTATAGGGGAGGAGGAGGATTAGTGGAAGGAAGCTTCCTCCTCTCTTTCTTCTTTCTTTAATTACTTGTTAAGTCCTTAATCTTCCAAAATCTTCGACTTTTGTCTCGGGATTAATAAACTCGTCTTGTATTTTCTTCAATAAATTAGACTTGAGTTCTTCGGCTTTTAGTAAACTTCCGTCTTTTGACTTTTTCTTCGATAAATCTTCAGAATTGGTCTTAGACTTCCGTTCTTTTTACACTCTTGATTTCTTGACTTCGTCTTTTGTCTTTTTCTTCAATAAAAGCCCGTGAAAGCCCGTGTTTTCTCCCTTTTTTACATTTTCGTCCTAAATCACAACAAAAACACAAACCACGCATAATTCTGACATTTACGACATAAAATACACGTTTTGGCCTGGTTATTTTTGTAATTAAGTGGTAAAAGGATGGGTGTTTACACACCTATCAAATCCCCTACACTTGACCATTGCAATGTCCCCATGCAATGCATTAGTTACAAAGCACGTTTTACATTTTCCATCACAATCAATCCATATTGGCCTTTATTAAAGAGATAGAAAATTATAAACATTCAAAGGAAGAAAGTAAGTAAAGAAATCAAAGACATACCTCAGGGTTTTGGAAATTTCATGAATGATCATCATCCTCAAGTTTTCACATTCTCCAAACCAAGCTTAAAAACGAGATCATTGTTATTATAAGTTAGCAAACTAATACGAACTCATGTGGGCCAATTATTTACTTAGACTCCCTTATTCCTAGGTGTATCTCTTATATTTTATTGTTGTCTTGAATGATCACGAGGATGCATTGTTGACTTATTTTGATAGTTATTTAGGCTGAAAATAAAGTGGGACGATTTAATCAATAGTTAGCTAAAGGAAAAAATCTTTTAAAACTGCTTCTCGGGGCCTCATAAAGTTCATATCTTGGCATAACTCGCTTCGCGATTTGAGACCTTTCTCGGACCGATATTTGGCAGCGACTTCATACTTCAAATCTTAAGAGACGTTCATGAAATAATGGTCTTCTCTTCATAATAGAAATTTCTTCACTTGAAGTTTTGAAAGATTCTTCATATTTGGACCACGACTTCTTCATTTTTCTCCAATCTTTATTTTGGACTTTGATATACAACGATCCGCCTCCTTTTAGGACTTGGATCTATTTATCCTCAAATTTTGTTAGGGCCTTTTTGGATAGACTTCTCCATGATCTTTACGGGAGTATTTGCTTTTCGTCGTGTGTCTCGATCCTTCATATTGATTTTTGATAAATGATTCTTCACATCACTTTTGGATCTTTAGCAACAAAATGTAGCCCCCATGCCTTGTTAGGACCTTTTTGGACTCGCCAATCTTCGCATCCCGCTTCAATAAGTTATGCCTTGGTTATGAACTCTATTCCATACCGAGCAACTTTTAAACGATCTTGGGCTAGAAGCTAAGTAACTTTTCAAATCGTACAACCTTATTTATTGCAGATAAATTTATCAGCAAGCGATGGGAGAATAGGCTTATAATCAACTCACATAAATTCACGAAAGAGTACCAAACTTATAATTGACTGTATCATCTCTCGTTCTCCACAATTTAAAATCTCAAGGAATGACACTCGTGGATGCTTAGCCTATTAAATCAAAGTTATAGGTTTTCGAGTCATTTATAGGATCTTGCAAATTCTTAGACTTTTTCAAGTTTAGAAATCGCATTTTAAAGTTCCTTTGATAAACGACTCTCTAGGATCAATTATAGGAACTTGCGAAAAGTTCTTGTTCTTAACCCATGAGAGTTAAGACTTTCGCATTTTATAGCTCCCTATATAAAAACCTAGCAAAACTTGACTTAAACACGTTAAGGATACTAGCTAGAGTAAACTTAGATAAGTAAACTCGGGTTGAGTCAAAAGATTCACAACGTTGAAAATTAAAACCACTTTATTAAAAATTTATTCTATCAAAGAAAGAAAATAACTATACAAAGGAAAAACTACTAGGCCAAAATAGATAAAAAATTTTGAAAAATGTCGAAAAATTGATTTTCCGGTTAAAATGAGGACAAATACAAGGAAAAGACCACTTAACTTCGATAGAAGTCCCCCTACACTTGATATAAACATTGTCCTCAATGTCTAAGCATGTGGGAGTAAACTCCCCTACACTTAGGACATTGTGCACGTTGTTCAAATCTTGCTAAGGAAGAGACAACTAACGAGATTCCTATTTTAATATTGAAAAATATAAAATAGTGAATCGAAAAGAGTTTAGGATAGAACCGGGAAGACAAAAAAACGGAAACACGGGCCGTCAAAAATCATCAAGAGTGGATCATTGAGCGCTCGAATCCCTGAATATGAGAAGAGAGGAAATAGCAAACACCAACGGGTCCCCCCTACACTTAGGATAAAGATAGCTAAAAGATAGATACTTGGGTTGCCTCCCAAGAAGCGCTTGATTTTTGTTCACCGAGTCGTGAGCTTGACTCGTCCTTGATTAGCATGGAAAGAAACTTGAAACACATCCACCGGGATCAAAGACATAGTTTTCGTCCATCAAATAGCACAAGCTTAAGGCGAACAAGGCAAGCCAAAGAAGAGTAGGCAAGGTTCTCTTAAGCAAAGATGGAGCACGGTGGTAGCAAGGGTGAAGAGGTGCAAGCATATCTCCAGTAGTTCCAAATATTTTTCCTTTTATTTCATCAGACGGATACTGAGATGGCTTAAAAATTTCAATACCGGGGTCGAACACCTTTTCCTTTAGGGGAAAATAGCACTCAGGCTCAGCAGAATTTGAAGATGATCCGCTAAGAAAATGCACAACCTCGTCCTCAGAAGGTGGACAAAGAGGTGTCAAAACATATGTGCTGCGGATGTTGGTGTCGTCCGGTTTCTTCTCCTTTGAAAGAATTTTCTTTAAATCCGTAGAAGGATGAAGACCATAATCATCAAAGTCCAAAGGAGGGGCATCACTCTCATGAGGGAAGTAAGTATTAAGAAAAGTAGAAAAGTCTTCCTCAAATGAGTAGTCATCCAAAGTAGGATCAAGTGATGTAGGCGGAGGATCTTCATCATGAGAAGAATCACTCAAAAGAGTATCGGCCTCATCAAAATCATCATAAGTGGGCATGTCGGGATACTCGAAAGTAAAAGCATCATAATCATCTCCATTGGAGCTAGAATCATCATCATAAGCATCATAGATCGGTGGAGAATCATATATGGGTGAAGGTTCCAAATTGGAGAGAGAATCATCCACATCATCTTGAAACAGTGGATTATCATTGCAAGAATCGAATAGAGGATTGTTGTAGACAACAAAATCATCGAGCACATTGATCATATTCGCTGATTCTCTTCCATAGGATTTGCTTGTAAGCTTCCCCTTTTCAAAAACTTGTGCATCATCCCCGACTCTTAAGATGATTTCACACTTATCCACATCTATTAAAGCTCTACCGGTTCTCAAAAATAGGCGTCCAAGTATTAATGGAATACGAGGGTCCATTTCATAATCAACAACGACGAAGTCGACCGGAAAAGTGAATGTGCCAACTTTAATGAACACATATTCGGCAATACCAACGGGGTAAGCGAGAGTGCGATTTGCAAGCTCAAGAGTCATTCTCGTTGGTGTAAGGTCGGGAAATGATAACTTTTTCCAAACGCTGAAAGGCATCAAATTAATACTTGCCCCGAGATCGGCTAAGGCAGTAAATTTGTCGGTTTGGTTAAAAGTACAAGGTAGCACAAAACGACCGGGATCTCCAAGTTTTCTGGAAGTTCTTTAAGAAGGATTGAGCAATTTTCATTCAAGCGAGTATTAACAAACTCGGTCATCTTCTCCTTTTACTAAGCAATTCCTTAAACAGCTTGACAAATTGTGGCATTTGAGCAAGAGCTTCAACAAGGGTAAAGGTGATTTTCATGCCGGAAATCTTTTCCAAAAAGTTAGCGACTTGAATGTCATTCTTAGTCAAAATTCTAGCCTTGTTGAGTCGAGAAGGGTAAGTAATGTTGGGGTTGGGTGGTGGAGGTGTAGAAGGTGAAGGTGGGGTTGGTGGAGGATTCTTCTTGGGTACTTCTTCATGACGAGGTGGAGACGGTAATGGTGTACTAATACTAGGTGTGGGAGTAGTAGGGATAAATGGTGGTGGAGGAGGTGTAGATGATGTAACTGGGGGTGGGATAGATGGTCCTACTACGGTTATTCCACTGCGTGTAGTAATAGCACTCACATTCGCTCCCGGGTTGGTGACGGTGTTTGAAGGTAGAGATCCCGAAGTAGAGGGTTGAGTGGTTGGTAAGAAACTAGCCAGCATATTCTTCAAATCATTCGTCTGATTGCTGAAGGAGGATTGTATATCATTTCGAAGCTCGGATCTAATGTCATTCCCTTGCTTAATGATATCCCTTTTCAAATTGATAATTTGGCTTTGCAGATTCTTAATTTGCTCTCCTTGGGTTCTCATTAAAGCTTCAACATCTTGATTGATGGGTGGGGCTTGTTGTGCGGGTGGGTGATAAGGATTAGAAGCTCAAGGTGGGATTTGGTTGCTTCTATTGTAGTTGTTGTTGGGGTTGTGGTTTTGAGGAGAAAAACCGGGTGAAAGATAGTTGTTGGATCGGTAACTTAGTAAATTTCGATCCCCTTGAGGTCGGGCTTGGTAATTTTCCGGTGAATAATTACCATAAGCCGCATACACGTTTTCCGGATTGCCTTGAGTAGAAGGACAATCAGTGTATGAGTGAGGACCGCCGCATGTCTCACAAGGATTTGCTACAGCTTTAACTTGTTGTTGTTGGTTAGAAGCGATGAGCAATATATTTTTGTTCATTTCGGCCATCATGCGGGTGAATTCGGTCATGTCGGGGTTTGCTGAAGTAGAAGAAACATTGACTCTCGGGTTGTTCCTTGAAGAAGCGGAGGAATCCCAGTTTTTGTGATGAGTAGTCATGTTTTCAATAAGCTCTCTACACTCCTCGGGTCTTCTTTTCATAAATGTAACACCGGCGGCTGCATTAATTGTATCACGATCACGAAAAGTTAAACCGTTGTAGAAAGTATCAATCAAGGTAACGGGGAACATGTTGTGGTTTGGACATCGATCGATCAAAACATTATATCTTTCCCAAGCATCAAAGAGAGATTCATCGGGTTCTTGCATGAAACCGCTGATTTGATTTCGAAGGCTCGTGACCATGGATGGTGGAAAGTAGCGCGACAAAAAGCGTTGAGTCATGTCATCCCAAGTATGAATGGAATTCTTCGGGAGACGATCAAACCATTTTTCGGCGTGGTGTGATAAAGTATGTGGAAAGAGTTGAAGGCGAAGGACATCTATTGTAGCACCGGGCAACTTCATGCTTTGAGTGATAGTAATGAATTTGTCGAGGTGTTTGTTGACATCATCATCAGGCAATCCACGGAATGGGTTAGTTTGTACTTGCTGGATCATGTGATGGTTCAACGAAAACTCCGGAGACGTGATTTGCATCGGCGCAATCGGTCCTCCTCGTCCAAACATTGTGGGTTGACAAAGCTCCTCCATTGTCCGAAGATCGGGTTGTGGAAGAACATTGTTGTTGTTATTGTTGAGGTGCGGTGGATTATTGTTGTTGTTCACACCTGCCATAGCTAAATCTTCACGAGTCTCGGGCTCTGGATATGTTGAAGATCTAGTACGCATACACCTGCAAAAAGCAAAAGAAAACAATACCAAACACAAAGATAATATATATACACTATAAAGAAAATAAAATCTTATTGGATTTTTGAAAATTTTTAATTTTTATGGATTTTTAACAATTTTTAATAAAGAAAAATAACGCTCACGAATGAACGGGTCCCAAAAAGCAACGCGTCTCTCACAGAAAACCGTTAATCTTTACGAAAAGAGCCGGCAGCGGCGCCATTTAATACGAGGCTTTTACCTAGTATAAAAACTAAAAGTTCGTTGTGGTGGTCTAATCGAATTGATTACTGGATTAACGTGCGACTCAGCTGTCTTTTGGTGGAAACAAATGTTGTGTCGTTGTAGTAAAATTAAAATGCAAAGACTTTAACGTAAAAGGCAGGTAATTTAAATCTAAACCTAATTAAAATAAATGACAAGAAAATTAAAAACGTAACGAGAAATTAAAAGGCAATTGACGTAAATAACGCAAACTTAAAACTATCCTAAAGGCAAACTTAAAACACAACTAAAACTTAAACTTAGGCAAGGCTTAAAATAAATCTAAGGCAACTAAACTTAAAGTGCGACTAAGGAAAAAGGCGGGAAAAGTAAAACTTAAAAATTCAAACTTAAAAACAAAAACTTAAAATAACCTAAAAACAGCTCATTCGGAATATTACTTCATCCGGAATAATCAAACAGTAGCCTTCATCCGGAATAAATCCTTTATTCGGAATATGTCACTTATCCGGAATAAATTCTTTATTCGGAATATTGCCTTGATCCGGAATATAAGTTATTACGAATGAACACCTTGATCCGGAATACCAGCTTGATTCGGAATAATTAGCAAAAAGCCTTCGCTCGGAATAACAGCTTTATCCGGAATAATTGATTATTCCGAATAAACAACCTTGATTCGGAATATTTACTATTCCGAGTAAACACCCTTGATCCAGAATATAAGTTTTTCTGAATGAACACCCTTGATCCGGAATACCAGCTTGGTTCGGAATATCCACTGAT
This sequence comes from Glebionis coronaria, assembly GCA_025667525.1. Classification (NCBI taxonomy): domain Eukaryota; kingdom Viridiplantae; phylum Streptophyta; class Magnoliopsida; order Asterales; family Asteraceae; genus Glebionis; species Glebionis coronaria. Next base: position 574,588,330 of record CM046876.1, read on the forward strand.
CCGGAATATTAGTAGAAATTCCTTGGTTCGAAATGTTTCCTTCACTCGGAATAAACTGCTGATCCGGAATGTGGCCTTGATCCGGAATACATGGGACAAAATGCTGATCCGGAATAATCAACAAAATCCTTCATCCGGAATATTTGGCGTTGATCTGGAATAACCTGGAAAAACAATAATCGCGAAGAACAAGGAAACAACAAAAAGCACGAATCTAAACAAAATCAATCAAAATCAACCAAAGGATTAAACCAAAACAACCACTAATGATCTAATAACAATACTATATCAATCCAAATCAATAAAACTAACAATAAACACCACAATAATCAAAACCCACTTAATCAATTTAATAAATACTAAAGAACATAAACATGAACATAAAGCATAAAGATTATAGATTAAACAAGAAAGGTAGATAGGAGATTAACAAGAAAAATAAAGATTCAATAACAATAAAAGAAAACTTACTTGAATTTAAATGAATTAAAGGTGCAAGACAATTAAGTAAATGACATGAATTTAAAGAGCAAGTAATTAAAATGGTGGAAGAACTAATTGTCACTATTAGCCAACAAGAATAAAATTAACACTAATGATCTATTTATAGGGGAGGAGGAGGATTAGTGGAAGGAAGCTTCCTCCTCTCTTTCTTCTTTCTTTAATTACTTGTTAAGTCCTTAATCTTCCAAATTCTTTGACTTTTGTCTCGGGATTAATAAACTCGTCTTGTAATTTCATCATTAAATTAGACTTGAGTTCTTCGGCTTTTAGTAAACTTCCGTCTTTTGACTTTTTCTTCGATAAATCTTCAGAATTGGTCTTGGACTTCCGTTCTTTTTGCACTCTTGATTTCTTGACTTTGTTTTTTGTCTTTTTCTTCGATAAAAGCCCGTGAAAGCCCGTGTTTTCTCCCCTTTTTACCTTTTCGTCCTAAATCCGAACAAAAACACAAACCACGCATAATTCTGACATTTACGACATAAAATACACGTTTTGGCCTGGTTATTATTGTAATTAAGTGGTAAAAGGATGGGTGTTTACACACCTATCAGCGGGTCACTGAAAAATATCAATGAATGAAATCTATATGGGTTGTTCAGCTTTTAAAATATGTTGCTGGGGTGTTGTTTGTATAAGCTGAAATTGGTATTGGATACTGGAGAAAGTAGTCAGTGCCTCAGCGGGCATATGTGTTCAGCAAAAGTTGAAGCCCACCCAAAACGAAAAGCTGAGGAAATAGGTAACGAGCTTCAGTGGTTTAAAATGCTTGAAGGGTGTGTCTGTTCAGCTTTATAAAAACCAACAAAATGGTTTGTTTAGTTGGCTTGATATTATAATCAGTGGCTTTTTTGAGTATATGTGGTTCTCGCTCAGTAATGTAACTGACGAAAACAAAGGTTATCTCGAACCTGAACTTCATGGTGAACATTAACCTGAAAGGCGACCCTGAACCAAAATGGTCGTTAACGACTGAAGTACAAGTGGGGATGTTGTGTTTGCTAGAAATTGATGAAAAAGTGGTGTTTAATTCAGTTTCAGTATGAAACAAAAAGTGGGCATAAGTTTTCAGAGCTGATGTAAAAAGCTTGAGCGAAATGCTTCAGTGGGGTATATAGTATCGACTCAGTGGTGTTGTGTGTTTGGGTTAAATTATCCCAATTTTGGTGTGAAACTGATAGGAATAAGCTGAAGCTACTCACACGAAGACGCTCACGCACAACCTTAAGCTTAAAAAATGCTCAGAACCCTAAATCCCTGAAGGTCACAACTTGAAGCTCAGGACCTGATGCTCACGAATCCGTAAACCAAGGTCCCTGAACCAATATGGTCACTGAGTATTGGTTACTGATTCTGAAGATCAATAAAACTCCTGTCCCTGAAAACACTTCCTGTAAAACTCAAGTCCATGAACCTGTGGGTCTTTGAAACCGAGAGTACCTGAAAACCCCTGAGGGTCTCCAAAACCAAGTTGTGACAACGAACATAGTTGTTCGAGTCTATGAGATCCTCTTGGTGTCCCTGAAGCCATGGTGTAACATCCCGCCTAATCATACCACAATATTGTCCGCTTTGCCTGTAGGCTCACGGCTTTGCTTTGTGGCCCTCTTGTAAGTACTTCCCGGGTGGTCACCCAACCAAGTACTACTCTGACATGAGCACGCTTAACTGCCAGTTCCTAAGAACCCCACTTGCAGTAGACCACAAAACGCGTTGTGTCATGAGAAGGCGAATGTTATCTTATGAACCATGGATCTCTCCTGGCCACAGCCGATGTGGGATTTGCCTAGGGTGTCACAATCACCCCCCTTCGGGACTCATCGTCCTCGATGAGGTTTGCCCCACCATCCCGAACGGCTCAGGAGTGGCTCTGATACCACTTGTAACATCCCGCCTAATCATACCACAATATTGTCCGCTTTGCCTGTAGGCTCACGGCTTTGCTTTGTGGCCCTCTTGTAAGTACTTCCCGGGTGGTCACCCAACCTAGTACTACTCTGACATGAGCACGCTTAACTGCCAGTTCCTAAGAACCCCACTTGCAGTAGACCACAAAACGCGTTGTGTCATTAGAAGGCGAATGTTATCTTATGAACCATGGATCTCTCCTGGCCACAGCCGATGTGGGATTTGCCTAGGGTGTCACACATGGACTCCCTGAAGCACTGATATCTTTGAAGTCCTTGAAATCGACTTCCTGAAGCAGTGACACCACTGAACCCAATTGCCAACGCTCATCAAAATGTCAAAAGTTGCACTTAGTTGCAAATTTTGAGGGGGAGAGATACACAGAGTGTCGGGGTTGATCAAGTTTGGTACGAGATCAGGTAGACGAGAGTCTGAGCCTGATGAATCAGGATGATGAGACGACGAGCCTGAGTCTGAGCCTGATGAATCAGGATGATGAGACAAGACAACGAGTTTGAGCGAGTTGGGTCACGGATACGGGAACGAGGATTGAGCTAGCTGAGCTACACCAAGGTCCTCAACGACATCGTTTGTCATTGTCATCAGGAAGGAAAGGTCACTGAGCCTGACAAACTCATGCATCAGTAAAATAGTACCCAGTGAACCACACCCTTTACACTACCAACAAACGACCTGGTCACTGAACCGTGTCACATAACTTTAGGGAGCAGGGTGCACGTGCACATGTACATCAGTATGTACTTGCTTGAGAAAGTGGATGTTGGTAAAGGATTTCTCAGCCTTCATCAATAAACAACAAAGAGTCAAGACAAAGCAAATCAGTGGACATAGAAGATTTGTACTCACGAAGTTATTTAGAGATCTCTTTGTTGTAATTTAGTACGTAAGAAGAAGCCATTTTGCTCACTTACTGCTAATTAACTTAGGCTACTTTTCTATCCAAATAGGGGGAGATTGTTGGGTCAATTCAGTGCCTAATTGCCCCATATGTTGGATTTGAATGAAAAGTATCCTAAGTATAAAATATACTTAAGTCCCTGAGTGAATAGTCACTCAGGGAGTTCAGGATTCTCGGGAGCCTCAAGAAGCGCTACCACCCAGAAGACTCAGGAGTCTCAAGAGCCTCAGGGGAAGTGTTACTCACTCAGGATTTCTAAGAGAGTCTTAGGGGAGCGTTACCCACTCAGGAGCCTTGGGAGCCTCAGGAGCCTCGAGAGCCTCAAGAAGCTCTACCACTCAGAAGACGTAAGATCCTCAGGAGGAGCGTTACCCACTCAGAAGACTCAGGCTCCTCGGTATAAATATTACCCTTGAACATTATGAAGTCACTGAGTGAACAGTCACTCAGTGAGTTGTCTTCAAGATTCTCAGCCTGAGTCTACAAGAAAGACTCGAGTATTCAGTGAGGCTGAATGATGTACCTGAGACGAAGAAGAAGACAATGGAGTCAGTGAGTGATGACAATAACTCACTGACTCCCTCAAGACCATCTAAAGATAAACATTGACAAATATAAAGTACAAGAGACAAAAAGACAAAAGGGTGGGGACAAAAGTACAAGTTAGCACATGGTGTGTCATATAGTCACATGCATGCTGACACATGTACTTTTGTATTGTAGTGAAAGATGCTTTCACACCTACCAATATATATACTAGTCATTGTAGAGTTAGATGATTAAGGATTTTATTCACTGTAAAGTAAATTGTAATATGTAAAGAATATAGTGATAGGGTTATTCCTCCCATTGATCAACAAGCAAAGCTGAGATCAATGTGGGAATAGTTTGTCTATTCAATCCCTATTGTAGTTTCGCATACAATAGGGTATAATTCTTTAATAAAGCTAAGAATTAAACGTTGAAAAATAAACTTGTGTTATTAATAGTCTTGTGGGTTTTTGAGTTTAATAGTTCATGTTTTACTCAAGTATTTGGACCTAACATAAGCGAATACAAAGAAATGCAATGAACATTTGTTAGTATTATCATTACCATTGTTAGTGCTTGGTTAATATAAGATGTGGTGGTCATTGGAGATGGTGGCAACAACTGTTAGGTTGATACTCAATTGTTACGGCGATTACGAGCGACGTGGTGGCGTCGGAAGGATGGTGGTAGCGACAATGGTGGTAGTCAGTGGTGGTGGTGACGTCAGAGATTGGTGGTGTCGGAGAGTGGTGGTGGCGTTAAGAGGGTGGTGGTAGCGACAATGGTGGTGGTAAGTGGTGGTGGTGGTGGTGGCGGTGGCATCGAAGATTTAAGGTGTCGGAGAGTGGTGGTGGCGTTAAGAGGGTGGTGGTAGCGACAATGGTGGTGGTAAGTGGTGGTGGTGGTGGCGGTGGCATCAGATATTTGAGGTTTCAGAGGGTGGTGGTTGCGACAATGGTGGTGGTCAGTGGTGGTGGTGGCGTCAAAGAGTGGTGGTCAGTGGTGGTGGTGGCATCGGATGGTGAGGTGTCGGAGAATGGTGGTGGCGTTAGGAGGGTGGTGGTAGCAAGAATGGTGGTGGTCAGTGCTGGTGGCGGCGTCGGAGAGTGTAGGTGTCGGCGAGTGGTGGTGGCATTAAAAGGGTGGTGGTAGCGACAATGGTGGTGGTGGCGTCGAAGAGTGGTGGTGTCGTAGAGTGGTAGTGGTGTGGGAGAGTGGTGGTAGCGACAATGGTGGTGGTTAGTGTTGGTTGTGGCATCAGAGAGTGGTGGTGTCGGAGAGTGGTGGTGGCGTTAGGAGGTTAGTGGCAACGACAACGGTGGTGGTCAGTGATGGTGGTGGCGTCGGAGAGTGGTGGTGGCGAAGAGTGGTGCTGGCGTTAGGAGGGTGGTAGTAGCGACAATGGTGGTGGTCATGGTGGTGGCATCAAAGAGTGGAGGCTTCGGAGAGTGGTGGTGGTGTGAGGAGATGGTGGTAGCGATAATGGTGGTGGTCCGTGGTGATGGTGGCGTCGGAGAGTGGTGGTGTAAGAGAGTGGTAGTGGCATTGGGAATGTGGTGATAGCGACAATGGTGGTTCTCAGTGGTGGTGGTAGCGTCGGAGAGTCGTGGTGTCGGAGAGTGGTGTTCGCGTTAGGAGTGTGGTGGTAGCGACAATGGTTGTGGTCAGTGGTGGTGGTGGCGTCGGAGAGTGGTGGTATCGGAGAGTGGTGGTGGCGTTAAGAGTGTGGTGGTAGCAACAATGGTGGTAGTCAGTGATGGTGATGGTGGCGTCAGATAGTGGTGGTATTAGAGAGTGGTGGTGGCGTTAAGAGTGTGGTGGTAGCGATAATGGTGGTAGTTACTGATGGTGATGGTGGTAGGTGGAGACACACATATACGTACGTTAATCTATTATCTTGAATCTATTACCCCCAATTTACATGTGAATGGTTCATTACCTATTAGTGAGTAATGATTACCTATATTTTAATTAACCAAGCAGTATTAATTATTCTCTTTCACATTCCTTACCCCTAATACCCTTAACCAAACACACCTTGAAACTACTTATATACAAAATATAAATTTTGATAATTTAAAATTATTAAAAAATAAAACATACATAATAACAAAATGACAAAAATTAGGTGTTTTTATCGTTGAAAAATGGAAAATTTTCTGAATAAGTTTTCTAAGAAAACAAAAAACATGTTAAGTATTCTTTAAAAAATTTCTACTGAAAACATATACTTTGATTTCTCATTTATATTTATAAAACTTGAGTTTATAGTTGTTCAGTTAAGATAAAATGATGCCATTATACACCAAATGTAGTAATAACACAACAAAGGATTTAATTGTTCCAACTTCCAAGTAATGATACATATACGGAGTACTCTTTTCATACAAGCCGTCAAAATTGAAAATGTAAGTGTTGAATTTAAGTAGGGAAAAAAAAACAAAATAGTTAAGTTTGATCACTTATAATTCACTTATAATTTATTACAGTATATAGTTTTGTTTTAAGATTTTGACAAAAATGGTCATTATCACCTATATTATGGTGACACGTGTCTAAGAGCATCCCAATGGAGAGGTTTACTAAAGACTTTTCATTAATTAAATAGCTTTTTGAATAGGTTTATGCATTGAAGCAATAGCTTTACCAATGACTTGTTACACAATAACTTTGCATATGCAAACCCTTTGACAAGAAAACTAACAAGTTATTGCATTAATTAAAGTGTATAAAAACCTATTGTAAAGACTTTTTACCATTGCATAAGGTTTGAAGAAAAACTTTTGTTACACTAATAAATGTGTCTATTAAATGCAAAAAGTCCTTAAGACTTTTTTGCATTGGAGATGCTCTAACACCAAGTGATTAACCGACGGTGTTTAACCATCAAATGCTCAATTTTGAAAAACAGTTTAGTACGATGGTACAAAAGTTGTTCACTTACGTTAAAAAGTTGATTAATTTTAAAAAACAGTTTAGCACTTTATAAAAAAATATTATTATTTAAAAATTTAAATAGTTGTACATTTATATATAACTATATTTGTTACAAGAATTTATTAATAATTGATTCGTTACAAGTTTATTTAAGGTTTATTAACTCGTAAAATTACTCACGTAGTGTTAAAACTTAACTGATGACGTTCCATACAATTTTTAAGAAAAATCACTGATAAGAAAATCAATAATGTACGCTTCTCTCACTAGGTACCGGAATATATGATTACCGAAATGAGACTACAGGTCAAATTTTATTGAGAAAACATATGTACGTTTCCAATTGAAAACTCGGTAAAACTAAACATGTGCCTCGTACATGATTTACAATAATAAATCATGACATGATGTACACCAAAAAGTTAATGAATTTTTTACGTATGCCATTCTTGACTATATTAACTGCGCTGAAAAGACAATGTAGTCATCAGTCACCTAAAGCTTTTTTTATAAATGCAAAGAGATTAGTTAGTTCTGTTAGTCTTTTTTTATCACATACCAAAACACGTACTGATATTTATGTTTCTTGATTTCATCGTGCTTAAACAAAACAACGAGAGACATAACCATGTTAGGAGCAATGAATTTAAGTTGTTCCGTCAACCAAGGAAAAAATGATATCCTTTTTTTTTGAAGTATGAAAGCTAACAAATTACATATTTTTCATCTCATACATTTATGATCAGGGATGGAGCTATGGTGTCCCGTGAGTGTCTATGGCATTTATGGATTTTTTCAGTTTAATGTTAATTTTTGGAAAAAACACCGATTTTTTTCAAATATATTATAAATTCACTTGTTGCTTTGAAATGAGTTTCCGGTCTTATTTAGTATTATATTTATAAAAATTGAATTATCTTATGATATAAGGTTTAAAAAAATTTGTGTCATCGGTCATATTTTGTTCTGACTTCGTCCTTGTTTATGATAGGGTAAAAGTTATAAATACATTATATGCTACTAGCAGGGTACCCGCGCAATGCGGCGGCGGGTACCCTAATATTAAAATTCATAGCGTGTAATGTTTTACGATTATATATGTTTCGTGAAAGTAATTTTACTAATGATGATAGTTTTAAGTTAGAGCAACTTACGCAATAAGAAACTATTTATAGAGCGCGTGATCATAAGTTTTTAATTGCCTTGAAGTACAAAATATAATTACTTTTAATAAAAATATAACAGCTCACTAATCTAAACTTATTTTTTTCATAAGTCACTTGTCATATACAACCGTAGCAAAAAAAGACCGCAATCCCAAACACTTTTAATTCGCATGTATTTACCAACAAATTACTAACAAATAATTAAATAATAAACCACTAAAGCAAAAGATATACTAATAATATGTTTACAACATGGTAGGTTCGTAGATTTGGAACAAAGATCTTGAAAACCAAGGTCTAAGGTAAGTGTAGTTTTGTGTATCTTTGAATGAAACCAAGATCTTTAAAACCAAGTCTTTATTTATTTTCATTTTATGTTCTTGAATCCATGGTCTCGACGAAAGTGGTGGGAGTGAAGAAGTGGTGAAGGTTGTGGGGTTATGGTTATGAAGAAGATACAAATCCTCTTAAATCACCTCACAAAACAAACCAAAAACATAAAAATACCATCGAAACTACAAAAACATCAACAAAAACACCCAAACTCAAATACCACTAATTACCAATACATGTGGCGGTCTTGGTGAGGATCCAGCTGATGATGATGGTGGCAGCGATTCAGAAATCAGATAGTATTGGTGGTTCGTCTTTTGATAAATCATGAATTCTTTTTATACTAAGATTTCGTAACTGATATTTTAATGTATATTAATAAGAAGTTATTTTTAGTTTTATGTTACATGTATTCATAAAATGGTTATATAATTTCTCATTAAATTTTTTAACTTCTCATAAAACGGTTACATAATTTCTTATTAAATTATTTATTATTAATTCATATTGTCATTTAAAATACTTTTTAAATGTGGTTTGAAAAAAAGTATATTCATTAAAATCTAGACTGATTTTGAAAATGATCATGTGTAACTTTCTTCTTTTAGCAATATTTGAGGCTACAAATTTTAAAACTTATAAATACAGAAAAAAGGTTCAATCTTTTATAAAGTAGTAAGATATAAATTGAGTCATTATATATAACATATTTTTATGTATAAAATCCATACTTGAATGGAGAAGTTAAATTTAATTTAACCTAACTGACCGATTACAGTTAGTAATTTCGTTAACTTGGAATTTAGTTTCATATTTTTAGTCTTTTAGTCCTTTACATCATCATCATCTTCATTTAATTATGAAAACATTAAAATATTAATTTTGGTCTGGAAACAATACCTTATTGGGTGCTGGGTTGTGCAGTATATATACTTCCAAATCATATCTGACCACAATCAACAATAACAACAGGCTTAAAGCACATTTCACTACCAAATCCAACTTTCTCAAACATCATAACCTTCAACAATTTGACTAAACACACCATGTTTACCATTTAGCCAAGTGGTCTTAGCAGTACAAATGAAAAACTGGCTTCCATTAGCGTTTGGCCCAACGTTGGCCATGGATAAGATACCAGGTCCAATGGGCTTTTTGATGAAATTCTCATCAACAAACTTCTCACCGTAGATCGACTCACTGATATGTACCTCTTAGATTTCAATTAAGAAATGGTAAGAAATACTAGTAATACAAAAGTAACTCAAGGGAAGGATTGAGGAACGATTTGTAGAACAAGGATTTGTTATTGATTGATGAATTGTAGTTACAGGAAAATGATTACAAACTGAACATGATGAAGAAATGATTAGTTACCAGGTATTTATAGGTAAATGAGTAAAGAAAAATGGGTGGGAAAGTCTGTTACTAACAGACTTTGACTTTTGGTTTGACTTTTGCCAATTGACACATATCAATTGCCTCTCCTTGAAACATTGCTTGTCCTCAAGCAATATGATTAAGCATCCAAGTCGAAGTGTGGAAAACGTTCAGCTATTGTATCATACAACTCGCAAGTAGCGTCTGCTGTAGTGCCATTAACCCACTGGATGAGAACATACACAGCAGCCACATTTCCTTTTTTAGCCATTCTCCTATCCAGCACAGCAAAGGGTTCCTCCACAATTAAACCATCACTTCCCACTGTTGGTAAGAGATGAGGTGATAATGGAGCAGGACCTCTGTAGAGTTTCAATTGAGACACATGGAAGACTGTATGTATCTGAGAAGAACTAGGTAGCTGTAGCCTATAAGCCACCTTACCAACCTTCTTTTCCACTAAAAAGGGACCAAAATACTTGGGTGACAATTTGTGTTTCTTGCCTTGTCTGAGTGATGCTTGCCTATAGGGTTGTAATTTTAAGTACACCCAAACACCTTCTTCAAATTCTCTGTCACTTCTGTGTCTATCTGCCAAACTTTTCATCCTGTCTTGTGTTCTCTTGATATAAAACTTGAGTAAATCAATTGCAGCTTCTCTAGCACTTAAAGATCTGTCCACAGCATCCACCAGGCTATCTCCTTGACTGTATACATGATAACTGGGATTTTACTAGTTGAAAAAGTTCGTTTCTCGGTATCTTCTCGAATTGATTTCCGGTTCAAAGTACGACTCAATTGTTTTTGGTGAAACAAATATTTTTTGGTTGTTTTAAAATAAAATGTGCAAGACGTAAAAGTAAATGACGTTAATTTAATCTAAATCTAATTTAAAGTAAATGACAAGTAATTAAAACGTGACGAAAAGTAAAAGGCACTTAAAAGTAGATAACGCAAATTTAAAACTATCTAAGGCAACGCAACTAAAACTTAGAACTAAGGCAAGGCTAAAATAAATCTAAGGCAAGTAAACTTAAAGTGCAACTAAGGAAAAAGGCGGGAAAAGTAAAGCTTGAAAATTAAAAAAAAAACATAAACTAAAAAGAACCTAAAAACAGCTCATCCGGAATAAACCTTCGTTCGGAATAATCACTCATCCGGAATGTCACATTCGTTCGGAATAATTCTTCTTCACTCGGAATATTTACCAAAACCCTGATCCGGAATAAATCCTTTATCCGGAATATGTCACTTATCCGGAATAAAGTCTTGATTCGGAATATTTAGGCTTGATCCGGAATGTTGCTGATCCGGAATATTTTCCTTGCTGGTCCTTGATCCGGAATGTTTCCCTTGATCCGGAATGTTGAAGATTCCGGATGAAGACCTTGATCCGGAATAATTAATTATTCCGAATAAAACTCCCTTGATCTGGAATATCTCCTTGATCCGGAATGTCCACTGATCCAGAATGTTTAAAATTTCGGATGAAGACCTTGATTTGGAATGCAAGAATGTTCCGGATGAACTCCTTTACTCGGAATGTTGCTGATCCGGAATATGGTGTTGATCCGGAATATGTCACTTATTCCGGATGAAAGCCTTTGATTCGGAATTTTCAACAAACAATCTTCGTGCGGAATAAACAACTGAAATCCTTGATTCGGAACAACCTTCTTGATCCGGAATAAACTTGGGAATCAGAAACAACAGCGAAGAACAAGGAACAAGGAAAAAGCTACGGATCTAAACAAATATAATCATAATTAACCAAGAGATTAAGCAATACTAATCAATAAACATCTACTAATCATAAACAAACAATCTAAATCAATCAAACTAACAAAACTAATCAAAATAATCAAAACCCACTTAATCAATTTAATAAAAACACAAAAACATAAACATGAACAATAAAACACAAAGATTAAAATCAAACAAGAAAGGTAGATAGGAGATCAAACAATAAAAATAAAGATTGACAAGAATTAAAAGAAAACTTACTTGAAATTAAAGGAATTTAAGGTGCAAGACAAGTATTTAAATTTGACAATTAAGTAAATGACATGTATTTAAATGACAAGGTAATTAAAATTGGAAGAACTAATTGTCACTATTAGCCAACAAGAGAAAATGAATGAAATCCTAATCTATTTATAGGGGAGATTAGGGAGGTGCTTAGGAAGCTTCCTCCCCTCTTTCTTCTTTCCTTAATTGCGCCATTAAGTCCTTTCTATTCTTAATTCTTTGTTAATCTTCTTAATTCTTTGACTTTAACGACTTTGTCTCGGGATTTCTTTGAACTCGTCTTGTAATTCTTCAATAAATTAGACTTGAGTTCTTCGGCTTTTAGTAAACTTCCGTCTTTTGACTTTTTCTTCGATAAATCTTTAGAATTGGTCTTTGGACTTCCGTTCTTTTTGCACTCTTGACTTCTTGACTTCGTCTTTCGTCTTTTTCTTCGATAAAAGCCCGTGAATGCCCGTGTTTTCTCCACTTTTCACCTTTTCGTCCTAAATCACAACAAAAACACAAACCACGCATAATTCCGACATAAATGACATAAAATACACGTTTTGGCTCGGTTATTATTGTAATTAAGTGGTAAAAAGGATGGGTGTTTACACACCTATCAAATCCACTACACTTGACCATTGCAATGTCCTCATGCAATACATTAGTTACAAAGCACGATTACACTTTTCATCATAATCAATCCACGTTGGCCTTTTATTAAAGAGATAGAAAATTATAAACATCCAAAGTAAAGAAATCAGAAACATACCTTCGGGTTTTGGAAATGTCATGAATGATCATCATCCTCAAGTTTTCACTTTCTCCAAACCAAGCTTAAAAACGAGATCATTGTTATTATAAGTTAGCAAACTAACACGAACTCATGTGGGCCAATTATTCACTTAGACTCCCTTATTCCTAGGTGTATCTCTTATATTTTATTTTTGTCTTGAATGATCACGAGGATGCATTGTTGACTTATTTTGATAGTTTATTATGCTGAAAAGAAAGTGGGACGATTTAATCAATAGTTAGCTAAAGGACAAAATCTTTTAAAATTGCTTCTCGGGACCTCATAAAGTTTATATCTTGGCATAACTCGCTTTGCGATTTGAGACCTCTCTCGGACCGATATTTGGCAGCGACTTCATACTTCAAATCTTGAGAGACGCTCATGAAATAATGGCCTTCTCTTCATAATAGGAATTTCTTCACTTGAAGTTTTGAGAGATTCTTCATATTTGGACCACGACTTCTTCATTTTTCTCCAATCTTTATTTTGGACTTTGATATACAACGATCCGCCTCCTTTTTGGACTTGGATCTATTTATCCTCATACCTTGTTAGGGCCTTTTTGGATAGACTTCTCCATGATCTTTTGGGAGTACTTGCTTTTCGTCGTGTGTCTCGATCCTTCATATTGATCTTTGATAAATGATTCTTCACATCACTTGGGATCTTTAGCAACAAAATGTATCCCTCATTCCTTGTTAGGGCCTTTTCGGACTCGCCAATCTTCGCATCCCGCTTCAATAAGTTATGCCTTGGCTATGAACTCTAATCCATACCGAGCAACTTTTAAATGATCTTGGGCTAGAAGCTAAGTAACTTTTCAAATCGTACAACCTTATTTATTGCAGATAAATTTTATTAGCAAGCGATGGGAGAATAGGCTTATAATTAACTCACATAAATTCACGAAAGAATACCAAACTTATAATTGACTCTATCATCTCTCGTTCTCCACAGTTTAAAATCTCAAGGAATGAAACTCGTGGATGCTTAGCCTATTAAATCAAAGTTTTGGGTTTTCGAGTCGCCTATAGGATCTTGCATATTCTTAGACTCTTTCAAGTTTAGAAAACGCATTTTAAAGTTCCCTTGATAAACGACTCTCTAGGATGAATTATAGGAACTTGCGAAAAGTTCTTGTTCTTAACCCGTGAGAGTTAAGACTTTCGCGTTTTATAGCTCCCTATATAAAAGCCTAGCAAAACTTGACTTAAACACGTTAAGGATACTAGCTAGAGTAAACTTAGGTAAATAAACTCGGGTTGAGTCAAAATATTCACAACGTTTGAAAATAAAAACCACTTTATTAAAATTTTATTCTAGCAAAGAAAGAAAATAGCTATACAAAGGGAAAAACTAATAGGCCAAAATAGATCAAAAATTTTGAAAAAATGTCGAAAAATTGATTTTCTGGTAAAATGAGGACAAATACAAGGAAAAGACCACTTAACTTCGAAAGAAGTCCCCCCTACACTTAATATAAACATTGTCCTCAATGTTTAAGCATGTGGGAGTAAACTCCCCTACACTTAGGACATTGTGCACTTTGTTTAAATCTTGTTAAGGAAAAGACAACTAACGATATTCCTATTTTAATATTGGAAAATATAAAATAGAGAATCGAAAAGAGTTTAGGATAGAACAGGGAAGACGGGAAACACGGAATCACGGGTCGTCAAAAATCATCAAGAGTGGATCATTGAGCGCTCGAATCCCTGAATAGTAGAAGAGAGGAAATAGCAAACACCAACGGGTCTCCCCTACACTTAGGATAAAGAAAGCTAAAAGATAGAAACATGGGTTGCCTCCCAAGAAGCGCTTGATTTTTGTTTACCGAGTCGTGAGCCTGACTCGACCTTGATTATCATAGGAAGAAGCATGAAACATATCCACCGGGATCAAAGACATAGTTTTCATCCATCAAATAACACAAGCTTAAGGCGAACAAGGCAAGCCAAAGAAGAGTAGGCAAGGTTCCCTTAAGCAAAGATGGAGCACGGTGGAAGCAAGGGTGAAGTGGTGCAAGCATATCTTCAAAATTTCCAAAGATTTTTCCTTTTATTTCATCAGATGGATACTGAGATGGCTGAATAATATCGATACCGGGGTCGAACACCTTTTCCTTTAGGGGAAAATAGCACTCAGGCTCAGCAGAATTTGAAGAAGATCCGCGAAGAAAATGCACAACCTCGTCCTCAGAAGGTGGACAAAGAGGTGTTAACTCATACGTGTTGCGGATGTTGGTGTCGACCGGTTGCTTCTCCTTTGAAAGAATTTTCTTCAAATCCAAAGTAGGATCAAGACCATAATCATCAAAGTCTAAAGAAGGGGCATCACTCTCATGAAGGAAGTAAGTATTGAGAAAAGTAGAGAAGTCTTCCTCAAATGAGTAGTCATCCAAAGTAGGATCAAGTGATGGCGGAGGATCTTCATCATGAGAAGAATCACTCGAAAGAGTATCGGCCTCATCAAAATCATCATAAATGGGCATGTCGGGATACTCGGAAGTAATATCATCATAATCATCCGAATCTGAGCTAGAATCATCATCATAAGCATCAAAGATCGGTGGAGAATCATAAATGGGTGAAGGTTCCAAATTGGAGAGAGAATCATCCACATCATCTTGAAAAAGTGGATTATCAATGCAAGACTCGAATAGAGGATTGTTGTAGATGACAAAATCATCAAGCACATTAATCATATTCACAGATTCTCGTCCATAGGATTTTCTTGTAAGCTTCCCCATTTTGAACACTTGTGCATCATCCCCGACTCTTAAGATTAACTCACCTTCGGCAACATCAACTAGAGCTCTTCCGGTTCTCAAGAATGGCGGACCAAGTATTAAAGGAATACGAGGGTCCATTTCATAATCAACAACAACAAAGTCGACCGGAAAAGTGAAGGTGCCAACTTTAATGAACACATCTTCGGCAATACCAACGGGGTAAGCGAGAGTGCGATTTGCTAGCTCCAGAGTCATCTTCGTTGGAGTAAGGTCGGGTAATGATAGTGTTTTCCAAACACATAAAGGCATCAGATTTATACTGGCCCCGAGATCAGCTAGGGTATTAAATTCTTCGGTTTTGTTAAAAATGCAAGGCAACACAAAACGACCGGGATCTCCAAGTTTTTCCGGAAGTTCTTTAAGAATAACTGCAGAACAGTTCTCATTTAAGCGTGTGTCGATGAGCTCAATCAGCTTCTCCTTCTTGTTAAGCAATTCCTTGAATGCTTTGACAAATTTTGGCATGTGGACAAGTGCTTCAACAAGGCTAATGTTGAAATTCATTTGAGAGATCATCTTCAAAAAATTCGACACTTGAACGTCATCCTTGGTGTGCATTTTGGTCTTGCCTAAACGAGATGGATAAGGAATGTTGGGGTTGGGTGGTGGAGGAGTAGAAGGTAAAGGTTGAGATGTTGAAGGGTGAGATGTTGAAGGGTTCTTCTTCGGGACATCGTCATGATGAGGCGGAGACGGTAATGGTGTACTAATACTCGGTGTAGGAGTAGTAGGGATAAATGGTGGTGGAGGAGGTGTAGATGATGGGGGCGGGATAGGTGGTCCTACTATGGTTACTCCACTACGGGTAGTAATAGCACTCACATTCGCTCGCGGATTGGTGACAATGTTTGAAGGTAGAGAAATCG
Organism: Glebionis coronaria; assembly: GCA_025667525.1. Classification (NCBI taxonomy): domain Eukaryota; kingdom Viridiplantae; phylum Streptophyta; class Magnoliopsida; order Asterales; family Asteraceae; genus Glebionis; species Glebionis coronaria. The sequence continues at coordinate 574,604,471 of CM046876.1, forward strand.
AGGTAGAGGGTTGAGTAGTGGGCAAGAAACTAGCCAACATATTCTTTAAATCATTCGTTTGATTGCTGAAGGAGGATTGAATATTATCTCGAAGCTCGGATCTTATGTCATTCCTTTGCTTGGTAATATCTCCTTTCAGATTGATAATTTGGCTCTGTAGATTCTTGATTTTCTCACCTTGGGTTCTCATCAAAGCTTCAACATCTTGATTTATGGGTGGGGCTTGTTGAGCGGGTGGGTGATAAGGATTAGAAGCTCGAGGTGGGATTTGGTTGCTTCTATTATAGTTGTTGTTGGGGTTTTGGTTTTGAGAAGAAAAACCGGGGGAAAGGTAGTTGTTTGACCTGTAACTTAGCAAATTTCTATCCCCTTGAGGTCGGGCTTGGTAATTTTCCGGTGAATAATTACCATAAGCTGCATACACATTTTCCGGATTTCCTTGAGTAGAAGGACAATCAGTGTATGAGTGAGGACCGCTGCATGTCTCACAAGAAGGTGCTACCGCTTTAACTTGTTGTTGGCTTGTAGCGAGAAGCAAGATATTTTTGTTCATTTCGGTCATCATGTGGGTGAATTCGGTCATGTCGGGGTTTGCTGAAGTAGAAGAAACATTGACTCTCGGGTTGTTCCTTGAAGAAGCGGAGGAATCCTAGTTTTTATGATGAGTAGTCATGTTCTCAATAAGCTCTCTACACTCCTCGGGTCTCCTTTTCATAAATGTGCCACCAGCGGCTGCACTAATCATATCACGATCTCGAAAAGTCAAACCGTTGTAGAAAGTATCAATTAAAGTCACGGGGAGCATGTTGTGGTTTGGGAAACGATCGATCAAAACATTATATCTTTCCCAAGCATCAAAGAGAGATTCATCGGGCTTGCATGAAACCGTTGATTTGATTGCGAAGGCTCGTGACCATGGATGGTGGAAAGTAGCGCGACAAAAAGCGTTGAGTCATGTCATCCCAAGTATGAATTGAATTCTTCGGGAGACGATCAAACCATTTCTCGGCGTGGTGTGATAAAGTATGTGGAAAGAGTTAACGGCGAAGAACATCCATTGTGGCACCGGGCAACTTCATGCTTTGAGTGATTGTAATGAATTTGTCGAGGTGTTTGTTGGCATCATCATCACGCATTCCTCGAAAAGGATTTGTTTGCACTTGCTGAATCATGTGGTGCTTCAACGAAAACTCCGGAGCCGTGATTTGCATCGGCGCAATCGGTCCTCCTCATCCAAACATGGTAGGTTGACAAAGCTCCTCCATTGTCCGAAGATCAGGCTGTGGAAGAACATTGTTGTTGTTATTATTGAGGTGCGGTGGATTATTGTTGTTGTTCACACCTGCCATACTTAAATCTTCTCGAGTCTCGGGCTCTTGATAATTAGAAGATCTAGTACGCATACACCTACAAAGGCAAAAGAAAACAATACCAAACACAAAGACAATATATATACACAATAAAAATAAAATCTTTTTGGATTTTTGAAATTTTTAATTTTTATGGATTTTTTAACAATTTTTAATTTTTATGGGTTTTTGAAATTTTTTAAGCAAGAAAATAATGCTCACAAGTGAACGGATCCCAAAAAGCAACGTGTCTCTCACAAAAAACCGTTAATCTTTACGAAAAGAGCCGGCAGTGGTGCCATTTGATAACCGGGATTTTACTAGTTGAAAAAGTTCGTTTCTCGGTATCTTCTCGAATTGATTTCCGGTTTAAAGTACGACTCACTTGTTTTTGGTGAAACAAATATTTTTTGGTTGTTTTAAAATTAAATGTGCAAGACGTAAAAGTAAATGACGTTAATTTAAATCTAAATCTAATTTAAAGTAAATGAAAAGTAATTAAAACGTGACGAAAAGTAAAAGGCACTTAAAAGTAAATAACGCAAATTTAAAACTATCTAAGGCAAACTTAAAACGCAACTAAAACTTAGAACTAAGGCAAGGCTAAAATAAATCTAAGGCAAGTAAACTTAAAGTGCAACTAAGGAAAAAGGCGGGAAAAGTAAAGCTTGAGAATTAAAAAAAAACATAAACTAAAAAGAACTTGAAAACAGCTCATCCGGAATAAACCTTCGTTCGGAATAATCACTCATCCGGAATGTCACCTTAGTTCGGAATGATTCTTCTTCACTCGGAATATTTACCAAAACCCTTGATCCGGAATAAATCCTTTATCCGGAATATGTCACTTATCCGAAATAAAGTCTTGATTCGGAATATTTAGGCTTGATCCGGAATGTTGCTGATCCGGAATATTTTCCTTGCTGGTCCTTGATCCGGAATGTTTCCCTTGATCCGGAATGTTGAAGATTCCGGATGAAGACCTTGATCCGGAATAATTAATTATTCCGAATAAAACTTCCTTGATCCGGAATGTCTCCTTGATCCGGAATGTCCACTGATCCGGAATGTTTAAAATTCCGGATGAAGACCTTGATTCGGAATGCAAGAATGTTCCGGATGAACTCCTTTACTCGGAATGTTGCTGATCCGGAATATAGTGTTGATCCGAATATGTCACTTATTCCGGATGAAAGCCTTTGATTCGGAATTTTCAACAAACAATCTTCGTGCGGAATAAACAACTTAAATCCTTTATTCAGAACAGCCTTCTTGATCCGGAATAAACCTGGGAATCAGAAACAACAACGAAGAACAAGGAACAAGGAAAAAGCTACGGATCTAAACAAATATAATCAAAATCAACCAAGAGATTAAGCAATACTAATCAATAAACATCTACTAATCATAAACAAACAATCCAAATCAATCAAACTAACAAAACTAATCAAAACCCACTTAATCAATTTAATAAAAACACAAAAACATAAACATGAACAATAATACACAAAGATTAAAATCAAACAAGAAAGGTAGATAGGAGATCAAACAATAAAAATAAAGATTGACAAGAATTAAAAGAAAACTTACTTGAAATTAAAGGAATTTAAGGTGCAAGACAAGTATTTAATTTTGACAATTAAGTAAATGACATGTATTTAAATGACAAGGTAATTAAAATTGGAAGAACTAATTGTCACTATTTGCCAACAAGAGAAAATGAATGAAATCCTAATCTATTTATAGGGGAGATTAGGGAGGTGCTTAGGAAGCTTCCTCCCCTCTTTCTTCTTTCCTTAATTGCGCCATTAAGTCCTTGCTCTTCTTAATTCTTTGTTAATCTTCTTAACTCTTTGACTTTAACGACTTTGTCTCGGGATTTCTTTGAACTCGTCTTGTAATTCTTTAATAAATTAGACTTGAGTTCCTCGGCTTTTAGTAAACTTCCGTCTTTTGACTTTTTCTTCGATAAATCTTCAGAATTGGTCTTTGGACTTCCGTTCTTTTTGCACTCTTGACTTCTTGACTTCGTCTTTCTACTTTTTCTTCGATAAAAGCCCTTGAATGCCCGTGTTTTCTCCACTTTTCACCTTTTCGTCCTAAATCACAACAAAAACACAAACCACGCATAATTCCGACATAAATGACATAAAATACACGTTTTGGCTTGGTTATTATTGTAATTAAGTGGTAAAAATGATGGGTGTTTACACACCTATCAATACAATATGAGTTGGAGGAGCTTGACCATAAACCACCTGATAAGGTGTTGTTTTGGTAGTGGTATGGTAAGAAGTGATATACCAATATTCAGCTAAAGGAAGCTAATTAACCCACTCCTTTTGTAAAACCCGTAATTAAAACCCACGAATATTAAATAATACGCAGTCTTAGTTTTAATTAAACGTTATTATTATATACACGTAATCTCAGTTTTATCTAATTATTACAAATGATAATTATTCAGGAAATAATTATTAGGTTTCAGATAATATTACGTATGTATTATTATTATACAGAAAAGAATTTGTTACAGCTTAGAAATTAAATGCGAGAAACAAATACGAGTTACGTGAATTATTTTAATGTCGAAAAACAAAACGAAAACTTATATACATATAGAGGACCGGTTTTATATGTTAAACAAGAAAGAATATGGGCTTCTAAGCCCGTCCCTTGCCATAAGAAAGAAAAAAACGGGGGGTTACCCCATTTCTCTTCACAATCAGTTAACAAAAAAAACGGGACTAGGGTTCATGGAGGTTCCAGCCGCCGACCAAAAAAAAAAGAGGGGCTCAAATTCTTTTGGGGATTTAAATTCGTATGTAGCTGTTATTTTCCCCTAATATCCTAACAAGGTAATGCTCTCCCTTGCTTCATGATTCAAAAAAACGAAAACACATATATGAAATCAAAGAAAACGTTTTAAATTTGCAAGGGAAAAAGGTTTTAATCACGTTTTGATTATTTAGAGGGGTCGCGTGTTGGTTGGTGTTGTTTTCACGAGAAACCGAGACACAAAAATGTCTCGGTGGTGTGTTTTGGTGGCCAGCCTAAACCAAAATCTCAAACAGGGTGCGTTTGGGATTAGTCGTGCATAAGGGGGTGTTTGGTTTTGTGAAATCAGAGGGAAATTCTATGAAAACAGTGGGAACGATAGGGTTGATCAGTGGGAAAAGTTCAGGACAGAAAGTAATGACTTTTATTTAAAATTAGCGACAGTTTAGCGACGACATTTCTGTCGCAGCTTCATGACAGTTTTCAATCAGCTTTTAGTCATAGTTTTTAGTGACAGAATTTTCTGTCGGAAATTCTAATAGGCAGAATTAAATGTCTTTTGGATTGTTTTAGTGCGACCGAGACAGGGTATCTCGGTAGGCTCGGGACAATAATTACAAGGATAAAAACGTTGATTTAATTATACCTCGTTTAATTTACTCTTATAAATAAATATTTAAATGATTTATTTAGTAAGTTAAATTTATAATGATAAATTAGTTTTATAAAATTTAAAAGGGTGTAATATTATTAGATGAGTTAAATTATTTTTGGAACCTTCATAAATTAGGAAACCTTCTATTTTTATCAGGTTACCAAATATATAATTAGTATAATGTCAGAATACGTGTTATGTGGTGACAAATAGTAGAACAAAAATACATAAAAGGGAAATATTAGAATGCTCAGATTTATCAGTTTATATACATACAGTATTACATGAATAAAATAAATAAAACGAGAAACAATAAGAATCAGTAACAGTAACTAGTAATCGGACAACTTATTACGCGTTCGTTAATTTATGTAGTAACAATGAAGTCGGAGTAGATCTTCAGCTTTCAGTCTTATTTCATTACTGGACACGAGGTACGGACCTTCCGTCCTTTCAGTAAGGACTTCCTTTCTATGCATGATTAGGATTCCCCTTCTGCAGCCAAATGTTTTCCCCAGTATATGTTTAAGCTTATCAGTAATCATGTTAATAACTAAATAAATTGCCTGAGCATTATATACAAGCACGACCAGTTTATGTACTAGTTACGGAGGTACCGTAACCACGGCACTAGAGGCACCGGTGTCGTGACTCACATGCAGGAGAGTGATATCCTGCATCGTCCCACTCAGCTCAGCTTGGCCCATTTATCAGTATTATTAGTGGGGCGTATGGATGCATCCTAGGCTTATATGTGTTACAAGTTATCAGGGTGAATGTGGTGTGTGCTCTACATCCTTCACATTGAAGCTGATCCCTCCACACAGCATAGTTATTTAGAGGTCACCCCTCTATAGCATGACGAGGTCACCCCTCCAGTTATTCATGCACGGTTGTTACAGCACGTGACCTATATAAGCTCTGGCAAATTAAAATACAGTAAATGCATGTTTTCAGAATTAATAGTTATATTTCAGTATCAGTTTATATGAACCAGGTTTCTCAGATTTTATGCAGAGTTCTACCACATGTTACATATCAGTCTTACAGCTTCAGTATTCTATCGCCTGTTTCATTCAGTATATTCTTATCATGATTGATATACGTTCACTGAGCGTTATGCTCAGCCGTAGTTCCTTTCATGTTCTAACGGAAGGTACACCAGGACGCTCTTAGGATTCTAGGAGCATGTGCATTTGGATGGAAGCTATCTAGACTTCTTACTTTATGCATTTCTTACATTATTCTGCTTATTTGGACATTGTTTAGTCCTTTCCTTCAGTATTTTACTTTTCATGTTTTGGGCTTATGTTTGGATTACCGATGTTTGATTCCGGTATTCCTTTATGGTCAGTTAATGTTTTAGGACATTTACCTTATGCTTTGATGACACGCCATAAATACACGTAACGGTCCACTTATCCAAGTGGGGTGTTACACTTATGGTATCAGAGCGTGGTTCGACCTGTAGGCTCTAAAACTTGACCTGTGACTAGTGGGTAGTCACCAGGAACTTCCCAGATTTTGGCGTTGTTATCTTTCATGTTTCTCATGCATTTATCAATCAGTTTCCTTCAGTTATCAGTCAGTTTTCTTAAAGTTTTTGACTAAGTAAAAGGTTGGTACAGGACTGACCATATTTAGTCGCATGTGCTTTCTGCGAATTTTGTTTTCTTGAACCGACCCATAGGCTTTCACCCTTGTCGTTCAGATTTTTGTATAGATGAACTGACCATAAGCGTTTATCCTTACTCATGTCAGATTCATGTTTTCAGTCGAATATTACTTGGTGAACCAGCCCATATACGTTCACCAATGTTCAGACCAAATTTCATGCTTTTTAGTCGAATGATGTTTTGTGAACCGATCCACAGTTGTTCACCCTTGTCATATCAGGACATTTCATAAACATTGACAAGTATGGATTGAACTATAATCAACAATATTTAGTCCCAGATTGTAAATTTCTATACATGACAGTTCTTAGAAAATTTTTGACAAGTATGGATCGAACCAGAATCACCCATACTTAGTCACATGTTTTTGTTCCTTGAATTCTGTGGATTGAACCATAACCATCCACATCAGTTGAAGTTAAACCTCAGTCGATTATCCTTCCATGTTCTTTGTATCAGTCAAGTTTTATACTCTCACATGGACATCGTTTCATGTTGATTAAGTCTCGTGTCTCCTTATGCTAATTATGTTTTCAACAAGGTGATGATGCCTTCAGGCTAAATTACAGAAGGATTACAGTAAAATCCTATTTCATGATAAATCATGTTCTAGTCTTTATCAATCATGCCTTCTGTCTTCATACTGAACATTGATGAAACTCTGTTTAATCATACTTTTAGCCTCTATACAACCAGCATTAAGTCTACGCAGGAATTACCAGGCTATCACGTTAACCATTTTAGTTCAATTTACTACCGTTTAAATCAATTTATTTCTTTGATCATGTCAGACAATTAACACCAGTATCGATCCGCCCATAAAAGTTCCACCAGTGCCATGTACGGTATTCCATATGTACCCCATGTACAATGTCTCAGTTATACTCTATGTACAATATTTCATGTGTACTCCACGTATAGTGTCTCAGATATGCTCCATGTGCAGTATTCATCTTGTACTTCATGTACAGTAGTCCAGGTGTACTCCAGGTACCCTACTCCATGGATATTGCTAATCCATCCTCAATCATCTCACGCGTTTCCATTTGTCGATATTCTACCAAGTGTTGATGCTGCTCGTGAGTTGAAGATTTTACCAGATGTTGGTGCTGCAAACACTTGAAGACCTCACAAATGCTGATGTTGTTGATACTTTGGAGATCTCGCAAGATGCTGATGCCGTTCATACTGTGAAGACTCTGCAGAACAAGGACGAAAAGTATAAAATTTGAAATTTCTGACAAGAATAAATTTCAACCATCAGACACTACCATTCCATTCCATACTTTTACCTTCTCAGTTAGATGTCACACTTCACTCAGCTAAACGTTTATTCAGTAGAGTGGGAACCGGAACTCAGCCGGCCACTCAGCAGAATAGGTACATGAATCACGGTCATGATAATGACCGTCATGAAATGACAGACAAAGCAATAGTGACAACCATCGTACTTATAATTAATCATTCAGTAACCATCGGAACTCCGGCACGGACGTGACCAGAAATACAAGAGGTAAGTAGTCTAACCGGTCCGCCAATCCTAGCAGTTACCAAAAATTTTCCGCCTTGTCCAAGTTCATCCATTAAAATACATGTCCAGACAATAGTCAAGACACAGTTCTCAAGTGTCGTTTCAGAAGACAGTAGGACACCAGTCATGATATACGTCATACGAATATCTTTTCAGAGTACGAGTCAGAACTCCTAACTTCAGTATGTTTCCAAGCGAGACCCTCAGTAATTCAGGGTACCTTTTAGAAAGGGGTATACCCGTTCTATTATGCCACGCATGAACCAAATCATTTGAAATTTTAGCCACCACCACTAGAGTATGATTCAGGTTAAAAACGCAGCATTCACTCTGTGAGATTACAAACGAACACATTCAGTGAAAAGTCGCCATGTTCACTTCACGTATTCCTATGTCAGCTTTATCTTAAATCAGGTGGTCACCTGCCTCTCAGCCAGAAAGGACTCAACAGTATCACCATATTTATTAAAGTTTTATTGTCAGTTAACGACGAGATCCGTCTTACCAACCCTGAACATATTCATTTTACTCCTGCCAGAAAAAAAAATATGTACAAATTGTTCCAGCTTTACGAGCACGTGAATTATTCTCTTTTAGTTGCGAAGACTTCTGGTCACCATTCATGATACGAATTCTGAATTTCCTTAAATTCATGATCAACAGATTATCCCAAAGTTTCCAGATGTAATTCCAGAAGGTTTTCCAGAAATTCATTCCTGACTACAAGACATAATTTAACATCGAGTTAGTCTCAAAAACAGGACCTGTCTTCAAAACTCTTTATTGCAAGGCTTAAGCTAAGTTAAAGAGTTGCAGCATTTGCTGCAATAGTTACCGGAACGAGGCCTTATTCACCCTAGCGCACCACCAGGAAGTGCACCGTTTATGTCTATCAGGAAGAAGGCCGGTATCACGAGATCATGTATCGCCCACTAAATTTTTTTTACAAGATCACCACTCTTAATCAATGTTCATTCCATAAATAACAGGTTTATCTGACCTGCTATGATGTCTTAAACATTTTTCCAGAACAAATTTCCGATCATGCTACCATCAGTGGTGAGAGAAAGAACATGACGTTTCCAGACTGCTGTTGCACATATTACAGTCTCTCTAAAAATTTTGATTTTATACTTCTGAGCTCCCTAACGCTCCAGTTAAATTATGAAATTATGAATAAATTTTTTTTATGACTCCCATGCAATATCATCAGTATATTCATTGATCACATTCTGATATGTCTAATACTAGAGAAGAACACGAGACTCATATTCTCACAATTGTAAAGAATCTTCAATAGGAGTTTTTTTATACCCAACTTTCCAGATATAAATCTCACTTGAACAAAGTAGCATTTCTGAGCCACCACATTCAACAGAAAGAAATTTCAGACAATCCTGCGCATGTGAAGGCCATCACTTGATGGTCCCGACTGACGCCTGTGAACGAAGTACAAATTTTCTAGAACTCAATTGACTACTACCACGGAAATTGCCGATAGTTATCACTAAAAATGCTTTAGGACTATTCAACCCGATTCCCACCAGAATGTTCCATAATCCCAGACAAAACTTTAATAGAATCTGCATCACACATTAATGCAGCTATGTTCATATCTAGATGCCTGATCTACTGCAGGTTCAAGATAGAACGCCGTCATGTTAGTGAGTTACCACAACCCTTAGAAATTTCTGAACAGAAATGAGACGAAATTCCATGAAATTGTTATCAGCAACCACAGGCTCAGAGAAAGTATGATACTATCTAAGTTATCGTCAACCATGTAATCAGCCTGCGCGTTTCTTTCATCCGAAAGGATCACGTAGTAGCAGATCTGCATAAAATTTTGAAATTCAGCAGTAAATCGTACGAATTCAAGGCATTTCATTGACCATCATATCAGAGAATTCATGTTCACGATCAAGTGTATGTTTACGCCCACTTTAAGTTCATGTTTATTTTCACTTACACGTTTACGTCTCATTCGCGGTATGATGTTGTTTCAGTTCATCTTTTATGCTATCTCATAATTTAAGCTCACGTTTGTGTTCATAACATTGTTCACGTTCAAGTTCGTGTGCCATTTCACGATACACGTTTCTCAGTTTATTACCGAATACGGTTACAGAAAGCTTGGGAAATCAGACTCAAGTTTAGCACAACTATTCCATAACCAGTCAGATGTTTCACATCTCAGGCCGTATTGTTTGGCATTCATTCCTCAGTCAGCATACGTTCATGATATGTTCTAGTAGCACGTTCACAGTATGATTCACTTATCATATTCTAATTCCATGCCAGCGCTCCTCATATAATTATGAACCACGTTCACAATTGCTCACTTAGCATGTTCACAATTGTTCACATAGTTCGTCCATATATATATTCTCAGCAGCTTGCTCAGAGATATAAATGTTATCTTTTCAGGATAATTGTACGTACCGTTTCATGTATACTACATGCTATAGCTTATTCATTCAGGTTCAGAAAATCCACCTTAAGTTTAGATCCAGAAACTATTCAGCATTATCAGGATAGGGTCATCAAGACCAAGAATTGTTCATTATGTTTAGACCTTTGAAGGAATCGTTTCGAGCGAGAAACCACTCGAAACGGAGGAGTCCATCCGGACCTCTCATCCTTTTCTTTCAATAAATCCAGTTATGTTCTTTCAGTCATGTCACGTTCCATGTCCTCTTCAGCCATGTCGCGTTTAATGTTTACTTCAGTCATGTCACGTTTATACACTTTCAGCAACATCATGTCCTAAATCAAGGAAGAATGGTCCTTCAGCTTATATGTCTTTTCAGCCTTCATGTTCTTTCAACACATATGTCCTTTCAGTTCTTTTTTATAACTTCACCAGCTTATTACTTTTAATTCGAGGACGAATTTTTCTCCTTTTTAGAGGGGAAGAATTGTAAAACCACGGAAAAAAAAATCGCATCCTTAATTCGAGGACGAATTATTATTTTTAGAGGGGAAGAATTGTAAAACCCGTAATTAAAACTCACGGATATTAAATAATACGCAGTCTCAGTTTTAATTAAACGTTATTATTATATACACGTAATCTCAGTTTTATCTAATTATTACAAATAATAATTATTCAGGAAATAATTATTAGGTTTCAGATAATATTACGTATGTATTATTATTATAAAGAAAAGAATTTGTTACAGCTTAGAAATTAAATGCGAGAAACAAATACCAGTTACGCGAATTATTTTAATGTCGAAAAACAAAACGAAAAATTATATACATATAGAGGACCGGTTTTATATGTTAAACAAGAAATAATATGGGCTTCTAAGCCCGTCCCTTGCCATAAGAAAGAAAAAAACGGGGGGTTACCCCATTTCTTTTCACAATCAGTTAACAAAAAAAAAACGGGACTAGGGTTCATGGAGGTTCCAGCCGCCGACCCAAAAAAAAAGTGGGGCTCAAATTCTTTTGGGGCTTTGAATTCGTATGTGGCTGTTATTTTCCCCTAATCTCCTAACAAGGTAATGCTCTCCCTTGCTTCATGATTCAAAAAAACGAAAACACATATATGAAATCAAAGAAAACGTTTTAAATTTGCAAGGGAAAAAGGTTTTAATCACGTTTTGATTATTTAGAGGGGTCGCGTGTTGGGTGGTGTTGTTTTCACGAGAAACCGAGACACAAAAATGTCTCGGTGGTGTGTTTTGGTGACCAGCCTAAACCAAAATCTCAAACAGGGTGCGTTTGGGATTAGTCGTGCATAAGGGGGTGTTTGGTTTTGTGAAATCAGAGGGAAATTCTATGAAAACAGTGGGAACGATAGGGTTGATCAGTGGGAAAAGTTCAGGACAGAAAGTAATGACTTTTATTTAAAATTAGCGACAGTTTAGCGACGACATTTCTGTCGCAACTTCATGACAGTTTTCGATCAGCTTTTAGTCACAGTTTTTAGTGACAGAATTTTCTGTCGCAAATTCTAATAGGCAGAATTAAATGTCTTTTGGATTGTTTTAGTGCGACCGAGACAGGCTATCTCGGTAGGCTCGGGACAATAATTACAAGGATAAAAACGTTGATTTAATTATACCTCGTTTAATTCACTTTTATAAATAAATATTTAAATGATTTATTTAGTAAGTTAAATTTATAATGATAAATTAGTTTTATAAAATTTAAAAGGGTGTAATATTATTAAATAAGTTAAATTATTTTTGGAACCTTCATAAATTAGGAAACCTTCTATTTTTATCAGGTTACCAAATATATAATTAGTATAATGTCAGAATACGTGTTATGCGGTGACAAATAGTAGAACAAAAATACATAAAAGGGAAATATTAGAATGCTCAGATTTATCAGTTTATATACATACAGTATTACATGAATAAAATAAATAAAACGAGAAACAATAAGAATCAATAACAGTAACTAGTAATCGGACAACTTATTACGCGTTCGTTAATTTATGTAGTAACCATGAAGTCGGAGTAGATCTTCAGCTTTCAGTCTTATTTCATTACTGGACACGAGGTACGGACCTTCCGTCCTTTCAGTAAGGACTTCCTTTCTATGCACGATTAGGATTCCCCGTCTGCAACCAAATGTTTTCCCCAGTATATGTTTAAGCTTATCAGTAATCATGTTAATAACTAAATAAATTGCCTGAGCATTATATACAAGCACGACCAGTTTATGTACTAGTTACGGAGGTACCGTAACCACGGCACTAGAGGCACCGGTGTCGTGACTCACATGCAGGAGAGTGATATCCTGCATCGTCCCACTTAGCTCAACGTGTCCATTTTATCAGTATTATTAGTGGGGCGTATGGATGTATCCTAGGATTATATGTGTTACAAGTTATCAGGGTGAATGTGGTGTGTGCTCTACATCCTTCACATTGGAGCTGATCCCTCCACCCAGCACAGTTATTTAGAGGTCATCCCTCTATAGCATGACGAGGTCACCCCTCCAGTTATTCATGCATGGTTGTTACAGCACGTGACCTATATAAGCTCTGGCAAATTAAAATACAGTAAATGCATGTTTTCAGAATTAATAATTATATTTCAGTATCAGTTTATATGAACCAGGATTCTCAGATTTTATGCAGAGTTCTACCACATGTTACATATCAGTCTTACAACTTCAGTATTCTATCGCCTGTTTCATTCAGTATATTCTTATCATGCTTGATATCCGTTCACTGAGTGTTATGCTCAGCCGTAGTTCCTTTCATGTTCTAACGGCAGGTACACCAGGACGCTCTTAGGATTCTGGGAGCATGTGCATTTGGATGGAAGCTATCCAGACTTCTTACTTTATGCATTTCTTACATTATTCTGCTTATTTGGACATTGTTTAGTCCTTTCCTTCAGTATTTTACTTTTCATGTTTTGGGCTTATGTTTGGATTACCGATGTTTGATTCCGGTATTCCTTTATGGTCAGTTAATGTTTTAGGACATTTACCTTATGCTTTGATGACACGCCATAAATACACGTAACGGTCCACTTATCTAAGTGGGGTGTTACACCTTTGGTATGTCACCACACATACATCTTAGATAACACTCCAAAATTTATTAACTACTTTTGTCTGTCCATCAGTTTGAGGATGATAGGCAGTAGAGGTATGGAGTTGCACTTGCAAATAAGAGACCTTCCAAAATCTGCTCATAAAGACTGCATCTCTATCACTCACAATCACTTGAGGCAAACCATAAAGTTTGTAAACTGTGTCCAAGAAAGATTGAGCTACTTGTAGGGCAGTATAGGGATGAGTAAGAGGAATAAAGTGGCTGTATTTGCTCAATCTATCCACTATGACCATAATGACTGTTCTACCTTTAGACATAGGCAAACCATCTATGAAATCCATGGAAATCTATGTCCATACTTTTGTAGGGATAGGCAGAGGTTGAAGGAGACCAGGGTAAGGACCTAGTTCTGGTTTAAACCTTTGACAAGTATCACATTGTCTAATGAACTGTTTAATTTGCTTCCTCATCTTCTTCCAATAAACCACTGCACACATCCTCTTGCTAGTTGCCTGCATTCCAGAATGTCCCCCATCTGGACCATTATGAAAGTAAAGTAATAAATCTGTTCTCAAAACCTCATCACTACCAATGACCAACTTGCCTTTTCTTAATAACTGTTCTGCTGACCATAAGTAATGTTTGGAAGAAGAGGGGTCAGCCTGCAATTTGTTAACTAAATCCTTCAACTCAGGATCACTTTGCCACCCTTGTTTAATGCTCTCATATAATGCACTAGAAACATTGGTAACGACCATTTGAAGCAATTCCATTGGACTTTGAACCCTGGATAAAGCATCTGCTACTGCATTAGCTCCTTTCTTATAAACAATCTCATAATCAAAGCCCATCAGTTTAGGAAGCCATTTCATTTTAGAAGGAGTGGTAATCCTTTGATCCAATAGGTACTTTAAGTTGTAGTGATCTGTTTTAATAATGAAGTGTCTGTCCAACAAGTAGCCTCTCCATTTGTCAAGTGCATAGATGACTAATAACTAGATTTTACTTAGTTATGATAGTTCGTTGAATCTGAACTTTTCGAATTGATTACCGTTAATTAGTGCGACTCAGTCATTCTTGGTGGAATATAAAATGGTTTGGGTTGATTATCTATTTTTTAAACTAAAAGAAAATAAGGAAATGTCGTTGAGAAAAATCAAAGCTTTTAAAAATTAAACTAAAAATTACTAGAAAAACACTTGGTAAAAACAGAGATTTCGGGAAGCGTGCAATTTTTAGAAATTAAAAACGTAAAGAATTTAAGACTTGAAAACTTTGTAAAACTTAAACTATCGGAATGATAATAAACCAAATCCGTCGGAATGTAATGCAAGCTATCGGAATGTAGTGACAATCAAATCCATCGGAATATCAAAATAAAATCCATCGAAATGCAGTTCTTGTCGGAATGTAAGTCTATCAGAATACACTATCTATCAGAATAATTCCTGTCGGAATGTCCAGTGTCGGAATGTTTAAGGTATCGGAATACAAAAGATCAAAACTATCGGAATACACTCTGTCGCAATGCACTTCTGTCGGAATGTGGCTAACTAAAATTGAGCAGCGTTTCGTCTTAAAAATAACCTTAAGACCCGTCGCAATGTGCGATCGCAATGAGCGATCGCAATCACGATCGGAATAAGGGAGGAGATACACTTGATTGCAAAGTAGAACCTTAAAGGTTATTGCGATACAACATAGCCGTCTGAATAAACCGTCGCAATGTTAAAAGCCCTAGGATTGCGATGGAGCATGATGTAGTAGTTTTTACTACCCTTTAGGAAAAGGAGGTAAAATAGTGGTAAGTATTAACGAGCGGTTTAGGAAAACCACAAGTTATGACCCAATGAGTGGAGATCGTTCTCTCGAGGAGGCACGTGTGTTGTGTAATGAATGATTGATTATGTTTTTGATTATTAATGAGAAGAAAAGAAGAGAAAATGACGAAGACGAAAAAATAGAAAAATAAGGCAAAAACACTACTAGAAAGTTACGACGAAAATCGTAAAAAGTGCAAAATTTAAAATTTAAATCTAAAAATTTCTAAAAAATACTAAAAATCCACAATAATATTCTAAGAGTATACAAAAAATCCAAACTTGCCAAAACCTTTTAATTAATTTAATAATGACTTTTTAATGCTAATTAAAGCCCTAAAAATCACTTTTAAATATTAAAAAGCCCTAAACAAGATTTAATAGTTTGTAAACCTTAAAAATGACCTAATTAAGCTAAAAACTATTTTTGAAAATTTTAAAACCAATTTAAACTATTTTTAAACTCCTAAAAACTATTAAAATCTATTAAATCTTAAATTAATTCTAAAAATTAATTGAAAAGCCTAAAAATTATTCTACAAATGGGAAAAGTCCTAATTAATGATAAAGAACCTAGGAAAAATGAAAGAGAAATAAAAATAAAACTTTGACTTTTTATGATTAAAATAATATTAAAATATTCAAAAAAATAAAAAGTTCTCAAATAAATTCTAAAAAATTCTCAAAAATCCTAAATATTCTAATTAGAACAAAAATGTAAATTAAAGTTCCTAAAACC
The DNA here is from genome assembly GCA_025667525.1 of Glebionis coronaria. NCBI lineage: Eukaryota > Viridiplantae > Streptophyta > Magnoliopsida > Asterales > Asteraceae > Glebionis > Glebionis coronaria. The sequence continues at coordinate 574,620,543 of CM046876.1, forward strand.
TTTTAGTTAATTTTATATTAATTTTTAAAGTTTGATAAAAAACCTAAAATCAAATAAAATTAAAAATTAAAGTTTTTGAAAACTTTTTTATATGTAAACCTCAAAAATACAAATTAAAACCTAAAAACTATTTTTTGTATTTTTTTTATTACTGTTTAATATTTTTAAATGACTTTCTAAATTTAAAATTAAAAATAATCCTAGAAATTAATTAAATAATGTGAAAAATAAAACTTTGAAACAGAAAAATCTAAAAACCTAATCAAAACCTAGGAAAAATGGAATAAGTCCAAAATACTTAACAAATAAGCTGAAAATAAACAAATAAGCCACGGCTTATTTAAATAAGCCCCACTCAAAAACGTGTTAAATAACGTTCGAAAACAAACAATAACGTAAAAAGGTATCCAGATCAACGGTAGAACTCTTAACCCTCCAGCGAGAGGTCTAGGGTTCGAGTCCGTTGCGGGTATTCTTTTTGTAAAAATTTTCTTTTTTTTTTCTTTTTACACTTGATTCCAGTACTTAATTACTTACTAAAACACAAACAAAATACAATTTAGACCAAGATTAAGCTAAAATCAATGAAAAACGTGACCAGGTCTGGGTGAGTTTCTGATGAACAAGTGACTTTGGTCACTTGTTAAGAGTATGACCAAGAGGGCTTGGCTGCTTTGTTTGTGGATGTTTTTGGAACAAGAGGGCACCCCTACACTCTTTCTGGGTGTAGGGAGTCAAGAACAAGCAGAAAAACAACACCTAGCACACAAATACTCACAAAAACAAGCACACCATGGTATTTCAAGTTACTGATGTAAATTGCTAGGTCTGGGGACTTTTATCTAGACAGATAGCACACAAATGACTTATGGCTTCCCAAATTTAGCACACAGACTTACCTAGCAACACACAAACAATCTCAATTCTCCAAATATCCTAACACTTAACAATTTGCAGGATTCAAGCATCAAAATTCATGAAAAATAAGCATAAAAATGGACATGCAGATTCAAACTTCACTTTTTCTTTTTTTTACTCAACAAACTAGCTTAAAACTTGCACCAAATGATAACCTAACTAACAAGCAACCTATCTTAACCTTTTGTGAACTATCTAACACAATTTCAAAGCATAATTTAAAACTTTTGTCCTGCTAAAACACTGATCCAAACACCCTTTTAAAAATCCTTTTTCCACTTTTGCAAACAAATACACTTTAAAACTTACTCAATTCAATCCAAATAGCATCTAACATGCATATAACAACATAAAAACACAATTCAAACCAGAATAAACAACAATGAACACCTTTCATGCAAAAATCATATAAACTTCATATTTTCTGAAAATTTAAAAAGGAAAAAGGTGATTTACCCAAGAGCCTTACATCCAAGGCTCTTTGTGGTTGCAATACCACCTCCCATACACTGGGGTGTATGCTGAACCTTTATCAACAATCCTCCAAACCTGAAAAATAAAAAAAAACAGAACAAATACAAGCAATAATATGTATTCTGTTTTACCTCTTTACTTAAAATCCTTCTTAAAAATCTTCCAAAACTTAAAACAAACGTTTCAAAATACTCTTCAAACTCACAAACCAACAATCCTTTTCCACTTTCACTTCAAAGAAATTTGGTTTATAAGATTTGAATAAAATTTGAAAACTTTTGAAAACTTGAATCAAACACAAATTTTCACAAATTTAAAATGGAACTCAGTCTCATAGCCTTAACACAACACACAAACTTTTTATAAATAATTAAAAGGAATTACAATTTATATTAAAAATACCAAACTTTAATTTTATAAAAAAGGAATTACAAGGTTATAGGCTAAAAACTGGAACAAAAGGGGTATGAACAGGCTCATCCCCTATTTATACTAACAATAGAACTATCTAGATGATAAAACCCTAAACATTGGATTTCCAGGAATGCCCTTGAAGTCTTTGACTGATTTTTGGGTCAAAAACGTGCCCATGTGATCATGTACTGGATGCCAGCTTGGAATCTTCAATCTTGGACGTTAAAAGAGCCTTGGGGACAAAGGAGTTGATCCTAGATGTTAAACTGGTCGGGTGTGGGGTTTTGTGTGAAAGTGATGGAGCAGGGGAGGCTTGGGGAGGGTCCCACAAGCCATGTGATACTGTTGGGTGAGGTGGGAAAGGATGAGAGGGACGTGAATCAGGGTTCTGGAAGGTATCAGGGTAAAACCCTTTGTTTTGGGTGAGATGGGAACTGGGGTGATTTAGGGTTTATCAGGATTAAGGGGGTGTTTTGATTCGTTTTGGGGTAATTAACATTTTAAATTAATGTTATGGAGGGAAGTAATGTGGGGTTGACTGGAGTTGACCAAGTTTAACTTAAGAAACCGGGTTGGTTAATGGGTAGGATTGTGGGTTTGGGTAAGGGTTATGGGTTGGTGGGTAAAAGGGTGGGTAGGGCTAAGGTGTCACTGTCTGGTTGGGTGGGAAGGTTTGGGTAATTGGCAAACTTGGTCCCCAGGCTATTCACTTTCTTCTACTTTGTAATAAAACCCCAACAGCGCCCCATTTGCCTTTAACAACTTTGGATAAGTTGTCAAAAATGGCACAAACTCTTCCAAAAACTTTTCCAAGGGGCATTTAATGTATATTCATGATTCCCAAGGGCTGAACTTGTAATATCTTCAAACATAAAGGATCATACTTGTACATTTGATATTTTGAGGGTCAAATGTGACAAGTTCTTCAAAGATGAGGGACTAATCTTGTCAATCTTCAATTCTTCAAGGGTCTTTTTGCAAAATTCCAAACTTGGGCCCGGTTCATTGTGCGACTTCGTTTCCCGTGTTCGTTTTTGATTGATTCTTGTGTTCTTTTGCCAATTCCTCAATATCCGTACCTAAAAATACACAAGTAACAAACACGAGCATATATTTGGTCTATTTTATGATATTTTATGCAATTTAAGGCCGTTTTGGACGATGAGACCATGTATAAAAGCAGTCTCATCACTCCCCCATACTAAACCATTACCGTGCCCTCACGCAATGCTAGAATAAAGTATCAAAGCATCTCCAAAATTTAATTTTATTCACTTTTATTCAAATGATAAACTAGCTACACTACACTATTGCTACTACTTGTGTTTTAGACATAATGTATGATTTTCATCGCAAAATGGGACGTTTAGGTTCATAGAATGAGAACACGTGAATGCTTCGTTTAGAAATAATTTCGCCGTCCTCGATTTTCACCTTAATTCCATGCCAAGCGTGCAACGAGATCATTGTCATTATAAGTTAGTAATGCTAACACTACTCATATGCCCTAATCACGTACTTATTCTCCCATTATTCCTAAGTTGTATCTCTTATATTTTATTTTGTCTTAATGATCACGAGGATACATTGTTGACTTATGCGATAATAGAGATTTAGGTCTAAAAATAGAGTCCTAACGGTGTAACTAAGACCATCAAATCAATAATCCCTCCTAATAGACAACGATGTTAAAAAATTAAGTTGACAAGAAGAATCGATAAACACGGTTTTATAACGGTTTTGAACATGAGACTTATTACCAAGACTTTTATACGCCCCCTAACGGAAGGACCTTATTATCTTTGGTTTACCTCCATCTTTTATTCAACTTCGCCATGAAGCTTTTATTATGACTTCGGTCTTGCCTTGCCTTTTATTATCCGCCTCATCGGTGGTTTTATTAGCCAAAGACGTATATCCTCACGCTAAAGCAAATTTTGGATCTTTAAAGCTTCGAAGATTAAGGCTTGATTCACTTTCAATTTTGCATAGATTTTAGGCCTTGTGGGGCTTTCAAATTGTTTGCTAGATTTAGGTGAGCACTTGAAATCTTATTATTGGGTGAAGCTTTCGATTATTAGGGTGCCAATACTTCAAAACCGTGACGCTGGCGATACCTTAATGTCTTCCCAATTTAATTACACGGAAGCTACTAGAAAAGACTAGAAACCCAACAATCAAAACTAAACCGCTAAGTCAATATTTATTAAGCAAAAAATATTTACATGCGAAGGGAGAATAAGCAAACAACGAGAACACATGAGTTTTTGAAAGAATACGAGTACTCTAGGTTTAGCATAGTAACTTATAATTAACTCTATCATTTCTCGTCCTTATTTAAGAGACTTAGCCTAATGTGTAGTTAAGGAACCAAAGCTAAGTGCTCAACACGCACGGTCAAGTCAAAAATTACTCTTATTCTCGCCATCGGAAAATCTACATTCGTGTCTTCAAACACTTATGAAACATGAGAAAAATTTTAAAATTTGGCCATTTTTAGCCTTATTTTGCAAGAAAACGATAAACTTTGGAAAGCATGAAGGTTTGGCAAGGCAAGTATCTATTCACCCCCCCATACTAAAGTTAAACATTGTCCTTAATGTTTCGAGTCTAGGGGTGCAAACACCCCCATACTAGAGACGTAGTCGAATGCCTAATCTAGCATGGAAAGGGTGTAACCAATAAGTAATAGCCGTTTATGAAGTGTGCTAATAACCTAAGGTTAGAACATAAAAGGATATATCATATGTGGATATTGGGAATGGCCTCCAAAGCAAACGATCAAGTGCTCCCATGAACGAACACGAGAGGCTCCAATCGTGAAGATGATGATCTAAAAGACACAATTCACAAACAACCACGGAACAAAGGTTGGAAGGGCACAAATCCCCTCACATTAAACTAATTAGAAAGCAATAATATGTACATGGATAAGCATGGGTCTCCCCCACGAGGCACCTTGTTTTTGATAACCGAGTCAAAAGCTCGACTCGAATCCCCATAAATGTGATCATTTAGGGATAATCATGGTTTGGTCAATTTTTGGTGGGGCTTACATGATAAACAAGGCCCAAAAGCACGTGGAGTACTTTAAAAATCCGATAAACGTATACCGGGGTCAAAGATAGCGTCCTCGTTTTCGGATGAAAGACGAGACAACACAACTTCAACACAAATCCCAATGGGATAGAAGAAAATAGGAGAGAAGAAATAGAAGGGTGGGACAATGGGTAAGTCAAAACATTGAGCTACTCGAGGTAGACTCTCACCAATCAAATGAAAAGATTTTCCATTTATTGCATCGGTGGAAGACCGAGATTTCCCTATAAAAGCAATTCCAGGATCAAATATCTCGTCCTCGGTGGAGAAAGGGGAGGGAACATAAGGGGCTTCCCCCACACTAAGTCCACACAAAGCATCGTCAAAAGGAGAAGACGAGCTTGTAGTACTCAAGACACGCGGTGATGACGGAGTTAGAATTGTAGAAAAATTTTTTAAATTAAATTCAAAATCTTTTCCTTTTTCATCTTTTAAACTCTCCTTGTGAAAACCCGATTTAATTATGTCAAAAATATTTGGTGTATCTAAAACAATGTTAGTCACACTAAAAATTCTCACATTTTGAAATCTTTTTGGTTTAGGTGGTGGCAAGTTTTCAAATCTTTTGTCAACAAAGAAAACCTCCCCATCGGGATCAACGTATTCATCATCCGAAGATTCACTCGAGATTGGAATCATAGGCTTAACACTCTTAACCTCCATCGGCGGAGGGGACGGAACTTCATTTTTCTCAACAACTCCTAAAACTCTATTTGAAATCTTTTGACAAATGTTTTTGATGGGATTGACATTGTACAAAGATGTGATAGAATAAACATGAGAAAGAGTGGAGTTTTAGGTTGCATTAATGACGAGTTCTTCCTCATTGAAACGAAGAGTGATTTTTCTTGCATGCACATCGATAAGTGCTCTCGAGGTATCCAAAAAGATCGACCTAAAATTAACGGAACTTTAGGATCGATGGGAATATCAACAACGATGAAGTCCACGGGATAATAGAATTTCCCAACTTTCACGAAGACGTCCTCGGCAACTCCACAAGCTAGAATCGTAGAATGATCGGCCATTTCGATTGACATTCTTGAAGGAGTGAGATTTGGAAGATTGAGCGATTTAAAAATCTCAAGAGGCATCAAATTAATACTAGCACCAAGATCGGCCAAGGCGTAGCATTCTTCCATGTCTTGGATAGCACATGGGATTAAAAACTTTCCAGGATCACCGACTTTTTGAGGTATGCGGCTTAGAAAAACCGATGAACAACTAGACGATTTTTGCAATTTTTCTTTGTTATTCAACATACTTTTGAAGTTCGCGGCAAATCGAGGCATCATGACTAAGGCGTCGGCAAAACTTATATTAAAATGCAAGTCACGAAACATTTTCATAAAAAGTTCAAATTGATAATTATTTCGTTCTTATGCCTTTTCCTTGTCTCGTCTTGATGGGTAGGGTAAAGGTGGTGTGGGTTGGGGCAAATTAGGCATAGGCATAGGCCTTGGAATCTCGGGTTCCATAATGGGTATAGGTTCAACCGTAGGTGTGGTTTGAGCGGTACTTCGTGGGATTGTAATGTTCTCCTTTTCAACCACAACCTCGGGTTCTTTCTCTTTTTCCTTCTCCATAGAAGTACTTGGACGAGAAGTGGGTTCTTTGAAAGTTTTACCACTACGAGTGGTAATAACCTTCAATTCTCCTTTCGGGTTCACGATGGTATCACTAGGAAGACCACCCGAAGAAGAAGGCTTACACATGATAGCTTCAAACATTTTAGCCATACGATCTTCAAACTTAGATTGCCTAGCATCCGCTTTCAATAACTCTTGCTTAATCTCATGTTGTCCTTGCTCCATTTTTTGTTGATTTTGTTGGAGTCGTGTGACATTTCCTTCCATTTTATTAGCATGAGTTTTAAGTTCATTAGCAAGTTCGGTTTTAAGCTCGTTTTTCAACTCGGACCTTAAGCTAATCATCTCACGTTGCATGTTGTCAAACTTAGCATCATTAGCCTTAGCATAATCTAAAAATTCTCCTTGCAAATTTTTAGTGTGAGCATTTTGAAAACCTTGAGTAGGAGTTTGAAAATCACGGTTTTGGTTTTGGTTAGAAATTTGCCCATTTCCACTTTGGTAATTACCCTTGTTATAATTCCTTTGATTTCCTTGGTAATTTCCACCTTGATTGTTGTTTCGATAGTTATTAGCATTTTGATTTTGTGGAGCTTGATTTTGGCGGGAACCTTGACCGATTTGGTTATAAGTTCCCGTGGCTACATAAGCATTCGAAGTGTTACCATCCGCGGTAATGCACTCGGAAAAATCATGAGCTCCACCACACGAAATACAACTCTTAGCAACCGCTTTAACCGAAGCGGTGTTTGAAGCTTCTTGAGCTTTCCAATGAGACATAAGAGTCGAAAACCTATCGAAAAACCGATTCTCCTCATTTGCTTCATCTTGCAAGGCATTAATGGAACGAGATGATGACGAGCCCAAATTGGTAACACTCGTTGTGTTACGAGGGCTATAGACCTTAGACCTATTTTCTATGATTTTCAAAGCCTCATTGGTTGTTTTGCACAAAAAATTACCACCCGCGGCGGCATTTAAATAATCTCGTTCATGTTCATTAAGCCCATTATAAAAAGTGTCAATTTGATGCAATTCGGAAAAATCATGGTGCGGACATTCATGTAACATTTCTTTGAATCTTTCCCAAGCCATTGAAAAACTTTCATTAGGTCTTTGTGTAAAACGTGAAATCTCGTTTTTCAAATGTGTTGTCTTAGATGGTGGAAAAAATTGATTCACAAATTTAGACACGAGATCGGCCCATGTCAAAATCGAATTTGGCGGTTCTTTCTCAAGCCAAATCTTGGCGGGTCCATCTAACGAGTAAGGAAACAACATCATCTTAATGGCATCGTGTGGTACATCCTTAAACTTGCTTGTCGCGGTGAGACGATTAAATTGCCTAATGTGATAATGTGGGTTGTCTTTTTCATGACCGCGAAACTTGTTTGCTTGAAGCATAGACATTAAACCCGTCTTGATCTCAAAGTTCTCCGCAAGGATGGCGGGAATCACAATGGCCTCTCCAAAACCCTCGGTGGGTGCTTGAAGCAACTCCATCATAGTACGATTAGCCATGATAGCTTCTTGTTCTACAATAGGTTCCTCACTTGGAGACTCCTCACTAGAATGAGCTTTAGTAGGAGTTTTGTTCTTGCGTCTACGTGCACGTTTTGCTTGATTACGAGTGAGCATAAACGTCACGTACAACGTGGAGACGAGCAAAGAAGATTCTTTTTGGTATTTTGTGTTTTTTCAATTTTTTTTTGGTTTTTGATTGTATTAACTTTTTTTGGAAATTGGTGAATATATTAAGTAGACAATGAGTCCACAAATCTCCTCACTAATCAAATCTCTTGATTAAAAAGGCCTCAAGGAATGAAAACGATCACGTGGAGTGAACGCCTTCGATGACTTTAGAACGATGGTGGAACACCAAATCGTTCAAGAGGGTTTAATCAAATGGAAACCAAGAAAATATATATGATACGTATTAATACTTTGGGCGGCAAAACCCTCGATTCACTCTCAAAATCAAATACGCACAAGCAAGCGGAGGAAACGAGGCGGCGCGAAGCACTTAAGAGCCTTTTTCCTTTAGGTTGTGAAATACAACCGCCTTATACCCACCTTATAGTTTGTATTATCAAGATCAAGCTTCACGAAAGTATTTATCTATTTTTGCCTTTTTCTTTGGTTTGAGATTCGAATACAATGATCGAGTGATGAAATCCCGAATCAAGGTTGTGATTGCTCACTTATTTGGAGTACTTGTGTATTTATTGTTCTACGTATACAATATAGTAATAATATTCACACAAAAACCGAAAAACGATAATACGTATTAATAGAGTGCTATTAATACAATTATATTTATGGCTAATATAGAAAAACAACAATGTTCAATCAAAACACAACACGCCTCCCCGGCAGCGGCGCCATTAATGATGTAGTAGTTTTTACTACCCTTTAGGAAAAGGAGGTAAAATAGTGGTAAGTATTAACGAGCGGTTTAGGAAAACCACAAGTTATGACCCAATGAGTGGAGATCGTTCTCTCGAGGAGGCACGTGTGTTGTGTAATGAATGATTGATTATATTTTTTATTATTAATGAGAAGAAAAGAAGAGAAAATGACGAAGACGAAAAAATAGAAAAATAAGGCAAAAACACTACAAAAAGTTACGACGAAGATCGTAAAAAGTGCAAAATTTAAAATTTAAATCTAAAAATTTCTAAAAATTACTAAAAATCCACAATAATATTCTAAGAGTTTACAAAAAATCCAAACTTGCCAAAACCTTTTAATTAATTTAATAATGACTTTTTAATGCTAATTAAAGCCCTAAAAATCACTTTTAAATATTAAAAAGCCCTAAACAAGATTTAATAGTTTGTAAACCTTAAAAATGACCTAATTAAGCTAAAAACTATTTTTGAAAATTTTAAAACCAATTTAAACTATTTTTAAACTCCTAAAAACTATTAAAATCTATTAAATCTTAAATTAATTCTAAAAATTAATTGAAAAGCCTAAAAATTATTCTACAAATGGGAAAAGTCCTAATTAATGATAAAGAACCTAGGAAAAATGAAAGAGAAATAAAAATAAAACTTTGACTTTTTATGATTAAAATAATATTAAAATATTCAAAAAAATAAAAAGTTCTCAAATAAATTCTAAAAAATTCTCAAAAATCCTAAATATTCTAATTAGAACAAAAATGTAAATTAAAGTTCCTAAAACCTTTTAGTTAATTTTATATTAATTTTTAAAATTTGATAAAAAACCTAAAATCAAATAAAATTTAAAATTAAAGTTTTTGAAAACTTTTTTATATGTAAACCTCAAAAATACAAATTAAAACCTAAAAACTATTTTTTGTATTTTTTTATTACTGTTTAATATTTTTAAATGACTTTCTAAATTTAAAATTAAAAATAATCCTAGAAATTAATTAAATAATGTGAAAAATAAAACTTTGAAACAGAAAAATCTAAAAACCTAATCAAAACCTAGGAAAAATGGAATAAGTCCAAAATACTTAACAAATAAGCTGAAAATAAACAAATAAGCCACGGCTTATTTAAATAAGCCCAACTCAAAAACGTGTTAAATAACGTTTGAAAACAAACAATAACGTAAAAAGGTATCCAGATCAACGGTAGAACTCTTAACCCTCCAGCGAGAGGTCTAGGGTTCGAGTCCGTTGCGGGTATTCTTTTTGTAAAAATTTTCTTTTTTTTTTCTTTTTACACTTGATTCCAGTACTTAATTACTTACTAAAACACAAACAAAATACAATTTAGACCAAGATTAAGCTAAAATCAATGAAAAACGTGACCAGGTCTGGGTGAGTTTCTGATGAACAAGTGACTTTGGTCACTTGTTAAGTGTATGACCAAGAGGGCTTGGCTGCTTTGTTTGTGGATGTTTTTGGAACAAGAGGGCACCCCTACACTCTTTCTGAGTGTAGGGAGTCAAGAACAAGCAGAAAAACAACACCTAGCACACAAATACTCACAAAAACAAGCACACCATGGTATTTCAAGTTACTGATGTAAATTGCTAGGTCTGGGGACTTTTATCTAGACAGATAGCACATAAATGACTTATGGCTTCCCAAATTTAGCACACAGACTTACCTAGCAACACACAAACAATCTCAATTCTCCAAATATCCTAACACTTAACAATTTGCAGGATTCAAGCATCAAAATTCATGAAAAATAAGCATAAAAATGGACATGCAGATTCAAACTTCACTTTTTCTTTTTTTTACTCAACAAACTAGCTTAAAACTTGCACCAAATGATAACCTAACTAACAAGCAACCTATCTTAACCTTTTGTGAACTATCTAACACAATTTCAAAGCATAATTTAAAACTTTTGTCCTGCTAAAACACTGATCCAAACACCCTTTTAAAAATCCTTTTTCCACTTTTGCAAACAAATACACTTTAAAACTTACTCAATTCAATCCAAATAGCATCTAACATGCATATAACAACATAAAAACACAATTCAAACCAGAATAAACAACAATGAACACCTTTCATGCAAAAATCATATAAACTTCATATTTTCTGAAAATTTAAAAAGGAAAAAGGTGATTTACCCAAGAGCCTTACATCCAAGGCTCTTTGTGGTTGCAATACCACCTCCCATACACTGGGGTGTATGCTGAACCTTTATCAACAATCCTCCAAACCTGAAAAAAAAAAAAACAGAACAAATACAAGCAATAATATGTATTCTGTTTTACCTCTTTACTTAAAATCCTTCTTAAAAATCTTCCAAAACTTAAAACAAACGTTTCAAAATACTCTTCAAAATCACAAACCAACAATCCTTTTCCACTTTCACTTCAAAGAAATTTGGTTTATAAGATTTGAATAAAATTTGAAAACTTTTGAAAACTTGAATCAAACACAAATTTTCACAAATTTAAAATGGAACTCAGTCTCATAGCCTTAACACAACACACAAACTTTTTATAAATAATTAAAAGGAATTACAATTTATATTAAAAATACCAAACTTTAATTTTATAAAAAAGGAATTACAAGGTTATAGGCTAAAAACTGGAAAAAAAGGGGTATGAACAGGCTCATCCCCTATTTATACTAACAATAGAACTATCTAGATGATAAAACCCTAAACATTGGATTTCCAGGAATGCCCTTGAAGTCTTTGACTGATTTTTGGGTCAAAAACGTGCCCATGTGATCATGTACTGGATGCCAGCTTGGAATCTTCAATCTTGGACGTTAAAAGAGCCTTGGGGACAAAGGAGTTGATCCTAGATGTTAAACTGGTCGGGTGTGGGGTTTTGTGTGAAAGTGATGGAGCAGGGGAGGCTTGGGGAGGGTCCCACAAGCCATGTGATACTGTTGGGTGAGGTGGGAAAGGATGAGAGGGACGTGAATCAGGGTTCTGGAAGGTATCAGGGTAAAACCCTTTGTTTTGGGTGAGATGGGAACTGGGGTGATTTAGGGTTTATCAGGATTAAGGGGGTGTTTTGATTCGTTTTGGGGTAATTAACATTTTAAATTAATGTTATGGAGGGAAGTAATGTGGGGTTGACTGGAGTTGACCAAGTTTAACTTAATAAACCGGGTTGGTTAATGGGTAGGATTGTGGGTTTGGGTAAGGGTTATGGGTTGGTGGGTAAAAGGGTGGGTAGGGCTGAGGTGTCACTGTCTGGTTGGGTGGGAAGGTTTGGGTAATTGGCAAACTTGGTCCCCAGGCTATTCACTTTCTTCTACTTTGTAATAAAACCCCAACAGCGCCCCATTTGCCTTTAACAACTTTGGATAAGTTGTCAAAAATGGCACAAACTCTTCCAAAAACTTTTCCAAGGGGTATTTAATGTATATTCATGATTCCCAAGGGCTGAACTTGTAATATCTTCAAACATAAAGGATCATACTTGTACATTTGATATTTTGAGGGTCAAATGTGACAAGTTATTCAAAGATGAGGGACTAATCTTGTCAATCTTCAATTCTTCAAGGGTCTTTTTGCAAAATTCCAAACTTGGGCCCGGTTCATTGTGCGACTTCGTTTCCCGTGTTCGTTTTTGATTGATTCTTGTGTTCTTTTGCCAATTCCTCAATATCCGTACCTAAAAATACACAAGTAACAAACACGAGCATATATTTGGTCTATTTTATGATATTTTATGCAATTTAAGGCCGTTTTGGACGATGAGACCATGTATAAAAGCAGTCTCATCAGAGCACAAGTAATCCGATACAAGAGAAATAAGCCAAAACTTCAATAAGCACTTCCAATAAGCACACTAATTCGAAACTTAACCAACTCAATAAGCATAAATTTGAAAACTTTAAAAATACAAAATAAGCAAACTTTTGGAATCAAACTTTTTTTTAAAAAACACTAAACTTTTGTAAGAAAACCGAAAAGCAATAAGCTATATATACGAAATAAGCCAATAAGCACAAAAAGCTTATAGCTTAAACCGTATAAAAAACATAGTAAAGGGTAAAAAGATAAACTTTTTAATCACTAAAACATCAAAATCAAACACGAATCTTTAACAATTCGGATCAAAGATAATTTAAAATCAAGAAAGGTAGAAAAAGATGAAGATGAAAAACTTAACTTGAAATTTTTGATTAATGAAAATCAAATACAAAGATTGAATAAAGCTTAAACTTGAAAGAAAAGATGAAGTTTTAGTGAGAAAAAGTTAAACACTTTCTCTCTCTAAAATGAAACTAAAGAAAGAAAATTAACTAGCTAACCACCCTCCTAATGTGTTTAGGAGGGTATTTATAGGAGATGGGGAGGTGCATGTGTTGCCTCCTCTTTCTTTCTTCTCGACTCGATTTAAATTCTTTGTCTTCCTCGACGTCGTCTCGGGATTTGTCGATGTAAATTGAACTTGTCCGGTAATTTTCTTCTTCAATTAGACTTGAGTTCTTCGACTTCATTAAACTTCCGTCTTTATACTTTTTCTTCGATAAATCTTTAGAATAGGCCTTGGACTTCCGTTCTTTTTGCACTCTTGATCTTTTGACTTCGTCTTTTCTCGTTTTTCTTCGATAAAAGCCCGTGAAAGCCCGTGTTTTCTTTCTTTTTCATCTTTTGGTCCTAAAACACAATAAAACACACAAACCACGCATAATTCCGACTTTTACGACATAAAATATACGTTTTGGTCTTGTTATTATTGGAAATAAGTGGTAAAAGGATAAGTGCTAGGAATTCTTTTTCATAAGTAGACAAAGTTTGGTGCTTTGGGGCAAGTGCCTTACTAAGGAAGGCAATAGGATGACCTTGTTGTTGTAACACAACTCCAATACCTACTCCTGAAGCATCAGTTTCAATAACAAAAGTTTCATTGAAATCTGGCAATGTCAATACTGGCAACTGCACCATTGCTGATTTCAAGGTCTCAAAGGCCACTTGAGCTTCTTGGTGCCATCCAAAAGCATTTTTCTTAGGTAGGGAAGTGAGTGGTCTGCTAATAGTAGCATATCCTTTGACAAATCTCCTATAATACCCTGTCAACCCAAGGAAACCCCTGAGTTGTTTCACATTAGTAGGAACAGGCCAATCCACCATAGCTTGAATCTTTTGTGGATCAGTAGCTACTCCCTCACTAGTTATTATGTGACCTAAGTACTCTACTTGTGCAACCCCAAAAGTACACTTACTAGCTTTATCATACAACTGTTGGTGTCTCATAACACTTAGTATTTGCCTCAAATGTTCCACATGAGTATCCATGTCAGGGCTGTATACCAATATGTCATCAAAAAACACTAAAGTAAACTTCCTCAAGAAAGGTTTAAAGACTTCATTCATGAGGGGCTGAAAGGTTGAAAGAGCATTGGTAAGACCAAATGGCATTACTAAAAACTCGTAATGACCTTCATGTGTTTTAAAGGCAGTCTTAGCTATATCATCTTCATACATTCTAATTTCATGATATCCAGACCTAAGATCCAATTTGGAGAACACCCTAGATCCATGTAACTCATCTATGAGTTCTTCTATCAAGGGAATTGGGAATTTGTCTTTGATAGTGTGTTTGTTAAGATGTCTATAGTCTATACACATCCTCCAACTACCATCTTTTTTCTTAACCATGACCACAGGAGAAGAAAATGAGCTCTGACTATGCCTGATAACACCAGACTCGAGTAATTCCCCCACCATGGACTCAATTGCATATTTCTGTGTAGGTGGATGTCTATAAGGTCTCATATTAATTGGTGGAGTTCCCTCTTTAAGAAGTATTCTATGATCATGGCTCCTCTTTGGTGGTAAACAGTTAGGAATTTTAAAAACATCACTAAATTCAAATAATAAGGGATCTAGTGGTAAAGGAGTGTTTGGTATACCTTGTAAAGACATCATTTGCAACATTGCAGAAGGGTACATACACATAGCCATATTGGTAGGTTGTTTCTCAGACTTAGCAACTTGTTTACCACTTAACCATTGTACTGTAGGTTTGGTGGAACCTCTCAACACCACTTTTTGCCCTTTATACCCAAAAGCCATCCTTAATTCTTTGAAATTGAATCGAATGTCACCTAATGTAGCCAACCATTGCACTCCTAGAACCATATCACAACCTCCTAATGGTAATATCATAACACTAGCAGAGAACAATTCCCCTTGCAATTGCCACATGAAGTTGTCACACATAGTGTTGCTAGTAAGTGTTTTTCCCCCAGCAACTGTCACTACTAATGGACAAGTGTTTTTCATCTTGCAACCTACTTTTTTGGCCACATTAGTATTGAGAAAACTATGAGTACTACCTGTGTCAACCAAGATATGCAACTAGGTCTTCCCTACCCAACCACTGACCCTTAGAGTTTGATCATTTTGGACCCCATTAAGTGCATGTAATGAAATTTGTTGTACCTCATTGTTAGATTGTTCCAATTGATTGGAATTCTCCTCTAGTTCCCAAACAGTATGTTCTTCCTCTTCTTCCTCTTCCACAAACACTTCCAACAAATAAACTTGCCCTATACATTTATGACCATGCACATATATTTCATCACAATAAAATCACAAGTTCTTGGCTCTTTTTTCTGCTAATTCTTTTTTAGATAATCTTTTTCTCACTGGTTCCACTGGTAGAGTAGTTTTACCCACCCAATTAGCCTTAGGAGCCGGTAAAGCTAAAGGTTTGGGACAACTAATTTGGTTTCCTCCTCCAACTGTGCAGTTAAACCTAGGAGTTGGAAGTATGGGTGATCTATACTTTTTCCTCACAGCCTCATTAGTGTCAAATTCCATCCTAGACAGGGAATATGCTTGTGATAGTGAGATTGGGTTGAATCTTCTCACAGCTAACTCCAACTCATTAGGCAAACCCGCCATATAGAAACTAATAGCTTGATCATTCCTAAGATCCACCCTACTCAACAACTTATCAAAAGCATTTTGATAATCATCAATACTGTTACTCATCTTACAGTGCTTGATATCTGCTAGAGGATCATCAAAAGAATTACCAAATTTCTCTAATATGGCCCTCTCATATACCACCCATCACATCATCACCATGAGGACGCACAAAATTACTATGCCACATCAAAGCTACATCATACAAATGGACAGAAACCAATGGCACTCTCTGTTCATCAGGCACCTTATCTACTCTAAAAAACTGTTCACATTGATACAGCCATCCTTTTACATCTTCGCCACCAAATTTAGGAAATCCGATCCTAGTAACTCTAGTGAATTGACTAATATTCCTTTGATACAATGCACCACTAGTACTACTAGCCAATTGATCAGCAATCATCTGATTAATCAAGGCTCTCAACGCATTTTGATTTATGTCTTGGTTTTCTTCACTAAGATGAGGTGTATTTCTGGTTTGGGGAGCCATACTGGTGTGTTTGGGTAGAAACAGTGATCAACAATGGGGTAATTAGTTGTAACAACTAACTGAATTGTAACTAACTGTTAATCAACTAATTAACTAACTCATCTTATGTGTGGAAGGAAATAATTGGGTTGGAATGGAATAAAGGATAACTGTGTGTGGTTTGGTGAAATGATAAATGATGATGGTAAGTGATGGTGGTTTTATAGGGCCGGAAAAACTTTGTAACAGAATTGCCAGGGATGTATCTGGTCCAGAAAAGTGCTCTGATACCAAATGATATGTACCTCTTAGATTTCAGTTATGAAATGGTAAGAAATACTAGTAATACAAAAATAACTCAAGGAAAGAATTGAGGAACGATTTGTAGAACAAGGATTTGTTATTGATTGATAAATTGTAGTTACAAGAAAATGATTACAAACTGAACATGATGAATAAATGATTAGTTACAAGGTATTTATAGGTAAATGAGTAAAGAAAAATGGGTGGGAAAGTCTGTTACTAACAGACTTTGACTTTTGGTTTGACTTTTGCCAATTGACACATATCACTCACCTCTTGTTCCGTTGCCTTTGGTGAAGTCACCTCCTTGGCACATGAAGTCTGGATGATGATGATGAAAAGGGGTTTGAATCTAGGTATATAGTCTTTTGGATGATGATGATGAAAATGGGTTTGAAGATATGCATGGTGGACTAAAAATGGGTTTGATAGTTGATGGTGGACTAAATATTTTTAGGATTGGGTTTTTTCATCTTCTTGCACCTTTTCTTGGTTTTTTCATTGAGGAGACTAATGGCTTTATCATATTGATCGTATGCAATTGCTTGTAGTTCATGAGGATAAACATCTGCAGTGCTCACAAAGTTTATTGTTTATTAAGAAATCCATGACAAACATATCCATATCTTCTTTCTTGATTTCCCCTTTTTAAGCATTTCATTCCAATCATACTAAGTTACTTCTTTCGTTTTTGAGCGCTTTCTGAGTTTACCTACACCCGAGTACATATACATGAGTACATATCTTGAATATTGATGGACACAGAATTAAAGATGATGATGGATACATAATTTATCAGAATTAAATGAAGATGGTGATGATCATGTAAAGGACAAAAAATGTGAAACTAAATTTCAAGTTAACAGAAGTACTAACTGTAACCGGTTAGTTAGGTTACATAAAAAAGCTCGTTATGTATAATGGCTCAGTTTATATAGTACATAATGTATTTATCGCTTTTATCCTTTATGATATTTTCCGTATCACACAACCAACACCCACATTCAGATGTTTTCCGATTAAGGTTATGTTCAGATGTTCTCAGATTAAGGTTATGTTCAGGCCCTTATTAACAACCAACACCCGTATCACAAAGCACGTTTTACATTTTTCATCATAAATAACCCACCTTGGCCTTTATTAAATACTAAACTTTAAGGAAACTAAAAGAATAATACAAGTAAAGAAATCAAAAACTTACATTGGGGTTTTGGCCGTCATGAATGTTCATCATCCTCAAGTTTCACGTTCCCTATACCAAGCTTAAAAACGAGATCATTGTTATTATAAGTTAGCAAACAAACTTGAACTCATGTGGCCCAATTATTTACTTAGACTCTCTTATTCCTAGGTGCATCTCTTATATTTTAATTTTGTCTTGAATGATCACGAGGATACATTGTTTGACTAATTTTGATAGTTTATTTAGGCTAAAAATAAAGTGGGACGGTTTAATCAATAGTTAGCTAAAGGACAAAATCTTTTAAAACTGCTTCTCGGGACCTCTTAAAGTTCATATCTTGGCATAACTCGCTTCACGATTTGAGACCTTTCTCGGACCGATATTTGGCAGCGACTTCATACTTCAAATCTTTAGAGACGTTCTTGAAATTATGGTCTTCTCTTCATAATAGGAATTTCTTCACTTGAAGTTTTTGAGAGATTCTTCATACTTGGACCACGACTTCTTCATTTTTCTCCAATCTTTATTTTGGACTTTGATATACAACGATCCGCCTTCTTTTAGGACTTGGATCTATTTATCCTCATACCTTGTTAGGGCCTTTTTGGATAGACTTCTCCATGATCTTTTGGGGAGTATTTTCTTTTCGTCGTGTGTCTCGATCCTTCATATTGATTTTCGATAAATGATTCTTCACATCACTTTTGGATCTTTAGCAACAAAATGTAGCCCTCATGCCTTGTTAGGGCCTTTTCGGACTCGCCAATCTTCGCATCCCGCTTCAATAAGTTATGCCTTGGCTATGAACTTTAATTAATACCGAGCAACTTTTAAACGATCTTGTGCTAGAAGCTAAGTAACTTTTCAAATCGTACAACCTTATTTATTGCAGTTAAATTTATTAGCAAGCGATGGGAGAAAAAGCTTATAATCAACTCACATAAATTCACGAAAGAATACCAAATTTATAATTGACTCTATCATCTCTCGTTCTCTACAATTTAAAATCTCAAGGAATGAGACTCGTGGATGCTTAGCCAATTAAATCCAAGTTTTGGGTTTTCGAGTCATCTATAGGATCTTTCAAACTCTTAGACTTTTTCAAGTTTAGAATTTGCATTTTAAAGTTCCCTTGATAAACGACTCTCTAAGATCAATTATAGGAACTTGCGAAAAGTTCTTGTTCTTAACCCGTGAGAGTTAAGACTTTCGCGTTTTAAAGTTCCCTATATAAAAGCCAAGCAAAACTTGACTTAAACACGTTAAGGATACTAGCTAGAGTAAACTTAGATAAGTAAACTCGGGTTGAGTCAAAATATTCACGACTTTGAAAAATTTAAAACCACTTTATTGAAAATTTATTCTAACACAGAAAGTAAATAACGATAACAAAGGAAAATATTACTATACTACTAGGCCAAAATAGATTAAAAATTTTGAAAAATGTTGAAAAATCAAATTTTCCGGTTAAAATGAGGGCAAATTCATGGAAAAGACCACTTACTTCGATAGAAGTCCCCCTACACTTGATATAAACATTGTCCTCAATGTGTAAGCATGTGGGAGTAAACTCCCCTACACTTAGGACATTGTGCACTTTGTTTAAATCTTGCTAAGGAAAGGACAACTATAGTGATTTCAATGTGAACATATGAGATATGAAATATTGAATCACGATAGTTTAGGATAGAACCGGGAAGACGGGAACACTGGATCACGGTCGTCAAATGTCATCAAAAGTGGATCTTTGAAGCTTTAATCCCTGCACATCATAAGAAACAAGACAACAAACACATACGGGGCTCCCCTACACTTATTATGAAAACGGTAAAGGATAGATCACGGGTTGCCTCCCGAGAAGCGCTTGTTTTTGTTAACCGAGTCACGAGCCTGACTCGGCCCAGAACTAATTCAAGGGAAACGTGGTGAGGGATGGAATCATATCATGAGAGATGTCCTCACCAAAGTACAACTTCACGCGCTGGCTATTCACCTTAAAATTGGGCCCATTTGGCTGAGAAAGCTCAATGGTGCCATATGGGAAGACTTTAGCGACGATGAATGGACCAGACAAACGGCTCTTCAGCTTGCCCGAGAAGATCTTCAACCGAGAGTAAAAGAGTAAAACTTGATCACCAACGTGGAACTCTCGATTCTTAATCCTAGCATCATGGATGATCTTTGTCTTCTCCTTGTAGATCAATGAGTTCTCATAAGCTTGATTCCTTAGTTCATTTAGCTCATTGAGTTGAATCTTCCGAAGATCGCCGGCTTTGTTGATGTCGAAGTTAGCCCACTTCAAGGCCCAGTATGCCTTATGTTCCAGCTCGATAAGGAGGTGGCAAGCCTTTCCGTACACAAGACGATATGGAGTGCTACCAATCGGAGTCTTATATGCGGTACGAAAAGCCCACAACGCATCATCTAACTTATCGACCCACGAGGCACGATGCTCTCCCACAGTACGCTCAAGAATTCGCTTCAATCCACGGTTAGATATCTCGGCTTGACCATTTGTTTGAGGATGATAAGCGGTGGAAAGACGGTGATTGACACCATACTTAGCCATGACTCTTGCGAATTGATCATTGCAAAAATGAGTCCCGCGGTCACTGATAATAGCACGAGGAACACCGAATCGCGCAAAAAGTTGCTTCAGAAAGTTCACAACCACCCTCACATCGTTCGTAGGGAGAGCCTTAGCTTCAACCCATTTAGATATGTAATCAACGGCTACGAGGATGTATTTGTTCCCTTTAGATGATGGAAATGGCCCCATAAAGTCGATACCCCATACATCAAAGATTTCACATTCTTGTATGAAATTTTGAGGCATCTCATCTTTATGTGTGATCTTGCCTTGGCGTTGGCAAGCATCACAATGTTTAACAATTTCATGAGCGTCATGATAAATGGTATGCCAATAGAATCCCGAGTCAAACACTTTCTTCGCGGTGTAGTTGGGACCACAATGACCACCGGTGGGTCCTTTATGGCAAGCTTCGAGAATGTCTAAAGTTGCGGGTCCATCAACACACCGACGAATAATCAGATCAGCACATTATTTGAAAAGGTAAGGGTCGTCCCAAAAATAGTGTTCAATGTCTTTAAAGAACTTCTTCTTTTGTTGGGACGTTAACCCTTCCTTGAGAATTCCACCCGCTAAGTAGTTTGCAATGTCCGCAAACCACGGGGTGTCATCAAGATATGAATTGATAGACATTAAGGCCTCAAGGGGAAAAGAGTCATTGATCTCTTGATTCGGATGATCCCCTTGATAAGGATCCTCAAGTCTACTTAGATGATCCGCGACTAGGTTTTCGGCTCCCTTTTTGTCACGAATTTCAATTTTAAATTCTTGAAGGAGCAAAACCCAACGAAGAAGTCTTGGCTTAGAATCTTGCTTAGTCAACAAGTACTTCAACGCAGAATGATCGGTGTATACGATTGTGGTTGAAAGGACAAGATAGGGGCGGAACTTTTCAAAGGCATACATTATAGCTAAAAGCTCTTTTTCGGTAGTGGTATAATGCAATTGAGCCCCCGTCATTGTCTTGCTAGCATAATAGATTGGTTGGAAGTGTTTGTTCACTCTTTGGCCCAAAACCGCTCCAATAGCAAAGTCGCTAGCATCACACATCAATTCAAAAGGTAGCTCCCAATTAGGGGTAACCAAGACCGGTGCCTTAGTTAGCTTGTCCTTAAGAAGATTGAAGGATTCAAGACACTCTTTAGAAAAGATAAAGGGAGTATCTTTTTCCAAGAGGTGGGTCATCGGGCGAGCGATTTTAGAAAAATCTTGAATGAATCGACGATAGAAGCCCGCATGACCAAGGAAACTTCTCACACCCTTCACGGTTGAAGGTGGAGGTAATTTAGCTATGACATCCACTTTAGCACGGTCCACTTCAAGACCGGCTTTTGAGATTTTATTTCCAAGCACAATGCCTTCTTTTACCATGAAATGGCATTTTTCCCAATTTGGAACAAGGCGAGTGTCTTCACACCGCTTAAGCATGCGTTCTAAATTGGCAAGGCAAGAAGAGAAGGAGTCACCATAGACCGAGAAATCATCCATGAAGACTTCCATGGTTTGTTCAACCATGTCATGGACGATAGCCAACATGCACCTTTGGTAAGTCCCAGGAGCATTGCATAAGCCGAAAGGCATTCTTTTGTAAGAAAATGTTCCATAAGGACAAGTGAATGTTGTTTTCTCTTGATCTTGGGGATCGATGGGAATTTGAAAATACCCGGAGAAACCGTCTAAAAAGCAGTAATAGTCATTGCCCGCTAGACGTTCAAGCATTTGGTCCATGAAAGGAAGGGTAAAATGATCCTTTCTCGTAGCATCATTGAGTTTGCGATAGTCTATACAAACTCTCCACCCTGTAACGAGACGAGTAGTAATCAACTCGTTGTTTTCATTGGGCACAACGGTGATTCCGCCTTTCTTAGGCACACAATGGACGGGATTAACCCATGGTGAATCCGAGATAGGGTAGATCATTCCCGCATCAAGAAGTTTGATAACCTCTTTTTTAATAACGTCATGGATCTTGGGATTCACCCTTCTTTGGCTTTGAATAGTAGGTTTAAAGTCGTCCTCCATGAGAATTTTATATGTGCAAAAGTGAGGATCAATTCCACGAATATCGGAGATTTTCCACGCAATCGCTTTCTTATGATTCTTCAGCACGGCGATAAGTCGGGATTTTTCTTCTTCTTTCAAATACTTTGCGATGATGACGGGTGACTTCTTGTTGTCTTCAAGGAAAACGTACTCGAGATGAGACGGTAGGTCCTTAAGCTCTAAATCCCGAGGATTCTCGATGGAAGGCGTAGTCAAATTTGGTTCATCGATAGAGATATCTTTAGGAGATGGTGGAGAAATACGGTCCGCATTGAGAAGTTTCTCAATGGTACGAATGTCTTCATCCCAATTGGAGGGAGAATCGTCATATTGCAAGTTCACATCTCCTAAAGTTGCTTCAAGTTCTTTGAAAATGAAATCACTTTCTCCAAATGGAGTTAGTGAGGGAGCAATGGAGGCAACGGTCTCAACAATGGGTAGAGAAGAAGAACCACTTTTACAAGCGTCTTTGAAATTTTCTTCACAAGCCTCATCAAGAACGTCAATGAAATTAACACTCTCGTTTTCAGAAGGCTGCTTAGAAAGTTTACCCATGTTTAAGACGATTTTATCGTCACTAACTCTCATGATTAATTCGCGCGCGGCTACATCAATGAGAGTGCGACCGGTCCTCAAGAATGGGCGTCCAACGATTAATGGAACACGGGGATCCATCTCGTTGTCGAAGACAACAAAATCCGCCGGAAAGGTGAATTTGTCGACACCAACGAAGACGTCTTCGGCTATCCCCACCGGATAAGCAACCGTACGGTTGGCTAATTCCAAAGTCATTCGTGTGGGGACTAGCTCGGGTAGAGACAATTGTTTCTAAACGCTTAGAGGCATTAAGTTGATACTAGCACCTAGATCGGCTAGGGCCATACAATTCTCTACCCCGAGGAAGTTGCAAGGAATGAGAAACCGACCCGGATCACCAAGTTTGGTTGGTAATTTCCTTAAGAGCACTGCGGAGCAATTCTCGTTAAGTTGGGTCTGAGCGATATCAAGAAGTTTCTCCTTATCACTGAGAAGATCTTTAAACATTTTAGCATACTTTGGCATGTGAGCGAGAGCCTCAGCAAATAAGATATTTAAATTCAGTTGTTTAAACATTTTAAGAAAGTTAGAAACCTGAATATCATCCTTGTTCTTCAATTTCTCTTTCCTCAACCTCAAAGGATAAGGTATATTGGGTTGAGATGAAGGCTTTGGAATGGAATTCTCACTCACATCCTTGGGTGGTGGAGGGGTGGAAGTAGAAGGCGGTGGAATTGGAGAAGTAGAAGTTGGAGGAATTGGAGAAGTAGACTCGTTTTCCTTTGTCACAATCACCGGTGTAGGTGTAGGAAGCTCGGGTTCCATTAAACCTTTTCCACTTCGAGTGGTGATTGCTTTCATCTCCCCTCTTGGATTAGCAACGGTGTTACTCAGAAGAGAACCCGAACTAGAGGCTTGATTACTTGGGAAGAAACTATCCATCATGTCCCTTAAGTCATTCATTTGAATTGCCAAAGAGTTTCGCATATCGGCTCGAAGATCATTCCCTTGTTTCACCATATCTGCTTTCAAGTTGGTCATTTCTCGCTGGAGATTTTGAACTATCACATCATTAGTCCTCGTGTAAGTGTCAACCTCTTGATTAAATGTGGTGGGTTGGGTAGGAGGAAGAGCATTGTAGGCAGGTGGTTGATAAGCGGGTGGTTGGTGAACTTGATTGTTTCTTTGAGGTGGATATGAGTTTCTTTGGGTTTGATATTGATTTGGAGCTCGAGGTTGATTTTGATTGTTGCGATTGAGGTTGTTTGGGTTTTGAGGTGGAAAACCGGGTGGTGAAAGAAAGTTGTTTGAGCGATAGCTGAACAAATTACGGTCACCTTGAGGACGTGCTTGATAGCCTCCCGTAGAATAGTTACCGTTGGCGGCATACACATTTTCCGGTGTCATGAGTCAAATGACAATCGGTGTATGAATGAGATCCCCCGCATATTTCACATGAGTGACTCATTTCATTAACTTGTGCATTGATAGCTTTGGTGTTGTTAGCGGTTTGGAGAGCAATTGATTCAACAAGCGAAGTAAGCTTATCAATTCTCTTGTCGCTCTCATTAGTGCTGGCACTAGCCACATTAGTCCGAACACTCTTGGTTTGCACTCTAGACTTGTTCTCAATAATATCCCAAGCGGCATTAGAAGACTTAACCAAAATATTACCCCCTGAGGTACTATTTAGTGAATCTTGGTCATTCATGCTTAACCCATTGTTAAAAGTATTTATTTGATGTACTTTTTTTAAACCATGTTGTGGACACTTTCTTAAGAGTTCTTTAAAGCGGTCCCAAGATTCACTAAATGTCTCACCGTACTTTTGTTCAAAGGTAATGATTTCATTCCCCGAAGCGGTAGTACGTGAGGGTGGGAAAAAGTAGTTAATAAACTTGGTCTCTAAATCCGTCCACGTAAGAATACTTTGTGGCGGTTCCTTATCAAGCCAATTCCGTGCTTGTCCCTCTAAGGAGAAAGGAAAAAGTTGTAAGCGAATTACCTCTTGTGAAACCCCATTATACTTAACCGTATTGGTGAGTTGAAGAAACCTTTTTATATGGTCATGAGGATCATCAAGCGAACGCCCCAAGAAAGGTTGAGCAGAGACCATTTGAATAAAGCAAGATTTGAGCTCAAAATTGTTGGCTCCAATATCGGGTATGACAATAGCATCGGTGTTTCCCTCTACGTGCGATTGCAAAAGCTCGATCATTGGTTGATTGTCCATGGTGACAATAGGTGGAGTAATGACTTCGGCTTGAGCTACTTTCTTCTTACGAGCACGAGTACGCATACACACCTACAAAAGGAAAAGAAAAAAATAGACAAGAAATATTTTTGGTTTTTTTATGTTTTTCAATTTTTTTGGATTTTTGAAAATCTTATATTTTTTAGGATTTTTGGAAATTTAAGCAAGAAAATAACGTTCAAAAATGAACGGATCCCAAAATCCAACGCGTCTCTCACTAAAAACCGTTAATCTTAACGAAAAGATCCGGCAGCGGCGCCATTTAATAACTAGATTTTACTTAGTTATGAAAGTTCGTTGAATCTGATCTTTTCGAATTGATTACCGTTAATTAGTGCGACTCAATCGTTCTTGGTGGAATATAAAATGGTTTGGGTTTATTATCTATTTTTTTAAACTAAAAGCAAATAAGAAAATGTCGTTGAGAAAAATTAAAGCTTTTAAAAATTAAACTAAAAATTACTAGAAAAACACTTGGTAAAAACAGAGATTTCGGGAAGCGTGCAATTTTTAGAAATTAAAAACGTAAAGAATTTAAAACTTGAAAACTTTGTAAAACTTAAACTATCGGAATGATAATAAACCAAATCTGTCGGAATGTAATGCAAGCTATCGGAATGTAGTTCCTGTCAGAATGTAAGTCTATCGGAATACACTATCTATCGGAATAATTCCTGTCGGAATGTCCAGTGTCGGAATGTTTAAGGTATCGGAATACAAAAGATCAAAACTATCGGAATACACTTTGTCGCAATGCACTTCTGTCGGAATGTGGCTAACTAAAATTGAGCAGCGTTTCGTCTTAAAAATAACCTTAAGACCCATCGCAATGTGCGGTCGCAATGATCGATCGCAATCACGATCGGAATAAGGGAGGAGATACACTTGATCGCAAAGTAGAACCTTAAAGATTATTGCGATACAACATAGCCGTCTGAATAAACCGTCGCAATGTTAAAAGCCCTATGATTGCGATGGAGCAAAAGTAATCCGATACAAGAGAAATAAGCCAAAACTTCAATAAGCACTTCCAATAAGCACACTAATTCGAAACTTAACCAACTCAATAAGCATAAATTTAAAAACTTTAAAAATACAAAATAAGCAAACTTTTGGAATCAAATTTTTTTTAAAAACACTAACCTTTTGTAAGAAAACCGAAAAGCAATAAGCTATATATACGAAATAAGCCAATAAGCACAACAAGCTTATAGCTTAAACCGTATAAAAAACTTAGTAAAGAGTAAAAAGATAAACTTTTTAATCACTAAAACATCAAAATCAAACACGAATCTTTAACAATTCGGATCACAGATAATTTAAAATCAAGAAAAGTAGAAAAAGTTGAAGATGAAAAACTTAACTTGAAATTTTTGATTAATGAAACTCAAATACAAAGATTGAATAAAGCTTAAACTTGAAAGAAAAGATGAAGTTTTAGTGAGAGAAAGTTAAACATTTCTCTTTCTAAAATAAAACTAAAGAAAGAAAATTAACTAGCTAACCACCCTCCTAATGTGTTTAGGAGGGTATTTATAGGAGATGGGGAGGTGCATGTGTTGCCTCCTCTTTCTTTCTTCTCGACTCGATTTAAATTCTTTGTCTTCCTCGACGTCGTCTCGGGATATGTCGATGTAAATTGAACTTGTCTAGTAATTTTCTTCTTCTATTAGACTTGAGTTCTTCGACTTCATTAAACTTCCGTCTGTAGACTTTCTCTTCGATAAATCTTCACAATAGGCCTTGGACTTCCGTTCTTTTTGCACTCTTGATCTTTTGACTTCGTCTTTTCTCGTTTTTCTTCGATAAAATCCCGTGAAAGCCCGTGTTTTCTTCCTTTTTCATCTTTTGGTCCTAAAACACAATAAAAACACAAACCACGCATAATTCCGACTTTTACGACATAAAATATACGTTTTGGTCTTGTTATTATTGGAAATAAGTGGTAAAAGGATAAGTGTTTTCACACTTATTAATGACTGCTTGGAATTCTTTTTCATAAGTAGACAAAGTTTGGTGCTTTGGGGCAAGTGCCTTACTAAGGAAGGCAATGGGATGACCTTGTTGTTGTAACAAAGCTCCAATACCTAATCCTGGAGCATCAGTTTCAATAACAAAAGTTTCATTGAAATCTGGCAATGTCAATACTGGCACCTGCACCATTGCTGATTTCAAGGTCTCAAAGGCCACTTGAGCTTCTTGGTGCCATCCAAAAGCATTTTTCTTAAGTAGGGAAGTGAGTGGTCTGCTAATAGTAGCATATCCTTTGACAAATCTCCTATAATACCCAGTCAAGCCAAGGAAACCCCTGAGTTGTTTCACATTAGTAGGAACAGGCCAATCCACCATAGCTTGAATATTTTGTGGATCAGTAGCTACTCCCTCACTAGTTATTATGTGACCTAAGTACTCAACTTGTGCAACCCCAAAAGTACACTTACTAGCTTTAGCATACAACTGTTGGTGTCTCATAACACTTAGTATTTGCCTCAAATGTTCCACATGAGTATCCATGTCAGGGCTGTATACCAATATGTCATCAAAAAACACTAAAGTAAACTTCCTTAAGAAAGGTTTAAAGACTTCATTCATGAGGGATTGAAAGGTTGAAGGAGCATTGGTAAGACCAAATGGCATTACTAAAAACTCGTAATGACCTTTATGTGTTTTAAAGGCGGTCTTAGCTATATCATCTTCATACATTCTAATTTGATGATATCCAGACCTAAGATCCAATTTGGAGAACACCCTAGATCCATGTAACTCATCTATGAGTTCTTCTATCAAGGGAATTGGGAATTTGTCTTTGATAGTGTGTTTGTTAAGATGCCTATAGTCTATACACATCCTCCAACTACCATCTTTTTTCTTAACCATGACCATAGGAGAAGAAAATGAGCTCTGACTATGCCTGATAACACCAGACTCAAGTAATTCCCCCACCATGGACTCAATTGCATCTTTCTGTGTAGGTGGATGTCTATAAGGTCTCATATTAATTGGTGGAGTGCCCTCTTTAAGAAGTATTCTATGATCATGGCTCCTCTTTGGTGGTAAACAGTTAGGAATTTCAAAAACATCACTAAATTCAGATAACAAGGGATCTAGTGGTAAAGGAGTGTTTGGTATACCTTGTGAAGACATCATTTGCAACATTGTAGAAGGGTACATACACATAGCCATATTGGTAGGTTGTTTCTCAGACTTAGCAGCTTGTTTACCACTTAACCATTGTACTGTAAGTTTGGTGAAACCTCTCAACACCACTTTTTTCCCTTTATACCCAAAAGCCATCCTCAATTCTTAGAAATTGAATTGAATGTCACCTAATGTAGCCAACCATTGCACTCCTAGAACCATATCACAACCTCCTAATGGTAATATCATAACACTAGCAGAGAACAATTCCCCTTGCAATTGCCACATGAAGTTGTCACACATAGTGTTGCTAGTAAGTGTTTTCCCCCAGCTACTGTCACTACTAATGGACAAGTGTTTTTCATCTTGAAACCTACTTTTTTGGCCACGTTAGTATTGAGAAAATTGTGAGTACTACCTGTTTCAAACAAGATATGCAACTGGGTCTTCCCTACCCAACCACTGACCCTTAGAGTTTGATGATTTTGGACCCCATTAAGTGCATGTAATGAAATTTGTGGTACCTCATTGTTAGATTGTTCCAATTGATTAGAATTCTCCTCCAGTTCCCAAACAATCTGTTCTTCCTCTTCTTCCTCTTCCACAAACACTTCCAACAAATAAACTTGTCATATACATTTATGACCAAGCACATATCTTTCATCACAGTAAAAACACAAGTTCTTGGCTCTTTTTTCTACTGATTCTTTTTGAGATAATCTTTTTCTCAATGGTTCCACTGGTGGAGTAGTTTTACCCACCCAATTAGCCTTAGGAGCCGGTAAAGCTAAAGGTTTGGGACCATTAATTTGGTTTCCTCCTCCAACTGTGTTGTTAAACCTAGGAGTTGGAAGTATGGGTGATCTATAATTTTTCCTCATAGCCTCATTAGTCTTAAATTTCAGCCTAGACAGGGAATATGCTTGTGATAGTGAGATTGGGTTGAATCTTCTCATAGCTAACTCCAACTCAGTAGGCAAACCCGCCATATAGAAACTAATAGCTTGATCATTCCTAAGATCCACCCTAGTCAACAACTTATCAAAAGCATTTTGATAATCATCAATACTGTTACTCATCTTACAGTGCTCGATATCTGCTAGAGGATCATCAAAAGAATTACCAAATCTCTCTAATATGGCCCTCTTATATACCACCAAAGGTATCACATCATCAACATGAGGACGCACAAAATTACTATGCCACATCAAAGCTACATCATACAAATGGACAGAAACCATTGGCACTCTCTATTCATCAGGCACCTTATCTACTCTAAAAAAACTGTTCACACTGATACAACCATCCTTTTACATCTTCGCCACGAAATTTGGGAAATTTGATCCTAGTAACTCTAGTGAATTGACTATTATTCCTTTGAGCCAATGCACCACTAGTACTACTAGCCAATTGATCAGCAATCATCTGATTAATCAAGGCTCTCAACGCATTTTAATTTATGTCTTGGTTTTCTTCACCAAGATTAGGTGTATTTCTGGTTTGGGGAGCCATATTGGTGTGTTTGGGTAGAAACAGTGATCAACAATGGGGTAATTAGTTGTAACAACTAATTGAATTGTAACTAACTGTTAATCAACTAACTAACTAACTCATCTTATGTGTGGAAGGAAAAATTGGGTTGGAATGGAATATTGGATAACTGTGTGTGGTTTGGTGAAATGATAAATGATGATGGTAACTGATGGTGGTTTTATAGTGCCAGAAAAACTTTGTAACATAATTATCAGGGATGTATCTGGTCCAGAATAGTGCTCTGATACCAAATGATATGTACCTCTTAGATTTCAGTTAAGAAATGGTAAGAAATACTAGTAATACAAAAATAGTTCAAGGGAAGAATTGAGGAACGATTTGTAGAACAAGGATTTGTTATTGATTGATGAATTGTAGTTACAGGAAAATGATTACAAACTGAACTTGATGAAGAAATGATTAGTTACAAGGTATTTATAGGTAAATGAGTAAAGAAAAATGGGTGGGAAAGTCTGTAACTAACAGACTTTGACTTTTGGTTTGAATTTTGCCAATTGACACATATCACTCACCTCCTGTTCCGTTGCCTTTGGTGAAGTCGTCTCCTTGGCACATGAAGTCTGGATGATGATGATGAAAAGGGGTTTGAATCTAGGTATATTGTCTTTTGGATGATGATGATGAAAATGGGTTTGAAGATATGCATGGTGGACTAAAAATGGGTTTGATAGTTGATGGTGGACTAAATATTTTTGGGATTGGGTTTTTTCATCTTCTTGCACCTTTTCTTGGTTTTTTCATTGAGGAGACTAATGGCTTTATCATATTGATCGTATACAATTGCTTGTAGTTCATGAGGATAAACATCTGCAGTGCTCACAAAGTTTATTGTTTATTAAGAAATCCATGACAAACATATCCATATCTTCTTTCTTGATTTCCCCTTTTTAAGCATTTCATTCCAATCATACTAAGTTACTTCTTTCTTTTTTGAGCGCTTTCTAAGGTTACCTACACCCGAGTACATATACATGAGTACATATCTTGAATATTGATGGACACAGAATTAAAGATGATGATGGATACATAATTTATCCGAATTAAATGAAGATGATGATGATCATGTAAAGGACAAAAAATGTGAAACTAAATTTCAAGTTAACGGAAGTACTAATTGTAACCGGTTAGTTAGGTTACATAAAAAAGTCTGTTATGTATAATGGCTCAGTTTATATAGTACATAATGTATTTATCGCTTTTATCCTTTATGATATTTTCCGTATCACACAACCAACACCCACATTCAGATGTTTTTGGATTAAGGTCATGTTCCGGCTTTAGTTTTATCGAGAAAAGTATATTTTAATGTTGAACGACAGTTGTATTTAAAAACTAGCAAATGAGCTAGGAAATTATAAAGGTACAAGACAAAGATTTTTAAGTCTATTTATTCAAGTAAAGGATGTCTTACATCTATATATCTATAGTTTTATACGAATAAAAAGAAGTTGGTACAATATCCTCAAAAAGAGACGCCTTGTTTTAAGGACTTGAGCCAAAAATATTCTTATTGTGAAAGTTCCAAATAGACCGCTAGAGCAAACACTTTCAATTAACTTTTTGAGTTTAGAATGTAAGTGAAGATTCAAGGGCTAATCTAATAATTTCTCGTACGAAGTTATCTCCATTAAATTGATATCCCGCCAATTAGAGATCTTGAGGAAAACCTCTCTTGCTATGTGACAAGTGAAGAAAATATATGACCAGATGATTCTACCGCAACACCACAACAAAGACATAAAATAGTGTCAATATCGATACCTCATTTAAAGATAATCAACCTAGTAGGCAAGCAATCCATTTTTACCTTTCAAATGTGAACGTTAACCTTAATGGAACAACATTAATCCAACAAGTCTTGGTTGACATATTCGTCAACCAACGGTTATCAATCATCTTTCGAACATAGGCGAGAAAGAACTCTTTGGATCCCTCTATCGACCAAACCCTCCAAATTGTCCCAAAGTTGAAGGAATTGAGCTTTCTCAATACCACCCCGAGGACTTCGACGAAGAGAAACAACCAAATTCTAATGACACATTTTTCAGCAACAGTAATGCGTTTACATGATTCTTGAACATAGAACTTAGGGTATAAGGATTTAAACTCAGTCTCACTTCTCCAAACATTCTCTCAAAAACAAGTGTTTGTCCCATTACCCATATTTTTACGAATGATAGCTAAAGTAGATTTAAGAATTACGTACTCTTAAGTTTTAACTAATCTCTGATTCTTTCCTTCTTCGTTAATACTCTTGCAACGTAATAAAAAAATGCATGAAAATGTGAGAATCGTGATCTTAAATTGTGTATTAATTGTAATACCGAATGGTATATATATGTTATAAGAGAACATTCTAAATTGTGGGCTTTAGCCCAATACAAGAATACCCTAAATTATTAATATACCGACTAACCCTTCCTCGTAGATTAAGCGGGAGGGAGAATAAACACTCAAACTGGATCGAAATTCCTCAAATAAAGCCGAAGACAAGCTTTTGATGAAATTCGTGATCTAACTACGTGAGCCACTCATTTAAAAAAGGCATGTTGGGTTAACACACCAGTAATCTTGTATTCCCTGTTGATACAAAAGTTGG
The DNA here is from genome assembly GCA_025667525.1 of Glebionis coronaria. Lineage (NCBI taxonomy): Eukaryota > Viridiplantae > Streptophyta > Magnoliopsida > Asterales > Asteraceae > Glebionis > Glebionis coronaria. The sequence continues at coordinate 574,653,051 of CM046876.1, forward strand.
GTGATCCTTGCTAGACCCGAATTAGGCTTAATTCGGGTTGGCTGGACTCCGGCTCCTGCACCAAGTGAACTGTATGGTTGGGATCCTGCACACTAAACAACACGCGTTAGGCTTACCGTGGGAGTGTTTCCCACGATTAGACTCCGGCGTGAGAGTAAGTAATCGGTTAGGGTTTATAGGAATCGGATGGGTTGAGAGTGTATAGAATGTAATACCTTTGTGGAACCCTTGGGGGTTCCTTATATAGGCAGTGAAACCCTAATGGGCTGTCACTGATGCTTCGGCCCCAAGGAAAGGATAAGTACCAGAATTAGAGTGCTTGTTATCTTCTAATTATGGATAGTGAATATCCTCTTCTTTGGGGTAAATCCCATTCATAAACAGAGTATGATTCTGTCTAGCCCTGTACCGGTTATGCCGGGCCGTGGGCCGCACACGTGTGTGCGGTTACTGTTCACCTAAGCCCATAAGCTTAAATAACATTACTCCAACCCATTTGTGATGGGTCGAATACCGGGTAGTACCCGTGGGCCGGGTTCATGACCCGGATGGGGACTATACGTCATCATGTCCCCCCAGTCTAGTTGTTACAGCCATAGGCGTAACCTCTAGACTATCAAAATGCTCTCTAGACATACCAAGAAAGATCTAGGGAACGATAAACATTTAAGATTTTGTTGTGGCCGCACGTGGCTGCCTGTCTTAGGAATGTTATTCCAATAGTACCTTGGCCGCACGTAACGGCCGAGACAAATTAAATGTAGCATTGAATATGGTCTTACGTAAGACCGCATATCCCGAAACAAGAATGAATGCATTAATGGTAGTCAACTGGTCAGTCGCACTTCTGCAAAAGTGCACCATTAATGCCCACCATTGAGCCACGTAAAATTGCTAAGAAGTGACCCTTGGGTCCCTTCTGACGTTTCAGAAGTGTCAGAAATCCCATCCGTTGGATAGGCGTAGTGGCCTACACGTGTCAAAAATCCACGTTACCTTGGAAATCGAGGCAACCCTATATAAGAGTTGGTGTGTGCGATTGTTACACACACAGTTCACACTCTTTCCGCCATTGTTATTTTCAAGCTCCTTCCTTCAAACTTTTGCCTTCTATTCCACGGATTTCCTCCGCCGCAGGTTAGATCATCACGCCTTACAAACCCTTTTTATAAAACATGGTAAAGGACAACCCTCTTATCACGGATGTCCTGAACGTGATGTCTGTGGAAAAATACATAGACTTTTTTTCTAAGTATCATATTCCCGAAAGCGTACACCCAACCTATCCAGGGGAAGGTGAGGAAATTACGGATGCGCCAAGGGGAAAGATAGGCGTGTAAACGCGCCTATTTGATTCGGCCAACTACCGTATCCCCCTATCTAAGTTCCTGGTAGATATGCTTTTATACTATGATTTCCACATAACCCAGCTTCACTGCATAGGGGCGTGTAAAATCAATCAATTTGAGATTGCATGCCATACATGCGGTGTAACTCCGACCGTGAACCTATTTAGGGCCTTTTACTCCCCCCAACTAGTGAATGGGTGGCTATCGTTTAAAAAACGATCCGGGAACGCCCCCATGACGTATAGGAAGCCGTTAGACTCCCTTAAGAACTAGTACGACCATTACTTTTTTGTTGATGAGAAAGTATTCCCCACTCCTTTCATCCTTAAAACCAGAGTACCCAAAGATTCTCCGCCCAAATCCAAAGACTATAGCAGCAAAGACTTAAAAATACTAGATACCCACCGCACAGAATTCCATAGGGGGTTGCCGGAACATTTTCTGTGCTTAGTAGGATTAAGCCGCCGTTATTATGGGAGAGAGAACTTATATCCGTGCTTTCTTATGGATCGTGGACAGGGTAGGTTTACTTATACTTTGTAGATGCGATAAATGTCATTTGCATTTTAGGACCTTACTGACCCGTGTAATTGTAAATGTCCGCAGAGATGAACCTACACGGAGTATTGCGTCAGGGCGACCAAATGAAAGTGCCTGAAGGATTCCGCCCGTTGAAGAAGAATGAACTCCCCCTTCTTGATGCGACCGCAGACCGAACCATTCCACTTGAACAAACTTCCAAGCAAATATCGGATGAAGAGGAGCCTATTATCGAGAAATCTCCTCTAGATTTCCATAATGAAGATGGTGGAGAGTTGCTGTTGGAGGGCGCCGTGCCGCACCAGGAAGATGCAGAAGAAGAGGATTTCCTCAACCTTGAGGATGAAGACATCACTCAAGCCTCTGGGTCCCCCAAGCCTATATCCAGAAAGATAAAGACCACCAGGAGGGTGGCAAAGACACTAGGGGATGAGGCGGGGGCCTCGAATGCTCCCCCAAAGAAACTAAGGAAAGACCATCCCCAGTACCAGGAGGGAAGTGGTACTGCGACGGCCCAGGCCAACCCCACACCGCACATAGATGAACAAGTCTGGCGAGCTACCCCCGTGAGTGCCGTAGCTCCTACCGCCCCGGAACCTGCAACTGGTACCACGTAAGCACCTTCTCGTCTTTTATTCTTTCCTTGTCTTGTTGTTTTTTTTCAAGGATAGAATGCCTAAACAAAATTGAATTTGTCAATAACAGGGCGGATCCGTCGACCGTAGCCCAAGAGGGAGAGGTAGAAAGGGACCCTTCCCCCACGACATCAAACAGACCTTCATCCCCTCCTATAACACATGCCGAGGAGCCACTTTCTGAAGGACCGGAGAACAGCCTGTGCCTAGCATGGAATCTCTCCAGTTTAACAAGGTTGGAGGCGGAGTCTGAGTGTACGGAATTTATCGAGCATATCACTCCTCTGGCCCTTGCTCAAGACTTGGACGAGCTAGACCATGAGTCCTTGCTGGAGCAGTTTGATGTGTCATCTGCACATCAAGTGACAGTGGGTGCCACCTTAAGACGCCGTCTGATCAAGGCCTTGGCGAATGTGAAGCGTGCGGACAAAAGGATAGCTCGTCGTGAAGCACTAGTTGTGAAGCACGAGAAGACCATCGCGACCTTACAAACGGCGTTGGTTACAGCAGAGTCCACCGTGAAGGAGCAGGCCCATCACGCCAACACTCGGGAAAAACGCATAACCGAGCTTGAGGCCCTTGTAGTCGCATCTAACGAGAAGGTATGCGTTCAACATGAATGTTCTTTTTTTTGTTGCACAAGAAAAAACCATATTATCCTTGTGATAACTCTAAGTTCCATATGCAGGTGTCTGCGGCCGAAGCCTCCACCAAAGCTGTAACCGTACAAGCATTCAACATCGCACAGGAGCGCGACGCGCTGAAGGATGAGCTAACACAAGTGAGGGCTAATTTGGACGAGCAAGCTGCAACAGCTGAGGAGGAGCTAAGCAAGATGGCCACGAATTGTGCTGAAAGGATGTGTCCTCCTTTGCTATCGGTCATAGTTGGGCGCAGGTGGATGATTGGGCAGGGAATGCGCCTTGCCGTAAGCAAGGTTATGGAAGCTCCGTACCTGCTGCAAGCATTCGCAGGGGTCGTTTCGGATGGGATTGACCGTGGTAGGCACGAGGGCTTGGTCCAGGCTCCAAAATTGATAGGTAAGAACGAAGATATTACCCAGCACGCCTACCACAACCCTTCAGCTGCGGAAAAGATGACCGCGTCAATGGATGCACTTGTTGAAATCCAACACCCTCTTTTAGACGAGCTGGAGGCGCTGAAGGATGCTTCTAACGAGGTAGTAATGTCCAAGCTTACTGCGGATCCCATCAAACTGACCTTGCCTACCTATGACTCCGTGTCAAAGGTAATGAAAGGTGAAAAACTGCTTGCTGAGGCATTGGATGCGACTGTGATCAAGGCGCAGGATGGGAAGAATGCTCGCAGGGAGGCCCTCCGCGCCATGATCGAAGAAGGGAAGAAGGATATAGGGGAGTTCCTACCTCCGTTGTAATTTATCTTGTAAACATTTGTATCTTTTATTCGTCCGTGCATGTACACGGCTAAGACTGATGTGTGAAATAACTGTCCTATGTATGTAAGTGCGTGATAACCATGGCCATTTTGTTATGATTTTGAAACTTGTGTATTTTTATTCTGTTGGATATCGTATACCGATACTGCATGACATGTCACGTCTTACTCAAAAAAGAAATACACTCAAGTCTATAATTTACTAGACATGCGACGTGCGTCTTTACTATGAAAAGCATTGCGTGAGTACGGCATACGGAAACTTATCACAACGTCTTGTGAGTAAGGTGTCTAGTAAGGATACATGATCCGCGTCGCTGTGGTTGCATCCCTCTTATGCGACAAGTTGAATTAGTAGGTTCACTTAATCCTCTTACCCCACCTGGAGGCGTATAGTACATGTACGGTGATTGAATGAATGCATATGAATGAGACATGACATATTATAATAATAACTAAAATTCATATGACTATAATAGAATCTAAAGAACAACCAAACAGTTTGCACAGAAAACTAGCCGTGGAGCTAGCTAGGCGCCACGACATTTTATTAGAACGTTTACATTTTTTGTTTTGACAAGAATGGGAAACCCTAAAAAAAACAAAAAAGGTCCTATAAAATCATAAGAAACAAAACAAAGAGAACACATGGATCTTCATTAAAGCCAAATATAGCGAAGTGTCCATGCGGAAGCCGTAGCTTTTAAAGATAGCCCCTTTTGAGATTGGAGATATTCCATGTGCGTTCCAGATCACGGCCATCCATGTCACGTAACTTGTACGCGCCCCGTCCTAAGGCCTCTGTGACCTCGTATGGTGCTTCAGCACTTAGGGCCCAGCTTTCCTGTATTCTCCGCTCGACTCTCTTCGTTAGCGCGGTAGACATAATCTCCCGGTCGAAAAGAAACACCTTTAACCTTGGCGTCATAATAAGCCTTCATTTTAGCCTTGGACTTGGCCTCATTGATAGCCGCTATCTCCCTTTTTTCCTCCAACGAATCCAGATTGATCCGGAGTTGCTCGTCGTTCGTGACGATATTAACCTCCGCCGTGCGGATAGTAGGCATTCCTATTTCTGCTGGCATAACAGCTTCAGTGCCGTAGGCTAATGTGAATGGAGTGTCCATGTTGGCTGTTTTGATCATAGTTCTATGCGCCCATAGAACATGTGGTATTTTGTCCACCCATTTGGCACTTCGCTCATCCAAGCGTGCCTTGATGCCGTTTCCCAAGCTTCTATTTGCTCGTTCCACAAGGCCATTTGTCTGCGGGTGCTTAACAGACGCGAAGCGTCGTTTGATATTCAATGCTGCGCACCAGTCCTTGAATGGATTATCCGCGAACTGTTTCCCGTTGTTCGAGATGATTTCTCTTGGTAAGCCAAAACGGCACACTATGTTTTCCCAAACAAACTTTTTAACTTGTTTGCCTGTGATGGATTTGACTGCCTTGGCCTCTATCCATCGTGTAAAGTAGTCCATTGCGACAATCAAGAACTTAACTCCCCCCGCAGCAACAGGAAATGGTCCTGCGATGTCGATCCCCCACTTATAGAATGGCCATGGGGATGTAATAGGTGTAAGTTCCTGCTGTGGATGTCGTGGCACTGGTCTGTGCACTTGGCAATCACTGCACTTGCGAATCATGTCGCGTGCGTCCCTATGCATGGTAGGCCAATAATATCCTGTGCGTAGGGCTCGAGCTACCACAGATCGTGGACCTGCGTGCATGCCGCATAACCCTTCATGTATCTCACTGATCACATAAGTGGCCTGTCGTGGTCCAACACACCGCAACCACGGTTGCAAGAAAGAGCGCTTATAAAGGATACCTTCTCGAAGCTCGAAGTGCTGCGACTTCCTTCTGATGCGCCGTGCCGCTTTTTCATCGTTCGGAAGGGTTTCATTAGTTAAATAGTTGACGATCGGGGTCATCCATGTAGGTCCATCCTCCTCAACTATAGTAGCGACCTCCCCCCTCTGTAATAGACTTTTCCTTGAGTATTTCCACCAAGACTTGCTTGGATAAGTGGGCGAAACTTGTAGACGCGATCTTGCTAAGAGCGTCCGCCTTCTTGTTCTCACCTCTTGGTACCTGCTTGATAGAAAACTTGCTGAAAGCCGCGATGAGTAACTTGACTTTCTCCAAGTATCAGACCATGTTATCCTCCTTAGCCACATATCCTCCTAGAATGTGGTTCGCGACAAGCCGTGAGTCCACGTAGGCCTCAAGGTTGCGGACTCCCATTCTAGCGACGATTTTTAAACCCGCAATTAATGCTTCATATTCCGCCTCATTGTTGGTGGCTGTGAACTCAAAGCGAAGGGCGTAAGTAAACTCCATTCCTTCCGGATTCGTAAGGATGAGACCAGCTCCTGACCCATCCGTACACGAAGATCCGTCCGTGAATAACACCCATGGTTCTGTTGGAGTTTCGTCTTGTTTTACGATTGGTCCTTCTTCATCCGGCTTCTCTACCAAGAAATCCGCCAAGATTTGGCCTTTAACAGCCGTCCTTTGCCTATAAGATATGTTGTGTTCTCCAAATAGAATGCTCCACTTTTGTAGCCTACCTGCCACATCCGGTCTAGAGATGACTTGTTTTATTGGTTGGTCAGTAATGACTACAATTGGGTGCGCCTGAAAGTATCGGCGCAACCGTTTTGTAGCAAACACTAGTGCCAAAACCAGTTTTTCCATAGAGAAGTAAGTCAACTCCGGCCCTTGTAATGTTCTACTTATGAAGTAGACCGGAGTTTGTACCGTGTCCCTATCCGTCATGAGTACCGCACTTATTGCTCCATGTGTGGCTGATAGATACATAATGAGCTCCTCCTTTGGCCGGGGAGCTACTGGATTGGGGAGAGATGCGAGGTGTTGCTTGAGTTGACCAAAGGCTTCCTCAGCTTCCTTTTTCCACCGGAAGTCTCCCTTCTTAATGCACTTCTTGAGTGTTTTGAATAGGGGGAGTGACTTCTCTGCGGACTTTGATAAGAACCTATTTAGCCCGGCCAGCTTCCCATTTAAGGACTGCACCTCTTTCCGTGTCTGAGGGGATGGTAGCTGTATTACTGCGTCCGTTTTTTCTGGGCAAGGTTTGATGCCATTTGGATCAATCATATATCCAAGGAACATTCCCTCCGTTGCCCCAAACGTGCATTTCTTTGGATTTAGCTTCATATTAATCCTCCTAAATGTGTCAAACGTCTCTTGGACATCCCGGAGAAGTGCATCCTCCGTATGACTTTTTATGACTAAGTCATCCACATAGACCTCCAGGTTGCGGCCTATCTGTGAGTCAAAGGATTTGTCCACAAGCCGCTGGTATGTAGCCCCGACGTTCTTTAGTCCAAACGGCATTTTTGTATAACAATATACGCCTTGACTAGTATGGAACGCCGTCTTCTCTGCGTCCTCTTCCGCCATCTGGATCTGGTGGTATCCTTTATATGCGTCTAAGAAGCACTTAAAGGGATATCCACATAGAGATTCCACCATCCAGTCAATCTCCGATAACGGGTAACAATCCTGTGGACAGGCTTTGTTCAGATCCGTGAAATCCACACACATGCGCCAGCTTCCGTCATGCTTTTTGACTATGACTGGATTGGATAACCACTCGTGGTAGTATAACTCGCGCATGATACCTGCGTCCACTAGTTTCCGTACCTCATCCAGTATCACTCGGCTGCGTTCAGGTGCCTGACCGCGCTTCTTTTGCTTGACGGGTTGGTACCCCTGGCGGATCTGGAGCTTATGTTCTGCTATCGCGCGTGGTACGCCCGTCATATGCTTGGGCTCCCATGCGAATATATCTAAATTTGCCTTCAAGAGAGAGCACATGGCCCTCTTGCCGTTATCCGAGAGCGTTCCCCCTATGGACACCTCTTGTTCCAGATAATCAGGATGGATTGCCACCCTCCAATTGGGAGGTGGTGATCCATCCTTGGGTGGAATAGGTGGAACTGGTGTTGTCACGGCATGACACTCGGATGCTAGTACGATTGTGTTGTAAATGGTGACAATTCCTCCTTCCATAGGGAATTTGATCACTCCGTGTGCCGTGGAAGGTACCGCCCGTATGGCCAGAATACCTGGTCTGCCTATGATCCCATTGTATGGAGAGTGTGAGCGTATCACCATAAAGTTCATCCACGCAGTGGTTGAGTGCTCTTCATTCCCAATGGTTACAAGCAGACGCAGTTGCCCTATCGGCCAGATGGTGTCTCCACTAAAACCAATGAGTGGCGCCGTGGCCGGTACCAGTTGGCTTCTTATTTTTGGTCGTAACTGTACAAAACAGTGTTCGTACAGTACTTCTGCTGATGACCCTCCATCCACATACATGCGACGAACATTGTGTGTTCCAATGCTTATCTCAATAGTGAGAGGCGCATCAATCACATCGCTTGCTGTGATGGGAGGGAATGAGATTTCCCTGCCGCGTGAAAATTTTTGACTAATTTTCTGCCTCGTGCGGTGCTGTCTGGATTGGATCATGTATATAGTTGAAGGTTTGTCCTTTTGGGGATCCTTCTTGTCATATTTCTTGTTGTCTTTCCCATCCTTCCAATCCTTAACCAAATGCTTGAGTTTACCTGACTTGATCAGTGACTCAATGTGCTTCTTGAGCTGGATACACTCCTCCGTACCATGGCCTTTGTCGTTATGGAATTCGCAAAAGCGATTTCCTTGGTGACGGTCCAGCGGAGTCGTCATTGGGGGAGGCCTCGGAAAATTAGCACCTTCCGTCAGCAAGATCTCCCGGTAGGACATCTTTAGAGGGGTAAACTTATCGTCCGGCCGTCCTCCCTTGTTTTGGCTCTTGTAGTCTGAGCCCCTACCATTGTTTTGATTGCTCTGACCGCCCGAATGTCTCCTGGACTGGTCGTTCGATCGGTAGCCGTTCCCTTTTGAAGGGTAGGTCGCGGCACCCGCGGTTTCTCCCTCTATGAAGTTTCTGACCCTTTCCATGAGGTCGTCATACCTCTCCGGGCGCTTGTCATTGAGACGCCTGATTAATTCCCTGTCTGTTATGGCATGCATGCAGTCGGAAATTTTCAGGAGTTCCGACATTGTCTTTGTGCGTGTGCACTCGTCATTGAAGCGCTCAGTGAAGGCTTCCGTAGACTCCCCCGACCGTTGCTTGACGGTTTCCAATGAGACCGGGTCCCTATTATACTTCTTCCGCTGAGTATAATTGTTCTTGAACGCAATGCATAATTCAGTGAAGCTATCAATGCTTCGCGGAGGAAGTCCTTCGAACTAGTCGCGAGCATTGCCAATCAAGGTTGAATTGAACATCTGGCACCATATAGGCATGGGCCATCGCTCAATTTTCGCCTGCGTATCAAATATCTTGAGGTGATCATCCGGATCACCCGTCCAATCATAAGTCTTAACACACGCCGGCATGCGACGTTTTGTGTCCTCGGAGTAATTCTGTATGCGGAGAGTAAAAGGATCTTCCCTGGGATCTGCCCATGGATGGGTGAGACTAGGGTCACATCACGGTTGGGAAAGATCTTCTGCTTCCGTCTCTCGGTAATAGGGACCGCCATAGTATTCCTCATCGTTTGGTGGCGGTGGAGGAGTACGCCTAGGCCGGCGGCGCTTGGGCGGATGGTCATCCGAATCCTCTCCTGATGGATAAGGAGAAGGAGGCGTTGCCCCATCTCTTGGGTGAGGACCGCTCTTGTGAGAAGAGCCAGGGGCCTTCTTCCCGATGTTCATCCTATCCCACACACTCGTGCGGCGATTGGCTCTGGTCAGTTCCTGATCCGGTCGTTCGGGTGAACTCGGACCTCTCTCCCTCTTCTCGAGATTGCACTAGTTCCTGCATGAGACAATCCCTATGCGTTCGAACACATTCCTAGGTTGGGGAGTTTCCTCAAAGAGGCTCCGCTCCTGAGGTCAGGTCCTTCTCTTCCTCTGAGTTTGAGAAGAGGTGCTTGGTCCGACATTGCCAAAGTTGAGCCTAGATTGGAGGTCCCTCCCTAGATTCAGCCTTGACGCAATTCCTGGGACGATCCTCTCAAAGTTCTGCGTGAGAACTCGAGTGAGATCTTCCTCGCTGAGTGGTTCAACTTCTACTTCTTCCTCGATCGATGGTCTGCGCGGCTCCTTGTTAGGGGGATTGGGCGCACTCCCTGGATCAGGATTGTCCAAGGTCGAAGTAGGTGGTGGAGTCACGGAGACCGTGCTTGTCACACCCATGGACTGAAAGCCACTCCGGTTGTTTGCCCCCCCCCCCCCCCCCCCCCCCCCCCGCTTGATGGCTAGGGGATCGAGTGGGAATGAGTATCCCTTCCCCTTGGGACTTCCGATTTCCAGGATTTATGTTCCTGGGGTTGCCTTGCGGATGCCCCTTTGTCATTAAGAATTTCAGGATGAGATTTCGCTCTAGCTTAGTGTAATGGTCCCACGGATGGCACCAACTTGTTTATACAAAAGTTGGGTGATCCTTGCTAGACCCGAATTAGGCTTAATTCGGGTTGGCTGGACTCCGGCTCCTGCACCAAGTGAACTGTATGGTTGGGATCCTACACACTAAACAACACGCGTTAGGCTTACCGTGGGAGTGTTTCCCACGATTATACTCCGGCGTGAGAGTAAGTAATCGGTTAGGGTTTATAGGAATCGGATGGGTTGAGAGTGTATAGAATGTAATACCTTTGTGGAACCCTTGGGGGTTCCTTATATAGGCAGTGAAACCCTAATGGGTTGTCACTGATGCTTCGGCCCCAAGGAAAGGATAAGTACCAGAATTAGAGTGATTGTTATCTTCTAATTATGGAGAGTGAATATCCTCTTCTTTGGGGTAAATCCCATTCACAGACAGAATATGATTCTGTCTAGCCCTGTACCGGTCATGCCGGGCCGTGGGCCGCACACGTGTGTGCGGTTACTGTTCACCTAAGCCCATAAGCTTAAATAACATTACTCCAACCCATTTGTGATGGGCCGAATACCTGGTAGTACTCGTGGGCCGGGTTCATAACCCGGCTGGGGACTATACGTCATCATTCCCACACCGTTAATCATTGAGATAGTGACTTATCTTCAGTTCTCTTTCACAAATTCGGATGTAAATGACATATATATCCTTACCTATTTTTTTACTCTTTCATATTCATCTTCTTTAACACACATAGTCGTTTTCTCTCTCCTTAAATGTACTGTAATAATTTTTCACACATTAACTTTATTTCTCTCTTAATCACCATCAAATAACCACCACAATCCCATCATCTTCGACCACGGTTAATTATCCAACCATCATATTTAGGTAAGTTAAACAAAAACTTGGATTACAACACCTTAAATAAATCAGATCTGTAAAAAAAATCAGATCCTACGTGTCTTTTTCGGCATGACTTCCATCCTCCGTTCAGATTCCGGCGTGCCATAAATAATTATCTTAAAAATAGAAATCATCATTCAATATATTTTGTGGCGGCCGGTGATGGAGAAAGGTAACCGGGTGGCTCTGGATGGTGAGGATATCCTCGACATCTCTGAATGAAAAACGGATCGAGATACTTTTGCTGCAGTCTTCATTCATGGGTGTTCGTGGCGGTGGGTTTGACATTGTAAAGCAGCAGTTTTGGTGGTGGCTTTAGTTTAATCTTGATGGCATCTTTGCTGAGATGATTTTGAGAGAAAAATATGGAAGTATGTGTAGGAGAGATGTGAGAGTGTGTGTGAGAGAGAAAAATAGAATTGATTATGACTAAACATTTTTATTTTTCTATCCCTAAAACTTCTTTTTAACTGTGAACAACCAGTTCAACAGTGTAAGAAAATATCAAATGGTGTGGGAACCATAGGCCCCTTAAAAAACTTTAACTTACATAAAAATGAAAACGTGAATATCACTAACATAAAATAATGGACAGATCATCATCTACAAAGCAACTAAGAATATATTTTGACCACATGTTGTTATACAACCATGTCAAGTCGTATCATAAACCCCACTAATGAGGGCAGGTTTTGCACTCTTTTCAACCTACGTTATTGGTTATCATTACAAAATAAAAAATATTTATTTATTAATAAATTTATTTACTAATGTAGTAATATTTTACAACTATTTAAGTTATTACTCTTTCTCTTTAATAAAACATAATAAATATAAAAGTAGACAAAAAAAAACATACAACTTTTACTTACTTTTTACATAATAAAATATATACTTATTAAAAGCTTTTTTACACTTTTACTTAGGCTGTAAACGAACTGAACATTCATCAAACCGTTCATCGATCGTTCGACAAAAAGTTCGTTTATGTTCGTTTATTTAATAAATAAACAAACACGAACAAGATTTTTCGTCCGTTTAGTTAAATGAACGAAGATGAACAACTACTCCGTTCGTTTATTTGCGTTCGTGAACGGTCGATTATGTTCGTTCGATTAAGTTCGATTAGTGCGTTCGTTTATGCTCGATTTTATCGTTCGATTAACATTTCAAAAATTAAAAAGAAGTTAATAAATACTCCATATTGAGTATTTCAAAGACCTATGACAATAATATAAACTATATACTAAGTATTTCAAATATCATATGGACCGTTTAAAGTAAAAACTTTAATTTCAGGTTCGTTTATGTCCGTTTACGTCTGTATATGTTCGTTTATGTTCGTTTAACTTATTAATAAACGAACATGAACAAGTTTAAATCTAAATAAACGAACATGAACAAAAATTTTGGTCCGATTAAACGTTCGTGTTCGTTTATTTGTTCGTCTAATATTAAATAAACGAACATGCACATACCTCCGTTCGCGTTCGTCCGGTTCGTTTACAACCCTAGTTTTACTTACTATTTTGTTTACTTTTGATTACTTTTTAAACTTTTAATGATCATCTCTATTACTTATTCTTTACTTAAAAATAAAAGTTTATAAAATAATTTTTGATAACTCTTTTTAATAAAAATTGATAGAAAAATATTTTTAACGTCTTATTTTTACTTTTTTTTTATCACATTTAATTTTGTAAACAGAGCTAGTCATTTATATTAACTAAAATTTAACATACGATCAGTGGAAAAAGATCCTCATATACCCTTAGTTTAGCATAGACTCAACCAACCAATCACAACTATCCATTTTTATCATGTAACAAAAAAACTCATTTTTTAAAAATTAAATATCTCACAAACCGTTCATCGTTACGTAAAATAAAACATATCATCGCGACGAGAATTAAATCATCTATCTATCGAGGGGCGCATGTATATACTTTCGACGAACTTTTTTTTCGACTTTTTTTCTTAAATCACGTCTGGAGAGAATCATATATGATTCGTCACGAAACATATATGATTCTCACAAAATCATGTATGATTCATATCACGAATTATATATGATTTTCTGAAAATCATATATGATTCGTGACGAATCATATATGATTCGTGACGAATCATGATTCTCTCCGGACGTGACTTAAGAAAAAAAAGTCGAAAAAAAAGTTCGTCGAAAGTATATACATGTGCCACTCGATAGATAGATGATTTAATTCTCGTCACAATTGTGTATTCTTTTTCGTTTGACGATTTACCGTTTGTGAGATATTTAATTTTTAAAAAAATAGTGAGAAGTGAGTTTTTTAAAAAATGAGTGATTATAATTGGTTGGATAGGTTTATAATAATTTAAGTGTTTATATAGATCTACGATCAATAGTTGTGTCAATAACAGTGAGTAATTGTTGTCCCAACTTACTGACTTATTTTTCAATGCTTTAAGCAATCAATGAAAATCAAAATGATTTTGCCACCCGCACATCATCCCGAAAAGCTCTACCACCGTTTCATAACAGACATACCGAAAGTAATGTTGTTCTCTAGATGCATTAATTTTCGTGTCACCCTCAATGGTTTATCTTTTTGAAAAGCACATCGATCACCTTCATAATTATGACATTCCTAACCTTTCTATATTGGCATGCTTTATTAAAGTCCAACGTTATCGATCATTCGAAACAAGGTTACTTTTTGGAGCATCAGCCCTAACAAAACTAGACAATTGCACGATCAAAAGAACAACAACAACTAGGTGCATGTTTGCTTGCCGCTTGACTAGCTCCACTGTAAAAGTCACAAGATGATAGTCGTTTTTTTAGAATGATAAATATTAGTGGTTAGTGGGTCGAGTCATATAATGACATCCAAGCGACAAAATTTCTTTTTCGAACTCTCGCCTAATTGACAAAATGATAGTCGTTACTTGTGTTATTATCAAGTTATTTTGTGGTTAGGTTATCCGAGTCTTCTCCTATTCGAATCGATCAACCAATAGTCAAAAGAAACTGCATGCAGAAATGGACCAAATTATATAGATGTCGTATTACGAAAGTGTCAACAGGATCAAATCAGTCACACAAATTACGTAACTTTATTTATCTCAAATGACATGAGACGGAATTACATAGATGTCGAAATGGACCAAATTACATAGATGTCGTATTATGAAAGTGTCATAATATGGGTGACACACATTACGAAACTTTATTTATCGTAAAATACATCAGACGAAACTTTTGACATTCTTTGAGTCAATAATATAGTCAATCAGAACTAATTTGAAAACGTCTTGATGTGGAAGGAGGTTGAAAGATGTGCGTGGAATTAAACTCGATTCGAATTAGATTTGTTTTGAAAACGACAAATGCTAGTGGTTATTGGGTGAGTCGTGTAATGATATTTAAGCGGCATAATATATTTTTTAACTCTCATTTAATTATGTTAAACTTTCTATTCGTTTTATCTGACAAAACAAGTTTTTGGCAGGTCTTGAACTCAAGACCTGCTAAAGGTTTTTTCTCTCAGGCGAAACGAATAAAGATAAGAAATCTCTCCCAAAAGACCATTTAGTGAAACTTTGGTGGTCACACTTATTTTGTTTTAAGTGAGATTTTTAGTGATCACATTTATTTTTGGTTTTATGTTAAAAAAAGTTACAGTTGTTTTATTGTTATCTAGTAGTCGATTATTTGTACGGTTTTGTTGTTAGTCGACTAAAGTGGTACAATTTTGTTATCAGTCGTCTTAAACGATTGTTGGTATAGTTTTGTTACCGGTCGACATAAACGACCGTTGGTACTTCTTTGTTACCGGTCGACTAAAATCGAACGTTGGCATGATTTTGTTACGAGTCTTCTCCTATTTGAATCGGTCAACCTATAGTCAAAAGAAACTGCATGCAGAAATAATGGACCAAATTATATGGATGTCGTATTACGAAAGTGTCAACATGGATCGCGTCGGTCACACAAATTACGTAATTTTTTTTCATCTTAAAAGACATGAGACGGAACTCTTGACATTCTTTCACTTATTTGAGTCACTAATGTTAGTCACTCATAACTACGGGTGTCTATTGTTTGGGTTTGACTTACGAAAACCGAACTAAACCGAATCAAACTCAAATTAAAACTGAACTGAAAATCAAATTCAAATTATAGGTTATAACCGAACCGAACCGAACCGAACAACTAATTTAATTTTCGGGTTGAATAAAAGTTTGAAAATCGGAACCGAAAACCAAATTTATACAAATATATATACCTATATATATATAGGGGGCTTTCTTGTCAGAACCATTTTAAGTGTCAGAACTATCAGAACCATAATAGACCAATCAGAACTTAGATAATTAATTTGATTTAATTTATTAGATTAAAATGGACAAGGGCATAAATGTAAAAGCAACTTGTTTACAATTTATGGAAAGTTTTCATGAACAAAAAAAACAGCCGATCTGCTATAGTTTTTAAAATTGACAATTTCTATATTAGTAAAATGACAATTTCTATGTTTGTTTTGATTTTATTTTAAATATCGTTTATCTAAAACCGTAAATTTTTTAATCTTTTTTTATTACATTTTTTGTTTCTTTTTTATCATGCATGTTTTTTATGTTGAGTGCATATATGTTCGTAAGGTAGGGATTAGTTTTTGAATTTTACTTTTCAAAATCATTTTTTCAACATCCATGTTTTTCAAAAGCAAAGTACATATATGTATAAATTTACGACAAACACAAAACATAAATATTATACAAATTCAATATCAATTGAAATACAATAAAAATACAAATTTGTGGAGTCATGAACTCGGTTTATGACAAACACAAAACATAAATGTTATACAAATACAAATTTACGACAAACACAAAACATAAATGTTATCATTGTCTTCTCTTTTAAAGTGTAATTTGTGGAGACATGAACTCGGTTTATACTGGTCTTGGTCCCCATCTTTATCAACCACGTTCAACACCTGAAAATACATTAAATTTTTTTATCATAAACACATATAAGAAATCTGAACATACATGTCTAATTCAACCTAAAAACATACATGTCCAATTCAAAACATACATGTCTGATTCAAAACATACATGTCCAATTCAAAACATATATGTTTTATGTCTAGTTCAGGACATACATGTCCAATGCAGAACAAAAATTAAAAAACATACACGTTCAATCCTTAACATCTATCTAAAACACACATGTCGAATTCAGAACATACATGTTTTATGTCCAGATTAATCTAAAAATATACATGTCCAATTCAAAACATACATGTCTAATTCAAAACATACATGTCTGATTCAAAGCATACATGTCCAATTCATAAACACATATAAGAAATCTGAACATACATGTCTAATTCAACCTATACATGTTTTATATCCAGTTTTATCATAAACACGTATAAGAAATCTGAACATACATGTCTAATTCAACCTAAAAACATACATGTCCAATTCAAAACATACATGTCTGATTCAAAACATACATGTTCAATTCAAAACATTTATGTTTTATGTCCAGTTCAGGACATACATGTCCAATGCAGAACAAAAATTAAAAAACATACATGTTCAATCCTTAACATCTATCTAAAACACACATGTCGAATTCAGAACATACATGTTTTATGTCCAGTTTAATCTAAAATAATTTAGTAACTAACATTAAGTAAAAAGAAATAAAATCAAATTCAAAACCAGGATGAAATCAACGAAGATAGATTCAAAATCAAATTCAAAAGTCAAACCTTAAATAAATGATAAGATGACGCTCAATTTTCTTTCTTCGTATTTTTGTGGATCGAACCTAAAAATATTATAAATCAAGTTCTCTTGCAACATGAACCTTTAATCATTTTCTGGATCGAAACGTTAATGATTGAGGCGGTCGGATATTGGGCGACAGTTAATGATCAAAACTTTAATCATTTTTTGGATCGAAACCTTGAATCATTCTTCGGATCGAAACATTAATGATCGAAACTTTAATCATTTTTTGGATCGAAACCTTTAACCATTTTTTGGTTAAATACTAGTTTGGCGAGGCAAAGATGCCGACCGCCATCAACATATGGAGAGAGGTACGATAAAAGGTTGGGCGGCAGTTTCTAGGTATAAAGAAGAGAGGAAAGATGTATATATGGTCAATGAGCTTAATCGGTGTGTAGAAATTTTTTAGGAATAGATCCATATGATGTAGGATAATTAATGGAATAAGAATTCCCATTTTACCCTTATTTAAGTTTTGCATTTAAAATTAGAATGTTTTTATTTACAAAAAAGCCATTTTGCATTACTATGTTGTACTTTATGTAATATTAATAGTAAAAAAGATGGTTCTGATAGTTCTGACACTAAAATGGGTTCTGAAAAGAAAGTTACACTATATATATATATATATATATATATATATATATATATATATATATATATATATATATATATATATATATATATATATATATATATATATATATATATATATATAAAATAATTATTAAAATTTAATTTTAATATAAAAAACAAGTTTTATACTTGAAATATATTTTTTGCTAAATATTTAAATAATTATGTATTTTTTAAGAAAAAATCGGATAATTCGGGTCAACCCAAAAACCGAACCGAATTCAAATTCGGTTTTCGGTTTGGTTCGGTTCAAATCTAGTTCGGTTCGATACGGCTTTTGAGTTGACAAAAAAAATTAATCGAATAAACCAAACCGAATGACACCCCTGCTCAGAACTAATTTGAAAAATTCTTAGATGTGGAGGTTGAGACTCGTTCCTTTCATTAAAATATTTATATAAATAATTCACGTATTCATGTAATCAGATGGAGGGTGTCTATTGTTTGAGTTTGACAAATAAAAATAAAAAATCGAACCGAATCACGAATCTGGGTTAGAGCCAAACCGAAATAGAATTTGGATTTTATGTCATAACCAGACCGAACTGAACTACAAATTTAGTTTGAGGTTGAATATGGTTTGGCAATCGGACCCGAAAACCAAATTTATACAAATATATATATTTATATAATAATAATAATTAAAAATTAATTTAAATATAAAAAGATAATATATGCTTGAAATAATTATTTTTGCTAAATATTTAAATAATTATGTATTTTTTAGAAAAATTCAAATAATTAGGATAATTCGAGTTATTCGGGTCAACCCGAAAACCGAACCGAATTCAAATTTGGTTCGGTTCAGTTAGGTTCGGTCCAATGTATTAGAACTTCTAGTTGGTTTTTATCAACTTGTCAGACCTAGGGTAAATTCTAACCCAAAGGAAAATTTTATCATAGGTCAGATTTATGTCAATTTTTGTAAGCTTTGCATTGGTACGAATTAAATCGAATTCCTAGTCAGATCATGAACCCGAGGCATAAGATGAGATGAAACATACTCATGAACCTCTTAACTATAGAAGAAGTTTGATTTAGATGTTCATTGGTACTCGTAAGAGTTGTGAGAACATCCCCTTCAAACACTGTACAACAATAGAATTCATGAATCGTATCATAAATACTAAGAGTTGCACTTGTAATGCAAGTAACGCTCGATGTTTACCTCTTTCCCTACTTATTATTAGCTGGTCATACCTTCTAATAATGAGTGAGAGGACAAGTAGGATCTTAGTTTCATTAGTACTTAATTGGGTAGTTAATTATTTCAGAATGTAATTATCAATAATACTAATTTTTGAACTTTTATCTTGTTGATGAATACTTCTACCTCTTGCTTAAATTGTTCGGTTGTTAAGTCCTTCCTAGAGAATATGAAATTGACTGAAAGCAACTTTGTCGACTGGTACCGTTCTCTTTGGATCGCGCTACAGTATGACAATTTGTTGCCTTGCCTTGAGCAGCCTATTCCTGAGCTCCCATATATTCCACCAAGCCCAAAGGTCCTCAGCCCGACCAACAAAAATAAAATACTTGGATTAAGCGGTCTAAGGAAATTGGTGGACTTATGCATATGACCATGCCCCTTGAACTCCAGAGAAATCTGGAGGGCCATGGTGTTAGTGCTATGCTGGAAGAATTAAAAACTATGTTCTGCCAACAAGCAGATAAGGAACTTCTTGATGTTGCACGAGCCTTTTACTCTTACAAATATGAAGAAGGAAAATTTGTGAGCTCCTACGTTTTAAAGATGAAGAGCTACATAGAGAATTTGGAACGTCTCAGTCACCCCATGTCACTCAAACTTGTTGTCAGTCTTATGTTAGTCTGACTTAGCAAGGAATATGATAGGTTTGTGCAAGATTACAATATGCATGGCCGAGGAAAGACAATACCTGAGTTGCATGCAATGCTCAAGTTACATGAGAAAACGTTACCAAAGAAGGCTGCATTTGCTCTTCATGCAATTAAAGCATGAATGATCCGAAAGTCTAATAAGACTAGACCGTCTAATGTTGCGAAGGGGAAAAATCAAGACAAAGGGAAGTAAGTACCAAACTTTACTCCTAGACCCAAGATCCCTCCTCCACCAAAGAAAGAGAATCTTGCTAAGGACATCATTTGTCACCAATGTAGTGATACTGGTTATTGGAGATAGAACTATCCAAAGTATCTCGCTGAGTTGTGGAAGAAAAAGAAGATATATAAAAAAGCTAGCACTTCAGGTATCTTCATTATACAACTCTATACTTTTCCTAATAAATCTTGGTTTTATGACCTTCCTTATAGTACTCACATCTACACTACTCAAGGACTAAGGAAAAGTAGGAAGCTGAAGCCAGGAGCTTTGAATATGTACGTCGGCAATGGTCATTGTGCAGCTGTTGAAGTCATTGGTGTTTTCATTTATGTCTCCCTAGCGGACCAGTAGTTATTTTGAATAACTTTCATTATCCACCTTCTATTTATAGAGGGATTGTTTCAGTTTTCTATTTGTTTGACTATGGTTTTATTAACCATTTTGAGAATAATGTAATAATTTCAGTTTCTATATATGATGATGTTTTATTTTCGTGCTATTTCTCGTGATGGTATTTATGAAATTGATGTATGTGATTCTAATACAAACGATAGTTCTACTTATGATGTAAGTAACAAAAAGGTCAAGTCTAACTTGGACTCTACACTCTTATGGCATTGTCGCCTTGGCTCATAAGCAAGAAGCGCATTAAGTAGTTACAACATGATGGACAACTTAAGTCAACTAATGATGAATATTTTGAAAAGAGTGTTTCTTGTTTATCTGGAAAGATGGCACATAAAGCTTATTCACATCAAGTGTTTAGCTGATTGGACTTAAACACACCGATGTAAGTGGCCGATTCAGAACCATGTCAAGACAAGGTGCAAGCTATTTCGTCACCTTCACCGATGACTTTAGTCGTTATGGTTATGTTTACTTGATAAAGCATAAATACGAAGTGTTTGAAACATTTAAGGTGTTTCAAAAAGAAATAGAAAATAAACTCGGTAAAACCATAAAAGCACTACGTTCTGATCGTGGAGATGAACTTATGAGTTTTGAGTTTTTGGATCATCAAAGGAGCATGGTATTATCGCCCATAAAACTCCTTCATACACACCACAACACAACGGTTGTTTGAGAGGAGAAATAGATCCTACGAGATATGGTTCGCTTCATGATGGCTCAAACAACTCTTCTAAAGTCCTTTTGGGATTATGCTCTTGAGTCTAATGCACGCATTTTCAACATGGTTTCAACTAAGAAGGTTGAAAGACTTCATACGAAGTATGGCATGGGCAAGCCCCTAAGTTGTCTTACTTAAAGGTATGGGGATGTGAGGCTATTGTTAAGCGTGATACGCTTAATAAACCTAACAAGCTTAAACCCAGAGCTGTTAAGAGTATCTTTGTAGGATACCCAAAGGAAACGATGGGTTACTCCTTTTTACTACCCACCCGAGAACAAGTTATTTTTTCTCGTAATGCTTAATTCCTATAGAGCAATCTTATGAATCAAGTAGCAAGTGGGAGTTTAGAAGATTTTGAAGTAATTCAAGATGAAGATACGCATCCTTCTGATAACACTAGTGATCATGAAGAGGATGGTCAAGAAATTGATGAACTTCAAAGTGATATCGCTCTCATTCGTTAGTCCACAAGGACTAAATGTTCCCCATGGCGGATGTGTTTATACATTGATGATGAGGAGCATGATTTAGGAGATCATGGTGAACCTACTAATTACAAAGCTGCATTGGCAGATCCTGAATCTAAATAATGGCTGGATGCTATGAATGTAGAGATTCAATCCATGAATGACAATGATGTCTGGATCTTAGTTGACCTTTCTCCTATTGCTAAAACCGTTGGTGGCAAGTGGCTCTACAAAAAGAAGACCGACGTGGATGGCAATGTACACACCTATAAATCTCGATATGTAGCGATGGGCTTCACTCAAACCTACGAGGTTGATTATGAAGAAATTTTCTCTCTTGTTGCAGATATCAAAGCTATTAGGATTATTTTAGCCATAGCTGCATTCTATGACTATGAGATTTGGAAAATGGATGTTAAAACCACTTTCCTCAATGGACGACTTTACAAAGAAGTCTATATGAAGCAACCTGAAGGTTTTATCAATCCTAGATATTTAAACTGAGTATGCAAGCTTCAAAGGTCCATTTATGGACTCAAGTAAGCATAAAGGCAATGGAATAAGCAATTTGATAATGAAATCAAAGTTTCACTCAAAATAACGATGAGCCATGTGTATATATAAAAGCTAGTAGGAGTAATGTAGTTTTCCTAATCTTGTATGTCGATGACATATTACTCATAGGGAAAGACATTATAACGTTGCAAAGTGTAAAAGCTTACATTGGAAAGTGTTTTGCTATGAAAGATTTTGGAGATGTTGCATATATTCTTGGAATCAAGATCTACAAATATAGATCAAGACGGTTAATTAGTTTATGTAAAAGTGCTTACATGGAAAAGACTTTGAAGAAGTACAACATGGAGAATTCCAAGCGTGGAATCATCCCCATGCAAGCTGAACCAAAATTATGTAAGTCTCAAGGTGCCTTTACACCTTATGAGGTGAAACTCATGTAGAGGGTTCCTTATTCCTCGGCAATAGGATCAATCATGTATGTTGTTAGATGTACTAGACCTAATTTCGCGTTCTCTCAGAACATGACCAACCACTTTCAACAGAATCTGGGTGATCAACACTGGACTGTTGTTAACAACATTATGAGGTATCTTAAGAATACTAAGGATATGTTTCTTGTTTATGGAGAAGATATGAAACGGGAACTCAGAGTCGCTTCCTGCACTGATGTTGGAAATCTGACAGTTGTTGATGACACAAAGTCTCAAACTAGTTATTTTTTCGTTTTGAATGGAGGTTTTGTTAGCTGAAAAGTGCGAAGCAGACTATCCATGCCATATCTTCTACAGAGGTTAAGTATATAGCTTCTTCAGAAGCTGTGAAAGAAGCAATTTGTATTACAAAATTTATTTATGGGCTTGGTATTTTTCCCACAAATGAAGAAACTATTAAGATGTATTGTGACAATACCGGAGCCATTACTATAGCTAACGAACCAGGAATCACTAAAGGTGCGAATCATTATAGCTCCAAAGTTCACTACCTCCGAGAAGTGATTGAATTGGGTAACATTATACTAGATAAAGTTCACACAAATGACAACGTAGCTGACCCTTACGAAGGCTTTGGATTACAAGAAGCATTCAATGCTTACTGCAAACATTGGATTGCTTCTAACTAGTAGTCTCATGTAAATCAGTGTTATGTTGGTATTTGGATAATTTAGATTGTAAGAAAGTTATTATAGTCTTATGAATAAAGATACTTGATGTTTGTTTTGACATAATTACTGTTGTCTTATATCTGTATGTTTAATCCTTGAATATTTGATTATTCTAAATATGTCCATTTTCGGTTAGCAATATGGGAATATTGTTTGCATTAATACAAATGTAAGTGTTGGATATATTATTTGAATATATGGACGGTTACCGTCAAACTCATGTGTTACTCATAAGAGATGCATATTGGACACCCTAAAATTTCGAATATTACTTTTGGATCCTTGTCATGAGTAAGATTTAGAAAATGGTGATTAAGTCATCCTTAGACTTGAGATGCAAACAAGTTTGTGCATGTGTGAATATATCATTTCTTGATTATAAGTAAATGTTATCCTGAAAGGTAGTTATAAAGGGTATAATTAGAAGTGTTGTGAAGCAACATCCATAGACACTTGCAGTCAAAATAGAATTTGTTCCTCCACTTGATAGTGTAGTTTAGTACTACTAGATCCTCTTCAAAATTAACCAGGTAATTGCATGGTTGTACCCAAAGGGTAAAACAAGATGATTCTTGTTTACATTTGGTATATTTGAATTTAATTCGTTAATGAGAAATTAAAATTAAATTATATGGAATGAGTTAGGATCCATATCCATGGTTTAATGGTACTAGTAACAAAGGGATGATTATTAACAAGTCATTTAATAATACACCATTTTTACAATAGAGATATTTCTTGAAATTATACCTCAATCATTTCTTGTTATAATAAACTGTTTTTAGATACTTTATTATGGATGTACTATGTCTAAACTCTCACAAGTGGGAGCTGTCGGGATATGCAATCGTTTAGCCATCATGAATTAGTGAGCCTATCGGGGGTACACATTCAAAGACGGAGAACACACTTTGTTAAATGTTTATTATTTATTATCAATATTACAAATTTAATAAAATTTCACTTAAATATTTAATTAACGATTGTTAAGTTCCTTACTTGTTTAAATAACTTAACGTATGTGTGTAATTAAAATTAGAGGGATCAAAAAGTCACAAATAGGAACCCTAAGACCCCTAGTCGGTCGAATTGGGGGTTCTAAAAATATTTTTTGACTAATTTATAAGCTAAATATTTAATATATTTACTTTATCTTGGAGTATGGATCAAGGAAACTAAGGAGGAGTGAATACTATAAATACCCCACACCTCATTCATAATTTTTGTTCCACCCTACATAACCCTATTCGAATTTTTGGTTCATCAAATCCCTAAATCACCTAAAGTGTAAATCTTTGCAAGATCGATTGCCTTTTGGTTTTGACCCCCTAAATTAGGTTTTCAGCGGAATGAACTTGGGTGTCACGTCGTGGATCACAAAGCAAATGACATATAAAGCATGGATCAATATTATATGGTTTTTAAAGAAATGTTTCAAACATTGTCTTGGTATAAATAGTAATAAAAGTGAATATCAATATTTTACAATTATCCCAAAGAGAAATAAAAATCCCCCATCATTTATATGCTCCTAAATGATGATCAGCTATGCACAAAGAGTTTGCTTAGTTACCTGAGAAAAACATGTATAAAAATGATCAAAAAAAAGTTGGTGAACTCACAGGTTTAGTAAAATAAGTTCAGGACCGGAAACTATCGCATATAGTAATGCACAAAGCAATATACTATAAAAAGATTAACATTCCCTATCGCTTGTAAACTAAAGGTAGCCGAATCCTAGGTGTCCACAACATATGTAGAAATCACCCTAGTGTTTCCCCCTAAAAAGTCCGACATGGTAGACGCCTGTTGTCCTGGCCTAGGAACAGTGAGCGCTACTCATCCAGATGGGGGTGTCAATCCCAATAGATCTATTTATAACATTTGCGCTATACAAAAATTAAACAGTTACATTCCACTGGGTCATGGGGCATCAACGACAGGAAAATGTAATCAACGTGCATTCGTGTTTTGTTTGTGTCCTATAAAAATGTATCACATGTTTTCTCCCCCAATATTTGCACAAAATATTTAATCTATACCAGTGTCGGGCCATGAACTCACCTGAGTGATAATGCTCGAGAGTGATCAAAGTATCCAAGTCACAATGCATATAATACGATAATATTGTTAACATGTGATTCACCATTAACGCGGGTTTGATCCGGAGGTCGGGGAGGACAGAAGTGGTGTTTAGCCATTGTTAGTGAGAGAAACAAGATACACTAGAAAGGTGTGTGTTTATTCTAGTGAGAGAAAGAAAAGAAAGAAGTAACAGTCCTCACCCCTCCATGGAAGTATGGAGGGGTATATATAGCCTGGGACTTGAACTACTTACATGTGACAATATTAGTCCCTGCAAGTCCCGACTATATAAACTATTGTAATTAGGTTTTCAAACTATGGTTTTCTTTATTCAAAATAAATACCAAATCACCATATTACCCATTAATCCGGTACCATTCAACATCAATTGGTCCTTCTAATTTCATTCTATAGGTCTCGTTGCACATACATGGTCTCAATATATAACATGTCATCCTAATCACGAAATCGTTCATTTAACTAAACTCCATCATTTCGTTAAAATACTTCCACCTTTGGCCCATTCAGCAGCTGTTAACCCGGTCCAAATATTAAAAACCTAGGGATAAATAAGACTTAGACCTCATAATAAGGAAACCTAATCTCATTCTATCAGCCGTTATCCAAGTTCTCTCCCATTTCTTTATTGATACACCAAAATCATTAAACAACCAATCTATAGATCATCACTCTCATCTTCGACAACCAATTTAATTAACGAAAAAGTTGATCAATCTCATATCTTTCAATACTAATCACACAAATCGTATTCGAAAGACATTCCCAAATCTTCCTCGAATGATATATTAACTTATGAAGCTCGAATCCAGAAAGAATACTATGGTCGGGGAGGATAGAAGTGGTGTATAGCCATTGTTAGTGAGTGAAACAATATAAACTAGAAAGGTGTGTGTTTATTCTAGTAAGAGAAAGAAAAGAAATAAGTGATAATCCTCACCCCTCCATGGAAGTATGGAGGGGTGTATATAGCTCGGGACTTGAACTACTTACATGTGACAATATTAGTCCCTGCAAGTCCCGGCTATGTAAACTATTGTAATTTCGTTAGTCGCTCACATTTTAAGGCTAACAAATACCTAAGTAAATGAGTACGTCTTAGTCTATAGATAAATATATCCTACTCAAACAATTGTTTATTCGTTCTCGTTTTAATGAGTCATAGTGTTTTATTTAGTTAAAAATACTGTTATGATTAAATACATGCACTAGGTCCCATTAATGTCCATATGTATACTTGATGGTTATTTTAGGAAATATTATACATAGTTGTAGTAAACATAAATTATTAATTTTATTTAATAATTTATTCAGTTTATAATTAAGTAATTTATTTGCTTAATAATTTATTAGGTCAAAAATACATAATTTATTTACTTCTCAAAATAATTCAAAGGTTTTCAAATTGTGCTCAAAATTCCTTGTGTATTTATTAAATTAGTTTTAGATATTTATCAAATTTACCCAAAAAGTCTCCAGTCATTTATTAGATTTCGGCTTATTTTTATTTTAACTCTAAGTTTCTTTAATTGACACTTTTGGCGCTAATAATATTTCCTCTTTATTATATTTTTGGCTTATTTTAATTTGGTCCAAGGGTTTTACAAATTCACAATTTTAGCCCGAATGGTCTCCTCTTTATTATTAATTTTAGTATTTGTACTTATAGTCCCTCCTCTTTGGTCACGTGTCATTATGTTTACGAAAAGTATCCTTAATTTATTTAGGGTTTGTTTTAGTTTTCATAAATGGCAAAACTAGTCCCTTAGGTTTATAGATGTTTATTATTTGCACGAAGAGATTCTTATTGTTTACCCTTGTGTTTTGATAATTACAATTCTAGTCCTCCCATTTTTAGTGGAACAATTATGGCCCGAATAGTTTTATTATTTCAATCCTTTAAGTTTCCTTAGTTCCAAAATGACCCCTAAAGGTCTCGGCTTATTATCAAACCTACCCTAGGGTTTGTAATTATTCTATGAAGTGACAAAATAGTCCCTAGGCCCATTAGTGTTTTTAGTGTCCAAATATATGGTTATAAATGTTACTAAGCACCTTCATAATCCTTTGAGAGTTTATAGCTTATTTTGAGAAGTCACTAAAATAAGCTGAGGCTTATTATTTTTCATGTGGGCTTGTTAAATGTGTTATTAAGTCCATGAGTGTTTAAGTGTAGCCACAATGTACTTCGTGTAGCACCAAGGCGAAAACTAGGGTTACCCTTATTCATGCATACATTACCATAACATGCTCACGTTTGGTTTCAAGTTACTAGTTGTTCACGTAGGTTTAAAGATCATACGAGACCTAGTCATCAAGTTTCTTGTTAGCACACTTGTGTTATATGTTTAGATTTTAGGTTGCATGAACTTAGATGAGGTTTTAGTATGCATACGTTTAGTTTCATAGTTCATCATTAGGTGACGTTAGTCTAATAAAGTAAACGAGCTATGAGTAACAAGCACTTACGAATGGTCCTTAGCACTATGCTATGTTCCAAGAGTAAGGAGGATGTAAGAAAGCTTGTGATCATCAAACCGTCGTCCTTGTGGTTACTTATGATCTTTCCTTGCATCTTTTTAGCCGAGAGCTAGTGGATTCAAGGTGGTGATGGTGTTTTCTTGGTGTAGCTCACGGTAAGGAGAGAAGAAAAGAGTCAGGTGTGTTTGAGTTTGTGTGTGCGTATAAGTTCAAAGTTACCTAGCTTATATTAGTGTCCCAAGGGCCAGGGTGGTATTTGGTTTAGTTAAAACACTCCCATGGTTTAAGTTTCTAGCCGAGTATAAGTTTTAATTAGGCAATGTTTGTACACTTTGTTTGATTAGGAGACTTTGGAAATTATGATAGTATTAAGGTATATGGGTGTGTCATTTGTATGAGTTGTGGGGAACAAAAGTACCAAGGTTTAACTATAAGAAGGATGTACACTATTAGCAAGTGGTTAGGGATACATACACAAGGCCTTGATCCGAGTTTCTATGCTTAGGGTGTGATGTGCTTGCAAGTTGTGAAAGGAGAAGAATGTACATGATCTTAGAACTAGATCTCTAGTCGGGGAAACCTTATGTTGCGACGTGTATTGGTTCCAACCAAAAGGAGTTGAATCTTGTGGGATTTGTTGCTAGTGACCAATGGTTAAGGACTCCACAAAGGATCCAATGCATTTGTTTGCTAGTTCTTTTCATAGTTAGCCTTGTTTAAGTTATTGTAGTTGTAGTTATAAGAACATATGATATTTTATTAGGTTTAAATGATTCGTCTAGTATGATATTTTAGGTATTAGGGTGTCGAATGATACATGTTTGGTGATATTGAGTCAATATATTGCAAGTCTTGATAATTTGTTTAAGTGTCTCTCAATCAAATAATATATAATTATATCCTAGTTCGTCCTGGTACGTAATAACTTAGGGTAGTCATTAAATATTATACACATGATAATAATAATGATCAAGCTCTAAGTTTCATGTCTGGAGACATTAAAATGAATAAAAGTGGTAATTCCAAAGTTAAACAGTTAAATTCTACGTAAGATACATAAATATTTAATATGTACTGAGATATGATTACTCTTGCAAAGGGTGGTAAAGTAAAATATAAGGATATGGGATAATTAGTAATGAACTAATGACGTGTTAAAGAGATAAAAAATCAGAAATATTACAATATGTACCTGTTATGAAAGCTTTGTCCTCAAAGCTTAGAATGAAGTCGTTTATTCAGTGAACAAGTGAGGATACTTCTCCTTGAACGAGTCTTCTCGTTCTCATGTGAACTCAGGTCATCTCTTAGAGTTCCGTCGTACTTTGACTAACGATATACGACTGTGTTTTAATTTCTTGACTTCTCTTTCCATGATCTCTGCAGGTTCTTCTAAGAATTGGAGAGTATCATCAAAATGAACTCCCTCTAATGACATGGCTAGAGGTTCTTCATCATAGCATTTCTTTAGGTTCGACATGTGGAAAGTAGGGTGTACGCGGCTCAATTGTTTAGTATGCCACTTCCCCAATCATTGTTATCACCTTGAAAGGTCCGACATAAAGTGGGTCCAGTTTCCCGCGTTTACCAAAATGCACAACTCCCTTCCAGGGTGATACCTTGAGCATCACGCGATCCCCTACTTCAAACTCCATGGGTTTACGTTTCAGATCTGCGTAACTTTTTTGTCTATTACGTGCAGCCTGCATCCTTTGCTTAACTTGGAAGATCTTTTCTACGGTTTCTTGGATCAAATCAGGGCGAGTAAGTAGATATTCCTCCTCTACTACCCAACACACGGATGATCGGCATTTATGACCATAGAGTGCCTCATAATGTGTAGCCTTTATGCTAGCAAGATAACTGTTATTATAAGAGAATTTGGCTAGTGGCAAGTGCTTCACCCATCCTTTTCTAAAATCAATAACACATGCTCGGAGCATATCTTCTAAGGTCTGGACTGTTTTTTCACTTTGCCCATCAGTTTGAGGATGATAGGAAGTGCTCATGTCCTAGTTTGTTCCCAAGGACTTTTGGAATGCCTTCTAGAAGTTTGGCGTGAAACGTCCGTCTCGATCACAAATGATTGAAACATGTATTTCATGTCTTGTAACAACTTCCTTGAGGTATAGTAGTGCTAGTCTATCTAAGGAATCGTTTTCTCTTATTGGTAAAAAGTGAGCTGACTTAGTGGGTCTGTCCACGATTACCCATATAGTATCATACCCTTCTGCAGATGGTGAAAGTTTGGTAATGAAGTCCGTGGTGATACTATCCCATTTCCACTGTGGTATCTTAGGTTGCATATTAAGCCTGATGGCCTTTGGTGCTCTACCTTGACTTTCGAGCAAGTCATACATCTTTTGACATATATTTTATGTCTACCTTCATGTTCGGCCACCAATATAGTTTCTTCACATCTAAGTACATCTTATCAGATCCTGGGTGGATTGAATATTTGGATTTATGAGACTCATGCATGATCATATGTCTCAAGTCGTCATAAATAGGTATCCAACTTCTTCCATTTAGGCATAGTGTTCCATCAGATATGGGTTCTAGCTTTTCCTTTTCAAGATCCGTCCTTAGCATGCCTTCGACGTCTTCTTTTTCTAGGTTCTCTGGCTTTTAGGCCTCAATTTGGGCTTCTAAGATTTGCCTTGGTAAGTCCAAATTAATCTTAATGACTAAAGATCGTACTCTTAGTGGAGTTTCTCTTTCCTTTCGACTTAAGGCGTCTGTTACTACGTTTGCTTTGCCTGGATGATACTTGATTTCACAATCGTAATCACTTAGCAATTCTATCCAACAATGTTGTCTCATGTTTAGTTCCTTCTGGTCAAGTATGTGATGCAAACTCTTGTGGTCGGTGAACACAGTGTACTTGGTTCCGTAAAGGTAATGCCTTCAGATTTTCAAGGAAAACAATACTGAGCCAAGATCTAGGTTGTGTGTAGTGTAATTCTTCTCGTGATTCTTCAGTTGTCATGAGACGTAAGCTATCACTTTTTTTCTCTGCATTGTACAACACCTAATCATTTATGTGAATCATTACAGTACATAACAAATTCATCATTGCCTTTAGGTAAGGCTAGTATAGGTGCACTGCATAATTTCTGTTTGATCAACTGAACTGTTGTTTCTTCTTTTTCTCCCCAATCAAACTTTACTGCTTTCTGAGTTAGCTTGGTCATAGGTTTAGCTATCTTAGAGAAGCCTTCTATGAATTGTCGGTAATATGCGGCAAGACCTAAGAATTGACGAACCTCTTTCGGTGATTTTGGAGATGCCCAATCCTTGACAGATTCGACTTTAGTTGGATCTACATGAATTCCCTCACTGTCAATAACATGACCATGAAATTGAACTTTGGAGATCCAAAATTCACATTTAGAGAATTTCGCTTATAACTTCTCTTCCTTGAGTAGCTTTAATGTTTTGGCGAGGTGTTCTCTATGCTCTTCCTGGTTCTTAGAGTAAACCAAAATTTCATCGATAAAGACAATCACAAATTTCTCCAGGTGTGGTTTGCACACACTATTCATGAGGTCTATTAATACAGCTGGCGCAATAGTCAAAACAAATGGCATAACTTGGAATTCGTAATGTCCGTATCGGGTTCTAAAATTTGTCTTTGGTATATCTTCGTCTTTTACTCTCAGCTGATGGTATCCTGATCATAGGTTTATTTTGGAATAGACGCTTGACCCTTGAAATTGGTCAAACAGGTCATCGATTCTAGGAAGTGGATACCGGTTCTTCACAGTCAATTTGTTTAGTTCTCTATAATCGATGCACATACGAAATGAACCGTCTTTCTTTTTTACAAACGAGACTGGGGCTCCCCAAGGTGAGGAACTAGGTCTTATGAAACCCTTGTCAGGAAATTCTTTTAATTGTTCGGACAGTTCCTTTATTTATGATGGTGCTAATCGATAAGGTGCCTTTGCCACAAGTGCAGCGCTGGGAACCAAATCTATTCGAAATTCTACCTGTCGAACTGGTGGTATACGTCGCAGTTCTTCTAGAAATACTTTTGGAAAATCCCGCACTATCGGCACATCTTCAATATGTTTCTTCTCGGTTTCGTCTTCTTCATCATTCTTGGAAATTTGTGCTAAGAAGATAAGACATCCTTTCAGCATATACTTTTGAGTATTCGTATAGAAAATGATGTTTAATCGGGTATGAGAATTTGCCTGGCTTCCGTCCCCTCTTATTATCAAGGTTTCGTTGCCCCATGGAATACGAACTAGTTTCTAATCACATACGATCACTGCGTGATATTTTGATAACCATTCCATACCAATGATAGCATCAAAACCCCCAAGGGTTACTGGCATTAGGTCGATGTTGAACGGATGGTTCAAGAGATTTAGCATACAACCTCTTACAATAGTGTTAACCCCTATTACTTTTCCATCGGCTAATTCTACACTATAACCATGGTCTAGTGTGGTTTGGATTACATCAATTAAGCTACTGAACTCGTTTGATATGAAACTTCTATTGGCACCGGTATCGAATAAGATAAAAGCATAGCGGTTATTTAGAAGAAACGTACCCGTGACAACGTTGGAATCTGGCTGTTTTCCAGCATTTCCCACGGCTTACAATCTGGTTGGGTCTCCGTGACTGCCTCCTTTGCGTTGGCTTTTGTTTTTGCACTTTGGGCAAATTTTCTTTGTATACCCAGGAGCTCCGCATCCAAAGCAGTGGACTTCCTTTCACCCCATAGTACTTAATCCAGCATAATTCCCGTTACCTCGAACATTACCTCGACCGCTTCCATGCCCACGGGGTCCGTTTCCACCCCCTCGGTTGTGGTAACTGGGTCCACTATAAGTGATAGCATTGCTCTTGTAGTATTTGGAGATATGTCCAACTTGTCCACAAGTGTGGCATGTTTTGCATGGACCGTCGTGATGATAATTACATTTGGAGCATAGAGGTCTGTTACCTTCGTACTACCTGCTAACATGAGTAGTGGAAACATAGGCCAACATAGGTATGTCTTGGAGTCTGTCTTTTGGGTGGATGCTGCTGGTGGTGGCTTCAGAAGTTTTCGTCAGCCTTTCTCTTGTTCTCGGTCTGTCTTTCCGTGATGGTATGGATTCTTTTAACCATTAGTTCCGTAGCAAACCCAATAGCGCCCTCAACAGTAGTGGGACGAGACGTGAGTACACTATCGTGAATGGCATCGGGAAAACCCTCAACATACTTCTCAATCTTTTCCTTCACTTATGGGAACATCCGAACACACATCGGGGATAGTTCCTGAAATCTTTGGCTGTATGCCAAAATATCAGTGCCCTTGCACTTCAGTTCCCACAGCTCGATCTCCAACTTCTTCATTTCTCCTTTTGGACAGTATTTCTCAGTCAATCTGTTTTTCAGTCTGGCCCATGTGATGACATAGGCATTGTTATGTCCTAAAGTAGCTATCACTGAGTTCCACCAAGTCAAAGCATGCTCCAAGAAGGTGTAAGTAGCATACTTGACACGGTTTTCATCCACACAATTACTGATACGGAATACCGTCTCCAGCCTTTCAAACCATTGCATCAATTTTATTGCTCCCTCCTTGCCCTTGAAGTATAACAGCTTACATTTCAAAAATTCTGAATAAGAACAACCCCTGGTTGTTCTGTCAGTTCTCCTTTCGTTAGAATCATGACTGTCATCATGATTTTGTCCACGGTTGGCATCTCGTGCGGCCATGGCATTGGCAATGCCTTGTCAACAAGTGACTGAATCTGGGCAGGAGTAATGTTGGTAGCTGTGTCCGTAGGATTGGCTCGCGTGACTCTAGGTCGTGCCATTTCTGAACACATATAGGATGAATAATGGAAATAATTAATTGGTTAGCACAGAATATTAGTATTAGATACAAGAGGTCTACATCAAAGAGAATAAAAATAATATGATCAATCACGATTTCATAATAACAAGCCATACACGTGCTAGAATCAAAAGTACAAATGATCACGAGTCAAATACGACAGATATGGTACAAATAGTCTAGATCATGAGTGTTGGGATACAACCCAAAATGTTTTTCATGAAAAGTCAAAAGCCTAACAAAGGTAAAAGATGACTAAGAACTGCTGTCAGCCTCTGGCATATCTGGCACTACAGCATACTTGTGTGTCTGCCTAGCCTATTGTAGCTTAATCATAGTATGGCGTGTCTCTCGTAATAGCCTCAGAGTCTGGTACAACTGCTCGCGACGAGTCCGATCAGCCCTCCTCAGCGCATCAATCTCGGATATGCACGCCTGGTTCCGCATATCCTGTAGGTCTTGTTGAGCTTGCATCAATGCACCCTGTGTGTGTAGCTGAGCCTGTGCATCATATAATTGTCCCTCTACCATGAACACTCTCTCCCTCTGTGTCATCATCTCCCCATATAGCCACTGAATAATACCCACAGTATGGGTCCAAGCATCCTTGGCGGCCTGCGCCTCCCCCTCCATCAACCAAGATAGCATATCATCCCGCTGATGCAACTACGAGCGCCCAACTTGAGGAGTCTCTAGCATAACAAAGATATCTGTTGAATCTTGCTCGTGATGCCCGGGCATAGCAGTGACCTCAGTGTGAATCTCCTCCTCAGTGGTAGATCTGGCTCGAGAGCTCTCACCTACCTTCATAGTGGAGTCAGGAAAGCAGTTGCACTTCCTCTTGCGAGGATGTGCACTGTCCTCAGGTAGTACACTGAGTGACAGTAGGGCTGATGGTATTGAGGACTGTGCTACTGAAGGATTCCCTTCTCCCCCTTACCCAGTTGGGGAACTAGGTCCAGTCGATTGCGTAGCAACCATAGAATTAGTAGGGGTAATGAGCTCCTCCTCATGGTCATCTCCAAACTCAGAGTCTGAAGGTAGACATGCTAGAACTGTAGTAGGTGATGCTAACAGAATGGTTGTTGTTCCTCCATAAGGGGGAACAGTACCTGTAGTGGCAGGAATAAGAACCTCACTAGTAAGGGCAGATGAAGTAAAAAAGGGAACTAGTAGTCATAGTAATTATCTGAAAATAAATAAGTTTTGGTAAGTGTTGGTGTTTACTTCGTCCCAACCAGGGTAAGATAATCAAAACCTAGCTACGTACCAAAACAATGGTTACCGGATATCACTTGGAATCGTGTAATCACTTTCCAAAGTAAATTATTCGACCCTAATGCCTGGGTATCACGAATACCTACTTGGGATACGACCAAATGCAGTTAGTGCTTTAGGCACAAATCTCTAACCCTTTCGTTGCTATGTGTTTCTTGTTCCTATCTGTCTTTCATGCAAGTTATGATCACCTATTTATAGGTGTAGTACTCAAACTGTAACTCCCAATTTCAATAGTTTTAGTTAAACATGTATAATATTGCTTTTAAATTATTAGATAAGTCTTTCCATTAGTATCTATAAATAAAAAGGACTCGGAATGCAAATAGTTAATAGAAAGGATTAACTATGCAAAAGATTTCATGGCAGGGACTAACGGTGCAAATTTCACCTTTATGGAATGTAATTACATGATTAACCTTATGTCTAGATAAGTCAAAACTCCAGAAATCTGATCATAACACACGTGTTATGCTATGTGATTGCCTAGAAAGAATGGAGGGAAAAGTAAGAATGCTTAAACATGAAGAAATCATTGATATGATGATTTGAGGCGATTTTGATGATAGACTACGATTGTTACAAGATGTATTAAACTTACTTATCAAGTCCCAAATCTAGGTATATGGTAATACAAGTTTATGTTTCATGATTATGATTATGGTAGAAATTTGAGGATTTTGATGTTAAAGCATGTAAAAGGTAATTTTAGTTAGTCAATGATGTTAGGGACCTGTTTTATGATCAAAGGGATTAGCATGTTTTTGTGATAAAGTGATTATGTTACAGAAAGTATGAAGTTATTGGCTAGAAACCATTAGTAGTTTATGCATATGATGACAATAAGATTAATTTATAGTTTGTAAAGGGGTGTTTGCACAAGGCCATATTAATGAATTAAGATATGATTCATGTGTTCATAATGTTAAAAATAATCCTAAACATGTATAGCAAGCTGAGTTGTGATTATAGAGGTGATAGACATTGGTTCAGGTCGAGTTTTGGTCGTTTTGGTTAAGTACAAAAACGAAACAGCATGTTATGCAGAAATTTGTATCACCTTTGAAAATTCGTAGAAAATCAACCGTAACTCGGTTGGAGGTGTGCCATACATTTTCGGAAAGGCAAACGAGTCTACTTTCTAATGAAATTGGTTTCAAGCCTTAAGTCCATGTTTAAGTGTGACAGATCTGCAATTTACAGCAGACTGTCTGAAAATCAGCAAACACCTCTTTTGCATAATGTTAGTGATAATGATATAAGTTATATGTAAGGATGTTATAGCAGGTTCTATAGACCAAATAATGATATCTTTATACATTTAGGTGATCTCCTAAGTCCATGAATGTCCGAGGAGTGCCCAAGCCAACCGAAGTGAGTAACGGTTTAATTAAGCTCCGTATATAGAAGCAATTCATGTTTAGTTCAAGGTGCTAGTAAATTAAGGGTGTTTGAAATGTAGTATAATGCAGTTCGTTTTCTCAGTTCTTAACTAATAGAAAGTCCAACCAATATCGGATTTATAATTGTTCTTGGTTGTTAAAGCTTGCTTGGTAATCTATGCTAATTCAAACAACACTATTTAAAAATGAAAAATATTAAACTACTTATACGTAAAACATATTGCAAATACCAATTTTTTATTCAAACAAAATTCAATTAACAAAATATAAAACTAGAAGGACTGAAAATGTAATTTCTATGAAAGTTAAATGCTCAAAATGTAAATTCTACAACTATAGGGACTAATAATGCAAAACAGTAAACTAAAAGGATCAACAATGCAAAAACTATAACAAACTAACTAAAAATGTAACTAACCAACAAGTTACTAACTGAATTCTAACAAATTGCAAAGTCCAGGGACTAAACTATAGCAAACCCTAAAAACATGGTAATTAGGCCAAAATTAAACGCTGACAGAATCATAAGGACCAAAGTGCAATTAAGAAAAGTTTTTAACTAAAAACGGGCTACAAGAAACAATAAGCTCGTTTGAGCTTATTACTCAACCAAAATCAGTGAAACAACTTGCAAAAGACTTCAAATTCAATTTTAGCTACGTGTGTTCAAGGAATTAAGCTAAAGATCAAAAATAAGCAAAAGAGTACTTATTAATAAGCTCAAAATAAGCTACAGCCAAATTTAGTCAACCACAACTTGATCTTTCTCTTGAAATTGATTAAGCAATTGATTTTAAGATTGGGAAATCAAACCAGAACCTTTTTCATCAAGAAATGAGCTAGAAATCTGAAATAAGCTCAAAAGAGCTTATGTTGACCAAGTTTGACCGGATTTTTGGAAAAAGCTCAAATCTTCAAAAATCAATATTCAACACTTACTAACTAGTTTTGTGAAAGAAAATCATGACTTTTATGAAGTAGATTTGTAGATATGAGAAAACAGTAACCACTTTGTCTCAGAGAATGAGCTTTGCTCAGACTTTGACCAAAAAGCTATTTTCTGGCTTAATTCCTAATACTGTAGAATTTCCTTTTAGAAACTAAAACTTAATGATATAAGCTAAGTCTGGAAACAAGTTTGGTTAAATTTCATCAAAGATTGAATGAGAAATAAGCAAATGAAAAAGGCAAGTTCTTAAAACCAAAGCTGAATAAAGGCTAACCCAAACAATTTTAGTGCCAATTGCCTGTTTGACTTTATATTTGACTTGTAAAAGACCTAAATCCACTTGTTATCAACTAAGGACTGGAAATGAACTCTACAACACCAATTCTCAACACTTGACAACTACTTATGATCTATTCCCAAACACACCTTTAACTGCTTCTAACAAGATTTTACAAAGGCTTATTAAGTAATGAATTATACTGATTCAAAAGCTATAGCAAACTAGATTCAATAGACTAAATGAAAGGTTTAAGAACTAGATGCAGTCAATTATCACAACAAGAACTACAATAATGGTGCAAGGCTAAAAATGACTGAAATGATGCAAGTAACTAGAACAAAATCCAAATCCAAAACACAAGTATGCAAGATTAAGCTACAAACACACTAAGATCAATCAAACTTCAACTAATATCAAGTAAAACATGCAGCCATCAGAATTAAACTAGGAAGATAAAGCATGGCAGTTGACTGTTTAGAGGAACAAAAACAAGAACTATAGAACCTAATGTAGAAATCCTTTGGGAAGAAGAGGAGCGCTGAGCTCTCTTGCCCTAGTGATAACCACCACCTATCACTAGTATTCAACTAGAATCAACCATCAAACAGCTACAAATCGTCTGGAATCAATCAAACTGCTTGAAATCTTCAAATGAACAATGGAATGAACAAATTCTGATCAAACAGCTAACAATCTTCACAAATGTCAGTTATGATCAATGGTTGATCATAACAAACATTCAACAGCAACAATAACACTCAACAGCAGCAAGATCAAACTGGAATATAAAGAACAGAATTTGGCGGGAAAAAGGAATTTGAATTTTATTGAAGGAAATCAGTTACAAAGTTTGTTACAAGCTATCAACTAACTAACTGACTCAAGAGTTTGTCAGACTCTTGAGTAGTTAGGGGAAAAGTGAGGGAAAAAGGAAAGGAAAGTAAGAACTATGTGTTTTACAAAATTAGGCTACCATCTACAAATGAAGACTAGTCTAGGTATTTATAGGCAAGAAGGGAGAGTTTGTTGGAGTTGGTGACGTGTCAGGGCCAATCTCTGAGCTCCACGTGGCAAATTCTGCATTTAGCACTTTGAAGGTATGAACAATGATTTGGGGGTTTTTGATTGGATGAGTGATTTGTTAATTGGTTTACACCGTTGAACTCGTCTCTCAAAATTGAGCAATATTGGTGTTTTAATCTTTCCATGAAATTGAGTGTAGAAGAAACCCGATCCTGGCAAATTTTTACTTTGAAGAAGAAAACACGTGTCGCTTTCTGGTTGGCTTAAAACATGTCACATGGATTAAAACTGTTTAGATTTGGTGTAATAAATGTGGCGGCAGTAGTGGGTATTAAATGAGATGAAGTGGCAATCCATGTGAGGTAATATCTCTCTTCCCATTGGCTGCTTTTCTTGTCACATGGATTAAGCTTGCATATCTTTCCAAAGTTGGCAAAACAAGTCCTTGTACTTGGCAGATTCTTGTTTCAAGCTAGGATCTTCATTTCTTTGACATTTTTGGTCCTTTAACTTCCATAACTTGTACAAAATGGTCCTTTGACTGAGTTGACTTGATAGTTGACCAGGTTTGACTTGAATCTTGACTTTTACAATATTTCACTTCTAGTCCTTCAACTTTCATAACTTGTCAAGATAGGTCCTTATACTTCAAAGTCTTGTCACTTTTGATCCTCTTTTGTCTTTTTCATCCATTTGAGCTTGAATTTTCCTTGTTTGCTTGAAAATGTATCTTCTTACCTACAAAAGTGTACACAAACACAAACATACCACATAATACTGTTTTTGCCAAATAATTTGGTATTTTGCTTCATGTTTTAGGGTTATTTGTTGATAAAAGGATATGAGTTTAAGCTCATATCAAATTCCCCTACACTTGAGCATTGTCATGTCCTCATGCAATATTATATTTCAAGGCTTAAAAATTTACATTTCCCTCATAATTAAT
Organism: Glebionis coronaria; assembly: GCA_025667525.1. Lineage (NCBI taxonomy): Eukaryota > Viridiplantae > Streptophyta > Magnoliopsida > Asterales > Asteraceae > Glebionis > Glebionis coronaria. The sequence goes on from CM046876.1 coordinate 574,692,391, forward strand.
CCACCTTGGCCATATGAGATGCATCTATGCTACTCTAAACTAGATGATGCATGATTTGACTTTTAATAATGCAATGAATCAAAATACAATTCTTTCTATATCTTTTTGATTTTTTTCTTGAAATGGTTTTGATGGAAATAACTCATAAAGAATTCGATGACTTGGATTAGGGCTTGGATACCATGAACATTTATCACCCTCAAGTTTCACTTTCCCCATACCAAGCTTATAAATGGAATCATTGCATACACAAGTAAAAAGTGCATCAACTTATTCATGTCAATTAAATGTGGAACCGGTTATTATTTGAGCAAATTGCTTGTGGGCAAATTTGTCATTATTCAAGTGTGAAATATAAGAAGTGTAAAATCCAAAAATAAGGAAGCACGGTTTTAATCCTAAGTAATCTTCTCATCCATTACTTGAAAAACCGCTCACAATTAATACAAGTCCGTATTAAGAGTAATAAGTCATTCGCCTTATGTGTAAAATCCTCATGTCATGCTTTCATAAGTAACTACACACTCGCTAAGGAAAGAAAAATAAAACTCACGCAATAATTTACATCCGCATCTTTTTGAGATTTTGGATCTTCAACCCCCCAACCCGTCAAGGTAATATTGGATTGGAGCAATCTATTGAATCCCCGCAACCCGTCAAGGTAATATTGGAACTCAATAGTCACTATAATTAACACCACACTGCCCCTCTTGGGAGTCTTGCATTATTTTTTTTTTCTTTTTCTTTTTTTTTCTAGCCACTCATTTTTTTTCATAAGCCGCTCTTATTTTTCTTTATTCCTCACCAAGAAATTTGCAAAGAAGAAAAAGAAAAACACCCGCTAAATATGGAGCATGACATAAGTCTAGTACACATAAAACGTGCTAACTTAGAATCTTAAGACGTACTCATATCAACCATAAATGATTAGCCAAAAATGCATAAGAGATTACGAACCAATTAAAACCGTACTTGATTATTTATTAACAATTATATACATGCGAAGAAAATAGAGGTAAAGAAGAGAAGGGTTTAGCCACAAGTAATTGCCATGAAGTCTATCTAGCCCTTTTACACTTGCTTCAACTCTATCATTTCCCATTCTCCACAAATTTAAAATTTCAAAGAATGAAATTGGTGGAAGCTTAGCCTAATAGACCAATGAAGGACTACATGGTTAAGGATACTAGCTAGAGAGTGCTAAAATAAGCAAACTCGGGTTGAGTCAAAATATCCATGGCGGGCCTAATATGTCAAAGAAGTCTAAATTTGTTAAAACCATGTTTTATTATATTTTTCTCTTATATATTTTTGATGAAAAATAAAAGAAGAAATATATACAATGCAAAGGTGTTATGCAAATAAAAAAAAATAATTGATGCAAAAAATTATGTATGCATATTTTTGGTGGTCAAAGTAGATCAAAAATTTGAAAAATGTTGAAAATTCAATTTTCCAAGTTATCATGCAAGACAATGACAAGTTCTAGGTAAGGTCACTTCGATAGAAGACCCCCCTACACTTAAGCTAAACATTGTCCTCAATGTTTAAGAGCATGGAAGTATAAAAACTTCCCCTACACTTATGACAATGAATAGACTTTGCTTAACCCAAGTTAAGGAAAGGACAACTATTAGTGAAATCATGTTTAAGCACAAGGTGTCAATGAAAATTCACTAAAGTAACGAACTGAACCGGATACAAGGGCCTCCTCCATAAGCTCCAAGGCATGAAATGAGTGAGCAACCCTACAAACAATCAAGAAGACAAAAGAAGGTCTCCCCTACACTTATCTCCAAGTCTATGCCTTTATTTCTAACCTACAACACTCTAAACCTAGTTATACGATGCTTGAGTTAATGAGTCTCTAGCTCGACTCGTCCCTCAATGAATTAATTCATGGGAAAAATGGGGACCTCTTGGACCATTTCAACGGAAATGTCCTCCCCAAAGTAATGTTTAACACGGTGACCATTCACTTTAAAATTTGGACCATCGGGTTGGGACAACTCAAGAGTTCCATATGGAAACACTTGAGCAATAGTGAATGGACCGGACCATCTCGACTTAAGCTTGCCCGCAAAAAGCTTCAATCTTGAGTTAAAGAGGAGAACCGGCTCTCCAACTTTGAACTCACGATTCTTGATCTTAGCATCATGCAATTTCTTAGTCTTTTCCTTGTAAAGCAAAGAATTCTCATAGGCATTGGCTCTCAACTCATCCATCTCATTGATTTGATCTTTCCTATGTGAACCGGCTTGGTTTAAATCAAAGTTAGCCCACTTGAGAGCCCAAGATGCCTTATGTTCTAACTCAAATGGGAGGTGGCACGCTTTTCCATAGACAAGCCTATAAGGAGTACAACCAATTGGTGTTTTAAAAGCCGTCCGAAACGCCCACAAAGCATCATCAAGCTTATCCGACCAAGAAGCTCTATGCTCTCCCACCGTTCTTTCTAAAATCCTCTTTAAACCACGATTTGTGACCTCAGTTTGACCATTTGTTTGAGGGTGATACGCGGTAGAAAGTCTATGATTCACTCCATATTTCTTCATAACTCTCGTGAATTGATCATTACAAAAGTGCGTACCACGATCACTTATGATGGCCCGAGGTACACCAAATCTAGCAAACAATTGTTTCAAGAACTTTACAACCACTCTAGCATCATTAGTAGGTAAGGCTTTAGCCTCCACCCACTTGGAGACATAATCCACCGCCACAAGTATATACTTGTTTCCCTTAGAGGATGGGAAAGGTCCCATGAAATCTATTCCCCATACATCAAATATCTCACACTCTTGGATAAAATTTTGTGGCATCTCATCACGTTGTGTAATTTTTCCTTGTCTTTGACAAACATCACAAAATTTCACCATCTCTTGGGCATCCTTGTAAATGGAAGGCCAATAGTAACCCGAATCAAAGACTTTCTTGGCGGTGTAGTTAGGCCCAAAATGTCCACCCGTAGGTCCTTTATGACATGCCTCTAAGATCTTAAATGCCTCGGGCCCATCTACACACCGTCTAATGATTTGGTCCGCACATTGCCTAAAAAGATATGGATCATCCCAAAAGTAGTACTTAACTTCCTTAAGAAACTTTTTCTTTTGTTGATAAGTAAGACCCTCAATAAGCACATTGCCCACAAGATAGTTTGCTATATCCGCAAACCAAGGTGTGGCATCCTCTTGGGAAGAGATAGACATGAGCTCCTCTAGCGGAAAGGATTCATTGATTTCTTGATGTGGAAAATCTCCTTGAAAAGGATGCTCAAGTCTACTCAAATGATCCGCCGCTAAATTCTCGGCCCCTTTCTTATCACGAATCTCTATCTTAAACTCTTGAAGCAACAAAACCCATCTCAAAAGCCTAGGCTTAGCATCTTGTTTTGTCATAAGATACTTGAGAGCGGAGTGATCCGTATACACTATGGTCTTGGAAAGCACAAGATATGGTCTAAACTTCTCAAAAGCATATACTATAGCAAGCAACTCTTTTTCCGTGGTAGTGTAATGAAGTTGTGCACCGGTCATGGTTTTACTCGCATAGTGTATAGGTTGAAAATGCTTATTAACTCTTTGTCCTAAGACGGCCCCCACCGCATAATCACTAGCGTCACACATAAGCTCAAAAGGTAATTCCCAATTTGGAGAAACCAAAACGGGAGCCTTAGTCAATTTTTCCTTAAGGGTCTCAAAAGAGTCTAAACAAGCTTGATCAAAAATGAAAGGAGCCTCTTTCTCCAAGAGATGAGTCATCGGTCTAGCTATCTTAGAGAAATCTTGTATAAAGCGCCTATAAAATCCCGCATGACCTAAGAAACTCCTCACACCTTTAACCGAGGTGGGTGGGGGAAGCTTAGCAATCACATCAATTTTAGCTCGATCAACTTCTAATCCCTTATTGGATATCTTGTGTCCTAAAACAATCCCCTCTTTCACCATAAAGTGACATTTCTCCCAATTAAGCACCAAACGTGTTTCCTCACAACGCTTAAGCATTCTCTCAAGATTGGTGAGACATGAGCTAAAGGAGCTTCCAAAAACGGAAAAGTCATCCATAAAAACCTCCATGGTTTGCTCTATCATGTCATGGAAAATCGCCATCATGCACCTTTGAAACGTCCCCGGTGCATTACATAGGCCAAAAGGCATCCTCTTGTAAGCAAATGTACCGTAGGGACAAGTGAATGTGGTCTTTTCTTGATCCTTAGGGTCAATGGGTATTTGAAAATAACCCGAAAAACCATCAAGAAAACAATAGTACTCATTTCCCGCTAAGCGTTCAAGCATTTGATCCATAAAGGGAAGCGGGAAATGGTCTTTCCTAGTTGCCTCATTGAGTTTTCTATAATCAATGCAAACTCTCCAACCGGTTACAAGTCTCGTGGGAATAAGCTCATTATTCTCATTAGGCACCACGGTGATTCCTCCCTTCTTTGGAACACAATGAACCGGGCTAACCCATGGAGAGTCGGAAATGGGGTAAATCATACCCGCATCTAAGAGTTTAATCACTTCCTTCTTAATAACCTCATGAATTTTTGGGTTAACTCTCCTTTGGTTTTGAATGGCGGGTTTATAATCATCCTCCATAAGGATTTTGTGAGTACAAAAATGTGGATCAATTCCCCTTATGTCGGATATTTTCCATGCTAAGGCTTTCTTGTGTTTCTTAAGAACTTCAATAAGTTGCTCCTTCTCATCCTCTTTCAACTCTTTAGCAATAATCACCGGTAATTGGTCTTTTCCTTCTAAGAAAGCATATTCTAAGTGGGATGGAAGTTCCTTAAGTTCAATGGGAGGTGGACTCTCTATGGAAGGTTTTACTATGGAAGGTTCCTCAATGGTAATCTCTTGTGGAATAGGAGAAGGAATAGGGTCCTCATTGAGCAACTTTTGGATTGTAAGAATATCTTCTTCCCAATTAATGGAAGAATCATCATCACCAAGAAAGTTGGACTCAAATTCCTCCAAGAGAAAATCACTCTCTCCAAAAGGTGTTAAAGAGGGAGCAATTGAGGCCACGGTTTCAACATGTGGAATCTCATCACTAGCATTCTTACAAGCATCATGAAAGTGTTCATTACACACTTCATCTAGCACATCCACAATGTTAATAGTCTCACAAGGTCTAGACTCCTTAACCTCTTTTCTATCACAAACTTTCCCTAACTTAAACACCACTTTCTCATCCTCTACTCTCATAATTAATTCTCCTTCCGCCACATCTATCAAGGTACGACCCGTTCTCAAAAACGGTCTACCAACAATCAAAGGCACTCTAGGATCCATGTCATAATCGACCACTACAAAGTCGGCCGGAAAGGTAAACTTATCCACACCTACAAACACATCTTCCGCTATACCTACGGGGTGAGCTATGGTTCGGTTGGCTAGTTCAAGAGTTATCCTAGTGGGAGTGAGCTCGGGAAGAGATAGTTGTTTCCAAACCGATAAAGGCATGAGATTTATGCTCGCCCCTAAATCCGCCAAAGCCATGCAATTTTCAACACCGGGAAAATTACAAGGTATCAAGAAGCGCCCCGGATCTCCAAGTTTTGTTGGTAAGGTTTTAAGTAACACCGCGGAACAATTTTCATTAAGTGATGTGTTGGGCAAATCAACCAATTTTTCTTTGTTTGAGAGCAAATCCTTGAACATCTTAGCAAACTTTGGCATATAAGCAAGAGCTTCGGCAAAGGATATGTTGATATTGAGTTGCTTGAACATCCTTAAGAAATTGGAGACTTGGATGTCATCTTTGTTTTTTAACTTGTCCTTTTTCAACCTTGAAGGATATGGAAGAGTAGGTTTTGGTGTAGGTGGAATAGGTGTTGTGGTGGAAGATTTGTCTTTGTTAGCCTCTTCATTGGGAAGTGTGGAAGGTAAAGGAGAAGTATGAAGTGGTTGAGAAGGTGTGTTTGAGTGAATAGGAACACTTTGAGGAGGTGGAGTAGAAATAGAAGGCTTATCACAAGTAGGAGCACAAGTGGGTTGAACAAGAGTAGGTTTAGGAGGTGAAGGATCCTTTGTTGTTGTACCACTCCTTGTTGTAATAGCATTAACATTGGCCCTAGGGTTTGTTTGTGTATTGGAAGGTAAAGCCCCTTGTGGTCTTTGAGTTACCGCCATTAAAACCTTATTGAATTGGTCATTCATTTTCTTTTCTATAGCTTGGAATTTCCTTTCATTCTCTTGATTCATCTTTTGCAAAAGATCCATTGTGTTAAACTCTTGTGGCACATAACCTTGAAAACCGTGAGGTTGGAAAGGTAAAGGTTGGGAGTTAAATCCTTGATTTGGTGGATAAAAGGTATTTGCTTGAGGTTGAAATTGATTGGGTGCCTTGTAGTTATTTCCTTGGTATGGTTGTCTTTGCCCTTGATTCCTTGCTAAAATTTGAGGAGGATTTTGTGGAATTTGGGTGGGTGGTTGGGGTGGGAAGCCGGGTGGAGTAAGGTAATTTTGGGATTTGTAAGAAAGGTTATTTGGATTGATGTTAGGCTTGAAGTGTTCACGGTGTTCCTCTTGATAAGCATAGCATTCCCCTTGATACCCTTGCACCTTATCACATTGTTCATAAGAGTGGGGGCCTCCACAAGTAACACAAGAAATGGTGATGGCATTCACATTATTTGAGGAATTGTTCAATGTCACGCTCTTAAAATTTTGAAACATGTCTTGAGTCATTTCTTGTCCTTGTTTGACTGTTTGAAGGATCTCTTTAAGAATTTGGATTTCACAAGGAGTTTGAGAATTGTTTTGGATCACATGAACCTTTTCTTCAAATGGATTGTTTGTTTGAACCATTGCCTTAGTCTCAATAATGTTCAAAGCCTCGTGGTATGTCTTAAAAAGAATACTCCCTCCCGCGGAAGCATTTAGTGAATCTTGGTGGTGAGGTTTAAGGCCATTATAGAAGGTATTGATTTGGTTTAGATCATCCATTCCATGGTTAGGGCATCGCCTCAACAACTCACTATACTCTTCCCAAGCATCACTAAAGGATTGACTAGGTTTTTGTGTAAAGCCCATAATTAAATTCCTCAAAGCCATAGTCTTTTGTGGAGGAAAGAATTTGTTCAAAAACTTAGTGGTAAAATCGTCCCATGTGGTGATACTATCGGGTGGTTGGGTGTCTAACCAATGCTTAGCATTCCCATCTAAGGAAAATGACACTAACATCAATCTAATGACCTCATGTGGAACCCCATTATGCTTAATGGTATTGCAAAGTGAAAGGAATCTCTTAAGGTGAGCATGGGGATCCTCATTTTGTTTTCCCAAGAAAGGTGATGAAGAAACCATATTGATCATAGATGTATGTAGCTCAAATGTGTTAGCGGGAAAGTCGGGAATCTTAATGGCACTAACATATCCATGAATGTTGGATTGCATACGTTCATATAAAGTACGATTATCAATAGCCATGGCTTCTTGTGGTGGTGACAAAGCACGATTCTCGTGATCGGCTTGGTGGACGGTGGTGGTCTTACTCTTTCTCTTTTTCTTCCTTTTCGGAGGAAGAGGTTGTACACCAATCGGTATTTGTGCACGCCCGCGAGTGAGCATGCAACTCAATACGAGGAATGAGAGAGAAGCTCTCGTGTGACTTTGAAGAGAAATGGATTATCCTCTTCGAATTTCAATATTAAATATCCACAAGAAAATAACAATATATGTATTACTACTTTGGGTGCAAGACCCTCAATGAAGCCTTCCTTCTTAGAATACTCCCAAGTGAACGGGGGGTTAGGTGGCGCGAAGCACTTAAGTACCTATTGACCCTTAGATGGCATTTTATAGCACATCGCCTTTCTATTCACTTAAATGTTCGTATTCTTCGAATTGTTGCTTATTGAGAGTATTTATCTATTCTTGCTTTATTTTGTTTGATCGATACGCGTGTCAAGGACCGGAACGCCCCTCAACACGGTGTATTGCCTCGGCAATACTTATGGAAGATATGTAGATTGATTGTTCTTATACGTATACGTATTTACTTATAATAATATATGGAAAATATTTTTGTATTTATGAGTTTTTTTAAAAGAAAATACTATATGTACATAAAAACCGAGAGAATCCAATAATATATATTTTTGGGTGCAATCTCTTAGGAAAAAGATTGCTTTTTGGATTAATTTTTTTTTGGTCAATTCTTTAGGAAAAGAATTGTTTTGTTAATTTTTTAGTTTTTATATATTTTTATATTTTTGATTTTTTTATTTGTTTTTGATTTATGATACGTAAAAATAACGTTCACACAATGAACGGATCCCAAAAGCCAATGAAAACCGTCAATCGATAGTCTCTCGTGTAGTCAAAGAACCGGCAGCGGCGCCATTTGAAATGTAGTATAATGCAGTTCGTTTTCTCAGTTCTTAACTAATAGAAAGTCCAACCAATATCGGATTTATAATTGTTCTTGGTTGTTAAAGCTTGCTTGGTAATCTATGCTAATTCAAACAACACTATTTAAAAATGAAAAATATTAAACTACTTATACGTAAAACATATTGCAAATACCAATTTTTTATTCAAACAAAATTCAATTAACAAAATATAAAAATAGAAGGACTGAAAATGTAATTTCTATGAAAGTTAAATGCTCAAAATGTAAATTCTACAACTATAGGGACTAATAATGCAAAACAGTAAACTAAAAGGATCAACAATGCAAAAACTATAACAAACTAACTAAAAATGTAACTAACCAACAAGTTACTAACTGAATTCTAACAAATTGCAAAGTCCAGGGACTAAACTATAGCAAACCCTAAAAACATGGTAATTAGGCCAAAATTAAACGCTGACAGAACCTTAAGGACCAAAGTGCAATTAAGAAAAGTTTTCAACTAAAAACGGGCTACAAGAAACAATAAGCTCGTTTGAGCTTATTACTCAACCAAAATCAGTGAAACAACTTGCAAAAGACTTCAAATTCAATTTTAGCTACGTGTGTTCAAGGAATTAAGCTAAAGATCAAAAATAAGCAAAAGAGTACTTATTAATAAGCTCAAAATAAGCTACAGCCAAATTTAGTCAACCACAACTTGATCTTTCTCTTGAAATTGATTAAGCAATTGATTTTAAGATTGGGAAATCAAACCAGAACCTTTTTCATCAAGAAATGAGCTAGAAATCTGAAATAAGCTCAAAAGAGCTTATGTTGACCAAGTTTGACCGGATTTTTGGAAAAAGCTCAAATCTTCAAAAATCAATATTCAACACTTACTAACTAGTTTTGTGAAAGAAAATCATGACTTTTATGAAGTAGATTTGTAGATATGAGAAAACAGTAACCACTTTGTCTCAGAGAATGAGCTTTGCTCAGACTTTGACCAAAAAGCTATTTTCTGGCTTAATTCCTAATACTGTAGAATTTCCTTTTAGAAACTAAAACTTAATGATATAAGCTAAGTCTGGAAACAAGTTTGGTTAAATTTCATCAAAGATTGAATGAGAATAAGCAAATGAAAAAGGCAAGTTCTTAAAACCAAAGCTGAATAAAGGCTAACCCAAACAATTTTAGTGCCAATTGCCTGTTTGACTTTATATCTGACTTGTAAAAGACCTAAATCCACTTGTTATCAACTAAGGACTGGAAATGAACTCTACAACACCAATTCTCAACACTTGACAACTACTTATGATCTATTCCCAAACACACCTTTAACTGCTTCTAACAAGATTTTACAAAGGCTTATTAAGTAATGAATTATACTGATTCAAAAGCTATAGCAAACTAGATTCAATAGACTAAATGAAAGGTTTAAGAACTAGATGCAGTCAATTATCACAACAAGAACTACAATAATGGTGCAAGGCTAAAAATGACTGAAATGATGCAAGTAACTAGAACAAAATTCAAATCCAAAACACAAGTATGCAAGATTAAGCTACAAACACACTAAGATCAATCAAACTTCAACTAATATCAAGTAAAACATGCAGCCATCAGAATTAAACTAGGAAGATAAAGCATGGCAGTTGACTGTTTAGAGGAACAAAAACAAGAACTATAGAACCTAATGTAGAAATCCTTTGGGAAGAAGAGGAGCGCTGAGCTCTCTTGCCCTAGTGATAACCACCACCTATCACTAGTATTCAACTAGAATCAACCATCAAACAGCTACAAATCGTCTGGAATCAATCAAACTGCTTGAAATCTTCAAATGAACAATGGAATGAACAAATTCTGATCAAACAGCTAACAATCTTCACAAATGTCAGTTATGATCAATGGTTGATCATAACAAACATTCAACAGCAACAATAACACTCAACAGCAGCAAGATCAAACTGGAATATGAAGAACAGAATTTGGCGGGAAAAAGGAATTTGAATTTTATTGAAGGAAATCAGTTACAAAGTTTGTTACAAGCTATCAACTAACTAACTGACTCAAGAGTTTGTCAGACTCTTGAGTAGTTAGGGGAAAAGTGAGGGAAAAAGGAAAGGAAAGTAAGAACTATGTGTTTTACAAAATTAGGCTACCATCTACAAATGAAGACTAGTCTAGGTATTTATAGGCAAGAAGGGAGAGTTTGTTGGAGTTGGTGATGTGTCAGGGCCAATCTCTGAGCTCCACGTGGCAAATTCTGCATTTAGCACTTTGAAGGTATGAACAATGATTTGGGGGTTTTTGATTGGATGAGTGATTTGTTAATTGGTTTACACCGTTGAACTCGTCTCTCAAAATTGAGCAATATTGGTGTTTTAATCTTTCCATGAAATTGAGTGTAGAATAAACCCGATCCTGGCAAATTTTTACTTTGAAGAAGAAAACACGTGTCGCTTTCTGGTTGGCTTAAAACATGTCACACGGATTAAAACTGTTTAGATTTGGTGTAATAAATGTGGCGGCATTAGTGGGTATTAAATGAGATGAAGTGGCAATCCGTGTGAGGTAATATCTCTCTTCCCATTGGCTGCTTTTCTTGTCACATGGATTAAGCTTGCATATCTTTCCAAAGTTGGCAAAACAAGTCCTTGTACTTGGCAGATTCTTGTTTCAAGCTAGGATCTTCATTTCTTTGACATTTTTGGTCCTTTAACTTCCATAACTTGTACAAAATGGTCCTTTGACTGAGTTGACTTGATAGTTGACCAGGTTTGACTTGAATCTTGACTTTTACAATATTTCACTTCTAGTCCTTCAACTTTCATAACTTGTCAAGATAGGTCCTTATACTTCAAAGTCTTGTCACTTTTGATCCTCTTTTGTCTTTTTCATCCATTTGAGCTTGAATTTTCCTTGTTTGCTTGAAAATGTATCTTCTTACCTACAAAAGTGTACACAAACACAAACATACCACATAATACTGTTTTTGCCAAATAATTTGGTATTTTGCTTCATGTTTTAGGGTTATTTGTTGATAAAAGGATATGAGTTTAAGCTCATATCAGTGTTTACTATATCTATATGCCTTGTTATGACACGAGTAATATGAAAGACATATACACGTGACTTTAATGGTCAAATATGCAAGTCAAGTACTCATGTTGACCCATGTGGTCATAAATAGCATCATGTTGACCCGTGTGGTCATATTTAGTATCATGTTGACCCGTGTGGTCATATCTAGTATCATGTTGACCCGTGTAGTCATATCTAGTATCATGTTGACCCGTGTGGTCATATCTAGTATCATGTTGACCCGTGTGGTCATATCTAGTATCATGTCGACCCGTGTGGTCATATTTAATATCATGTCGATCCGTGTGGTCATATCTAGAATCATGTTGACCCGTATGGTCATATTTTATATCATGTTGACTCGTGTGGTTATATAGAGTATCATGTTGACCCATGCGGTCATATTTTGTATAATTTTAGCCTGTGTGGTCATCTTTTAGTATCACGTGGTCCAGGTCCACCTGGTCATACTTAGTATTATGTCATAGGTGAACTTCATTATCATGTTATAACATACTTTTAGTACTCAACCAATTATGTGATGTAGTTCTGCGATGTGCTATACGCACTTAGCTAGTTATGTAATGTGCCTTACGCAGTGAGTCAGCCATGTAACGTGCGTATGCTACTTAGTCAGTCAGTATTGTGATTTATGCACACGTATTGTCCTTATGCACTATGTCAGTATTGTGCTTTGTGCACTCGGTATTGTGCTTTATGCACTCAGATGGTATTGTACTTCTGTACTAAGGTTTATGCTTATGCACTCAGAAGGGGTTATGCTTATGAATTCAGACAGTAGTATTGTGCTTATGAAATCAGACATCAAGCAAGGCAATATTGTGCTTATGTACTTAGATGGTATTGTGCTTTATGCACAAGTATTGTGCTTATGCACTCTGTCAGTATTGTGCTTAATGCACTCTTGTGCCTACGCACATAGTGAGTGCACAATCGGTACTCATGTTAGTTACACACTTATGCAATCAGTAATAGTTTCATGTAGTCAGACTAGTATTATATGTACTCATTCAACATAATGCTTCATACATGTTTTAATAGCGAGTTCGATACATAGTTGAAAAGCCTTATACCCAGAATCGTGCTTATTGCACCCATGTAGAAACTAAGATTGCACCCATAAAAGAAAGATCCATTTTCTATAGAGATACAAATAGACTTGGACTCGATTATTAGTTCGATTCAAAACTGTCTAATCCTTCAGTCACTCTCACATCAATAGAGTTACAATTTCTGACTTACTTTACAGTCTTAGACCCGTTTACTCACTAAGTCATCATGACTTACCGTTCTCGGTTTCATGCTTTACAGGTTAGGTTATTTAGATGTTGGGGCTTGTAGCTTATGAAGATACTATGAGGGGACAACAATGCTCGTGTTTATAGGTTACGAGCATTTCAACCACTTCTTTGTTATTCAGCTTGTTAACGCCTCAAATTATAATACAAGTCTTTTTGAAGTCAAATCTGTATTAGTCCAGTTTTCGTGTCAAGTTGAATGATTCAGAGCATGTTATTTAATTATGGGTCAAAACAAGGGTGTTTGGTTAACACCATACTTGTAGTATTCACGCTTCTGCTTTTAAAACTCATGTACAACGTTAATGTATTATGTTAATGAAATGGATTTATAAAAAAAACACTTATGAGTCTGGGCGTTTCAAGTTGGTATCAGAGCGAAGGTTTGAGAGATCTAAGTATCCACCATTAGTAGACCATTAGTAATGGATACTTAGACTTAAACCGTTTGCTTGATATTTTCATATAAAATCAGTTGCATCACATATTTGCATGTTTACCACTATACTATTCATGTTTATCAGATATGAGTACACGTTTAGCTATGCATATCAGATTATATATGTGAATCGTTCATGGTCATGTATTATATAGTATGTTTAAATACAATAATGATTTAGATCGTGAATCAGATACTCATGATATAGAAAGCATATAGAATCAGTATGCGTTGACAGCATAAAACATCACGTAGTTAGTATTCAGACGAGATGAGATTATGTGCGTATATAATACGTTTTAGTTTCACAAATTGGGGTAGATATAATATCAATGAGATCAAGGTCATATGATGTGATTATTATGACGCCTGATCAACGTAATAATATTTACATGATATGACACGAAGTCATTGAGATTATGAGATGTCATAGGAATGCCATTTCTCATATTATGATATAGAAATAAAGAAGACAAACATATAAAGGGTAATCACACTCAAACCATAGTATATTTTGACCTTAGAGTTAATGCTTTAGGTGAAATAATGAATTATGATTATGTTTAGCATATTAGAATGCCTTAAAAGCAGAAATGCATGATTGGATGTGCTTAGATAGTAGAATGATGGATATAACTAGTGTAGATCAGAAATCAGAAGTTGTTCGAGTTATACTCCATGTATATTATGCCACGATACATCGTCGCTTAGTAAGCAAAACACAGATAGAATGCATGAGGTCAGGTATATATCGGGCCATGTATTGGGCCATGTTTAACATCCGAAGTATATAATGAGGATCATAGATTATGAATAGAAATGTATACACAGTTACACAACAACATGCTTTATGAATAACACTAGAACTTCGTAAATATAATATCATGTTTAATGAAAATTGTATATTATGCTATGATTAACATTCATGTTATCGCACGAGTAGTACATGATCAGAAACAGAATACATTAATAGAAGAATGTAGTGATCAGAGATTAGAGTTAACATGATAGCAGAACATACATGATTTTGTTGTTTTAGTTATGATCCGAGACATAATATATAGCAATAAAGGCATGCTTATATGATTCAAATATTATGACGCCTGGCCAACGCGGTAACAGTTACATCATATAACATTGATTTATTGGATCATAAGGGATGTCTTGAGAAATTTCTAGAAGAATAAGGGTATATGAAACCGAATCTTAGCAAGATAGCGTGATGTTTTAGTTAGAAATAGGATGAGAAAGTGTGCTACCATGAGTAATGTGCACGAATAAATCAATTACATATCATATCAGTCTCGATGTCGAGATTCAAACAGTTGTAACCAGATTTTAGCATTTAGATACAAGTGGAATTGAATAGTCAGAACAATTTTAATATTACTAAGGTTGAGTATGTCACAATAATATAGATTAGCATGACGATTCAAATTCAAAGTGCATGAAAGTAGCCGCATGTAATCAATTAAGAAATGTTTCTTAGAATATGAACGTTACATGTACACATAGACAAACATAATATATTTTAGTAGGAGAGGAAAGGTTAATGAACCGAGCCAAACATAAAACCGCTTAGAAATACCTTATAGCTATAAGGTTTGCAACCGATAGTGACACGTAGTAATTTTCTAGAAAATTAAGGCTCGGAATGAAAAAATGCCATGCAAACTTGGAAAGCACAGGGGTAAGTCTAATGATAATAGTTTGAATATCAAAAGTAATCCCAGAAGTAAGTATAAGAGGGCGAGACAACCACTTAGATCGACAATATGCTGGAATCAGAAGTAATTCGTGAGGACACGAATAGTTTAAGTAGGGGAGAGTTGTAACACCCAATTTTAATAGTTTTAGTTAAACATGTATAATATTGCTTTTAAATTATTAGATAAGTCTTTTCATTAGTATCTATAAATAAAAAGGACTCGGAATGCAAATAGTTAACAGAAAGGATTAACTATGCAAAAGATTTCATGGCAGGGACTAACGGTGCAAATTTCACCTTTATGGAATGTAATTACATGATTAACCTTATGTCTAGATAAGTCAAAACTCCAGAAATCTGATCATAACACACGTGTTATGCTATGTGATTGCCTAGAAAGAATGGAGGGAAAAGTAAGAATGCTTAAACATGAAGAAATCATTGATATGATGATTTGAGGCGATTTTGATGATAGACTATGGTTTTTACAAGATGTATTAAACTTACTTATCAAGTCCCAAATCAAGGTATTGTTGGGAATAAATTTAGGCCAGAACACTTGAACGCTGACAAGGACAACTCAAGCGTTGACAAGAGCAAAGTGAGCACTGACAGCATAAGCGTTGACAAGATAAAGTCAAGCGTTGACAGATTGAAGACAAGCACTGATGGAAGATGTGAGCTACACGTATATTATATTCTAGATTACTTCTAGTAAGGATAGAAACGACAATGTATTTTCTATGTTTATCTTTACCTAGAATAGTTGATTCGTAGCTTATTGTACAAGACTTCTTGTTCTATAAAAGAAGATCTTTTAGGTTAATGTTTAATATCAGTTTTCATAAGTTTTCGATTGTTAAGCTCTTTCATTGTAATCAACAAGAATCATTCTAATACAAGTGAAAGTTTGTTTAACATCATTGTGTTTTAGATCAAGTGTTAATTCCGCATAACACTTTGTTACTTTATTCATAAGCAAAGGTTTCTCTACGTGTAGTACTTGATCTAATCTCGTATACACAAAGCTTAATCGATCTAAGTTTGGGATCAACAAGTGGTATCAGAGCTTGTTGAGAAACTTTTGATCTTTAAGTAACGCAAGAACCCTAAAACACCAAACCCTAAAAACCCTAAAATTCTCAAAACCCTAAAAACATCATGTCTGGCTCAAATCAACCTCCTGCTTTGCTACAAAACAACTTCTCAAACCCTAGTATCAAAATTCCCATGTTTGATGCCAGGAACTTTGAGCTTTGGAAGTCCAATTTTGAGCAATACATAGCTATTCATGACTACACTCTTTGGGAAATTATCGAATATGGGAACACATTCGATAAAGCAGCAAAGATTACTGCTGCTATAGCCACAAGGACAGCTGTTCCTAATTGTCCTGAATCTGATAAGGTGGAAAAGCCTGAAGATGGGAGAGCTGTTGCTGTTGAAGATATAGCCAAGAAGAGGGTGGACATGAAAATCTTGAATATCTTGAAACATGCCCTAGGTCATGAGAATCAGCACAAGTACAAACGATTTGAGTCTGCAAAAGAGCTTTGGGAAGCTCTTGAAGTAGCACATGGTGGCAATGCTGACACAAAAGAAGAAAAGAAGAAGCAACTATTGCATGAGTATGCTGTCTTTAAAGCTCAACCTAATGAGAATCTCAGCAGTGTGAGAAGTAGACTTCTTGACATCACAAGTCAACTTTCCTTCATGGGAAAACAAATTGATGATCCTGAATTGAATGCTACTTTTCTCAAAATCCTTGGTGATGTATGGAAGATTGAGACAAGATCCATTCTTGTCAATAATACCCACAAGACTTCCAGGTTTGATGACATCTTCAACAAGTTAAGACTATTGGAGAATGAATGGCAATTGGAAAGTGATAACAAATCTTCCAGCAGCAACATGGCCTTCTTTTCACAAAGTGAAGGCCAATTTGATTCCATGAACTTCTATGGACATTCAGCAACTGGATCTCAAGGTGTCAGCGCTGGATGTCAATCTGTCAGCGCTGGATCATATCCTGTCAACGCTTTGTACTCAAGCGCTGACACACACAATCATGGCGCTGATAGAATTAAACCTGCTGGTTTTGATCTTGATACTGTGTGTGCATTCATTGCTTCTTTGCCCAGTGATTCAAGGATTACATATGAAGATCTTGAGCAGATAAGTGATGAACAATTGGAAGAGATGGACATCAAGTGGACTATGGCTCTTGTAAGTTTAAGAGCAAACAGGTTCAATAAAAGGTTCAAGAAGAAGATGACCTTTAATGCTAAGGATGTTGCTGGATTTGATAAATCCAAGGTGGAGTGCTACAACTGTCATAGGATGGGGAACTTTATGAGGGAATGTAGATCTCCAAGGAGATCTGATGCTGGGAAGCCTTCTAGCCAAATGATTAAGAACCCAGATCCCAAGGCCATGGTTGCTGTTCAACAAATTGATGGTGTTGGAGAATGGGATTGGAGCTGGATGGCTAAGAATGAAGAAGAGGACAGAGCTTTGGTTGCTGAAGTTAAAGAAGAGCATGTTGAATATGCTCTCATGGCACACTCCTCCTCCTCATCAGATAATGAGGTATATGATGATGCTTTCTGTTCTAAGGGTTGTCGTTTAAATACTGAAAAATTAAAACAAGAGATAGTTAAATTATTAGATGATGCAAGTACTGAAAGATGCAAAGTATCTAACTATCAAGTTGCTCTTACCCAAACAGAAAAGACAGTAGCTGAGTATAAGAAAATGGAGTTTGATTTAAAGGATCAAATAAATATTTTAAAACATGAGTTACATCAGAGTAAGGATGTTCAAGATATAGTAAATAGGGTTAATCTTGATTTGATAGCTCAGTTAGAAGAGGCTAACAAAAATAAAGATAATGTGAGTCTTAAAATCCAGAGATTTGATAAGGCCACACAATCCCTAGGAGAGTGTGTTAGCAAACAAAGAGACTCTAAGGATATGAGTGGGATTGGGATGAATAATTATACTGTTGTTCCACCACCAGCTGGGGATTTCTATGGTGTCCAATCAAAGGACTTATCTTGGACTGGCTTGCCAGAATGCCAAGAGGAGGAGTTTATTCCTCCACCTAGAGTGACTTCCCCAGTTGAAGAATATCAGCAAAAGGTGACTGACCTAGAAGAGTGGAAGAAAGCTAACCACACTTTGTTTGTTAAGGGAGGGTTGTTGTGTGAAAGTCCAAATGAGCCCACACCAATCACAAAACCAATTGATGATCCTAAACCTATTAAGATCACACACCCTACCACTGGCAAAGTTGTTGACCTTGGCCCACAAGCTGTTAGAAAACCTAGTGTTAAGTATGCAGAGATGTATAGAAATTCTAGGTCACCAAAAAGCCAAGTTAGTAACCATGGAACAGGCTTCTTTGCTTCTAGACCTAAGCCTATGTCTAGAAAAGCTTGTTATACATGTGGTAGCTTCTCACATTTGGCCTACAAATGTGTCAACGCTTCCAATGTCAACGCTGACAGGAACCATTTCAGCGCTGACAAAAGTCAACATAGGTCAAACACTGTCAGACCCAATACCTTTGTGAACAAAAGTTCACATGTTGTTAGACCAGCCCCATTCTTTTCTAGAGGGTCTAACACACAAGGCCTAAGACCTTTTCAAAAGTCAAATACTTGGTCAAATAGGCAATGGGTTCCTGTAGCAAACCCTAGGTTCAACGCTGATAAGAGCAATCGGGGCGCTGATAAGAGAAATTTCAGCGCTGACAGACAAACTGCTAAACCTAGGTATTTGCAACCACAGGGAAATAGGTCTAAAGCTTCTACTAGCTTAACATGGAGACCAAAACAAGACCAAAACCCTAATTCTACTGGTATTTCTATGACATGCAACAGGTTTCATTATATTTCTAAGGCATTGTCAACACCAATTGGGGTTAACTGGGAATTTCATTCAAACAGGGATGAAAATGGGGTTGTTATGAGAACCAAGTCTGTTCTTGTTGAACAACCAAATGAATCCAAGTCTTCCAAGGCTTGGGTTCCCAAAGAAAACTAATGTGTTTTCTTTATGTGCAGGGCATTCAGAAGAAGATCAATGACTATGGATACTGGGATAGTGGATGCTCAAGGCACATGACAGGAAAGGAAGACTATCTGACCAATTTCTCTCCTATTCAAGATGGTGATAAGGTATATTTTGGAGGGGGCTACGGCACCATTACTGGAAAAGGAACCCTTGTCACCAACAATCTACGGTTTGAGAATGTCTTCTTGGTGAAAGATCTGGATTATAATTTGTTTAGTGTATCACAAGTGTGTGATAACAAAAATAAGGTTCTTTTCACAGATACTGAGTGCTTGGTGTTAAGCAAAGATTATAAGCTCCCTGAGGAGAAATACGTAGATTTTAGAACACCCAGGCATAAAGACATATATAATGTGAATCTTAATGGAATTAAGGTAAATAATAAGATGTCATGTCTGTATGCTAAAGCCTCAGTAGATGAAAGTAATCTTTGGCACAGGAGATTAGGGCACATAAACTTTAAGAATATTAATAGGCTTGTGAGACTTGGTTTAGTTGATGGTTTGCCTGAAAAGGCTTTCCACAATGACCACTCTTGTGTTGCATGTCTTAAGGGCAAGCAGCACAAGGTCTCATTCAGGTCTAAACAGGTGCACTCTAGTTCTAAACCACTTCACTTATTGCATATGGACCTCTTTGGTCCAACTAATATAGAAAGTTTGAAGGGTAAATCATATTGTTTTGTCATTACTGATGATTACTCCAGGTTTACATGGACTTTCTTTTTAGCCAAGAAAAGTGAAACTGCCCTAAGTCTGATTAATTTCATTACCCAGATTGAAAAGAAGAATGGTAATGAGGTCAAAATTATTAGAAGTGACAATGGGGGTGAGTTTAGAAATCAGTTGTTAGATGATTTTTGTGCCAAGAAAGGGATTACTAGGCAGTTTAGCATAGCTAGAACCCCACAGCAAAATGGGGTTGCTGAAAGGAAGAATAGGACCCTTATTGAAGCAGCCAGAACCATGTTGGCTGATGCCCACTTTCCTATAGCCTTTTGGGCTGAAACTGTTAACACAACTTGTTATGTTCAGAATAGGGCATTGGTCAACAAGATACATAATAAGACACCTTATGAATTACTTTGGGGAAGGAAGCCAAATATTGGTTTTCTGAAGCCTTTTGGATGTCATGTAGTGGTTCTAGAAACTAGTGAGACCCTAGGTAAATTTGATTCAAAAGGTGATGAAGGCTACTTCATGGGTTATTCAGTGCAGAGTAAAGGATATAGGGTTTACATTAAAAAGGAAAAACGTATACTTGAAAAAGTACATGTTAGGTTTTTAGAAAGTAAACCTAGTGATCCTGAGAGTGGTCCAAATTGGTTGTTTGACTTAGAACCTTTATCTAGAGCTTTAAATTATATGCCTGTTACTGATCCAGACATTGTGAAGGTCACTTCAAGTGTTTTGGAAAAGAGAATTGGTAATGTTTCAGGTATACAGGTTGCTAAGGAGGATGGACCACCAGCAGTTAAATCATCTCCCACACAAGAATTTGTTACACTTCCTATATGGACAGATGAGTATTATGCTGCTGCTACTGCTGCAAGGAAAGATAATGGTGGTGTTCAAATACCACCAAATACAAACATGCATGATTCTTCAGGCGCTGACAAAGGGAAATCAAGCGCTGACACGACCAATTCAGACGCTGATGGCTCCAACGCTGACAACACCAGTTCAAGCGTTGTTAGCCCAAACGCTGACAAACAAGGATCAGACTTTGGAGACACCTTTACACAGCTTTTCTCTTCCCATTTTGAACAAGGTGGACCTTCCAATGGTCATGAAGGGATTTCTGTTGATCAAGAAGAATCTGAGGAAGAAGATATTGGCAACATGGAGCGTGAAGTTGAGGACACCAGACTTTTTGAAGGAGGAGTTCTCACTTCAACAGCTAAGGATCACCCCACATCTCAAATCATTGGTGATGTTATGGCTCCAGTTCAGACAAGAAGATCCCATCAAGGTCTTGGTGGATTTATTGCCAATATACACAAGAAGGTTGATACCCCTCTTGTACAAGCATGTTTGTTTGCCTGTTTTCTGTCACAGGAAGAACCCAAGAAAATTTTTGATGCTCTCAAGGAACCAAGTTGGGTGGAAGCTATGCAGGATGAGCTTCACCAATTTGCTATACAGGATGTTTGGGAGCTGGTTGATTGTCCTAGGTATGTGAGACCAATTGGGACAAGATGGGTTCTAAGGAACAAGAAAGATGAAAGAGGCATTGTGGTCAGAAACAAGGCACGTTTGGTAGCTCAGGGTTATACACAAGAGGAAGGAATTGATTATAAAGAAGTTTTTGCACCAGTTGCAAGAATTGAAGCTATAAGAATTTTTCTAGCTTATGCCTCTTGTATGAACTTCACTGTTTACCAAATGGATGTGAAGAGTGCTTTCCTCTATGGGACAATTGTTGAGGAAGTATATGTCATGCAACCTCCTGGTTTTGAAGATCCTGAAAATCCAGACAAGGTTTATAGAGTGAAGAAAGCAATGTATGGACTTCATCAAGCCCCAAGAGCATGGTATGGTACATTGTCCACCTACTTGGTGGAAAATGGTTTCAAAAGGGGCACCATAGATCAGACACTATTTACAAAGAAGAAAGGAAAACATGTGTTGCTGGTGCAGGTCTATGTTGATGACATCATTTTTGGGTCTACTGATCCAAAAATGAGTGAGGATTTTTCCAAGCTCATGACAGATAAATTCAAGATGAGTGCAATGGGTGAGATGAACTTCTTTCTAGGTTTACAAGTTCAGCAGAAAGAAGATGGTATCTTCATCTCCCAAGACAAGTATGTAGCTGAAATCTTGAAGAAATATGGTTTTTCTCCACATGAGAAGGAGGCTTCCACTCCTATGGATAGACAACACCCTTGGGGAAAAATTGGAGCTGGAAAGGATGTGGATGTTAGGCACTATAGATCAATGATTGGATCATTGATGTATCTTACAGCCTCAAGACCTGACATCATGTTTGCTGTGTGTGCATGTGCACGCCATCAAGTGACTCCCAAAGAATGTCACCTTTTTGCTGTGAAGAGAATTTTTAGGTACTTAAGATGTTATCCAGATCTTGGATTATGGTACCCAAAAGATTCTCCATTGGACCTTATTGCATATTCAGACAGTGACTATGGTGGTGACAAGTTTGATAGGAAATCCACAACTGGTGGATGCCAATTTCTTGGGAGCAGATTAATATCTTGGCAATGCAAGAAACAAACAGTGGTGGCAAACTCTACAACTGAAGCAGAATATGTTGCTGCAGCTGCTTGTTGTGGACAAGTCTTATGGATTCAGAACCAGCTGTTGGATTATGGGTATAATTTTATGCATACCAAGATTTTTGTAGACAATAACAGTACTTTATGCATTATTAAAAATCCTGTACATCATTCTAAAACCAAACACATAGAAATTAGACATCATTTTATAAGAGATTGCTTTGAGAAAGGTTTAATACAACCAGATAGGGTAGACACAGAGGACAATGTGGCTGATTTATTAACTAAACCTTTTGATACTGGAAGATTTCAATATTTGGTAACAAATATTGGAATGGTTAATCTCACTTAATATGTGTTTTGGAATCTTTTTGTAAAAGTATGTACAGGATAATGCATTGTTATTGGTCTTTGTGATGATTTAGATTTTCCACATTATTTTTCTAACACTGACAAAGGTAATTGTAACGCTGTCAAGGGTTATTTTGCCGTTGTTGGAGATATTATTGTCTAACGCTGACAAGAGTTCCTTCAACGCTGATAAGTGTTGTCGGGACGCTGTCAGCAACAAATGTTAGTTTTGTGGTTTTCATCTAAATGTGCAGGTAATGGTAGCTTTATGCCATTGGATACAGAGTTGCTTATGGATCTTTGAAGAGCTATTTGGACATGTTTTGTTTATGGATGATGGTTGGAATATTTATATTCCTATCTTGACACAAATTTTTAATGTTCATATATATTATTGAGAACTCATGTATCATAGTTTAAGGGGAGGTTTAAGGAACCTTTAGGACTCTTGGGTATTCTTAGAATACTCTCATCACAATTCTAGATTGTGTCCACTGGTGAGTATGGGTTAGTTTTACTAAACCATGAGGCACTGTAGCATGCATAGTATATCAACTTTGCATGCTGCCAAGACATTTTTGGCCTAGAATTGGTTGTGGTCTGTTGGGAGGCTTGGGAATCCTTTTGATATGGGTTTTATCTGGGAGTAACAAGGATTTTATGAGGTAACTTGGTTGTTAAGAATCTTGGTTAGCAAGGGACACTAGAGGACTGTTATGTCTATCTTGCTTATGCAAGTGTGCCTAACTGGACAGTGCTTGCCGCCCTATGATAATTATCAGCTTTTGGTTATCTTCTCTAGGATAAATTACTTGTTAAGGTTTTTTTTTTCTTCACTTTTTGAAACAATTTTATTTTTGGACGCTGACAAGATTTTTCCAAGCGTTGTTGTGACCAAAATGGACGCTGACATGGCTTTAGGCGAACGTTGACAGGATTATAGCCGTTGGGCGTTGATGGGTTAGATTTGACCGTTGACAAACAATGGGACCTACCCAGTTGTAACTTTTTGACATATTTTCAAGCCGTAATTTTAGGAGTTGTTACTTTCATTTAATGCATGAGATAACTTATAAACTTTTTCAATATTTTCATGATTGATTTTTGAAAATCTTTGCCTATTTTTGGGCCAATCACGTGCATTCATCCACTCCTATAAATTTGGCTCCTATTTTAAACAGGGTATCTATAATTCTTGTCTAACACTTTTCTCTTATCAACCTTCATCTTTTATACATCAAATTAACAGCTTTCATCAATGGCACCAAGATTTAACTCAGCAGAATTGGATTTGGGGTTCAAGTCTCAACACAACATGATTGCTTATCTTGTTGCTGATAATACTTTGTTCCCTCAATACACTCAGATGGTGGAGTATTTGAATGCATCCCCATTAAGGTATGCTCTTTCTCATGCCCCACTCATTCCAGTCACACACATTAAACAGTTTTGGAACACTGTCAGTTCCTCAACAGTTAATGGAGTGACAACATTGACTTCTATTGTACATGGGAGACCTTGGGTGGTTACTGAGGCCTTGGTACGCCAGGCCTTGCATCTTAATGATGCTGATGGTATAACCATGCTTCCCATATCTGAAATAGAACAAGGGCTTAGGGCTTTGGGATACCCTATTCCTGATGAAGGTACTCTTAATAAGTACCATAAGCAGGAATTTCCCCCAGCCTGGAAGTACCTAATTCACATTCTCCTTCAATGTTTGAGTCCCAAATGTACTGCACACAATGAGATCAATAGATCCATTGCATCTGCTATTGTGTGTATTACAACAGGGCAAAATTATAATTGGTCTAAAATGATTTTTGAAGGAATGTGTAAAAACAAGGGGACAAAAATGACTTTGGCTTATCCCCGTTTTCTGCAAATGGTTTTTGATGCTCAAAGATATTGTTCAAGGGATCACAATGACTTTTATAAGATCCCTGAACAAAAGAAGGCTATTTTTACCAAGATGAATTCACCACCTCATAGAGACCTACCATTAACCCAAGCCATGCTTGCTGTTATTGCAGCAGCACAACCCCAACCAGACCCTCAACCTCATATTGACCCTCAACCACAACTTGAACCTATCCCTGAACCTTTACCCTCCCCTGACCAAATGCAAATAGACCAAAATCCCTTCGACGCTGACACATCTAATGTGGGCGTTGATATGCCTATTTCAACCGCTGACACACAACCATCACAATCCCAAACACCCCTTAACCAACCTACATCTACACCATCTTCTACACCATCTTCCACACCACCAGAATATAGGTTGATTAAACGCCAAAGGACTGCTGGAGTGTTCTCCTCTGGTGGTCCTAGCCATGTAGCAGAGAGAACCACCACCACAAGTGTGGCTGGTGACCTGGATGAGGCTGAGACTATTGTTTCTGGCTTAGAAGCTGGCCAAGACAGTCCCACCATAATTAAGTCCTCATCCATGCCCAATGAACCTAACTTGGGAGGTCAAATTCCCATTTTGGAAGAGGGCAGACTGGAACCAATGACGCTTTTAGAATTGACGGCTGTCTGCATTAGCTTGCAAAAGCAAAATGCAGACTTGGTACAAATTGTCAGTAACCAAGGCCTTGAACTCAAAGAATTGAGGGATAGGATTGTTGTTTTAGAGAGTGCTCATTCAAGGGGAGGTATGGAGGAGTCTTCCAAAGGGGAGGAAGCAAGAAATCTGAGTGATAAGAGCAGTCAAGATGGTCAATCATTGGATATTGCTGAAGCTCTTACTACATTGAAGGAACAAAAAGGTTTTGATACGTCCTTAATCTCTCCAACCAATTTAAATTTATCATTTACAGATATGTTGAGGGAGGTTACACAAGGCGCTGAGGGAAAATATTTGAGCGTTGACAAGACAAGTTTGGACGCTGACAGAAATATTTTGGGCGCTGATAAAGAAAATTTGGGCGTTGACAGATCTGCATATGGAGGTGATGTATTCCAGTCATAATCTATCATCAAAGATGTTCCTACTCAGGTATTATCATCTACCCTACCAACAATTGAACCAACAGATAAGGGTAAGGGTAAGTTGGTAGAAGAAATTGTTCCAAAGAATGCAGCTCAGGTTGAATTTGATAGAAGATTGGCTGAGCAAATGATGGAACAAGGTGAGAAGGAAAAGTCACCATTTGTTGTGACTTCTGAAGAAGAAAGTGATGGAGCTAGCTCAGATTCAAGTGTGATGATTGTTGAACCAGAAAGACTTGAGTATGGTGATGAGCTTGCTAGGGAAAGGCTGAGAGATTTGAAGTTGCAAATTGATTTTGATATGCCAGAGGTAGTTCAAATGTACAATTCTTGGGAAGAAAGCTGTATGGATAATCCAGACTTGACCATTTCAGACCAGATATGGGGTTTGGAAATTCTTCTTAGAGTTCAGCAGGATTGTAAGGTGATGTTGAAGTACAGGGCAAGCAACATTCTCTCTGAGTTGAAAAGGGATAGAAGGAAGCTCTACTTTATGTTGCTCAAATGTCATGGAGTTGGATGGACACATCAGAAGCTGAAGGCTTTGACATTTGATGAATTGGAACATAGGGCTTATCCTATTTGGGTGAAAGTGCAGGAAGAAAATACTTTCAGACTTCTTTCAGATGAAAGAAAGGAGCAACTTGCAGAAGAGATGGCAATCAAGAAAGCTATGATAGTCCCTAGACCAGTAAAGAAGGGATTTATTCTTGAGTTTCCAAAAGATATGTCTCAACTGTATCCAAGTGAAGCAATCATTAGAAAGAGCCTTAAGCTCTCCCCATTAGAAGCTTCAGATATGGTTCATGTGTTACCACTAGATTCCAGGAATCCAATAGTAAGTTATGAGGAAGATGAATGTGGATTCTGGAAAATTGGAAGATTTGGCAAGGAGGTACACACTTTTACCACTCTCATATCTTTATTTGCAAGTTGTGACAGAGAAGACTTGGTGGACCTTTGGAGGTTGCTAGAGACCAAGTATGAGGCTGAAGCACCAACTTCAGCCAATGGAATAAAACTTTGGACCACATTCAAAAGAATGTGTGGGACAAAAGAAGAAGATCCTGAAATATGGAAGGATCTTGAAGATGACCTCAGTGGTCTTCAATGGAGGTTATATTCAGCTGCAGGTGTATATCATTTGAGTTCTACAAAGTTTGCTGAGTATTTACTTGTAGATGCTCAGTATTTCATATCCAAGGCTGTTTTGGAGAAGATGAAGGACACCCAGTTGGAGATAGACTATACAAGTGATGTGGCAAAGAATTTGATCAGATTTATTTATCATCAATATGACAAGGTTTGTCAGACTCCTCCAAGTTCTTAGTGTTTATTCAGAAACTTGATCATAAGAGTGGATATCAAGTTTAGGGGAGGATTGTTGGGAATAAATTTAGGCCAGAACACTTGAACGCTGACAAGAACAACTCAAGCGTTGACAAGAGCAAAGTGAGCACTGACAGCATAAGCGTTGACAAGATAAAGTCAAGCGTTGACAGATTGAAGACAAGCACTGATGGAAGATGTGAGCTACACGTATATTATATTCTAGATTACTTCTAGTAAGGATAGAAACGACAATGTATTTTCTATGTTTATCTTTACCTAGAATAGTTGATTCGTAGCTTATTGTACAAGACTTCTTGTTCTATAAAAGAAGATCTTTTAGGTTAATGTTTAATATCAGTTTTCATAAGTTTTCGATTGTTAAGCTCTTTCATTGTAATCAACAAGAATCATTCTAATACAAGTGAAAGTTTGTTTAACATCATTGTGTTTTAGATCAAGTGTTAATTCCGCATAACACTTTGTTACTTTATTCATAAGCAAAGGTTTCTCTACGTGTAGTACTTGATCTAATCTCGTATACACAAAGCTTAATCGATCTAAGTTTGGGATCAACAGGTATATGTTTAATACAAGTTTACGTTTCATGATTATGATTATGGTAGAAATTTGGGGATTTTGATGTTAAAGCATGTAAAAGGTAATTTTAGTTAGTCAATGATGTTAGGGACCTGTTTTATGATCAAAGGGATTAGCATGTTTTTGTGATAAAGTTATTATGTTACAGAATGTATGAAGTTATTGGCTAGAAACCATTAGTAGTTTATACATATGATGACCAATAAGATTAATTTATAGTTTGTAAAGGGGTGTTTGGCACAAGGCCATATTAATGAATTAAGATATGATTCATGTGTTCATAATGTTAAAAATAATCCTAAACATGTATAGCAAGCTGAGTTATGATTATAGAGGTGATAGACATTGGTTCAAGTCGAGTTTTGGTCGTTTTGGTTAAGTACAAAAACGAAACAGCATGTTATGCAGAAATTTGTATCACCTTTGAAAATTCGTAGAAAATCAACCGTAACTCGGTTGGAGGTGTGCCATACATTTTCGGAAAGGCAAACGAGTCTACTTTCTAATGAAATTGGTTTTAAGCCTTAAGTTCATGTTTAAGTGTGTCAGATCTGCAATTTACAGCAGACTGTCTGAAAATCAGCAAACACCTCTTTTGCATAATGTTAGTGATAATGATATAAGTTATGTGTAAGGATGTAATGTTAGTGATAATGATATAAGTTATGTGTAAGGATGTTATAGCAGGTTCTATAGACCAAATAATGATATCTTTATGCGTTTAGGTGATCACCTAAGTCCTCGAATGTCCGAGGAGTGCCCAAGCCAACCGAGGTGAGTAACGGTTTAATTAAGCTCCGTATATAGAAGCAATTCATGTTTAGTTCAAGGTGTTAGTAAATTAAGGTTGTTTACTATATCTATATGCCTTGTTATGACACGAGTAATATGAAAGACATATACACGTGACTTTAATGGTCAAATATGTAAGTCAAGTACTCATGTTGACCCATATGGTCATAAATAGCATCATGTTGACCCATGTGGTCATATTTAGTATCATGTTGACCCGTGTGGTCATATCTAGTATCATGTTGACCCGTGTGGTCATATCTAGTATCATGTTGACCCGTGTGGTCATATATAGTATCATGTTGACCCGTGTGGTCATATCTAGTATCATGTTGACCCGTGTGGTCATATTTAATATCATGTCGATCCGTGTGGTCATATCTAGAATCATGTTGACCTGTATGGTCATATTTTAAATCATGTTTACTCGTGTGGTTATATAAAGTATCATGTTGACCCGTGCGGTCATCTTTTGTATAATTTTAGCCTGTGTGGTCATCTTTTAGTATCACGTGGTCCAGGTCCACCTGGTCATACTTAGTATTATGTCATAGGTGAACTTAACTATCATGTTATACCATACTTTTAGTACTCAACCAATTATGTGATGTAGTTCTACGATGTGCTATACGCACTTAGCTAGTTATGTAATGTGCCTTACGCAGTGAGTCAACCATGTAACGTGCGTATGCTACTTAGTCAGTCAGTATTGTGCTTTATGCACACGTATTGTGCTTATGCACTATGTCAGTATTGTGCTTTGTGCACTCGGTATTGTGCTTTGTGCACTCGGTATTGTGCTTTATTCACTCAGATGGTATTGTACTTCTGTACTAAGGTATTATGTTTATGCACTTAGAAGGTGTTATGCTTATGCATTCAGACAATAGTATTGTGCTTATGAAATCAGACATCAGGCAAGGCAATATTGTGCTTATGTACTTAGATGGTATTGTGCTTTATGCATAAGTATTGTGCTTATGCACTATGTCAGTATTGTGCTTTATGCACTCTTGTGCCTACGCACACAGTGGGTGCACAATCGGTACTCGTGTTAGTTACACACTTATGCACTCAGTAATAGTTTCATGTAGTCAGACTAGTATTATATATACTCATTCAACATAATGCTTCATACATGTTTTAATAGCGAGTTCGATACATAGTTGAAAAGCCTTATACCCAGAATCGTGCTTATTGCACCCATGTAGAAACTAAGATTGCACCCATACAAGAAAGATCCATTTTCTATAGAGATACAAATAGACTCGGACTCGATTATTAGTTCGATTCAAAACTGTCTAATCCTTCAGTCACTCTCACATCAATAGAGTTACAATTTTTGACTTACTTTACAGACTTAGACCCGTTTACTCACTAAGTCATCATGACTTACCGTTCTCGGTTTCATGCTTTGCAGGTGAGGTTATTTAGATGTTGGGGCTTGTAGCTTATAAATATAATATGAGGGGACAACAATGCTCGTGTTTGTAGGTTACGAGCATTTCAACCACTTCTTTGTTATTCAGCTTGTTAACGCCTCAAATTATAATACAAGTCTTTTTGAAGTCAAATATGTATTAGTCCAGTTTTAGTGTCAAGTTGAATGATTCAGAGCATGTTATTTAATTATGGGTCAAAACAAGGGTGTTTGGTTAACACCACACTTGTAGTATTCACGCTTCTGCTTTTAAAACTCATGTACAACGTTAATGTATTATGTTATTGAAATGGATTTATAAAAAAACACTTATGAGTCTGGGCGTTTCAAGTTGGTATCAGAGTGAAGGTTTGAGAGATCTAAGTATCCACCATTAGTAGACCATTAGTAATGGATACTTAGACTTAAACCGTTTACTTGATATTTTCATATAGAATCAGTTGCATCACATATTTGCATGTTTACCACTATACTATTCATTTTTATCAGATATGAGTACACGTTTAGCTATGCATATCAGATTATATATGTGAGTCGTTCATGGTCATGTATTGTATAGTATGTTTACATACAATAATGGTTTAGATCGTGAATCAGATACAAAAAGCATATAGAATCAGTATGCGTTGACAACATAAAACATCACGTAGTTAGTATTCAGACGAGATGAGATTATGTGCGTATATAATACGTTTTAGTTTCACAAATTGGGGTAGATATAATATCAATGAGATCAAGGTCATATGATGTGATTATTATGACGCCTGATCAACGTAATAATATTTACATGATATGACATGAAGTCATTGAGATTAAGAGATGTCATAGGAATGTCATTTCTCAGATTATGATATAGAAATAAAGAAGACAAGCATATAAAGGGTACTCACACTCAAACCATAGTATATAATGACCTTAGAGTTAATGCTTTAGGTGAAATAATGAATTATGATTATGTTTAGCATATTAGAATGCCTTAAAAGCAGAAATGCATGATTGGATGTGCTTAGATAGTAGAATGATAGATATAACTAGTGTAGATCAGAAATCAGAAGTTGTTCGAGTTATACTCCATGTATATTATGCCACGATACATCGTCGCTTAGTAAGCAAAACACAATTAGAATGCATGAGGTCAGGTATATATCGGGCCATGTATTGGGCCATGTTTAACATCCGAAGTATATAATGAGGATCATAGATTATGAATAGAAATGTATACACAGTTACACAACAACATGCTTTATGAATAACACTGGAACTTCGTAAATATAATATCATGTTTAATGAAAATTGTATATTATGCTATGATTAACGTTCATGTTATCGCACGAGTAGTACGTGATCAGAAACAAAATACATTAATAGAAGAAATGTAGTGATCAGAGATTAGAGTTAACATGATAGCAGAACATACATGATTTTGTTGTTTTAGTTATGATCCGAGACATAATATATAGCAATAAAGGCATGCTTATATGATTCAAATATTATGACGCCTGGCCAACGCGGTAACAGTTACATCATATAACATTGATTTATTGGATCATAAGGAATGTCTTGAGAAATTCCTAGAAGAATAAGGGTAGATGAAACCGAATCTTAGCAAGATAGCATGATGTTTTAGTTAGAAATAGGATGAGAAAGTGTGCTACCATGAGTAATGTGCACGAATAAATCAATTACATATCATATCAGTCTCGATGTCGAGATTCAGACAGTTGTAACCAGATTTTAGCATTTAGATACAAGTGGAATTGAATAGTCAGAACAATTTTAATATTACTAAGTTTGAGTATGTCACAATAATATAGATTAGCATGACGATTCAAATTCAAAGTGCATGAAAGTAGCCGCATGTAATCAATTAAGAAATGTTTCTTAGAATATGAACGTTACATGTACACATAGACAAACATAATATATTTTAGTAGGAGAGGAAAGGTTAATGAACCGAGCCAAACAGAAAACCGCTTAGAAATACCTTATAGCTATAAGGTTTGCAACCGATAGTGACACGTAGTAATTTTCTAGAAAATTAAGGCCCGGAATGAAAAAATGCCATGCAAACTTGGAAAGCACAGGGGTAAGTCTAATGATAATAGTTTGAATATCAAAAGTAATCCCAAAAGTAAGTCTAAGAGGGCGAGACAACCACTTAGATCGACAATATGCTGGAATCAGAAGTAATTTGTGAGGACACGAAAAGTTTAAGTAGGGGAGAGTTGTAACACCCAATTTCAATAGTTTTAGTTAAACATGTATAATATTGCTTTGAAATTATTAGATAAGTCTTTTCATTAGTATCTATAAATAAAAAGGACTCGGAATGCAAATAGTTAACAGAAAGGATTAACTATGCAAAAGATTTCATGGCAGGGACTAACGGTACAAATTTCACCATTATGGAATGTAATTACATGTATAACCTTATGTCTAGATAAGTCAAAACTCCAAAACTCTGATCATAACACACGTGTTATGCTATGTGATTGCCTAGAAAGAATGGAGGGAAAAGTAAGAATGCTTAAACATGAAGAAATCATTGATATGATGATTTGAGGCGATTTTGATGATAGACTATGATTGTTACAAGATGTATTAAACTTGCTTATCAAGTCCCAAATCAAGGTATATGTTTAATACAAGTTTACGTTTCATGATTATGATTATGGTAGAAATTTGGGGATTTTGATGTTAAAGCATGTAAAAGGTAATTTTAGTTAGTCAATGATGTTAGGGACCTGTTTTATGATCAAAGGGATTAGCCTGTTTTTGTGATAAAGTGATTATGTTACAGAAAGTATGAAGTTATTGGCTAGAAACCATTAGTAGTTTATACATATGATGACAATAAGATTAATTTATAGTTTGTAAAGGGGTGTTTGGCACAAGGCCATATTAATGAATTAAGATATGATTCATGTGTTCATAATGTTAAAAATAATCCTAAACATGTATAGCAATCTGAGTTATGATTATAGAGGTGATAGACATTGGTTCAGTTCGAGTTTTGGTCGTTTTGGTTAAGTACAAAAACAAAACAGCATGTTATGCAGAAATTTGTATCACCTTTGAAAATTCGTAAAAAATCAACCGTAACTCGGTTGGAGGTGTGCCATACACTTTCGGAAAGGCAAACGAGTCTAATTTCTAATGAAATTGGTTTCAAGCCTTAAGTCCATGTTTAAGTGTGTCAGATCTGCAATTTACAGCAGACTGTCTGAAAATCAGCAAACACCTCTTTTGCATAATGTTAGTGATAATGATATAAGTTATGTGTAAGGATGTTATAGCAGGTTCTATAGACCAAATAATGATATCTTTATGCGTTTAGGTGATCGCCTAAGTCCATGAATGTCCGAGGAGTGCCCATACCAACCGAGGTGAGTAACGGTTTAATTAAGCTCCGTATATAGAAGCAATTCATGTTTAGTTCAAGGTGTTAGTAAATTAAGGGTGTTTACTATATCTATATGCCTTGTTATGACACGAGTAATATAAAAGACATATACACGTGACTTTAATGGTCAAATTTGCAAGTCAAGTACTCATGTTGACCTATGTGGTCATAAATAGCATCATGTTGACCCGTGTGGTCATATTTAGTATCATGTTGACCCGTGTGGTCATATCTAGTATCATGTTGACCCGTGTGGTCATATCTAGTATCATGTTGACCCGTGTGGTCATATCTAGTATCATGTTGACCCGTGTGGTCATATCTAGTATCATGTTGACCCGTGTGGTCATATTTAATATCATGTCAATCCGTATGGTCATATCTAGAATCATGTTGACCTGTATGGTCATATTTTATATCATGTTGACTCGTGTGGTTATATAGAGTATCATGTTGACCCGTGCGGTCATCTTTTGTATAATTTTAACCTGTGTGGTCATCTTTTAGTATCACGTGGTCCAGGTACACCGGGTCATACTTTGTATTATAGGTGAACTTCACTATCATGTTATACCATACTTTTAGTACTCAACCAATTATGTGATGTAGTTCTGCAATGTGCTATACGCACTTAGCTAGTTATGTAATGTGCCTTACGTAGTGAGTCAACCATGTAACGTGCGTATGCTACTTAGTCAGTCAGTATTGTGCTTTATGCACACGTATTGTGCTTATGCACTATGTCAGTATTGTGCTTTGTGCACTCGGTATTGTGATTTATGTACTCGGTATTGTGCTTTATGCACTCAGATGGTATTGTACTTCTGTACTAAGGTATTATGCTTATGCACTCAGAAGGTGTTATGCTTATGCATTCAGACAGTAGTATTGTGCTTATGAAATCCGACATCAGGCAAGGCAATATTGTGCTTATGTACTTAGATGGTATTGTGCTTTATGCACAAGTATTGTGCTTATGCACTCTGTCAGTATTGTGATTTATGCACTCTTGTGCCTACGCACACAGTGAGTGCACAATCGGTACTCATGTTAGTTACACACTTATGCACTCAGTAATAGTTTCATGTAGTCAGACTAGTATTATATGTACTCATTCAACATAATGCTTCATACATGTTTTAATAGCGAGTTCGATACATAGTTGAAAAGCCTTATACCCAGAATCGTGCTTATTGCACCCATGTAGAAACTAAGATTGCACCCATACAAGAAAGATCCATTTTCTATAGAGATACAAATAGACTCGGACTCGATTATTAGTTCGATTTAAAACTGTCTAATCCTTCAGTCACTCTCACATCAATAGAGTTACAATTTCTGACTTACTTTACAGACTTAGACCTGTTTACTCACTAAGTCATCATGACTTACCGTTCTCGGTTTCATGCTTTGCAGGTGAGGTTATTTAGATGTTGGGGCTTGTAGCTTATAAAGATAATATGAGGGGACAACAATGCTCGTGTTTATAGGTTACGAGCATTTCAACCACTTCTTTGTTATTCAGCTTGTTAACGCCTCAAATTATAATACAAGTCTTTTTGAAGTCAAATCTGTATTAGTCCAGTTTTAGTGTCAAGTTGAATGATTCAGAGCATGTTATTTAATTATGGGTCAAAACAAGGGTGTTTGGTTAACACCACACTTGTAGTATTCACGCTTCTGCTTTTAAAACTCATGTACAACGTTAATGTATTATGTTAATGAAATGGATTTATGTAAAAAAAAAACAAAAAAAAAACACTTATGAGTCTGGGAGTTTCACAAACCCTAGTTAATGGTATTAAGAGGTTTTAACGGCCCATTAACTCCTCTTAATATTCTCCATAATATCAGGTCATAGTGGTTACAAGACCAATTAAGCGTGGTCTTTAAAGCACTTGAGTTGGTCAAAGACCGTTACAAGCATCCATGTTCAGCTCCAGCATTTGTCTATTCTTCAGTCCCACTGAAGCATCAGCAAACACTGAAGAGTGTTCCCGCTGAAGCCTTTATTACCAAATAAGACGTGCTAAAGTGTAAACACTGAAGACATGTCTTCAGTGGTGTTACTCCCTGATGAATAATTTCAGTCCAGAGTTCAACTCACTAAAGAGTTAACTCACTAAAGATCATCAGCAATGCTGAACATTATGTAACCCACTATAAGTGTCTGGGTGTTCAGGGACTTATGGGTGTACACTCCGTACCTCCTTAGCCATTCACCAGTATGAACTGATCCCATAATTGAACTATATTTCTAACAATCCTCCCCAATATAGTACAATTCATTTTGCATGAAAATTAACATTAATAAAACCAGTGCATAAATGAAAATATCCTAAGGATTGAATTTCCATCTTAGTACAATACTTCAAATATTCGAGAATCAGGGTGTTCTAAGAATTGAACCCTTCAACTACTTTGAATACCTGAAAATAAAATACACACAAGTTTTCAAATACATAACAACTCCTGATAATACTAGCCATGTGTCCATATCCAAATTCATAAATGTTGTAAGATCCAAGTCCATGCTCCCTGAGGCGGCGAAACCTCAACATTTACATAGGTGGTTCCTATTTAGATCATGCTCTTGCTTCAACACTTTTTCAAAGACATTAACCATTGAGAAGTTTATAACTTCATCCTCCTTCAGCAAGTACAAGCACATCCTTGGGATGATATACATGTGCTTCAGTCCCCTGAATGTTCAGCTTTCCTTATTGAACTCAGCTCCCAAGTTTCCTCAGGAGGGAGTTAGGTGTCCTAGCATTCAGTGACTAGAGTGGACTTTTAAACCCATCCATTTACAAGACTTTATAACCAAGTCTCTAGCCAATCCCTTCGTCAAGTGATCAGCTAAGTTTTATTGAGACCTCACAAACTCTATTGAAATCACCCCATTCGTGAGCAGTTCATGAATCATGCTATGTCTAACACCTAGGTGTCTAGACTTACCATTGTACATCTAGCTATATGCCTTAGCCAATGTAGCTGCACTATCCCAACGGATAGAAATGGGTGCCATAGGTTTGACCCACAATGGAATCTCAAGAAGCAAGTTTCTCAACCATTCAACTTCTTTACTAGCAGGTGCTAGAGCTACAAACTCAGATTCCATGTTAGAACCAGTAATGCAAGTTTGCTTCTTGGATGCCCAAGAAATTGCACCACCACCAAGTAGGAATACCCAGCCACTGGTGGATGAATTATCCTCAGTGTTGCTGATCCAACTCGCATCAGTGTAACCTTCCAACACTGATGGATATCCAATATATGACAAACAATAATCCATTGTTCCTTTCGAATACTTTAGTACCCTCTGAATAGCTTGCCAATGCCGAGTACTAGGATTACTAGTGTACCTACTTAGTTTACCCACAACAAATGCAATGTCAGGCCTAGTACTAGTCATGGCATACATCAAGCAACCAATCACCCTTGAATAATCAAGCTGGGAGACAGCCTGACCATAGTTAGGCATCAGTTTCTCATTTGTATCCATTGGTGTACTCACTGGAGTACAATCAAAGTGATTGAATTTCTTCAGTACCTTCTCAATATAATGAGACTGAGAAATTACAATACCATCACTTTCATGTTTGATCCTTATGCCAAGGATAACATCAGCCTCCCCCATGTCTTTCATGGAGAACTTTGATGACAAAAATTCCTTTGTCTGATCAACCTTGGCTTGGTCAGTGCCAAAGATTAACATGTCATCTACATATAGGAAAATGATGACTCCTTTACCAGATTCATCAACTTTGCTATATACACATTTGTCAGCTTGGTTAAGTGAATAACCATTAGACAAAACTACTTCATCAAATTTCTAGTGCCATTGCTTAGGTGCCTGCTTCAGTCCATATAAGGACTTAATCAGTTTACACACCTTGCCTTCATGACCAGGCATGATACAACCTTGAGGTTGGTTCATATAAACTTCTTCATCCAAATCACCATTCAAGAATGTTGTCTTCACATCCATCTGATGAATAATCAGATTGTGAATACTTGCTAGAGTAATCAGCATTCTTATGGTACTGATACGTGCTACTGGAGCATAGGTATCAAAATAGTCTATCCCTGACTTTTGTTTAAAGCCTTGAATGACTAGCCTTGCCTTGAACTTTTCAACAGTTCCATCTACCTTCATTTTCCTTTTGAAAATCCATTTGTTACCAAGTGGATTACAACCTGGAGGTAGATCAACCAACACCCAAGTGTTGTTGCCCATGATGGAATCCGTCTCATCATTTATTGCTTCTTTCTAGAAGGCAACATCTTGGGACTTCATTGCTTCATCAAATGTTTTGGGATCATCATCAACATTAAAGCAATTGGAGTATTGATCAAAGACCTCGTACCTTGTTCCTTCAACCAAGTATAGTTAAAACTCAGGCCCAAAATTCCTTGGAGTCGTATGCCTTGTAGTTCTTTTAAGCTCAGGCTCAGGTTGCTGAACCACAACCTCATCACTGACCCTTTCAGGTTCCACTAAAGCACCAATGTCCTTAGCTCCAGCAGGACTTCTGAGGCTTGGTCCAGGGACTGATGAGAACCTATTCTCATCAAAGTTAGCATCCTTTGATTCAATGATTGAGTTTATTGAATTGAATCATTAGGTTCAATAACATAGAACCTATAAGCCTTGGAATGCTCAGCATATCCAACAAAGATGCATTCAATGCCTCTTTCACCTAAGGTTTTCACCTTTGGATCAGGGAGTCTTACAACTGCCCTACAACCCCAAACTTTGAGATAGTTCAAGTTTGGTTTCCTTTTAGTCCAGAGTTCATAAGGGGTAATCTTGTTCCTTTTGTTAGGAACCATGTTTAATAAATAGCAAGCTGTTAACATAGCTTCACCCTAAAACCCTTGACTCAGTCCAGAATAAGACAACATGGAGTTAACCATCTCCTTTAGTACTCTATTTTTCCTTTCAGATATACCATTTTGCTGAGGGGTATAGGGAGCAGTCGTTTCATGGATAATACCAACAGACTGAAAATACTGAGCATCCATGTACTCACCTCCCTGTCAGTCCTTAATCTTTTGATTTGGAGTCCTTGTTGTAATTCAACTTCAGTCTTGAATACTATAAATTTATCTAATGCTTCATCCTTAGTATGCAACAAATAAACATAACAAAAGCTTGAGGCATCATCAATAAATGTTACCAAGTATTTCTTATTCCCTAATAAGGGAGTAGCATGCAAATCACATAGATCATTATGGATTAGCTCCAAGACTTTAGTTTCACGTTTTACATCCTTAAATGGTTTCTTAGTTATTTTATTCAGCATGCAAGTCTGACACTTTTCAGTCTCCATGTCAAATGCTAGAACTAACCCATCCTTAGACATATCTTGCATCCTCTTAAAATGGACATGGCCCAGTCTAGCATGCCATAGTGAAGAATCCTTTAGTTTACTGGTGGACACAAAGGCTGAACAAATATTTGCACTACCAGCACTAACTGAGTTAATACTGGTGGTTGTTTCAATATTAAGCCTGAACATTTGATTGCTCAAATAACCAAAACCAATAAACACACCATGTTTGGATAAAACAAATTTATTAGATTCAATCACTTGTTTATAACCGCAATTATTCAAAACACTAATAGAAACCAAATTCTTCCTAATATTAGGAACAAGCAAAAAATTAAACAAGCTAACAATCTTTCCAGAACTAAACTTAAGATCTACACAACCATGTCCATGCACTAGGGCTGTTGACTCATTTCCCATGTGAAGAATAGATCCATCATTCAGTGACTCATAAGTCTTGAACCAACATCTATCTTTACATACATGAACAGTTGCTCCAGAATCAACCCACCACACAACATCATCATCCTACACAAAATAAGCTTCAGATACATATGTAACATAATAAATCTAGAGATATTCATTAAACATATTCTGACCTTTCAGTGTTATGTTGTTAGAACCAATCACTGAACCATTTGTGCCTGATCCACTAGCTTTGTAGCCAGTACCAACACCTTTGCAATCTCTTTTGAAGTGTCCAGGTTTTCCACACTTCCAACAAGCCACTGATGACTTCTTGTTAGGATTTACTTTGGTGTTATCCTGATGCTTACGTTTGCCCTTGTTGTCATTTTACCTGATGGGGTTGTTATGCTCCACCATATTGACAACTGATGAACCAACAACATTGTTGCTCTTTGGCTTGTCACTTTCATGCACCCTGAGGGATTCCTCAATGCGCAAATGAC
This sequence comes from Glebionis coronaria, assembly GCA_025667525.1. NCBI lineage: Eukaryota > Viridiplantae > Streptophyta > Magnoliopsida > Asterales > Asteraceae > Glebionis > Glebionis coronaria. Next base: position 574,731,759 of record CM046876.1, read on the forward strand.
TGCCCAACTCAACAAGAGTTAATTCCTCCTTCTTATGTTTCAAGGTATGCTTGAAATCTTTCCAAGAAGGAGGTAATTTGTCAATTACACAAGAGACCTGAATGGTCTCATCCATGTTCATTTTATGTTGTGTAAATCTACCAAGTATTCCAAGAAGTTCATTGTATTGTTCCATGACTGGTCTTGAATCAGTCATTTTGTAATTTGTGAAATCACTCACAAGGAACTTCTTACTTGATGCATCCTCAGCCATATATTTTGCTTCCAAGGAATCCTATAGTTCTTTACCAAATTCATAATTTTGGTAAATATCAAATAAAGAATCAGACATACCATTAAGAATAATACCACGACAGACATAGTCGTCATTCTCCCATTTGCTCCTTTTCCTTAGTTCCTCCAAAGTAGCATCATCACCACCATCAGGAATAGGAGTTGTCAGCACACACACCACACTCATGGTTGAAAGAATAAAGTGCATCTTCTTTTTCCATCTCCTGAAATCCACCCCTTCAAACTTGTCAAGTTAGCCACCATATGCTTCATTGCAACCGCCATTGATTATCACAAAATAATTTACTTTGATTGTTGGTGTTTACTTCGTCCCAACCAGGGTAAGATAATCAAAACCTAGATACGTACCAAAACAATGGTTACCGGATATCACTTGGAATCGTGTTATCACTTTCCAAAGTAAATTATTCGACCCTAATGCATGGGTATCACGAATACCTACTTGGGATAAGACCAAATGTAGTTAGTGATTTAGGCACAAATCTCTAACCCTTCCGTTGCTATGTGTTTCTTGTTTCTGTCTGTCTTTCATGCAAGTTATGATCACCTATTTATAGGTGTAGTACTCAAACCCTAGTCAATGGTATTAAGAGGTTTTAACGGCCCATTAACTCCTCTTAATATGCTCCATAATACCAGGTCATAGTGGTTACAAGACCAATTAAACGTGGTCTTTAAAGCACTTGAATTGGTCAAAGACCGTTACAAGCATCCATGTTCAGCTCCAGCATTTGTCTAATCTTCAGTCCCACTGAAGCATTAGCAAACATTGAAGAGTGTTCCCGCTAAAGCCTTCATTACTGAATAAGACGTGCTAAAGTGTAAACACTGAAGACATGTCTTCAGTGGTGTTACTCCCTGATGAATACTTTCAGTACAGAGTTCAACTCACTGAAGAGTTAACTCACTGAAGATCATCAGCAATGCTGAACAATATGTAGCCCACTATAAGAGTCTGGGTGTTCAGGGACTTATGGGTGTACACTCCGTACCTCCTTACCCATTCACCAGTATGAACTGAACCCACAATTGAACTATATTTCTAACTGTAAGTATTAGTCAATAAACCATAATTTGTTATAATAAAATAATGGGATAAAAGTTTTGAGTAAACTAATATTCATATAACGGGATTACTTATGGCACATAAGGATCATATAGTTATGCATGCTCTCTATGCTAAATGCTTTCTATGTATGTTCCTTCCAAAACCTCAGTTTTTGAAATTTTAGTTCTGTTACAGTTCAGTTAATAAAATAAAATTTTATTTTTGAGCTGATTCTCTATTACCATTAGCTCTTATACCAATCTGTGAAACCCCTAAATTAGGTTTGCAGCGGAATGAACTTAGGTGCCACGTAGAATATCATAAAGAAAATGGCATATAAAGCATGGATCATAATTATATGGGTTTTAAAGAAATGTTTCAAACATTGTCTTGGTATAAATAGTAATAAAAGTGAATATCAGTGTTTTACAATTATCCCAAAGAGAAATAAAAATCCCCCATCATTTATATGCTCCTAAATGATGATCAGGTATGCACAAAGAGTCTGCTTAGTTACCCTAATCGATATTTCGGTTAATCAAATCCCTAAATCACCTAAAGTATAAATCTTTGCAAGATCGACTACCTTTTGGTTGTGACACCCATAAATTAGGTTTGCAGCGGAATGAACTTGGGTGTCCCGTCGTGGGTCACAAAGCAAATGGCATATAAAGCATGGATCATTATTATATGGTTTTTAAAGAAATGTTTCAAACATTGTCTTGGTATAAATAGTAATAAAAGTGAATATCAGCGTTTTACAATTATCCCAAAGAGAAATAAATATCCCCCATCATTTATATGCTCCTAAATGATGATCAGCTATGCACAAAGAGTCTGCTTAGTTACCTAAGAAAAACATGTATAAAAATGATCAAAACAAAGTTGGTGAATTCACAGGTTTAGTAAAATAAGTTCAGGACCAGAGACTATCGCATATAGTAATGCACAAAGCAATATACTATAAAATGATTAACATTTCCTGTCGCTTGTAAACTAAAGCTAGACGAATCCCTAGGTGTCCACAACATATGTAGAAATCACCTAGTGTTTCCCCCTAAAAAGTCCGACATGGTAGACGTCTCTTGTCGTGGCCTAGGAACAGTGAGCGCTACTCACCCAGATGGGGGTGTAATCCTAATAGATCTATTTATAAAATTCGCGCTATACAAAATTAAACAGTTACAGTCCACTGGGTCATGGGCCATCAACGACGGGCAAATATAATTAACGCGCATTCATGTTTCGTTTGCGTCCTATAAAAATGTATCACATGTTTTCTCCCCCAATATTTGCACAAAACATTTAATATATAAAACTATGGGGCCATGAACTCACCTGAGTGATAATGCTCGAGAGTGATCAAAGTATCCAAGTCACAATGCACACAGTACGTCAAATACCTAAGTAAATGAGTACGTCTTAGTTTATAGATAAATATATCCTACTCAAACAATTGTTTATTCGTTCTCGTTTTAATGAGTCACAGTGTTTTATTTAGTTATAAGTACTATTATGATTAAATACATGCACTGGGTCCATTAATATCCATATGTATATTTGATGGTTAATTTAGAAAATATTGTACATAGTTGTTGTCCACATAAATTATTAAATTTATTTAATAATTTATTCAGATTATAATTAAGTAATTTATTTGCTAAATAATTTATTAGGTCAAAAATACATAATTTATTTAGTTCTCAAAATAATTCAAAGGTTTTCAAATTGTGCAAAAATAATTCGTTGTGTATTTATTAAATGTATTAGTTTTGGATATATACAAAATTTGCCTAAAAAATCTCTAGTCATTTATTAAGTTCTGGCTTATTTTTATTTTAACTCCAAGTTTCTTTAATTGACACTTTTGGCCCAAATAATATCCCTCTTTATTATATTTTCGGCTTATTTTATTTTGGTCCAATGGTTTTACAAATTCACAATTTTAGCCCGAATGGACTCCTCTTTATTATTAGTTTTAGTATTTGCCTTATGATCCCTCCCCTTTTATCACATGTCATTATGTTAACGAAAAGTATCCTTAATTTATTTAGGGTTTGTTTTAGTTTTCTTAAATAGAAAAACTAGTCCCTCGGGTTTATAAATGTTTATTATTTGCACGAAAAGATTCTTATTGTTTACCCTTATGTTTAGATAATTACAATTCTAGTCCTCCCATTTTTAGTTGAACAATTATGGCCCGAATAGTTTTCTTATTTCAATCCTTTAAGTTTCATTAGTTTCAAAATGACCCCTAAAGGTCTCGACTGATTATTAAATCTACCCTAGGGTTTATAATTAGTCTATGAAGTGACAAAAATAGTCCCTAGGGTTTCGAATTTATTTAAAATGTACCATAGGGCTTGTAAATCTTTAATAAAATGACAAAACAACCCTTGTAGTTATAATTTTGCATTTTAAAATATCTAGGGCTTGGTTCGAGTTGGTAACATGCCACTTTTTACCCTTAAGCTCTCGTGAAGGTGGTTAGGGCTTGTTAAGGGTTTCTTTAATGACAACGATGGTCCCTCGAATTCCCTAACTCCCCTTTTTGGTACGAAAAATATATCACGAGTTCATATCTTGGTTTGTTTAGTATTTTAACAAGTCATTAGGTTATCTAAGCCATAAATAGTCATTAATGGGTCTCGGTTCTATCGTGTGAGCTTCATGGGCCTTGTTGGGCCGCGTCTAGTATAACCTAGGCCCATTAGTGTTTTTAGTGTCTAAATATATGTTTATAAATGTTACTAAGAATCTTTATAATCCTTTGAGAGTTTATAGCTTATTTTGAGAAGTCACTAAAATAAGCTAAGGCTTATTACTTTTCATGTGGGCTTGTTAAATGTGTTATTAAGTCCATGAGTATTTACGTGTAGCCACAATGTACTTCGTGTAGCACCAAGGCAAAAACTAGGGTTACCCTTATTCATGCATACATTACCACGACATGCTCATGTTTGTTTTCAAGTTACTAGTTTTTCACGTAGGTTTAAAGATCATACGAGACCTAGTCATCAAGTTTCTTGTTAGCACACTTGTGCTATATGTTTTGATTTTAGGTTGCATGAACTTAGATGAGGTTTTAATGTACATGCATGCGTTTAGCTTCGTAGTTCATCATTAGGCGACGTTAGTAAAATAAAGTAAACGAGCTATGAGTAACAAGCACTTACGAATGGCCTTAGCACTATGCTATGTTCCAAGAGTAAGGAGGATGTGAGAAAGCTTGTGATTATCAACATGTCGTCCTTGTGGTTTCTTATGATTTTTCCTTGCGTCTTTTTAGCCGAGAGCTAGTGGATTCAAGGTAGCGATGGTGTTGTTTCTTGGTGTAGCTCACGGTAAGGAGAGAAGAAGAGAGTGAGGTCTGTTTGAGTTTGTGTGTGTGTATAAGTGCAAAATTAGCTAGCTTATATCAGTGTCCCAAGGGCCAAGCTGGTATTTGGTTTAGTTAAAACACTCCCATGGTTTAAGTTTTTAGCCTAGTACAAGTTTTAATTAGGCAATGTTTGTAAACTTTGTTTGATTAGGAGACTTTGGCAATTGTGATAGTATTAAGGTATAAGGGTAAGTCGGTTTATATGATTTGTGGGGAAAAAAGTACCGAGGTTTAATTATAAGAAGGATGTACACTATTAGCAAGTGGTTAGGGATGCATACACAAGGCCTTGATCTGAGTTTCTATGCTTAGGGTGTGATCTGTTCGCAAGTTGTGGAAGGAGAAGATTGTACATGATCTTGGAACTAGATATCTAGTATGGGAAACCTTATGTTGCGATGTGTATAGGTTCCAACCAAAAGGAGTTGAATCTTGTGGGATTTGTTGCTAGTGACCGACGGTTAAGGACTCTACAAAGGATCCAATGCATTTGTTTGCTAGTCTTGTTCATAGTTAGCCTTGTTTAAGTTATTGTAGTTGTAGTTTATATGAACATATGATCTTTTATTAGGTTTAAATGATACGTCTAGTATGATATTTTAGGTAGGAGGGTGTCGAATGATACATGTTTGGTGATATTGAGTCAATATATTGCAAGTCTTGATAATTTGTTTAAGTGTCTCTCATTCAAATAATATATACTTATGTCCTAGTCCGTCTTGGTACGTAATAACTTAGGGTAGTCATTAAATATTATATACATAATAATAATAATAATGATCAAGCTCTGTGTTTCGTGTCTAGAGACACTAAAATGAATAAAAGTGGTAATTTTAAAATTAAACAGTTAAATTCTATGCATGATACGTAAATATTTAATATGTACTGAGATATGATTACTCATGCAAAAGTGGTAAAGTAAAATATAAGGATCTGGGATAATTAATAATGAACTGATGACGTGTCAAAGAGATAAAAAATCAGAAATATTACATTGGTACTCCCTTGTGAAGTAACTACGACTTATACCAAACCCTTGATACTCTTATCAAGGTTTTAGCTTTTCTATGGTTCCCTTGTTGGTTCGACAACACATAAACCCAAATTAGGGTTTGTGTGATTTTTGGGGAATCAATTTTATACCCGTCTACTAACCCTAATTATGGGTTTGGATCTAGGGTTTCTAGTTACAAGATTTACACATATTTGTTCGAGAAGTGAAGCAACTGCTAGCATCGTAGTGATTGTTCGTTTGACGTGTCATGTAAACAAACGATAGAGACGGTAATTTAACCGTTAAAGTTCAAGAAAAAATTGTTTTATTCAATGGTAAATGGCACAAAAAGGTATCCAACCTAAGGGTTATTTTCAATTAAGGTATCGTACTTTATTTTTTGCGTAAAAAGGTTTTCAACTTAGAGTTTTGGCTAATTTGAATATATTCGTTAAATATCAAACCATCCTCTGTTAAGCATTTGACATTTCAAGTCCACCATCGATATATATCATCATCTCTATCACCAAGCCTGTCCACCACCATCATTACCCAACACCGTCTCTATCACCGGCCCTCATATGGATGTCTGAAAATTTGTTGGATCCATTGAATTTGGGTTGATGGTGTATTCATTTTTTCAACGTACCAAATGATTGAAAAGTATTAGCTAGTTGATTGACGTGGAAAACAGAGCAAGTTTTGAATACATAAGTGATATTATATGTTTTAGTTATATGCAATTAAAATTGATAGATTCATCAATAGGTTATTATATTTATTAACTATGACCAATTGACTATAGCCGTTCGAACTTCAAACTATCTCATATCTAAGACTAAATATTCTTCATAATCTTTTTAATGGAAAACTGGGTAAAACATCATATATCTTAAAACATGTCACTGAGCTCGTGTGTCTTTATCAAACATTTACTAGAAAACTTTCTAGAAAATTATACTCGCAGATGTATTTAAATCGGTGTTTTGTGGCGGTGGTGAGTAAGCATGATGGTGGAAACGGTGCTTGGTAGTCATAGTAGTGGGCTTGGTGGTCACGATAATGATTGATGGTGGTGGTAAAGATGGTGAACCTAAAATGTAAAACATTTAACGAACAATCGTTATATATTCAACGAAAATTTCCAAATTGGCTAAAAAATCAGTTGAGATCCTTTTTATGCAAAAAAAAAGTATGATACCTTAATTGAAAATGACCCTAAAGTTAAGTACTTTTTTGTGTCATTTACTTTTTATTCAATTAGAATTGCATATAGCTTGATTTATTCAATTAGTATGGCATATAACTTGAAGTATCATCAAACCATCCGATTCTAATTATTAAGCGATCAATTTACCTAATTAATAATCGAGTTTTAGTTAAACACGTGAAACAATAAAAAATAGAATGATATGCAAATTTAAAACTAAAACTACCAAATTATCTCAAGGTTAATAAAAAGCCAACCAACACTACCTAAATTCGTGATTAGCGACATGTTTGTACAAAATCTTGCGAGGGTCCGAAACGTGTGATCCTCTGGACTAGGCGAGGCTTGTCCTTCGGATATCCTGAAAACAAAGTAAGCGCGTTAACTTTGTCCTGGTGTAAGAACTCAGACTAAGCTTCGGCGTGAGAGTAAGTAATGTGAAATGGTCTAAAATGGGTAAGTAATGAGTATAGTAAAACAGTAATATTATAAGGTAAAAACCGTCCCCTCAAACTAGAGTCCAAGGGGGTATTTATACTTCTCAAGTTTCCTAAAAGCCGGAAGGCCCAATGAGCTTCGGTCGGGGCCTTGTTGGTCCGAATGGAGACAGCTTTCCTGAATTTGGGGGAGCTTGTCGGTTGACCTACCTTTGACACATGCTTTATACTTTGGTCCGGTGATGGGCTTGCTAAATTGGTTATGGGTTCCGGATACGGGTTTCGGATCTGAGTCTGGTTCGGACTTACACACGAACAAGTCCCCCCGAAGTGTTGATTCGAGTCTATTCCGATATGACACGAATCTACATTTCCGATATGACTCGAATCCACATTTTCGAAATCATGGTATTCTTCCAACCACTACGTTTGGGCTTAATTCCTCATGAAACCCATCTTGCTAATTAGCTCACTCGTCCACATGGCCCATTAAGGCCCAATTCCATTGGGAATTCCGTTCGATGGCTGCCATGTGTCTTATTCCCGCCTTGATTGCTACCACGTGTCCCATTACTTTACCTTCACGGATTTCCAGGCTCCAATACACCCCTATAAATAGCCTCCCCCTTCGTCATTATTTACTGCGTGTTTTTCACTGTGAAAATAATTTTACTTCTCTCTAGACCTCCGGACTTCTTTTGCACTTCTGATCTCTCAGGTACATTCTTTACCCTTTTTGTTAGTACCCTTCCGGATCTTCAACGAAACTAACGGCCGAAGAATATCAGACTGGTCCATCCAGATATCTTCCCAAATTTGATATGCCGAAATATACATCTAACCTTTCGGATGAGTATGTGGAATACTTAATCACTACTTATAATATCCCTAGGGATTTGCACCCTCGCGCTCCTCCGGAAGGGATGACAATGGATCAGGTTCCCAATAACTCTATAGGTTTATATGAACAATGTTTTAAGTTTTCCGGACTACGAGTCCCCTTCTCCACCTTCCTTTTAGCCGTAATAAAGTTTTTTGGTGTACATATCTCCCAATTTGTGCCATTGGGGTTGAATAGGGTAATAACTTTTTAGGTATATTGTCGGAGCCTCTTGATTGAACCTATCGTTACTCTTTTTTGTCTCTACTATAGGCTAAGTAGACAGGGTCATTGCTTCTCTTTTGACAAGCATTCCGGAAAAACTGATCGAAAACAAATTTTCAAAGATGTTCTTACTTGTTTAAAGAAATGGAAATGGGAGTTCTTCCTTATAGATCGAAGTGCAATTTCGGATTATATGCCTTGGAGGCATGTGGATTCTAACATAGATGATGTCATTCCCCAAAGTGGATATAGGGAAGAAGATGCCCACTCTTTGGAGGAGGGGGTTGTGATATTAACCAATGTTCTGGTAGGGGTTCTTTTCTTGGCCGGACTGTCTTTGAATTGGGAATGTCTGAGATACTTGCCTAGTTTTAAGGATCCGGAGGGGAATGGTACCCATCTCCTTTGTTTTATTATTCTTTATTGTCGTGCCTATTTTATCCTTTACTTTTTTTGTGTTTCCATTGTAAAATCCATTATTTCTCTTTACAGCTCTTACCATGTCGGAATATCTTCGATTTCCTGTTACCACTGCTGCCAAAATTGTTAGGGGTGAGAAACTCACAGATGCTAATCGGGTTAGTCCTCGCATCACCCAAGCTTTGAAGGAAGGTGAACAGTTGAGCGCGCCTACTTCGGAGCAAATAGCTGCTGAAAATGAGAGTGGAGCTGTCAAAGCTAACCGTGAGAAAAAGAAACAAGCTGCTCTACGTGTTGTTGAGAAGAAGAAAGATTCCGGTGGAGCCTCTGAGAAACCCCAAGAAAAAAAGAAAAAAAGTGATAAGGGTGGTGCTTCCAAACAACCTAAGGACCAACCGAAGAAAGCTGACAAGGCCGAAAGTGCCCTTCTCCGAAGTATGAAGAGGATGACTTCAGACAATCCTGATACGTCCTCTGGACCTCAGTCTAAGAGGAGTCGTATCAGCATGACTGACGATAGTGAGGATGGGGATTCTACCTCCCATGTCAAAGTGATTAGCCACATACCCCGCAGGTATATCGATCTGAGGTTTCTCTCCTACCTCTACTGGTGCCTCGTCCACTCCTAATGATGTGTTGAATGATAAGCCTCCTGTTATTGAGACCGATAAGACCATGCTGTAGACCATTGGTTCTAAGGATTCCGATGACGTTTCAACTCAAAATATAGAGAATCCGAAGGAGAAATCGCCTCCGCCTGTCTTCTCCCCATTCAAACATGCTTACTTAGATGGAGGAAGTTCCAAGGGTGCTTTTTCTCTGGACCATGATGAGCATCCCCGGTGCAGAGATGATAAAAGCCAAGCCGATCCTAATCATTTCACCTCAGATCGTAAGTTTATTCCATCTCTTTTTTTAACATATTCGTACCGTGTATTGCCTTTCCTAAAAATTTTGTCTCATTGTTGCCAGGGGTCTTCTTTGCAAATGAGGGTGTTTCAGGTCCGGGAGGGAAATATGCTCCCAACTGGCTTGTCGGTGCTAATAGTCAGGTTGATACCCCTTTTGAGTGTAGGGATTTGATGATACATATGGTGCATCCTACAGTTAAAGAGAACTAAGCTCCTATCCTCCTTCCCTTGCTTTGAATCGGTGCTGGTACCAACTTGCTCACAATACAATGGGAATAGTGGATTCTCTCCAAATACTTGAGTAGGAAACTGAACATCAAGATGATCTGCTAGACAAGTATGAGCAATGTCAATCCCTCCTCAAAGCTTCGGACATGAAAGTACCGGAGCAACTTGCTACCATCTCTACCCTCATCTCTCAGTTGAGTACTTCCGAATCACTTTGCAAATCTAAAGATGTTGAGATCGCCACTATCATTCGTGAGAAGTGGGAGTTGTCTGAAGCACTGAAGGGTCGTGATGTCCGGATCACTGACTTGGAAGCTACTCTAAAGCACCGAGAGGCTGAGCTGAAGGATTATTCGGAACGAGCTGATGGATGGAAGCTTGAAAAGGAGGAACTTAAAATCAAGTTGAACACCTCTGAGATGGGTCGCTACAATACAGTTCGGACCTTGCTGCCTTCTGTTGTCTCCAAATTGTTGAACAATCATGAGCATAATTCAAAGATAACAAAATGTTTTAACATGGTGATTCAAGTGGGATAGGCTGAACGTGTGAAGGTGCGGAAGACTGAGGAAGAGATGATGGCGGTGGTTTCGTCAACTCAAGGTTTTGACCCTCACTGTGATAAGAAAATGATTGCCTTGGTCGACAAATTACCTAAAGCTAAGTATCCCTTTATTCAAGAAGTTTATTCTAACTTATACCTTTACCTTGAGCGACTTATGAAGCTTGAGCCTGCCCCTACTCAGGCCAAGGTTGTTGGGCCTATTTCAGATGATGTTGAAGATCAAGAACCTCCGGCCATTGAAGAAGTTCCTGTTGTTTGACTTTAATTTAATTTTAAATGTTAATTTCGGATGATGTAATATTTAGCTTATGTAATATTTGGAACATGTTCTCTGATGGTTGCTATTCGTACATTTTTATGCCTGTCCTTTAGATGATGCGCTTGTTTTTATGTGATGGTAATGCTTTACTCTTTTGTATTTCTTCATTAGGGTGTATGCTCATTTCTTTTCGTACGCACTTAATTGCTTAGTCAATATTCTTCCCTTTTAGTTAGTAAAAGATAGGTATAGCTCTCGAAATATGCTCATATGACCTTTCATCTCGGACGGCGAAAGATATCTCTTCCCTTGACAAGAGGGGAAAATAATTAAAATATATTTATCTCACTTTTGTTTGGGTAAAAAATGTGTTCACACAAATTTCATCTCGGCTGAAGAGAATTCTTCCCTTGACGAAAGGGAGCGAGAACCTCTTTTTGAAGTACACACACACACACACACACACACACACACACACATATATATATATATATATATATATATATATATATATATATATATATATATATATATATATATATATATATATATATATATATATATATATATATATATATATATATATATATATATATATATATATATATATATATATATATATATATATATATATATATATATATATATATATATATATATATATATATATATATATATATATATATATATATATATATATATATATATATATATATATATATATATATATATATGTGTGTGTGTGTGTGTGTGTGTGTATATATATATATAAGTTGTGTTTCAGATAACAGAATGGTTCTTTCCTCGACGAAAGAGAGAAAACCTTTCGCATGTATACATATACAAATCACATTTCGGCTAATCGAGAGTCCTTCCCTTGATGAAAGGGAGAAAGAACTTTTAGGAAACATTTGTATAAAATTGAATTTCGGATAATGGTAGTTCTTCCCTTGATGAAAGGGAGAGAGAACTCTCAAAACATATTCATATAGATTTCATTTCGGAAAATGACAATTTTTCCCTTGATGAAAGGGAGAAAGAACTCTTAAAACATATTCATATAAATTTCATTTCGGAAAATAACAGTTCTTCCCTAGAAGAAAGGGAGAGAGAACTCTTAAAACATATTCATATAAATTTCATTTCGGATAATAACAGTTATTCCCAAGACGAGAGGGACAGAGAACTCTTACAATATATTCATATTAATTTCATTTCGGATAATAACAGTTCTTCCCTAGACGAAAGGGGGAGAGAACTCTTAAAATATATTCATATTAATTTCATTCCGGATTAAAGGAGTTAGTTATTAGCCTGGTTCTTTTTCATGTCCGTAAGCTAGAATTTGCATTCGTACCACATATTTCTTAATATAGTCGTGTTTGTTGCTAAATTGTTTTACCCTCGTGACTGAGGTAAGCTTTTCATTAACTTGGTAAAAAAGAAAGTGACTTTTCCCTTATGGAGGGAGTGAGATCAATACATTAGGAGTGAAAAAGATAAACTAGGCTTTTCCCTTGTTGAAGGGACGCAAAGTCGATACATAGCCTATGAATAGAAAAACTACAAGTAGGATTTTCGGAGGTTCATTGCATGCCACATTCTTGGAACCTCCTTGTCTTTCATGGTGAGCAACTTGTATGAGCCATTCTGGAATGCTTCCTTGACGCGGTAAGGTCCTTCCCATGTGGGGGCGAGCTTTCCTTCCTTCTCTACTATGCTTGCTTCGTTCTTCCAAAATACGTAATCTATCGGACGGAACGTAACAGACCTTACCCTCTTGTTGTAGTACTGTTCCACCTTCGTCTTATACTTTGCTTCTCGGATAGCTACCATCACCCTTTTTTCCTGGAGTAGATCTAAGTTAACACGGAGGGCATCATCATTTTCCTTTTCATTTATCATCATGGTCCTATACGTGGGCATCCCTATTTCGGCTGGCATGACAGCTTCCGAGCCGTAAGTAAGGCTGAATGGTGTTACTCCATTGCTTTGCTTTAAGGATGTTCGGTGAGCCCATAGCACATGTGGTAGCTCCTCTGCCCATCTTGATCTGTCTCGGCCCAACCTTGTTTTAATTCCTTCCATGACAGTTTTGTTGGCTCGTTCCACTAGACCATTTGCTTGGGGATGAGCAACATCCGTGTTGATTTGTTGGATCTCTAGGTCTGAACACCAACTTTTGAATGGCTCATTGATGAATTTCTTAGCATTGTCCATGACCATAATTTTTGGAACTCCAAATCGGCATACCACGTTGTCCAAGAATAATTTTATGACCTCCTTTCTGGATATCTTGACCAATAACTTAGCTTCTATCCACTTTGTAAAGTAGTCGATGGCTACTATTATGTATTTGACATTCCTGAATGATTGATTGGTGTATTTTGCATTCACCTCATAGCATGTTAATTTAGCATAATTATATATTTATTTTTCGTTATATATGTACTTTGAGTGTGTTTTGTGATTATGTAGGTTACGAGCGAAATGGAATAAAATGTCCGCTTAATTAATTTTTTGGAGAAAAGATATTGCGAGCGCCGATAAATGAAGAAGAAATATTGAAGAAAAAGATTTGAGCGCCTCGCGATATTTTCGGTTATCTTCTATTTGTCCGGGCTTCGTTTGAGCAATTACTGGCATTGGGTTATTCTTTTATTGGGCCAAAGTTATTATATCTCAAAAGAATAAATAAAATAAAAATAAAAATAAAAAATAAAGAAAAGTGGGGTCCCAATAGTAGAGCCGACTACCAATTGGATATAAAAAGAAAAAAAAACAATTCTTGTTTTTTGGTGAAGATTGCGATCAAATTGGGAACAAAGCATTCTCTGACATCGTTTGAGGTGGAAGATACAAAGCAAAAGAAAGATTATCAATAGACAATTCACAAATAATAATTGAAAAAAGTCAATTGAGGTGGGTGCTTTGCTTGGGATCAACAGCCGACTATTAAACAAAAGATAGAAAAAAAAATCAACATGGGGATAATTGCAATTAGTGGTGAAGACATAACCGATTAAACAAAGGAAAAAACATTGGAAGGCAATAAGAAAAAGTGGGGCAAAGAAACAAACAATAATAAAAAAAAGATCTTGAGTGGAGATGAATAGCGGGAAGTGGCTCGAGTGCACCGTGATGTCCGGCTAATTTTGTTGTAATTCCTTCCGGTAACTTTATTTATGGTTTGATCATTACTTTTGGATTATAATATTTTTATTACATTGATTTATAATTTATTTATACATTATTTTTATTGAGTTAATATTATGTTTAATTATTTGTGCGAGACAATTTATTATTAGTTAACGATTCATACTTATTTTATTTAGTTAAAAAAAGATGGTCGTATAATCGATATAAATTGTACCTAAATAAATTGTTAAAACATAATTATTGGTTGGGTTAGTATAAGATATATTATTGCGAGTCATTGATAAACATAATAAATGCCGACATTAATTCATTCATATTAAGTCAAAATAATCTTTGTAATCGATTCTAAAAAGTTTTGATAATCCATAAGTGTGATCAAACATAAATATTAGGAGCTGGAAGGGATTGCATTTTTCTTTTAATTGTTTACATCTTTATTTTATTTTTCTAGCTTTATTATTAGCTTAATAATTATTTTAATTTTTAATCCGCATTTTTATTATCAAAAGTATTTTAGTTGTCAGATTTCCAAACCAAAACCTTTATTGATCAGTGATCACCCCAAAACTTAAACTAAAACCACATATTCCTCGTGGATCAATACCCGCTTACCCTATCTAGTATAAGGTAATTAGGTTATTTTTGACCGGCACTTCGACGTCGATCAAAAATTTGGCGCCGTTGCCGGGGAATCAGTGAGCTTTCCATTTAAGTTTTTGTTAATAATTTTTTTAAATAAATAAAAAATACAAAAAGATTTTTATTTTTCTTGTTTGTTTGTTTGTTTTGTTTGTTTTGTTTGGTTTCTTGTGAGTGTGCAGGTTAGTGTATGCGCACACGTAGATCGGGACGTACATCACCGTTAGCTTACGATCCTGAGGTTGAGAAAAGTGCAAAGTTAAGAAGGAAGACGTTTCGACAGTTTTCTACTAATCTTGATTTTTCAGGTTTAGCAGAGCTTTTCGCTGAAATGCCAGGTGACGAAGATGTTGGCGGAGGTGCTAGCGGAAGTAGTAGCGGAGAAGAATCTCCACCACGGGGTGTTGATTCTTATTACAGGCCGGGAATCTTCAAGGATCCCTCGCCTATCGTTTATCCGGATCCGGTTAAAGGGGTTACAAGTAACTTCAAGATCCAGCCGAACCTCATTGCAATCTTGCCAGTGTTTAGAGGTCGTGAGGAGCCATATGCACATCTGCGAGAATTCTTCTCAATTGCTGACACACATCAGGTTAATAACATTACCAAGGATGAGGTAAGACTTCGTCTTTTTCCTTTTTCTCTTAAAGATCAAGCTAAGGACTGGTTCCCATCACTTGAGCCAGGTAGTATTAACTCATGGTCTGAAATGCAATATGCTTTTCTTGAGGAATATTATTCTATAAGTGAAACTGCTGCCATTAGAAATAAGATTAAATCCTTTCGTCAAATCCTAGGCGAGAAGTTTCATGAAGCATTTAGTAGACTTAAAGAGTTGTTAAGAACTTACCCTCATCACGATGTTCCAAAATGGGAGCTTGTCAAAGTCTTCTATGATGGGTTGGATTATAACAATCAACAATTTGTGATGGCCACTAGTGGGGGTATGTTTTTCTCGCGACCTATGGAGGAAGAATGGGAGTTTTTTGAAAAACTAAGCAAAGGTTTCAAGACCTAAGCTTCAGTGGATCGAAACAACCACCCATCTTCCGCCAATTATGTGTCTAACCAACGTGGCACAAATTCTGAAATTAGCGAGTTAAGTAAGAAAGTTGATCTTCTGTTGAAAAATCTAGGAAAAGGTGTTGCAAATGTGTCTAATGTGTCGCATAGTGGGTGTTCAATGTGTGGTGATCCAAGTCACCCTGTCGATAATTGTCAAAGTTGGGGGGCGCCACCAAATGAGGAGGTAAATGGAGTCTATGGTGGTCTTCCACGAAATGACCCATTCTCTGAAAGTTACAATCATGGATGGCGCAATCACCCCAATTTCTGTTGGAAAGATGAAGACAATCGCCCTAATAATACCCAACAACAACACTATGGTTACAAACCAAGGTACGAGGGTGGCGATTCTTCTAACTTCCAAAAAAATTCTTACAATCATAGGCCACAACAACAATATTCAAATCAAGGCCAAGGCCAAGATGATAACCGTCTCTTGAACCTTGACCGAAAGTTTGATAGGATTATGGATTCATTGTCTACCAACAATCAAGAGATCAATAGAAAATTCGAAGTCACTAATCAAAGACACGAGACCACTACTAAATCTATTGCAGCTCTTGAGAGACAAGTTGGTCAATTGGCGGATCAATTAAGCAAAAGAGATGAGGGAAGGCTACCAAGCTACCCCACTATGAATCCCGCACACAAGAAAAATGGAAATGAGCACGTGAATATGCTGACATCTCTTTGAAACGGTAAAATCTACAACAATGACAAAGGGATTCCAAATTCTCCTGATGTCGAGGATTTCGTTACTGATGACGAAATTATTGTTGAAGGTAAAAATTCTGATAATGTTAAGTCCGGTTCTGAGTTGGTAAATGATTTGTTAAATGATTTTCCTAAACCAACAACACCGAATCCTAAAGCTACTGAATCTCCTGAAGTTGGGGAGGGTGGTGTGTCCAACACACCTTACCCTACGGCGTTGGAGAAATCGACATCTACAAGGTTAGCTAAAAAGGGTCCTCATGCTGAGGATATGTGGGAGACTTTCAAGCAAGTTAAAATCAATCTCCCCCTTATTGATGCTATCAAGCAAATTCCTGCTTATGCCAAGTTTTTAAAGGACTTGTGTACCCAAAAGAGGAAGCTGAAGGCGTCTTTGCCTAAAAAGATTGACCTAACTGAGCATGTTAGTGCAGTCTTATCTAGCTCCCTTCCTCCTAAATTCAAAGATCCTGGAGCACCGTTGATTTCAATTGTGGTCGGAAATACTGCCATTAAGAAGGCGCTCCTTGATCTTGGTGCTAATATCAACATCCTTCCTGCTAGTTTGGTTGATAAGTATGAATTAGGAACTCTTCGTAAGACGGACACCAATATTTCTTTAGCCGATCGATCTACCAAAATTCCTAGAGGTATCTTAGAGGATGTTATTGTGAAAGTTGATGATTTCTATTACCCAGTTGACTTCTTTGTTATGGACACCGAGTCACAATACAAAGATGTTCAACCAACTATTATCCTTGGGCGCCCATTCTTAGCCACGATAGATGTTATGATTAATTATCGGACTGGCGCCATGGATATTACATTCGGTAATAAGAAGATAAGATTGAATGTGTTTAATTCTATGAATTCTCCTACGATGAATGAATGTTACCAAGTAGATGTGATTGATGAGGAAGTCCAAAAGCATGCAGCCCGTATGCTTAAGGATGATCCTTTGGAATTATATTTAACTGGTGAGAATGAGGAGATTCTTGATGTTGCTGAAGTTCAAGAGATTCAAGAGTATTTGATCAGTTCTTTGGAGCATCAAAAACCGCCTTGGTCTTATAAAGTGGAGCCTTTACCTTCTACTTTTGATACGGCCACGAAGCCGTCTTTAGAGGTGCCTCCAACTCTTGAGCTAAAACCTTTGCCATCCAATCTCAAATATGCTTTTCTAGGTCCTAACAATACATTACCCGTTATTGTTGCTTCTAATATTTCTGAATCACAAGAGGAAGCACTTCTAAAAGTGCTTTCCAAGTACAAAGCTGTAGTGGGATGGACGATTGCAGATTTGAAAGGGATCAACCCTTCATTATGTATGCATCGAATTGTTACGGACCCAGATATTAAGCCAGCAAGAGATGCGCAAAGGCGTCTGAATCCTAATATGAAAGAGGTAGTGAAGACGGAAGTTCTTAAATGGTTAGATGCTGGTATCATCTATCCCATCTCGGATAGTAAATGGGTAAGTCCCACTCAAACGGTGCCTAAAAAGGCCGGAATCGCCGTTGTGGAAACCAAGAGTGGGGAAAAACTCACAACCCGACCAGTTACTGGGTGGAGAGTTTGTATAGATTACCGTAACCTGAATAATGCCACATCTAAAGATCACTTCCCACTACCTTTCATTGATCAAATAGTTGAGAAGCTTTCTGGTAAGAAGTTCTATTGCTTCCTGGATTGGTATTCCGGTTATAATCAAATACCCATCCAGCCTGATGACCAGGCCAAAACTACGTTTACATGTCCTTATGGGACATTTGCATTTTGAAGAATGCCTTTTGGCCTGTGTAATGCACCCGCTACCTTTCAGAGGTGTATGATGAGTATCTTTTCTGACATGGTTGGAGAATCTGTAGAGATATTTATGGATGATTTATCCATCTTTGGTTAGTCCTTTGAAAGCTGCCTTGATCAACTTGAAAGTGTGTTAAAAAGATGCACCGAAACTAATCTGGTGCTTAGTTGGGAGAAGAGCCATTTCATGGTTCGTGAGGGAATTGTATTAGGACATGTTGTGTCTGAAAAAGGATATGAGGTTGACCGTGCCAAAGTTCAAGTAATTTCGACCCTTCCTCCTCCCACTACCATCAAAGGTGTGTGTTCTTTTCTTGGTCATGTTGGGTTCTATAGGCGATTTATTAAAGATTTTAGTGCAATATCAAAGCCTCTCTGTAATCTACTCTTAAAAGATGCACACTTTGACTTTAATGAATCATGTCTTAAAGCATTCAATATGCTTAAGCAAAAGCTTGTAGAAGCCCCTATTCTGCAATCACCTTATTGGTCGAAGCCTTTCGAGATCATGTATGATGCGAGTGATTATGCCGCTGGGGCGGTTCTAGGACAACGGGTCGATAAGAAACCGTTGTAATCTTTTATGCTAGTAAGACTTTTTCAGAAGCTCAAATGAATTACACTACTACTAAAAAAGATTTGTTAGCCGTTGTTTTTGCTCTTGATAAGTTTAGGTCATATATTTGGGGGCATTCTAGGGTGATAGTATTTTCAGATCATAGTGCCTTAAGACATTTGTTTACTAAGAAAGAGACAAAACCGAGGTTGCTCAGGTGGATTTTGCTTTTATAGGAATTTAATTTAGAAATTCGGGATAAAAAGGGGTCAGAAAATGTAGTTGCCGACCATTTGTCTAGAATTATTCCTCCACCGTTAAACCCTTCTGTTGTAATTAAGGAAAGCTTTCCAGATGAAAGTTTATTTGAGGTTTCTAAGGTTCCTTGGTACGAAAATATAGTTAATTACCTAGCTGTTAAAAAGCTTCCGGATTTTTGGTCCAAGCAACAAAGAAAATACTTCTTCTCCCAGTTGAAGCATTATTTTTGGGAGGATCTAGAGCTCTATAAGGTGTGTGCTGATCAAGTCGTTAGGAGATGTGTTCCTAACCATGAGCATATGGACATATTGGCTCATTGCCATTCTTCTGCATGTGGTGGTCACTTTGGTGCTACGAAAACTGGGCATAAAGTCCTTCAAAGCGGTTTCTTTTGGCCGACTATATTCAAGGATGCCCAGTCTTTTGTGAAAGCATGTATTCGTTGCCAACAAGTTGGTGGGATTTCAAGGCGTGACCAAATGCCTATGAATCCCATACTTGTTGTTGAGATCTTTGACGTGTGGGGTATTGATTTTATGGGACCATTCCCCACCTCCCATGGCAATGTGTACTTTTTAGTGGCAGTTGATTATGTGTCCAAGTGGGTTGAGGCTGATGCTACTAGAACCAATGACCATAGTGTAGTTCTTAAGTTTGTTAAGAAGAATATCTTTGCTAGGCATGGAATTCCTAAGGCTATCATTAGTGATGGGGGTTCTTACTTTAAGAACTTTCGATTTGGGAAATTATTGAAACACTATGGAGTTAATCATAGGATAGCTACCCCTTATCACCCACAGACTAGTGGACAGGTGGAAGTATCTAATAGGGAGATTAAGCGAATTTTGGAAAAGACCGTTCGTAGTGATAGGAAAGATTGGTCCTTGAGGTTAGATGATGCATTGTGGGCATATAGGACGGCTTTTAAGACTCCTATTGGTATGTCACCGTATAAGTTGGTATATGGCAAGGCATGTCATTTACCAGTTGAGATAGAGCATAGGGCTGAATGGGCGATTGAGACTGTTAATCTGGATTTAGAGAAAGCGGGTAGTTCTAGGAAACTTCAATTATCTGAACTAGATGAGATTAGACGTGATGCTTATGAAAGTTCTAAGATTTATAAGGAGAAAACCAAAGCTTTTCATGACCGACATATCACCAAGAATTCCTTCTTGGTTGGTCAAAAAGTTTGGTTATTCAATGCTAGACTTAAGCTTTTTCCTGGAAAGTTGAGAAGTAAATGGACGGGTCCATACATAGTGACTCAAGTCTCTCCACACGGAGACATTGAAATAAAACATATGGTGAGTGGAGAGACGTTTAAAGTTAATGGACACCGTTTGAGGCCGTATGTTGAGTTGGAGAGTGATCAGATGGAAACGGTAGATATGGTTTACTTGGAACCACTCCAACCGTCTCAATAGCTCATACGAGTTATGTCTGGCTGAAGACGGTAAACTTAGCGCTTCGCGGGAGGCAACCTGTGGTTTGTGGAACTTTGTGGGTGTGTTCACTACAAACCCTCATGATACAAAACTCGTCCATTCGGGCTACCGAGTGGTTTAAAGGCTTGTTGCATACGCTAAATGCTACCGTGATTCCTACGAAAGTGAGTTAGGTTTTTTTTTTGTGAGTTTGTCAAATTGATTTTTAACCAAAATTTCAATTTAAAGTTTTTTGCGTTAGGGGCAATGCAATGCTTTAAGTTGAGGGGGTGGCACATGTGTTACATGTTTTTGTGTGAAATTTTGGTCAAAATGGGTTAAAATGTGATTTTTGGGAAAAACTGAAAATTTTTAAAATTTTAAATCACATTATAAGATTCTTGTGCTAATTAGATGTGGAAGTTTCTTCTACATGTATGTTTGTTGAGTGTTTGCAGATTCTGAAGATTAGTTTGTGGATGATTTATTGGAGCAAACTAGAGGATTTGGCCATGATTATCAGGTGCACCCGATTCCATTGTATAATTTGGTTATTAAATTGATTTGATTGTTTGCATGTAATTAGGCATATGTATAATTTAGATGATCAAACCACGCCGGTTTAATTCCCTCTATTTACCTTTGCTTAGATCGAGTAGAAAGTTTGAATAAATAATATGAAATATAGTAATGAAATTGTTGGGTTAAGACACTTAGAATTGATCTTATTCGGCTCGCCACCCGCGCACGGTGGCCTTAGAAAAGAGTTGGAGAACTGTCATAATTATTGGTGGTAGTCATATGCTGGGCTTGCCTATCTGATTCGTCACCCGCGCAAGGTGATACTTTAGTTGTTAGCATGGGTCAGACGCCAATTTTTATGATAGATAGCATTACACTTAGCTGAGACAATTTTATGTGAAATAACCCAATCCTTGTATTATTGTAATGAAATTAGGAAGATTAGTTTAATTTAGTGCATTGTATAATTATACTATGTGGTAGATAATTCCATCATGTGATGTACCAGTAGGCACGAAGTATAACTGTTCCCATTTAATTAAACAGACTTAATTAACCGGTTCTCATGTACCAATGTGTCTTAGTATGCACCTATAGGATAGATATTCATTTTTCTGAATAATTGGTCTTTATATCAACCTTGAAAGGAGTGTATAAAGCGTTCGGGATGACTTGTATAAGAAACGGTCCCGAATGGATAAAAAAAAAGAGAGAGCTTACGTGTGATGTGAAAAAAAAATGAAAAAATGAAAAAAAAGGAAAAAATGAAAAAAATGATGAGAAAAAAGTGGAAGTATGTAAGCTAAAGTATGATGGCTTATGATGTGCTCTTATGGTATAAAAACTCCAATGTTATAAAAGGTGTACGATATTCTCACCTCTTGTTTTAGATTAATGTTTAGATTGATTATAGGTGTGCATTAGGTACATTGGACACATGGTTAATTATATGAAATATAAAGTAAATGAAATCAATGGGAATGGTTATGCTAAGTGTTTAAGAAGGACAAAAATATTGGTAATCATTTTGGATTATTTGTCATGTAGGATGGTTATTAGTGTATTAGGTTGAATGTGATCTTTTTGATGAAATTTCAATAGTATGATTAAAATTATGAAATTAACATGCTTGTATATTTTTATTTTATTTTTACTTGGGACAAGTAAAGGTTAAGTGCGAGGGGATCTGATTGGTGTATTTTGCATTCACCTCATAGCATGTTAATTTAGCATAATTATATATTTATTTTTCGTTATATATGTACTTTGTGTTTTGTGATTATGTAGGTTACGAGCGAAATGGAATAAAATGACCGCTTAATTAATTTTTTGGAGAAAAGATATTGTGAGCGTCGATAAATAAATAAGAAATATTGAAGAAAAAGATTTGAGCGCCTCGCGATATTTTCGGTTATCTTCTATTTGTCCGGGCTTCGTTTGAGCAATTACTGACATTGAGTTATTTTTTTATTGGGCCAAAGTTATTATATCTCAAAAGAATAAATAAAATAAAAATAAAAATAAAAATAAAAGATAAAGAAAAGTGGGGGCCCAATAGTAGAGCCGACTACCAATTGTATATAAAAAGAAAAAAAACAATTCTTTTTTTTTGGTAAAGATTGCGATCAAATTGGGAACAAGGCATTCTCTGACATCTTTTGAGGTGCAAGATACAAAACAAAAGAAAGATTATCAATAGACAATTCACAAATAATAATTGAAAAAAGTCAATTGAGGTGGGTGCTTTGCTTGGGATCAACAGTCGACTATTAAACAAAAGATAGAAAAAAAATCAACATGGGGACAATTGCAATTAGTGGTGAAGACAGAACCGATTAAACAAAGGAAAAAAACAGTGGAAGGCAATAAGAAAAAGTGGGGCAAAGAAACAAACAATAATAAAAAAAAGATCTTGAGTGGAGATGAATAGCGGGAAGTGGCTCGAGTGCACCGCGATGTCCGGCTAATTTTGTTGTAATTCCTTCCGGTAACTTTATTTATGGTTTGATCATTACTTTTGGATTATAATATTTTTATTACATTGATTTATAATTTATTTATAAATTATTTTTATTGAGTTTATTATGTTTAATTATTTGTGCGAGACAATTTATTATTAGTTAACGATTCATACTTATTTTATTTAGTTAAAAAAAAGATGGTCGTATAATCGATATAAATTGTACCTAAATAAATTGTTAAAACATAATTATTGGTTGGGTTAGTATAAGATTTATTATTGCGAGTCATTGATAAACATAATAAATGCCGACATTAATTCATTCATATTAAGTCAAAATAAACTTTGTAATCGGTTCTAAAAAGTTTCGATAATCCATAAGTGTGATCAACCATAAATATTAGGAGCTGGAAGGGATTGCATTTTTCTTTTAATTGTTTACATATTTATTTTATTTTTCTAGCTTTATTATTAGCTTAATAATTATTTTAATTTTTAATCCGCATTTTTATTATCAAAAGTATTTTAGTTGTCAGATTTCCAAACCAAAACCTTTATTGATCAGTGATCACCCAAAAACTTAAACTAAAACCACATATTCCTCGTGGATCGATACCCGCTTACCCTATCTAGTATAAGATAATTAGGTTATTTTTGACCGGCACTTCGACGTCGATCAATGATGCTGGCAATGAACCTAAAATGTCCATTCCCCATTGGAAGAATGGCCAGGGTGCCATGATAGATTTCATCAGCGTTTTTGGAAGTCTCACAACTGGGGCGTGAACTTGGCATGAATCACACTTTTGTAGCTCTTCTCTAGCATCCATGTGCATACTTGGATAATAGTATCTGAATCGTAATGCTTGAGCAACTATGGATCTTGGTTTTAAATGCATGCTACATGAACCCATGTGTATTTCTCTAACTACATAATTAGCTTGCAATGGTCCAACACATCAGAGCATTGGTTCTAAGTACCCTTTCTTGAATAACACCCCGTCTATCAGTTCATATTGGTAAATTTTCAATCTTAAACATCGAGCTTCCTCCTTATCTTTCGGCCATTGTTCCTTCGATTGTTGTTCTAGCTATTAAACCTTTGGTTGTGGTCATCCCTCCTTTGGGTCGGCGGGTTGGGCTTTCTAAATGGCTCGGATTCTTCTCCTTTCGGCAGTTCAGTTGTAACATCCCACCTTGATAAGTGGACCGTTACGTGTATTATGATGTGTCATCGAAGCATGTAAGGTAATATGTACTAAAACATACATGACCAAAAGGGAAAACAGGAATCAAACATCGGTTCCCAAACATAAGCCCGAAAAATAAATAAAGTAAATGAAATGAGAAGGACAAAACAAGCGTCCAAACAAGCATAAGTATAAGAGGCAAAAGGAGAAGAAGTCTAAGGCAACTTCCATCCTATGCACGTCCTCCAAATGTTCAATTCTGTCCTTGGGTACTTGCAGTTTTGGGACATGGAAAGGAAAGTAACGGCTAAGCAATACGCTTAGTGAACGGATACATGACATAGTATGAATGACTGAAACATAAATAAGACTAAAATTAGCGGAAATGTATAAATCCTGGAAAACCTGGTACATGTTTATAAAACTAGTTTTATAGTTTGAAAAGCTTATGATTTACTTATAAAAACTATATTTTAAATTTAGCCAAGAGCCCATATAGGTCATAAGGTATCATTGTGCATGAATACTTAGAGGGGTGACCTCATCATGCAATTAGAGGGGTTTCCTCTAAGTATATTGGTCTGGGTAGGAGGGATCAACTCCTTGTGAAGGATGCAAGGTACACACCACATTCACCATGAAAATTCTGACTGAAAACATGTAACTAGGATGCACCCATACGCCCCACATGATAATATAAATAAATGGCCAGACTGAAAGGGATGCTACAAGCAATCACTCCGTCGTGGGGAAGTCATAACATTGGTGCCTCCAGTGTTATGGTTATGGTTCCTCCATAACTAGATGATTGGCATGCATGTATATAGCTTAGGCATTTAAAATATAACATAGGCATTCAAAACATATAAAGTAATTGGGGGAAAATAGATGGCTGCAAACGGGGAATCCTAATCAAACATACGAAGGAATATCCATACTGAAGGACGGAATATCCGTACCTTATGTCCAGTAGTGAAGCTAGAATGAAAGCTGAATGATCTACTCCGACTTCAGGGATGCTACATAAATAAGGGACGAGAATGAGTTGCCTGATTACTGTATACTTTTACTGGTTCTGAGTGTTCTATAACTTATTTTATATGTTTTTATCATGTTTTACTGTCATGTATTACCTTGTAATTATTCATGTTTTTCATGTATTCTGATTATGTATCTCATGTATTCTTGTGTTAATATACTTGTTGTATCATAGTAAGTAACTTTCTAAAAATAGCAGGTTTCCAAAAATATAAATAAGCTTGATTAATAAGTCTATAATATAAGTCATAGTTTAATGAGCATATTATTTGTCATGATTAGTTATATAGTAAGGTTTATTAATATTGAATACTTAGCCTTTAACTTATAATTATTAATTAATAATAATAATACATGTTATCATAAGTTATTATTAATTAACACTATTGTATGATTAATAGTTAAACTTTACCTTAAGACGAATACAAATTAATTAAGTCAAATTTTCTTAATTAATTAAATGTACATGAATAATTGTGTTAATAATTATTTTATCATAAGGTTTATTTAAATAAAATAGACATACTTATACCATGGTTTTATTTAAATAAAATTACAACATAAGTCATGACTGTTAATTACTTTAATTTACCCTATTTTAATTAAGCTAATTAATATATAAAAATAAAATGACATGTTTTAGAAAACTTAGCCAAACACCCCCCCCCCCCCCCCCCCCTCTTGGTTTGTTTGGTCTTAACTTAGCCCCAACGAGAACACAAAGTGCTACGCCCACCAAGGCCTAGTGCCTCGGTTGCATGAATCAAACAAACAGCCTCAAATGTCAAAATCCAAACGCCACAGCCTGCCCCCGGCTGTGGGTTTTTTCCCCTGCTGTGAAACAAAACTCCCACCGACAGTAGTGGCCCAACCACTGTCTGCCGTGGGTTCCCACTGGCATAAGCCAGTTCCTGCTGATCGGCTCCAGTTCCCACTGATTACCCAGTAGTTCCAACTAAAGGGTTGTTGGGTGCTGCGGTTGACCACAGAAAAACACCACCGCCCCTTATGGGTTGCGACTGGTGGTGGAAGAAGACCACCGACAATCATAGACTCTCAGTTTTGAGTGCACAGCCGAGCCAAAACATCACCAAACCCGAACCCTTGATTCCATTGTTTTAAATCTTTCTTTAACATGTTCTTATAGTTTCTTATTAATGGATCATGAACATAGAACACAATTAAATAAATAGATTGAAGGATTGGTGATACCGTTTGTGTGAAGAACAAGGAAACAAACACGGACACTTAACCCAAATGTCAATCGAAGATCAAAACCCTGTTCCCCCTTTTTCTTGTTTTCTGTCGTCAGCTCCAAAACCACACAACCCTAAATATGTATTTTGTTTTAAAAAATGAAACGTGATTTGTTAAACCTAGGCCTAGTTAACCCTTTTACACTAGACCGGTCCTTAGCCCATTTCTTGATTCTTTTTAATTAAGCCGAACCAACAACCCATTAGTATACATGTATTCTTTTGGTATTCGTGTTCATCATTCTTCGTGTATTTAACCTTGTGACATGTTTTAAAGTTCATGGCGTGCTTTTGTATTTTACTTTCGTGTTTTAAATCTGACACGTCTTATTTATAATATGTAACATTCGTACATAACAATTAATATAATACGTAATACTTGTAGAAACGAATTAATATACGTAATATATGTATTTAATGTTCATGATTCGTTTCGTATATTAATTAACTGTAAAGTTTTAATTAATCATATTTTCGTGTATTTAATGTTCATGAGTATTTTAAAGCGGGTTTTATAACTCTTTCCCTCTAAAAAGAATAATTCGTCCTCGAATTAGAGATACGATAATTTGGGAAGGACATGGACGTAACATGAATGTAAAGGACATGGAACGTGACATGACTAAAAAGGACATATCTGGCTTATGGACGGAAAAGAGGATACAAGGTCCGGATGGACCTTCTGTTTCAAGTGGCTTCCCGCTCGGAACGGTTCCTCTAAAAGATCTTGGTGAAAGTAATAATATTGGTCTTCATGGCCCTGACTTGACGATACTTAAAAGTTTCTGGTTCTTCAACGTATGATAGATTTTCCCAAATCTGGTCGAGTGGATAAGAAATAACGTGTAAGGATAAATGACACGTTACGATGCGAAATAACCCAAAATAAATGACATTTGTACATCTGAGCAATGATGCCCGAGACATACTGAAACGTCGTACGTGAACAATTGTGAACGTGATACGTGAACAATTGTGAACGTGATACGTGGAGATATGGTGAATGTAATGTGAGAACATATGGTGGACGGGATACGTAAAACATATCGTGAACCTGATATGAGGAACATGGAATGAACATGATATGTGAAACATATCGTGAACGTAAGATAACTGAGGAGGTAACGCCAAACCATAAGAGATAAGACGTGAGATGTGATGTGAAACGTCTGTCTGAGGATGGAAGGTTATACTAACTTGAGTCTGGTCTCCAAGATTTCTGCAACTTTCCAGAATTAAAAGTGAATCGTAAATTCTACGACAGAATACGATCATGAACGGGAACAGTATCATGAACGTGAGTGTGAAAGCAGATGGTGAAATTGAACAAGGACATGAGTGTAAACAATGAACGTGAACATGACTCTCTATCTGATCTGATAGCTGAAGGAGTGCCAAGTGATTGTATGATCCTTGGCTGGAAATGTCTGAAAATCTTCTAACTATGAAATCCATGCGGATGAAAGGATTTTGCAGACTTAGTCAAACGCTTGGAAATAACCCAGATAGCATCATGCTTCCTTTGAGCCTGCAGTAGCCTAGTAACAAAATCCATGAAGATCTTGTCCCTTCTCCATTCACAATTTCTAATGGTGGAAATGACTCCTAGTCTGTTGGTGTTCTATCTTAACCTGCTGGTATCTCAGGTACTTAGATATCAACGTAACTGCATCTGGTTTCATAGAAACTAGATACATAGAAGTTCGGAAAACTATGAGTCTCTGAAATTAGACTACTCTTAGTGTAGGATCCTCCGAAACACATAATTTAGTGTAGAATTCTCTCCTTTACGCGTAAACTGGGTCATGGTAAGATTAACCATGAGAATCAACGTGATTCAGCGTGTCACTATAACCAACCAGAATTCGTAACGAAAAATTTCAGGGTGAAATTTCCTCTGTCATAGAATTTGCAAAATCTTACAAATATGGTCTTCGGCTCTTCTCTAGACTTAAAGAAGATCAGGTTGTCATCGATGAAAACAATGAAGAATTTTTTTATGAGTTCATGGAAACTCGGTTCATCAAATCTATAAATGTTGTTGGAGCTTTCGTGAGACCAAAGCAAAAATCATGAATTTAGCATGACCAAATCGTGTACAAATGGCAGTCATGGAAATATCCTGCTTTTTTTATTCGTCACTGTTGGTAGCATGATCGTGAATTTATCTTGGAAAAGTGCTTAGCACCCTATAGTCGATCAGACACATTGTCAATACGTGGAGGGGATTAACGGTCATGAATGGTGATTTGTTTAAATCGACAGTAGTCGACACATAATCTCTTGTTACCGTCCTTCTCCTTAGTAAACAGAACCGATGCACACCATGGTGATACACCTGGCGAATGAGATCAATTAGACATCTCGTGCAGCTGATCCTTCAACATGCTCGATGTTAAGTTCCATCTTGTGGATAAAAAGTATCCTCAGAGGTCTTTCTAGAATATATCAGGGAAACTTTGAAATGATCGGCTGATTATGAATGAAAGTAACTTCAGAAGTCCTGTCATAACTGATATGTTATTTCCATATCAATCCATGACACAAGCTTTAGAGTAGAAAGAGAAGAAAGTTAGAGAGAGAAACTTGAGAGAGAAAGTAAAGAGAGTGGTGGAAGGTTACACTTTTACTAGGTGAAAAGAAATGAACCAACACCCTCCACATGGAAGAGGGTATATATACCCACGAACCACATGGGCTTTCCATGGGTCGTGGGTTTGTTTCTATGGGCCGGGATTGGCTTGTCTTGGGCTTAGAGCCCCTAACTTATACAATATTAGCTTAAAGTCCAAGCCCGATTTTCCCGACTAACCTATTACAATACAAGACGATTTACGACTAAGATGACCTATTACATTCTTGTTCGACTATATAAAATATAGGGCTAACAATCTCCCCCAATGTATCGGTCATCTTTAAAATGCATAAGATGATTGAATGAATACATTCTTATGGAGGTGATCATCCTTCTTAGGTCTTGTATCTTGGTCTTGATCTTGTTTGTGACGGTTTTGTTCCTTCATGCCTTTGTGATCTTTGTCTTGAGCCTTTGTCATTTGACTTTGAGTGCTTGATATCTTCAATCTATTCTTGATAGTGTTCATCTTGAGCTCTTGTGACAAGATGACCTATTACATTCTTACATTCTTAAGTATCTTGATTATCGCCATCTTGTGCTCTTGTTACTTCTGAATCGACATCGGTTACATAGGTACGCCACCTTCTTGATATGCATCAACATATATAGACACGAACGAAATGGCTTTGAACATTTCACCCTAACTCGGTAGCATTTTACCACCGGTCGGTGAAGACCGTTAGACGGTATTAGATACCGTACCTGTGATCGGGTAGATTCGATTAAGAACCTCCTTGACAGGGTTTCCCGGCGGTAGTATCCAGTTCTCTTTACTCGACCGTCTCAAAGCAGACTGCGAACGTAAAGAGTGAATCATAAGGATAAATTATCCATTTGATTAGAGTCTTCAATTCAGATTTCCTGGAACAAGTTTGATTCTAAAAGAATCGCACCATTGTCGCTTTCCAGTTTGTCACAAGCTTGATTCATAGAGAATCTTGCGAGTCACCTACCACAGTGCTGTTTGATGTTGACACTGGAAGGATTTCCATTCGTCACTGTGAGCACTAAGGAGTGTCACTCTGAATGTTCTGGCAAGATCACACGGATTTTGCGAAGAAACCTGGAATCAATTTTGAATCAATTAAGAATCCAAACTTAGTTGCATTCTTGTTCTCACAAGTTTGATTCGTGTTGAATCACACAAGTTACCTACCATGAGCTTGTTTGATGCTGGCTCAAGTAGGATTTCCATCTTCATTGTGAATCGTATCACTCAGATGTTCTGGAAATATTACAAGAATAATGTGTAGGACTCGATTGTGTCCTAATGAGATGATAGATAGATCTCGTTTGGCTCTAGACTTAATAAGTGCATTTTGGAAATCGGAGGCTGGAGCAGACTGCCACCTTTTCAATATTAACTAACTCGGAGTGAGAAAGTCAATAGATACGTGTTGATCTCCGTGATAATGAGACAAGTTTCTTTTGAGAGAAACTCGAATGGCTGGAGAAGGGTTGTGCATCGCATCACTGGGTCCATGACACTTGTCTTCGATAGATGTGTTAACCCGGTGTCTGCCTAAGTTGCATAGATTATTCAACTCCTTCAATGCTTACCAACACGTCATCACTAGCACCTTGTTGTGATTGTTCTAGTGCTTGGTCCGTATTTAGCTTCATTTAATTCCATCTTTCCTAAGGACAACTATTTCTAGCTATGGAATGTCCTTGGGTAGATCCCTCCGGTTCTGGTTGGATCATAGGACTTAGTTTCCTATCCTAAACCACCTTTTGACTATATCGTTCCGTCGTGGATAGTAGGTTGTTTTGGGTATAGATCGTAACCATAAACCATTGAAAACCATTCAAAGTGCTTGATAAAAATCAAAACTTTTAACACTTTGAAAGTTTTACATTTCCGAAATACTCCCCCTTCACACATGCATCGATATTCGAAATAGTTTAGCATGTGAAGGAAAGAGTTGCACTTGAGTCTTTAAGATCACATGTTGCAATATATTACATTTTAATCACATTTTCTCTCTCTATCTCTAATATAAAAACATCATATTAGAGATACCAATTGATTAAAATATGACAATTTCTAAAAACCGATTAGGAGAGAAACATGTGTGCACGCATGAATCATGGAACTTTTTTAGTCGGGATGCTCCCCCTCAACAATATATGTGTGTCTTGAAACAAAAGTTTGACAAAAGTTTGGAAAAACGACACCACAAGATATGTTGAGGTACAGAGTTGAGATGTCTTATCTGATATAGTATATTACATATGACAGTTTTAAACCATTTTCGGAATGTGTTGGATACATAAAATATGACAAAATCTGAGATGTACCCAACAACATTAAAGGCTTGATTTTAAGACGCTCCCCTCAAAAATTGATCAAAACAACATATGACATTTTTAGATATAAAACTACATTATGAGAAAGGGGGTATTGAACACACAATTTTGAAAGATTTAGAAAAACCTTTTGAGAAATTATTGAAAAATTGTGGTCAATGGTTTTAAAATAGTCAAGATAAAAGACTTCTCTTCTATTACTTTAGGAAAGCGCACTGAAACGTACACTTCCCATTCGGGTCTGCTTTTCATGAGCTCAAAACTTTGATTGTTTTGTGACTAGCTCATGACCGAGAAAGATTAATTTCCCGTTGTGAAGGATAAGTTATCATCTGTTTTTAACTTCCCTTAAGTTAAAGTGCGAGTTCTAAGCTGACATTTACTTAGAAATCGTTTTTCATGAACTTAAAAACTTTGAATGTTTTTATAAGAAGCTCATGACCGAGAAATATGAATTTCTCGTTGAGAAGGATAAGTTATCGTCCGAGATAAACTTTCCTTTGTTGAGGTCCGAGTCCTAAGCTGTGATCCGCTTAGAAGTCATTTACACGAGCTTAAAACTTTCGAATAGTTTTAATAGAAGCTAGTGTTCGAGAAAATCGAATTTCTCGTTTTGAGGATAAGTCATACTTGGGATGAACTTTCCTGTCTTGTGAGCCCAGGTTACAGTATGTAATTTGACTATAAGCCATTTTAGAAGCTTAATTGTGAAACCCCTGAGACACTTGTTTCTCTGATATCTGCTTCTTCAACAACCAAACTCTGAGAGTGTCTTTTGTTGAACAGGTTACAAATATTGGACCTTTGTGTTCCCGTTGAACCGTGATGTTGGTACCTACACTTTCATTAGTAGTTTGTATGCTTGCATGTGGGTTAATGATATCTTTGTGAGAACCATGTGGGGGTTCACCTTGAACCTTTTTCGCGCTAGAGGGAAATATCTTTCCAGTAGGAACCCACCTAAGACCAATTGTTTTAAAGGTTCTACCCGTTGGTATCCACCTAAGACAGGGTCTAGGAGTCATAGTTTTCTCTTGCACAACGGAAGACTTAGTTGGAGAAAACCTATTTCCTTTAGGGTTCCTTCTTGGAGGTGCTCTAGCTTTTTGGTTCACCTTGTTCAGGATTTTCGTTATACAATCATCATGAATGGCATTAAACACGCATTTGTTACATTTCGTGCAAACAAAGTGCTTAGCATTTGAGAAGGCTCTAGAATTCCTAAGGTTGGCGGATTTGTGCACATCATATAAGGGTCTAGAATTCCTAGATGTGTGATTCTCGCTCCTAGGTTATGGTTTTGTCTTATCTCTTGCTTGTGTCTTGTTCTTATCATCCTTTAGATAGCTTTTATGACTCGTGTCATTTGAACTACGCCTAGGCATGTTCTTGGAGCTATTGCTAGAGTTGTTTGAAGCATTCATGTGATCGGGTTTTGTAGAAGCGGATTTTCTTAAGGATGGTCTAGATTGTGGAGTGACTGGTTTAGGCAAATTGTTACGCACGTCAACTTGGGATGTAAACCTCGGATTCGACGTTTTGGGTCGTTCAGATTTAGAAGCATTCGGTTGTCTAGTAATTGAGCGGTTTCTGAATGGTTGAGAAGGAGGTTTCCCCAAGACTGACTGTTTTGTTAACTTAGTATCCACACTGTTTCCTTTTAGCTTCCTTAATTCATTTTTCACCGCTGTCAGTGCAAAAACCTTTCCCGAATCTGAGCTTTTAACTGCTCATTTTGTAGAAGTGGACACGTTGTTCTAACTTAATATTCATATTGTCAAATATGTCATTTTCGGCATTCGCGTCATTACTATCTACAGTGTCGATAGGTTGCACAGATATTTCACTTTGTGAAGCAGGCGGAGGAATTGGATTTTGAGAAGCCAACTTTGATTCTAACAAATTTATTTGTTTCACAAAATGTTCTTTTTCCGTGTTAAAATCTTGAATCTTACGATCCAACTTTTGTTCAAGAACAACATTTGCTTTTTCAAGTTTTTCAAAGTAAGCCTCAAATTTGTTATTTTTCTTTGAAAAATCGAGTTTGGCTTCCTCAAAATCTTTAGTCTTCTGAGCTAACAGAATTTCAAGCTCGTGAATCTTAGAATCAACATCCTGGGCACTCTCTCCTCCATTAGTACTCATATCTGATGAATCAGGTGTGATATTGCTATGAACCTTTTCCACTAGATACGTGTCAAAAATGGGTTCAGGTTGCTCAGTATGTTGAGGAACATCATATTCATCATTTAATTTTGCCGTAGCCATTGGCTCATCATCATAAGTGGGTCTGATATCCGCATCATTGGCTGTTTGATCATTTCCTGAGCTGTTACTGGTATGTTGCGTTTCTGATTCTGTCCCGCTGCTTTCTGTATCAACCGAACAAGCATTCAATGCTTGACCCTTATCGACGTTTCTATCATTCATCTGCATCAGTCTTTGATTCACCCTTCATTCTAATTGCCTTTGATGGCGTATTCTTTTAGCAATTGACTTTTTTAGATTACTCAAATGTTGAAGAAGTGTCTCTTTGAACGCTTGAGGATCTACGAGAGTATATTTGGTAAAGTATGTACTTGCGAACTCTCGATCATTGTTGGATAAGCTACTTGAGTCAATGAATTGCTGGAACTGAATGTTGAGAGATAAAAGGATGTCCATTGATTGAGTCTCGTGAAGATCATCTCCGTTAAGTTCGAGTTGAAGATGGTCCACATTAAATAGCATCGTTCTGATGAATGTCTCAACATCTTGACTAAATAGTAGAACGAATACCCGTTTGAATCCAATTTCAAGACGAGTGCCTTTTAGGTCTTCTCTTGAAAGAACCTGAAGGTGTGACCGAAGCAACTTTAAGTGTTCCATGCATCTTTCTTTTGCTTACGACATCTTGTATTGGATTGCATGAACGGTTTTGGTTGTAGAATCCTTGTTAGCAGGTTTACTGATTGGAGTCTCAGTATTTTTATGAACCTCTGGATTCTGCATCTTTTCTTTACTCACCGCATTCATAGACGTTGTTGTTGTGGAATTCGTTGTATTGAAAATGTCCATTGAGCGGATGTCCTAAGATGATATGGTGTATATGGATTATGGATCTTAGTGAATGTGTTGTGATTTGATTGTGGTTGAAACCAGAAAGACTCGGTCGTAGGAACTGGGCAGTTTGGTTTTCGAAAATTCCGATTTTTTCTCAGTCCGACAATAAATTCCTCAGTCCGACAAAACGGTAAGCCCAAAAAAATTGAATCACCAAATTTTGAAATCGAGTTAGAAATAGCCAATAACTAGTAGGGAAAATTTTTAATGCAAAATAGAACCTGAAAAATTTGAAATTTGACCTAAAAATTTGAATTTTGGTCCGAAAATTTGAATTTTTGGTTAAAAAAATTTTCGCATCGCCAAAATTTGAAATCGAAGCTTAAATGGCCTAAAAATGGTCTAGGAAAAAATAAATTTTTCTATGGTTTTCCAGCCAAAAAACTCTTTTTTTTAATCCTCGTGTAAACTATGTTCCGGGACATGTCTAGATAGTGGCTAAGTCTGAAAAGTACTCGAACAAAATATCCATCGGAATACCCATCGCAATGTCACCCATCGGAATACCCATCGTAATGTCACCCATCGGAATACCCATCGCAATGTGTGATCATAATATCATATCGCAATGTGTGATCGCAATATCAGATCGCAATATGATCGCAATATCGATCGCAATATCAGATCGCAATATGGATCGCAATATCAGACCGCAATATCAGATCGCAATATCATATCGCAATATGATCGCAATATCAGATCACAATATCAGATCGCAATATGGATCGCAATATCAGATCGCAATATGGATCGCGATATCAGATCGCAATATGGATCGCAATATCAGGTCGCAATACGTAAAACCCTCAAACTTTGTGATCGGAATAAGTTCCACTGTTCTCGGATAATACACAACTATTCGAGATTTTTAGCCTAAAAATGATCCAAGCACCCAAAAATTTAGTGTTTTTAACCAAAGTAACAATAACAAATCACTACCAATATTATGTAGATGATTTGTATCAAGAATAAACCATAAAAACAAAAACAAAATTGGTACGTGAGTTTTAGATCAAAATAGGCATGAAAAATCAAGAACATAACACACGAATCTTCAATCACCTATCCACTATAGGATCTTGATACCATGACACAAGATTTTTTGATCCCTTTGGTTGGATCTATATTCTATTAAGAATTAGTATAGTAGTTTGTAATCAAACTAAAACACTTTGAGCACTCTTACTAACACTAAATAAGTTATGCGGAATCTAACTTATAAAGCATAGAAGAACATAATTACTTTTAACTATTCGATTCTCTTATTAATCGACTTGAATGAGGTACATGAAAGACATTGTACCTATGTTCCTTTTATATAGTAAGAAACCCTAGAAACCTTAGAATATTCTATAAAGATAACTATATCACAGACGATATATTATCAATATTCTAACTATTTAGGTATATCACATAAGATATACTCTAACTATTACTATGACATATCTTATACGAAGATATATTCGTCCTAATCATAATAGCAGTACTTACTTTATAAGTAGCAGTACTTACTATGTACCGCGTTAATACTAACGGTACTTACATAACACTAACAGTACTTGAAATACACTAACGGTACTTGACACTTAACAAATAATTCCCAACAATCCTCCCCTAAACAAGAAATAATAACTTTTTGTCTTCTTGTTTCTCTTGTACTTGATGTATGAAAATACATGTCTTCAGTCTTTCCTTCATCCTTGGATTGAACTTTGTAATTTGTATTTGTATCCAACTGAATGTAGCCAAACACTTCAAATGTAGATCTTCTTCTGATAAGATAATCTTCAAACATCATGAATATCATCTTTGTCTTCAAACTATGATCTTCTTGTGTCTTCTAAACATTCATTTATCTTTGCAGCATCAGTTATTGTCTTCATGAGTTTAGTCTTTGAACTCTGAATCATGAACCTTTGTCTTGATTTGATGAGACAAGACCTTCTAAGTATTTTTCTTTGAATACTTCTTTGCTTGCAATCTTCATGCCTGAAATAAAATAGTTAACAACAAACACCAATCTGTATTGGCTTCATGATTTTTAGCAAATCACTAGCTATCAACGGATTTAATAAATTCTTTACCAGCTAGCTGTACACTCTGGAATAGCCAATACTTTATTCATAAAGAATAAGGTGTAATGAAAACCTTACAATTTTTGGTAAATCGTCAACCGTCAACGAATTTGATGAAGTATTTACCTAGTACCGTTTGTATAGGACTAGCCAACTCTTTGTCTCGAAACAAGGTGAGTTAGAACCATATAGTTTTTAGCAAACTATCAGCTTTCAACAAATTTGATAAGTCTTTACCACAAACCGTTTGCTTATGGACTAGCCAGTTCTTATGTGTGTTAGACATGGTGAACTGAGAACCATTTGTGAAGTGTGACTGAAACTCAAACACTTAAGGCTCTTTCTCAGCTACTTCCTCATCTTTCAAGTCCTTGATTTGTTGTTTAACCATTCTGATCAACTCCAAAGCATCAGCAGAATCTTCTGTAACTTCCAATTGTTGTTCTAACATCCTTTCCAACAATTTTCTTTTGAAAGGGTAAGTTTTCTCTTGCAGCATATAGTATCTAACATCATGTACATCCAAAATATGCAATCCACATGACCTGTAATATCTCCAGTAACTAGGAACCTGATTCTCTAATTCCTTCAACATTTCTTGATCATAATTGTGTGGCTCATACATAAAGAGAAATTCCCAGTATAATAGTGACACTTCAGTTTTAACTGCACTGGCTTCTTGAACTAACCTTGAAAGATCCTGAATATCTTGTCTGTCAAGAATGTGAAGAATATCCTCCAAAAGTCTGAATACTCTTGTTGTGCCATCAGTTCTCTGAATTCCATGAGCTTCAAGTCCTTGATCTGTAGAGTAAATCCATTTAGCAATAGATGCTTTCTTTCCAAAAATCTCTGTATCAATACATTGATCTTCAAAATTTACAATCTTCAAGTACTTCTTCAAACTCTCATCATCATCACTATCCTCTGCTGTTGTTTTAGCTTTCTTGGCTTTCTTCTTTGTCTTTGTTGACCTTTTCCTTTTAACACCCTTGGAAATTCCCTCAACTTCTGTTGAACCCTCTTCCAAGTTTGTATGTACCGTCTCCTCAGTATGTACTGTTGTATGTACTGTTGACTGTGTATGTATTGCTTGTACATTTTCAGTCTGAGCAATGTCTTGAGTTTCAACTCCTGTATTCATTCTTTGAGCAGTCTCTTCCTCCCTTGAACTTACCTTCTCCTTTCTATTCTTCCTCACATAAGTGGTCTTGATAGGTGGAGATGTGTTTGTAGGTTCAGCACTACTTGGCTCAATTCTAGGAGCACTACCAAATTGCCTTTGTTGTTGCAGATGTCTCTTAAACTCTTCAACAGCTTTTCTATCTGCTTCAGATCCAATCTCAACAAAATTCAATTCAGTCCTCTTACTTTGCTCATACAAAGTCTAGATTTATTCAAAATTCTTCTTGACTAGCTGAATATGAGTAAATCCCTTAACTTTCTTAAGAAAATTCATCATCTGATTTCTAATATGCATAGTAGTTGGAGGCTTAATCTTTTCTTTTCTTCTCTTTTCAGCAAAGAAACCTTGTTGCTCCCTTACCAGATCATCAATCAATTTTGATTTTTCTTCTTCATCATATGCATCTCTCTCTTCAGCTATCAATGAGTCTGTAAGAAGCTCACTTGCATGTATTTCAGCTTGAATCCTGTCATACTCTTGTATGTTCCATTCTTGATGTATTCTTTTAGCTTCTTGTAAATTCTGCTTTGCTGCAAATTCTTCTTGTAATTCATTTTCACGAATTTGTGCTTGCATTCTATAAGCAAATTCTTCATCATGGTCTATTTGATTAAATCTGTACATGACTTTGTTTATATCATCATCTGAATCACTTTCTTCTTCAGACTCTGATAATAATTGCTTCTTCCCCTTATCCTTTGGATCAATCTTAGGTAGCTTCTTCTTCAGCTTGGTAGCTCTTTCTTCATTAGCTTGCTATTGAATAACTATACCTTTAGTAGGGTGTAAAGCTTGAAGTTTCTTACCTTGAATTTGATTCTTTTTGGCAAGAACTTCTTGTTGTGTCTTTTTCTCTGCCTCTGCTTGTTTAGTCTTCTTTCTTAAATCAAGCATCAATTGGGCTAAAGTCTCATCTTCTCCAAAAGGAGTTTGACTTTCTAGTGAAGGATGATCACCAGCGGTACTTGCAATCGGCTTAGTTGGCTTAGCAGTACTTGGGTCTTCAACAATGTCAGCAGTACTTGCAGTCGGCTTAGTTGGCTTAGCAGTACTTGGATCTTCAACAATTTTGATTTCACCAGTATTAGACACACTTGTTTCTTCAATCACTTGTGTATCCCCAGATACTTTTTCTTCCATAGAAGCCATCATATCAACTTGCACTTCTTCAGTCTTATCTGATTTATTGCTTTGTGGTGATGGAGCAGGAAACTAAACATTAATTTCCTCCAACTTCTCATAGAAAGCACTCCAATTTGTGTGAAGTGGTGATTGAGGTGATGGCTCTGGCTGAGTTACCAATGTTACAACTTGTGTCTCCTCTGGAGTAGGTTGTGGTTCTTGATGCTGAATCTCCATATCTGAAGGTCCATCCACACCAGTCTCTAAACCAGTTCCATCTACATAAGTCCCCATGACATCTGTATCCAATTCAAAATTGATGTCATTGCTAGAGATCCTTGTCTGATTATCAGAAGAAGGGTGGTTGTCCTTCATAATTCCTCCCCTGTTTGGTTGCATTTAGTTGCCTTTTCTTGTGGTTCCTGAATATTTGCTTCTTGATTGCAGACTTCTGAATAGATCTATGTTGCCTCATCCAAGGTGACACTTTGTTCCTTAGCTTGATTAGGCTAGCTTCCAATTCAGCAATTTTCTTGTCTTGAACAAGCTTTTCTTTCTGCAATACATGTACCTGTTGGGACAAACTTGTACACAAAGTAGTTAAACATGCAACATCCACCACCTCTGGTGCTTGTGCTTGTGGTGAACCACTAGCAGCAATAGAAGCAGCAGGTGTGTGGATCATCTCATCAGTGTTTGGTGGAACACCAACATTGTGAGAAGAAGATTATGAATCTTCTAGGGAATGGGAACTCTGGTGAGAAGGAGTTTTCTGAGAAGCACTAGCATTGCTAGGTTCCTCACCTTCTTGATTGGCAGGTTGGGCTAACATATGAGCAAACAATGGTGTTACTGTTCCTGTAAAGGCATTGCCTTGTTTGGTCAAGAAAGAGAAGGTTCTCTTTGTGAATGAAGGAACATCCCATGTATCAGTTAACTCTGGTAGGTTGGGTATTTGATCACTAACTAAAGTCTGAATGAATCTAGGATACATCAAAAACTTTTTAGTCCCTTCCAAATTCCTAGTCATGCCTTCAAAAATTATTTTTTAAAAAATTAAAAAACCTGTTATTTGCTAGACAAACACCAGCTGATGCCAATGCAACAGGAATTTGATCAAAAGATGTACTTTTGGAACTTAAACAGTGAATAATAGCATGAAAAAACAATTTCCATTGAGGTGAAAATAATGCTTTAAAGAAAGTAAGACTTTCCCTACCACCTCCACAGCCCATGGCTGCAAGGCCATCATGAATCTCTGTATTGTTAAGCATACTAAGTCCATTTTCATCATTTAATCTCAAACTTGCTCGTAGAAGTACCTCAGTTACATATATGTTTCTATGATTCACCCTAGCCTTAATGCAAGGTTGATCAAACCGAGTACCTAATACATAAGTATTCCAAAATTGTTCAACAATGGAAATAGATACAACTGGACTTACAGTGAGTGCAAAGCGAACATGACTTCGAGATAGGAAACCAAGCATCTCATGGAAACCAAGAGAGTCATCATTCGTAGCAAGATTCACAACTAAATTATGCTTAGAGATTACTTGTAAAGCAGCCATTAGTATTTGGAGAAACTAGAAGGGGGGGGGGGGGGGGGGGTTGAATAGTTTCTCTTCGATTGGTGACCAAATTAAAATTACTTTCAACTTGGTTTGTATCAAAACTATCTTTTGTTTGAAGCTAAGTTGCATAATGATTAGGTTCAATTCAAATGCACTAGCAAAGACAATAGGTAAGTGTAATGATAATGAAATAAGTAAAGAGTAAGGAAGGAGACAACCTAGTGGGAAGACACCAAGATTTATAGTGGTTCGACAACGAGGCTCTATCCTCGTTTCTACTCCACTCCTCGAGTACACCTACTCGAGATTTCCACTATATCCACAAGTTCCCTTCTCGGCGGAGAAAACCTTACATCGTTGATTACATTATTTTCTGACACTAAGCTAAATGTCGAGACCTAATCTTTAGCTAGGACCAATCTACACAACGTTTCCTACTTCACAATTTAACGACACAAGGCTAGATGTCGAGTTCTAATCTTAAGGTAGAACCAATCTTCACGACTCTTCACTTTGAAGCTAAGTAAGAACTTCACACAACATAACTACTAGTCAACTTTTAAGTTTAGAGAGAACTCACAAGACACAACCACATCACTTTATAGTTTAGTGAGAACTACTAATCAAATCTATTACAACTCAACTAGACGTATCCAAGTACACACATGTAGCTTGGATTTACACAACACAAATCCAAGCAAACACATATGCAATGGATGTACACAACAACCAAGTATCCACAAATAACTTGGATGAACACAACTAATCCAAGTATTCATAAATACAATGGATTGACCTAAAACGAAAAAGGGTATCATGATGAATATGACTAGCTCATAGATTCATCTTTATCACAACACTAGTGAGCGAGTGATCTTTTCATTGGACAAGGTAAAGGAGGGGATCAAGAGGATAATCATATGTAAACATCCTTAGCACTTTAAGTGATCATTTACTAATGATTATGCTATAGAAAATAGAAAGGGGGCTGAGAAAAACGTCCAAGAGGCTTGTTGGAAAATGAGATTTGACCCACTATTTAAAGGAGACAAAGTATAACGGATCTATAACGGCTAGCTGTGCGCGGTACCTTATCTAGCCAGGCGGTTCCATATCGCTAAGGAACCGCGTAGGTACTTAAGGTACCGCCACTAGAGTACGCTCTGTTTTTTGTCTTTTAGTGGGGTAGGAATATTTGAGGTATTTGAAGCCTTCAAAGGATATTCTAACAGCATCTGGAATATGCTATTTTCAAATTTTCATTTTCCATTTTAATAAAACATTTTCTAAAAAAGAAAGTTTATTAAAAAGTCTTTTGTCATATTAACAAAAGTGAGTTTTAAGGATAATCATTTTGATGATCACTAAGTATGATTAAGAAAGGTTAGTGATATGATTATTACCTTGATGATAGTGTTAGTTAAATAATTCATTTTGTGTTTTACACTAAATGTGTTGTATGGTTTGTTGTGATCAAAACTAAGAAAGATTAGTTAACACTAATAATGTTTTTAGGCACTTGCATTAACAATCTCCCCCTTTTTGATTATGACAAACGATAAACTCATTTACGTAGAAACACAAAATAACGAATTATTAACGAGTTTATCACTATCATTTCTCCCCCTTTGTCGTAGCAAAAAGGTTAGCACAAGTCTTCGAAGAACATCGAACTTTGCTAGTAGCTCCCCCTTGGTGGTTGCTCCCCCTTGCCTGGGACACCAAGTTTGTGAGCTAGGGTGACATGCTACACAAAGGTTAGTAGAAAGGAAAGAAACACCAATGTATATATGATCACTACCTACTAAGTAACTTGAGAGGGAGAGAGAGAAGAAATCTCAAATTAGAAGCAAGTATTTTGCTAAGTATGTCCAAAGAGGTAATTGACAAAATCAAACTTCAATCCAATGAAGATGATAAGCTTGTCAATGGGTTAAAGTTTAGAATTGATGGAATCACCCATAAGCAATTGTAAAAATTAACCATGATCAACTCAAAATAGAACTAAGAAAATAACACACAAACAACACAAAGGTTACATAAAAGAAAAGACACAACAAAGTAGATAGTCATACACACAATATGAGTATCTAAAGCAAGAAATATGGAAAATAAACCACTAAGCATAAGCTAGTCTAATAGTGATAATTTTCCAAGATTGCTTAAAAAAATAATAAAAGACTCTAAAAAGACGACGATGCATCATTCAAAGTTTTGTCCACCGGAACGAAAACTT
Organism: Glebionis coronaria; assembly: GCA_025667525.1. Taxonomy (NCBI): domain Eukaryota; kingdom Viridiplantae; phylum Streptophyta; class Magnoliopsida; order Asterales; family Asteraceae; genus Glebionis; species Glebionis coronaria. Next base: position 574,774,448 of record CM046876.1, read on the forward strand.
AAATAGGAGGTCGAGTGAGGAGGAATTCAAGGAAATTTAACTTCTCATACACATGAGCAAGTTCAATTTGTTGAAATCGACAACAAGCACACGAGGATCCATGATGCGACACAAAATCGTTTGATGGGGGTATGGCATCAAACCTGGGGTTTGGTGGTGGAGGGGTAATGGGTTTGGGAATGTTTTCACAATGCCTTGTGAGGTTTGGGAAGGTTGAAAGGTCATTGAGTTGAGGGTTATTAAAGGATTGTGGTGGTGGGGGGACATTTTCTTTAGCTCCGGTGATGGGGTTAATGGTATAAGTCTCATTCCAATACTTGATTGGAGAGAAGGTAGGGTTTTTGGGTGGTTTGGAGGAAGATGGTTCATTCTTCTTAACCCAAATAGGTCGAACCAAGATTTTCGGTTTCTTTGAAAGCTTGGATGAGGAAGCTTTGGGTGAGTGGGGTTGTGACAAAGAAATGTCAAGGTTAGGAATGTAGGAGTTAGGCGTTGTGAGGGTGTGAGAATGAAATCTCAAGGTTGGTATGGTGTGAGAATGAAATCTCAAGGTTGTGTGAGAATGAATTCTCAAGGTTGGGAAGGTGTGAGAATGAAATCTCAAGGTTGGGGTATAAGTAAAATGTAATCAAGGTAAGAATTTTAATACAAAATGTGAAGTGTCAAGGAATGTTTAGTCAATTTGAGCAAACAAGGAATCTTGACAGGGTATAGGGTTTTAAAAGTTTTGACCAAAAAATCGTCAAAAGTCATTTACTGTCCGCGGTACCTTATAGGGACCGGCGGTTCCTTATCACATAAGGAACCGCGAGTCTTTTAAGGATCCGCGTCCAGTGGACTTGAAACCATGTTTTTCCAGGGTTTTGGGAAAAACTAAGACTTTTTCAAAAAGTTGCAAATCTTGGAATTTTACCTCTATTAGCACCAAATTATGCTAGGGTTGCATAAAGTAACACATTCACAAAGAATGCCTTGACAAAGGGTGACAAAATAATTGAATATCATTTTGAACCAATTTTAGTCAAGTTTTTAGAGGTTGTGATAAATTTAGGTTCAATTTTAATTTCAAATTAAAGTTGATTAATGTGCACATAAGAGTAGAAACACACAAAGCTAAATCCATAGATCAACATCATGAAACACACATGAAGAAGGCAACTACAATGACAAATAAAAAACTAACTAATACAAAGCTAGCTTAACATTAAATCTAGATGAGTAGTCTTCTTTGGCTTGGTTTTGTTGAAAACACTTATTAAGAAAACTCATCATTCATCTCCTAGGAGGAGGCATGGAGAACAAGGAAAGCAAGAACTCTTGCAACCTCCTATGTAGTCCAAACATATCCATCCTAAGGTTATGGATGATGTAGTGGTTGTAAAGACAACATGGACAACTAGGACCATGTGTTTGTTAAAACCCATAGTATGGATCACCCAAAAGGAGGGAAAGTGGAACACCCAAAATTGGAATGTTTGAGTTGGGTGGAGGTGGAGGAGGCATGTTCTCCAAGGGTGATGTTGGTGAGAGTGGAGGCATGTTCCCCAAAGGGGAAATGGGTGAGTGTGGAGGTATGTTCTCCAAGGTTGGTGAAATGGGTGAGTTAGGAGGGGTAAATGGTGAAGTCACCAAGGTGTCATCAAAGTCATTCATAAAAGGAATGCTTTGGATTGGTTGGGGTTGTGTGGTCACATCCAAGGGTGCACTTGGAGTGAAGGGTGAAGAGAGCTCATTCATTCTTGAGTTGAATGAAGAGGAGGTAGAACCAATGGAGTGGTTAGTACCATGGGTGGATGTTGTCTTGCATGGTGCAAGGGGTGGTGAAGGTGATGAAGAAATGAGGATAGGAACCATCTCATTCTTAGGTGTGTGGAGGGGTGAGGAGTTAGGCTTGGCGACCTTAATCCTAATCTTAAGTGTGTTCCTTGGGGTGTTTGAGGTTTTTGTAGAAACCATGGTTGGCAAGGATGGTTTAAGGGTTAGGGAAGGATGTTTTGATGTGTGAAGAACATGACTAACAAGGTGGGTTTAAATGGGTGAGGGTATGATCCAAACTAGTAATGGGTTAAAATCATTTTAGGTGAATAATGAATTTAGGTAAGGTAGTTTAGGAAATATGCAGGTTTTTGCAAAAAATCATGCAAAGTTTACACAGATTTAAGAAAATAGTGTAAAGCAAAAGATGTTTTCGGGCACAGTGGCCGGCGGTTCCTTATCGATAAGGATCCGCGGGTCGATATGGAACCGCGACCAGAGGTCTTTCAAAAAATTTCACATCCCAATTTTTTATAAACCCGGATTTTTACCAAAGGATTCACAAGTCAAAGTTAACTACAGATCATAATCTAATAAGCTAACTATCACAAAGATGCACAAAGCTATGTAAATCACAAACATCATTGCATAAGCAACATTTAGGATCAAAATAAATAATAATCCAAACATGTAACATAAGTTAATAAACAACCAAACCAAAGTGTTAATAAGAAAATGTTTAAACATCAAATGATAACCAAACTTTGACACAACTCAAAGTCTTCACCTCCTTTTCTTGCCTAAACCCTTGATCATTTTTCCCAAAAACTTGAAACCCTTTCTCGATTCAACCCGGTGTTCGTGCAATTATCCTCGAGTTCTAAGATTCTCACGGTAAAGATGCTCCATATTGAGATCATCCGGTATATCACTAGAATGATGATGAGGAGGAGCTAAGTCTTCAAATTCATCCTCGAATGGGCTTGAGGATGGATGGGAATTACTCGAAGAATTGAAATGAGAACTAGTACCGACGCCATCACCATCACTTGTTGGTATTCGGGTGTCCTCATCATCCATCTCTTGATGATCGGATTTTCGTGAACCTCGGTCACTTCTAGGCTTTCGTTCATATACCTCTTGAATAGGTAACATAACCCGTTGAACCGGGTGAAAGCGAGAAAGATCGAGATGAGGAAAATTTTCACCAACCCTTCTAAAAAGGCGAGTAAGAAGCATAGCATAGGGAAGGTTTGTTTTGGGTTTGGAAAGAGCATAGTTTATACGTCGAGCGATGTAGAATGCTAAATTGTACTCGGTTGATGTAAAGATGCAAAACAACATATGCACCATACAAGCCGGGATATGATCTTGGTTTCCACCAAGACAATACACATTCTCCCTAAGGATGTTAGCCCATTGGACCATGAAATCCTTAAGGTCGCTTGAGAGCACTTCATAGCGATTCACATTTTGCACATTAGTATGAAGGCTTCTCACAACGTTTCCATCACGCTCTTTCGAGATGATATCAAGGATGAAATTTAGGTCAACTTCGGTGATGTCGTTTAAAGGTTTATCGTTGGACTCCACGAGAGCATCAAGTCTCCATTTGTCCGTAAAACGACAAGTGCCTCTATATGGCACACCAAGAATATCACCAAAATCATCGAGGGAATATTGAATGATTTGATCATTCAACATGAAATGAATAAATATTTGGCCATTGATTTCAAGCATGGAGTAAGTGCTAAAGAATTCAAGAAGAAACAAGGGATAAATTTCTTCGTCTATGAAGAGCAAGCAATCAAATCCAATATGCTCAAACATAGAGTAGATATATCTATACCCCGTTATTCTTGTATCTACAACCCTACCCTCATGGAAATTTCGAGTGGAAAGGAATGGAAATGAGTTTCGAAGTTGAGGGGAAGCATAGGTTTGGGAAAGGTTGGGCATATAGTTTCTAGTGAATTGATGATCTTTTTGATATTGAGAAGGCATGATTAGTACCTAAATACAAACAAGAAAAACATATTTCCAATCACTCATATGAAAAATTAAAATCAAAAATCGAAAATATGAGAATGTGTTATATCAGTTTCTTGACAAACAAAGGATTGAATCCATATCATTCTCATGTTCACAATGCAGCTATTCCATTATTTACCAAGAACATATGATCTATGTTAGATCAACAATGGATTAGAACATTGGTTTTTCAAAACAAGGTTTTTAGGTAAGCATTAACAATGTCATTACCTACTTGTTCATGGGTTCATCTCAAATCCATCTTTTAACCAAAATTGTTTAGCCTAAATTCGGATTTGTTCTACAAGTGGGTTTAGTGAAATCTTAATGAATATGAACCTAAGGAAGCATAGTAAAATAACCATGTCAACCCACATTCCTATTAAGGTTTTAATTCAATTTCAATTTTAAAAATCTCCAATTATGAAAGGATGAACCCTAGAACAAAATAGATGAAATTAAAAGAAAATACTTACAATTAATTGATGTTAGATGAAGGATGAGTGAAACCCACAACTTGGAATCAATTAATTTGAGTGATTGAAGGTTTTGGAAGCTTCAACAATGGTGGAAAAAGGGTAAACCGTCGGCTGTGTGTTTTTGGGAGAGAGAGGGTTTGGTTTGAAAAAGAATAAAATAATCAAACTGGCACTCTGACACACTTTACTGCCCGCGGTACTTTATTGATAAGGAACCGCGGGTTTGAGCCGCTGAGATAAAGAACCGCCTACAGAGGCTGGTTTTTATCAATGAAAAACGCCAAATTTTAAAAACCAAGTTTTTCTAAAATACTTAAAATTATATCATGAGCCTTTTAGAATATCATTGGATCATCATAACACTAAGCAATATGCCTTAACGAAGGATTACGAGTTAAATCGAGATCGAAAAGAACTGAAACGGACAAACGACTACTCGTAGCAAAATGGCAAAGTGGAGAGAAGTCAAGGGAAGTGAATCAAGACTAGGACCAATGCTCAAGGGATTAATGACAATCTTCAAATAGTGGTAACGAAGAGCTTGTGTCATATATAGTGGTTTAAGACGTGCCTTTCTGGCGAAACGTTAAACGGCTTTGGTAATGAATAAACACAAAGCAATTATTCAAGTATAGACTAAGATCACTTTCAATAATAGTCTTAGTCTAAACCAAAATATGAGCAAGGTATTAATTCACTTTCTCTCCTATAAAGGGCCTACTAACCGTATGGGTGCAAACCATGGAGATCATGCTTGATACTTTAAGCTACTACTAACTCACTCTACATCACCATAGTGAGTCAAGTATCCAAGCAATGAAGGTTTGAGAGGATAAAAGGAAAGAATCACAAACCACAAACAAATGTCAAGGCAAGGATGCCAAGAACAAGCACATAGTCAAGTAATGATCAAAAGAATGATCAAAGGGCGTGTGGAAGAACGAAAGCGTACCTTGGCCACAAAGAGCAATCCATGAAGAAATAAATGCTATGCCCAACAATGACTATGATGAGTACTAAGTCTTCAAGGACTAGTATCATTCCCAATCATCTAGGTATCATCATTCAAAGATGTTAAAGATCAATGAAGATGAGTCTTCTACAAGTGCAAGTAACTCAATCCACAACCAATTAAGTGATTGATCTTCATGAGTACCTACACAAAGCAAGATGCAAACTAGTAGATACATTTCAAGAGTATATCTAAAATGCATAAAGGCTACTAATCTTAAGAGAAACTTTAGTACAACTTGACCTTCTAATTTGAGGAGACAATGGATCGATCCAAGTTTCAAAGTACAATATACTTCAAAGATCTTGAGTGACCATCGCTCTGATACCAATTGTAGAAACTAGAAAGGGGGGTTGAATAGTTTCTCTTCGATTGGTGACCAAATTAAAATTACTTTCAATTTGGTTTGTATCAAAACTATCTTTTGTTTGAAGCTAAGTTGCATAATGATTAGGTTCAATTCAAATGCACTAGCAAAGACAATAGGTAAGTGTAATGATAATGAAATAAGTAAAGAGTAAGGAAGGAGAAAACCTAGTGGGAAGACACCAAGATTTATAGTGGTTCGACAACGAGGCTCTATCCTCGTTTCTACTCCACTCCTCGAGTACACCTACTCAAGATTTACACTATATCCACAAGCTCCCTTCTCGGCGGAGAAAACCTTACATCGTTGCTTACATTATTTTCCGACACTAAGCTAAATGTCGGGACATAATCTTTAGCTAGGACCAATCTACACAACGTTGCCTACTTCACAATTTAACGACACAAGGCTAGATGTCGAGTTCTAATCTTAAGGTAGAACCAATCTTCACGACTCTTCACTTTGAAGCTAAGTGAGAACTTCACACAACACAACTACTAGTCACTTTCAAGTTTAGTGAGAACTCACAAGACACAACCACATCACTTTATAGTTTAGTGAGAACTACTAATCAAATTTATTACAACTCAACTAGACTTGTCCAAGTACACACATGTAGCTTGGATTTACACAACACAAATCCAAGCAAACACATATGCAATGGATGTACAGAACAAATCCAAGTATCCACAAATAACTTGGATGAACACAACTAATCCAAGTATTCATAAATACAATGGATTGACCTAAAACAAAAAGGGTATCATGATGAATATGACTAGCTCATAGATTCATCTTTATCACAACACTAGTGAGTGAGTGATCTTCTCATTGGACAAGGTAAAGGAGGGGATCAAGAGGATAATCATATGTAAACCTCCTTAACACTTTAAGTGATCATTTACTAATGATTATGCTATAGAAAATAGAAAGGGGGCTGAGAAAAACGTCCAAGAGGCTTGTTGGAAAATGAGATTTGACCCACTATTTAAAGGAGAAAAGTATAACGGATCTATAACGGCAAGCTGTGCGCGGTACCTTATCTAGCCAGGCGGTTCTATATCACTAAGGAACCGCGTAGGTACTTAAGGTACCGCCACTAGAGTACGCTCCGTTTTTTGTCTTTTAGTGGGGTAGGAATATCTGAGGTATTTGAAGCCTTCAAAGGATATTCTAACAGCATTTGGAATATGCTATTTTCAAATTTTCATTTTTCATTTTAATAAAACATTTTCTAAAAAAGAAAGTTTATTAAAAAGTCTTTTGTCATATTAACAAAAGTGAGTTTTAAGGATAATCATTTTGATGATCACTAAGTATGATTAAGAAAGGTTAGTGATATGATTATTACCTTGATGATAGTGTTAGTTAAATAATTCATTTTGTATTTTACACTAAATGTGTTGTATGGTTTGTTGTGATCAAAACTAAGAAAGATTAGTTAACACTAATAATGTTTTTAGGCATCACTTGCATTAACAGTATTTTTGATGATCGAAAGATTAGAGAGAAGGTTATAGAATCAAGAGATAAAAATACAAGATTAGGTGAATCAATTGTGTAATTGGGGTAATTATTTAAGTAAATAACAAACCCAAGCGCGAAGAAACCGCCAAATTTACAAAAGAGACCCTTAACGGTACAACGGACATGTAGCGGTACATGGAACATAAGCGGTACTTGGATTTGTGCTAGCGGTACTTGGATTGACAACGGTACCTCACAATTTTGACCAGTTCATGCTTTCCACTAACAATGTAACCTCTTTTATCTTTTTCTATTAACCTACAATCACATCAAAAACACAAAACATAGACTATACACTAAAAATTATAAAAATTTGTACAACTATTACCTCCCCTCAACATATGCAGCATGTTATTGGTTAAGCATTCCAATGTGTGTCACCAAGAATTCGAATCTTTTAGCATCAAATGCCTTGGTCAACAAATCAGCTACATTGTTTTCTGTATGAATCTTCAAGACTTGAATAAGCTTTTTGTCATAAGCATCTCTTATAAAGTGATGTCTTATTTCAATATGCTTGGTCTTGGAGTGAAATACTGGATTCTTGACAATGCATATAGTACTTTCATTATCGATGTAAATCTTGGTGTTCATGAAGTTAAACCCATAGTCCAACAATTGATTCTGAATCCAAAGTACTTGTCCACAGCAATGAGCAGCAACTACATATTCAGCTTCAGTTGTAGAAGTAGCAACAATGGTTTGCTTCTTACACTGCCATGATATGAGTCTTCTGCCTAGGAATTGACAACCTCCTGTTGTGGATTTCCTATCATGATTAGCTCCAGCATAATCACTATCTGAGTAAGCTTCCAATTCAAAGGTGGAATCTCTAGGATACCATAATCCTAAGTTAGGTTGACTTTTAAGATATTTAAAAATCTTCTTCGCAGTATGTAGATGTGACACCTTTGGATGAACTTGGAACCTTGAACAGGCACACACAGCAAACATTATATCTTGCCTTGAAGCAGTAAGATACATCAATGAACCAATCATTGATCTGTATAGATGAATGTCAACATCTTCTCCATGTTCATCTTTTGATAGAGACTTCTTGGCTTCAAAAGGTGTGCTTGTACTCCTTGTATCCATACATGAAAATTTCTTCAAGATTTCAGCAACATATTTATCTTTGCTGATAAATATTCCATCTTTCCTTTGTTTGACTTAAAGTCCCAAAAAGAAAGTTAGTTCTCCTATAGAACTCATTTGAAATCTTCCTTTCATCAAAGCTTCAAACTCTTCACACCATGTCTTCTTGGTAGAACCAAAAATGATGTCATCAACATAAAGTTGAACTAGAATAATGTCCTTAGCATTCTTCTTGATGAACAGAGTTTTGTCAATGGTTCCTCTCCTATATCCATGCTCTAGCAGAAAATTGGATATGGTTGCATACCAGGCTCTTGGAGCTTGATGCAGACCATAAAGTGCTTTGATAACCTTGTAGACTCTATTGGGGAATTTAGGATCTACAAAACCTGGAGGTTGTGAGACATATACCTCTTTTGAAATAGTACCATATAGAAAGACACTTTTCACATCCATTTGATAGACTATAAATCCCATATATGATGCAAAGGCCAAAAATAACCTAATGGCTTCTATCCTTGCCACTGGTGCAAAAACCTCGTCATAGTCTATCCCTTCTTCCTGTCTATAGCCTTGAGCAACAAGTCTTTCTTTGTTCCTCACAACAACCCCTCTTTCATCCTTCTTGTTCCTGAAGACCCATCTTGTACCAATTACTCTTTTACCTGAGGGAAGATCCACAAGAATCCAGACTTTTTGTAGCTCAAATTATGTTAATTCTTCTTGCATGGCATCTACCCAACTTTCTTCATCAAGAGCCTAAGAAATGTTTTTGGGCTCTACTTGAGATAAGAAACATGCAAACAAACAATGCTGAGTATCTTTATGAATTGTTCTCTGCTGTTGTTTGACATAACTCACAAGTGCATGAGTGTCAATATTGGTTTGCAGTTGTCTTCTGGTTTGTACAGCAGATTTGGGATCTCCAATAATCTGTGTAGTAGGATGGTTGTTGTTAACTTTATGTGTGGGAATAGAACTGACTGGAATTTCTGTTTCCAAATTGTTGAAATCAGTTACTGCACCCTGCTCATCATAGGAAGCTTTAGAGAAGATTCCTTCAGCTGGACTAGCATATAAGTCTTCATCGTCCAATGCTTGTAAAATCTCTTCTAGTGAGTCAACAGATTTGGCAGATTTTGACTTAGCAGTACTTGCAGATGAAGTACCGCTAGGTGTAGTATGTACTGCCGAGTGTTGTGACTCAAAAGATTCTTCTCCTGAATGCTTACTAGCAGATGTAGCTTTCTTTTCTTGATCTTGAAGCCTCTGAAGCTCTTGGGAGGCTTGATCATCATTTGATGGCATGGTTTGCTTCTTGGGAGTTGCAGACATGGGAGTAACAGTAGGCATGTTGGGCACATAGATATGAACATCATCATATGATGAAGAAACATCTTCTTGAGTACCTTCATTAGTTGCACTTGACTCCTCGCCTGTATTGTTAGTTTGACAATCCTTTTGCAAAGAATAGTAATCCATGGAGTTAGTTAGATAATCTAAATCAAACATCCAAGCATAACCTATTCTTGGGACATTAGGTTTATTTTCTAAGAAATTGACATGAGCATTTTCTTCAACCTTCTTAGTTGCCAAATTATAAACCCTATATGCTTTACTTTGCAATGAATATCCTACAAGATATCCTGGATTAGACTTTCCATCAAACTTTCCCAAATAATCAAGAGTATTTAGTATGGACACATGACACCCAAAAGGTCTTAAATGACTTATGTTAGGCTTTACATTAGTCAAGAGCTCATAAGTTGTTTTGTTTTGAGGCTTGGTCACTAGGACTCTATTTAACACATAACATGTAATATTGATTGCTTCTGCCCAAAAGGTATTTGGCAAAAGTGAATCAGTCAGCATAGTTCTAGCAGCCTCAATCAATGTCCTATTCTTTCTTTCAGCTACTCCATTTTGTTGTGGAGTTCTAGGATTACTAAATTATCTCTTAATTCCTTTAGACCTACAAAATTCATCAAATTCAGCATTCTTAAATTATGTCCCATTATCAGTCCTGATGATTAAAACCTGTTTAGTGAACTGCTTTTCAACTAAAATGATAAAATCCTTTAGTAATTCACTTGTTTCACTTTTAAGAGCTAAAAAGAAAACCCAACTGAATCTACTATAATCATCAGTTATGACTAGACAAAAGGTCTTATGACTAATGCTTCTGATAGAAACTGGACCAAACAAATCCATATGCAAAAGCTGCAAAGGTTTTGTCACAGTGTTAATAGTCTTGGTCTTACAAGAGGCTCTATGTTGTTTACCTTTTTGACAAGCAACACATGTAAAATCATTTTGAAAAGATTTGTTAGGTAGACCTCTAACCAAATTCTTATTCACCAATCTAGTAAGATTCTTGAAATTCACATGACATAACCTTCTATGCCACAAATTTGACTCATCTAAAGAAGCCTTAGCTAGCAAACATGTAATACCACCTGTTGGAGTAATAGTATGAAGATTAAAGGTGTACATATTTTCTTGCCTGGGTACTTTAAGCAGTATTTGAGATTCCTTAGGCATCTCAATGTCTTTAGATAACACCAAGCAGTCTTTGTCTGTGAATAGCACCTTGTTCTTCTTATCACACATTTGTGATACAGAAAAGAGATTGAACTCATTCAATTCTTTTACAAAGAACACATCTTCAAATTCCAAATTTCTTGTGTTGATTTTCCCTTTGCCAGTGATTCTACCTTTGCTACCCCCAAAGGCTACTGGTCCTCCTCTGAATTCTTCAAATTCAACAAGAAAATCTTTGTTTCCGATCATGTGTCTTGAGCATCCACTATCTACTATTCCTTTATCTTTCAATTCATCAATTAGATGCCCCTGCACACAAGTAAAACTCATTAGTTTTTAACAGGGACCCAAGCCACATTTGGCTCGGATCTTGTGGGACCTACACATTTAAGAGTTTGTACTGAAGGATTCCTAGTAATGCTACTTTTACTCTTATACTTCATGGTTTCATTTATGTAGTCAAAGTCATAGGGTGACTCTATGTGCTCATACTTCTTTGACTTAAGTACTGCTTTAGCGGTACTTGTTTTAACACATGATTTATCTCTTTTAGGAACCCACATTTGCACTGGTTTGTTCTTATCCTTACTTCTAGGTGTTTTAACTTTTTCAAAAACTTTCTTAGAAGTCTTGGAGAACTTTGGTTTTACAGACTTTAAACCATCAGTACTTAAATTTGGTCTAGCAGTACTTGCAGGTCTAGCCTTGCCGGTACTTGCTTTACCAGACTTTAAAGGTACTAGACCTTGTTTCATAAGTACTGCCCTAGGAACAAAACTTTTGGTAGAGTTATTTTTAACCTGTTTAACTACCCTTGTGTGATCAAACTTAGGTTTGTCATCTTTAAGTTTCTGATTCCTATAGACTTGTGCATTTTTCCCATTACTGTTTTTCATGACCCTTTGTGTAGCCTTTTGTTTCACAATTTTATCTTCATGTAGTGTACAATCTTTGATAAAATGATTTAGACTACCACACACATAACATCCTTTTCTTCTTAAAGAAGACCCAAAAGGTTTTTTTAACTTTACTTTTTCAAAACCTAGTCCACCCCTTTTGGCTTTATTATGTTTTTCATTGTTTTCCAATATCTTGCTAGGAGTTTTTACCTGCTTGGGAGCAGAACTAGTCTTAGATTCCTCAGAAACAAAGTTGTTCATTAAAGGTGGATAAACAATATTTTTTGTCACAACAGTCTTTTCTTGGGACAAAGTACTAGAGTTAAAGACATTGTTAACCTTAGGTTCTTCTAACTCTATATTAGTATCATTACAAGGGGGCATGAAAATTCCTGATAATGGTGGAGGAACTGCCTTCATTCCTTCAGCATATCAATCATTTTCAGGTGTATTATCTACCTCACTAGAACTATCAAAAATCCTTTTTGATAAGTCCTTGTCAGTTAAGGTTATCCTAGGTTGGTCCTTAATATATCCTAGGCTTGTTTTATCATAATACCCCATTTGTGAATTAATCAATTTTCCCAATCCTTTAGAGGATTTTTGTCAATGAATAATCACTTCCCTTTCATTATAAAGACTGGCTTTTAAAGCTTCATTTTTTGTTGAAATTTTAAACAGTTGTCTTTCAAAAGCTTTTATTTCCATATCTTTTTCCCTCATTTGAAGAGTCAAAATCCTTATTTTCTCTTCATAGTTTTGTTGAGCCTTTTTGTACAAAACTATATTTTCTTCTAATTTAACAACACCCTGTTTAAAAGCAGTTAATTCTACAGTGCATGTGTTAACTTTTTGATACTGTTCCTCTAGCTCTACTTTTAGGCTATTAAATTTAAGAACACAGTCTTTAGAACAAGGATGTACCTCAGTATCTCCATGTGAGAGAGCCATTAAACCAAGCTCTTCTTCTTCTTCTTCTTCTTCTGCCCAGTTCACCACTCCATCTACAGTAACCAATGCTTTGGTTCCTTTTGGACTCCTGTTGTTTCCTTTTGGAAAGCTTTCAGTTATTCTTGGACTGTTTCTATAGTTGTACTTGGACTTCATATTGCTATCCTCAGCTTTATCCCCAGAGCATTCTCTTGCAAAGTGTCAATTCCTTCCACAGTTATAACATTCAACCTTGGACTTGTCATATCCTAATGGCTCATTAGGATCAACAGTCATTTTTCTTCCAATCTTCTTGAAAAACCTATTAGATCTTACTGACACCATAGCAGCTTGCCATTTAAGATCCATCTCTTCAACATCAACATCATCCATTTGGAACAAGTCATTGAGTGTTAATCTTGGCTTGTTGTCTTGTCCAGCAAAGAATGAGAAGGCATCATTGTCACTAAACAATGGTGAAGACCTTCCATGTGGATTTTGAGAGACTATGGGAATGCTTTCAATACTTTGTGGGTAAGTAATGCTTGTAAGTCCTCCAACGGTATTTGTGAAGTATGTACCGCTGCTAGATCCATTAGCGATAATATGAAAGTAAGTACCGCTGTTCCCATCTGATACAAACGCCAAGTTAGACTTTAAAGTAGTTGTTGTCTTTACTTCAGTTCCTTTCACATCCATCTCATATGCTCTAAGATTGTTGTAGAGATGATCAAAAGGAATTGTTTCCAAATCATCTCTTGTGATGAAGTGCATAGCCATTGCTTTCCACTCTGGTGGAACACTTCTTAAGAATTTTAAATTAGCTTCTTCATTAGGAATTACTTGTCCATAAACTGCTAACTGAATAAGCAATTTACTGAACCTTCCATATCCACCATTTATCCCCTCTATACTGGTAATTGAGAAGTTATCAAATTCTTGCTTAAGAACAATCTTCTTAATCTTCTTAGATTTGTCATTGCCCCCAAATCTAAGTTTTATAGCATCCCACATAGCTTTAGCATCCTTATAATGATGAAAGCTTGGTAGAATGTCTTCAGAAAGAGCCATAGCCAAGGCAGTTCTGGCTTTTCTTTCTCTGATCTCTGCTTGTACCTTCTCAGCAGTCACAGCAGGTAGAACATAGCATGTATTGTCTGGAAACCAGTGTAGCTTCTTTGGTGTATTCCCATTCTTGATAACTTGCCACATAGTATGATCTGTGTGATTTAAGTAATGTTTCATCTGCATAGCCCATGTCTCATAATTGTCACCTTTGAGAACTGGGAGTTTAACAGCAGACAGAGTATGAGAAGGTGTTGGTGTAGAGGTAGCTACAGCATTCACGGCTTGAACACCTTGTGTTGGTGCAGGATGCACAACTTGTGGTTGTCCCTATGGTATAGGATCAGGGATCTGAGCATCATTCAAGTGAGCATCATCACCTTCTAGTTGAGACATTGAGTTTTGGGATGTGTGAAGTGTTTGGGGTTGTGTTCTTCTTTTTCAGAGTTTCTCAACAAGCTCTGATACCACTTGTTGATCCCTTTGGTTGGATCTATATTCTGTTAAGAATTAGTATAGTAGTTTGTAATCAAACTAAAACACTTTGAGCACTCTTACTAACACTAAATAAGTTATGTGGAATCTAACTTATAAAGCACAGAAGAACAAAATTACTTTTAACTATTCGATTCTCTTATTAATCGACTTGAATGAGGTACATGAAAGACATTGTACCTATGTTCCTTTTATAGAGTAAGGAACCCTAGAAACCTTAGAATATTCTATAAAGATAACTATATCACAGACGATATATTATCAATATTCTAACTATTTAGGTATATCACATAAGATATACTCTAACTATAACTGTGACATATCTTATATGAAGATATATTCGTCCTAATCATAATAGTAGTACTTACTTTATAAGTAGAAGTACTTACTATGTACCGCGTTAATACTAATGGTACTTACATAACACTAACAGTACTTGAAATACACTAACGATACTTGACACTTAACAAATAATTCCCAACAAGATTTAGAGTAGAAAGAGAAGAAAGTTAGAGAGAGAAACTTGAGAGAGAAAGTATAGAGAGTGGTGGAAGGTTACACTTTTACTAGGTCAAAAAAATGAACCAACACCCTATTCCACACATGGAAGAGGGTATATATACCCACGAACCACATGGACTTTCCATGGGTCGTGGGTTTGTTTCCATGGTCTGGGCTTGGCTTGTCTTGGGCTTAGAGCCCCTAACTTATACAATATTAGCTTAAAGTCCAAGCCCGGTTTTCCCGACTAACCAATTACAATACAATACCATTTACGACTAAGATGACCTATTACATTCTTGTTCGCCTATATAAAATATAGGGCTAACATGATAGCTAGAAAATCTTCGCAGACATGGAATAACAAAACACGTGCTTGTGAAGCAAAAAAGTTTTCAGAGATTTTCCTGGTGTAAAACCATGCTGAATGTATTTAGGAGCCTGAATATTGCTGTACATAATTTGAGATGAATGTGATAAATCGCAGTGTGGTGTGCTGTTCATAGTCCATAATCAGAATCATCTCTAACTCGCAACTATCCGAGGGAAGTGCGTTAGCAGATTGGATCTTATCATTAGACTAAAAGGAAAACCTTCGTACACATGGGTGATACGAATGGCGTCCTTTATGGTCATGGATACATGAAATCTTTGATCGAGAAATGAAAGGGCCATGTCATTACATGGAGTAAACGTTGCAGATTTCACCAAATGTGTTTCGCCTGCCTCACGCAGAACGAGCACTACGTGTTCAAACGTGGATGACGCGCCGGTGATGGTACTAGGATTCTTATGGTCTGATTAATTCATGGCACAACGGAATGGGTATTCTGAATTATTTTGGGTTGTTCCATAAGATAGACGTGAGTCATGTGTCTTGAGGAAATATGTGTATGACACGTGTCTTGACTAGTGTCTTGACATGTGTCTCAGGATGTGAAACTAATAAAATTGGAACTTTTTAGGTTGTCATTCCAGAATTTACGGATCGGTTGGACTGCTGACCCTTGGTATTTATGATCACGTCCATTACTGGAGTTTCTGTTGTTATTGTCAGAGTGTTTGTTGTCACGGTAGTTGTCACTACCTCCTTGTCTGTCAGTTCCATGTTAGTCATTATTATGACCGTGACTCGTGTAACCTTTCAGCTGAATGCCCGGCTGGTACCGGTTCTCACTCGTATGTTGGAAAAGACAACAGAATGGCACGTGATATATGACTGAGAAGGTGAAGATATGGAATAAAATGGTAACGTCCGGTGGATTAAATAAACTTCTAATCTGGTTGCTCTGGTCTGTCGCCTTTGTCCTTGCTCAATAGAATCTCCATGCTGAGAGCCGTATCATCTTTTAAGCAACATCGGTGAGAGAAAAAAAATGTCTGAGAAAATTGAAAATTTATTAGTAACACACATGGAGTGTGGTAACTGGAATACCTCTTGAGTATGGTACATGAAGTACACATGGAACATGGTACATGGAGTACGCATGAGATGATCGGTATAGTGTCAACCATCTGACATGATCACAGGAAGGTAAAAGATTAAATGGTTAAAACCAAACTGAACAGGACAACGTAATAATCTAGCAAATTTAGCGTAGACATAATTCCAGTTGCGTAAGAAGCACAAAAGCATGATTAAACATAATTGAATGATGGCCAACATGAAAACATGATTAATGAAAACCAACCATGACTATCATGAAAGCATGATTAAATACAATCCATCAATGTCTAGCATGATAGCAAAATCAACACGAAGAAACATGAAACAAAGTTAACATAAAGGGGCATGAAGATATAATCAGCATGAAAACGAAGTTAACCATGATAGTATGACAACATAATCGACCTAAAGAAACGTAAAAATTTATGAGGAGGCGTGAAAGAGTTATGACTGCAATGAAATGAATTGTGAAAATTGATACTATGGATGACTATGAGTCGGTTCACAATGCAAGATTGACATGAGCAAGGGTGAACGCTTATGGGTCGGTTCACAAAGCAAAATTGACATGGGCAAGGGTAAACACCTATGGGTCAGTTCACAAAACAAAAAATTCGAATGAAAAGCACATGCGACTAAATATGGCCAGTTTTCTACCAACCATTACTTAGTAAAAATACCTACAACAATGATACATGAAAATAATTTGTTGAAAATCAACTATACAAAAGCTTAACAGAAAACACGTGACTAAGTATGAACTACTGTGGTTCAGTCCATACTAGTCAAAATTCACAAAGAAAACCATGCATAAATCAATGACATGTAACTAAGTATGAACTGACTATTGATTAATCCATCTTAGCAAAACAAAATTTCGAGAGAAAACATCATGGTTAAGAACAAACAAGATTCTGAAATATTAATGCGTGGAATATCAGACGTCGGCTTGGGAAGATCCTGGTGACTACCCACTAGTCATAGGTCAAGTTTTAGAGCCTACAGGTCGAAACCTTGGGCTCTGATACCATAATTGTAACATCCCACCTTGATAAGTGGACCGTTACGTGTATTTATGGCGTGTCATTAAAGCATGTAAGATAATATGTACTAAAACATACATGACCAAAAGGTAAAATTGGAATCAAACATCGGTTCCCTAACATAAGCCCGAAACATAAATAAAGTAAATGAAATTAGAAGGAAAAAATAAGTGTCCAAACAAGCATAAGTATAAGAGGCAAAAGGAGAAGAAGTCTAAGGCAGCTTTCATCCTATGCACGTCCTCCAAATGCTCAAATATGTCCTTGGGTACCTGC
This sequence comes from Glebionis coronaria, assembly GCA_025667525.1. NCBI lineage: Eukaryota > Viridiplantae > Streptophyta > Magnoliopsida > Asterales > Asteraceae > Glebionis > Glebionis coronaria. Next base: position 574,791,911 of record CM046876.1, read on the forward strand.
CATTTTGGGACATGGAAAGGAAAGTAACGGCTGAACAATACGCTCAGTGAACGGATATATGACATAGTATGAATGACTAAAACATAAATAAGACTTAAAGCAGCTGAATGTATAAGTCCTTGAAAACTTAGTACATGTTTATAAAACTGGTTTTATAGTTTGAAAAGCTTATGATTTACTTATGAAAACTGCATTTTAAATTCAGCCAAGAGCTCATATAGGTCATGAGGTATCACTGTGCATGAATACTTAGAGGGGTGACCTCATCATGCAATTAGAGGGGTTGCCTCTATTTATATTGGTCTAGGTAGGAGGGATCAACTTCTTGTGAAGGAAGCAAGGCGCACGCCACATTCATCATGAAAATCCTGACTGAAAACATGTATAGGATGCACCCATACGCCCCACATGATAATATAAATAAATGACCAAACTGAAAGGGATGCTACGAGCAATCACTCTGTCGTGGGGAAGTCATAACACTAGTGTCTCTAGTGTTATGGTTATGGTACCTCCATAACTAGATGACTGGCATGCATGTATATAGCTCAGGCATTTAAAATATAACATAAGCATTCAAAACATATAAAATAACCGGGGGAAACAGATGGTTGCAAACGGGGAATCCTAATCAAACATACGAAGGAATGTCCATACTGAAGGACGGAATATCTGTACCGTATGTCCAGTAGTGAAGCTAGAATGAAAGCTGCATGATCTACTTCGATTTCACGGATACTACATAAATAAGAGACGTGAATGAGTTGCCTGATTATTGTATACTTTTACTGGTTCTGAGTATTCTGTAACTTATTTAATATGTTCTTATCATGTTTTACTGTTTCACGTATTACCTTGTCATTATTCATGTTTTTCATGTATTTTGATTACATATTCATGTTTTTCATGTATTTTGATTATATATCTCATGTATTCTTGTGTTAATATACTTGTTGTATCATAGTAAGTAACTTTTTAAAAATAACAGGTTTCCAAAAATAAAAAGTTCCAAAAATAGAAATAAGCTTGATTAATAAGTCTATAATATAAGCCATAGTTTAATGAGCATATTATATGTCATGATTAATTATATTGTAAGGTTTAATAATATTGAATACTTAACCTTTAACTTATAATTATTAACTAACAATAATGCATGTTATCATAAGTTATTATTAGTTAACACTATTGCATGATTATTAGTTAAACTTTACTTTAAAACGAATATAAATTAATTAAGTCAAATTTTTTTAATTAATTAAATATACATGAATAATTATGTTAATACTTATTTTATCATAAGGTTTATTTAAATAAAATAGGCATACTTATACCATGGTTTTATTTAAATAAAATTACAACATAAGCCATGACTATCAGTTACTTTAATTTACCCTATTTTAATTAAACTAATTAATGTATAAAAATAATGACATTTTTGTAAAACTTAGCCAAACACCCCCCCCCCCCCCTTGGTGTGTTTGGTCTTAACCGAGCCCCAATGAGAACCCAAAGTGCTATGACCACCGAGGCCTAGTGCCTCGGTTGCACGAATCAAACAAACAGCCCCAAATGCCAAAATCTAAATGGCATAGCCCTACCCCCGACTGTGGGTTCTTTTCCCCTGTTGTGAACCAAAACTCCCACCGACAGCAGTGGCCCAACCACTGTCTGTCGTGGGTTCCCACTGGCATAATCCAGTTCCTGCTGACCGACACCAGTTCCCACTGATTGCCCAGCAGTTCCCACTGAAGGGCTGTTGGGTGCTGCGGTTGACCACAGAAAAACACCACCGCCCCTTATGGGTTGCGGCTGGTGGTGGAAAAATACCATCAAGAGTCATAGACTCTTGGTTTTGAGTGCACAGCCGAGCCAAAACATCACCAAACCCGAACCCTTGATTCCATTGTTTTAAATCTTTCTTTAACATGTTCTTATAGTTTCTTATTAATGGATCCTGAACATAGAACACAATTAAATAAACAGATTGAAGGATTGGTTATACCGTTTGTATGAAGAACAAGGAAACAAACACGAACACTTAACCCAAATGCCAATCAAAGATCAAAACCCTGTTCCCCCTTTTTCTTGTATTCTGTCGTCAACTCCAAAACCACACAACCCTAGTTGTGTATTTTGTTTTAAATAAAATGAAACGTGATTTGTTAAACCTAGGCCTAGTTAACCCTTTTACACTGGACCGGGCCTTGTCCCATTTCTTGATTCTTTTTAATTAAGTTGAACCAACAGCCCATTAGTATACATGTCTTCTTTTCGTTTTCGTGTTCATCATTCTTCGTGTATTTAACCTCGTGACATGTTTTAAAGTTTGTGGCGTGCATTTGTATTTTACTTTCGTGTTTTAAATCTGACACGTCTTATTTATAATACTTAACATTCGTAAATAACAATTAATATAATACGTAATACTTGTAGAAACTAATTAAAATACGTAATATTTGTATTTAATGTTCATGATTCGTGTCGTATATTAATTAACTGCAAAGTTTTAATTAATCGTATTTTCGTGTATTTAATGTTCATGCGTATTTTAAAGCGGGTTTTACATCAGTGCTAGCAAATGCCTCTTCTGCTCGGACATAATCATCTAACCTTTCCATCATTTCATCCATCGATTTAGGAGCCTTGTCCGAATACCTTTTTTCCAGCTCAGGGCTCTTGACCGAATCCATAACGCTGATATTTTCAAGACTTCCGGAACTCCATGGATGAGACCTATTTCTATTGTCCATATTTCCTTGAAGTCTGTAAGTGATTCATTCGCTTTTCTTACGATCTTAGTTATCTCATGTGGGCCCTTGTGACACAGCTTTCTGATTGAGTATCTTTTGGTAAATGCTTTTCTCAAGTCGACCCATTCATCGATACTGTTCGGCTCCAAACTCTCAAACCAACCTCTTGCTCCTCCATCCAATGTTTACTGGAACATTTTGCACCATACCGGCATCGGCCATTCTCGAGAGTTGGTTGCGCCAGTGAAACGGTTCAAATGATCTTCTGGATCTCTTGAGTCGTCGTATGCTTTGACGTTAGCCGGGAGCTTGTATATCGGACCTGCAAAATCAATAATCCTTTGAGTGAGGAGTTTTGACGGTCTCCTTAAAAAGATTCCTTAAGTCTGCATCGGACACCACATTTCCTCGGACTATCTTGGTATACTGCTTCCTTCGTCTTCTTCATAAAGATTCAGCCGAACTGGTACCACAGCATTCCGGTTATGCTCCTTGACTAACGATCGCAGAGTCGAGATGTGTTGTTCCAGTTGTTCCCTTGTAAAGTTTTGTTTTTCCGGAGTGACCAAATTGATGGGAGAGATCGGACCTGTCGGAGTGACAGTGGGTATAGGACCTGTCATTCTAAGCGATTGGTAGATAGAATGTCAAGTCCCATGGATGACGCCTAATAACTAGATTTTAATTAGAAAAATTGTGTTCGTTGAAATCGGTCTAATCGAATTGACTAATGGTTTAAGTGCGACTCAGCTGTCTTTTGGTGAAACAAGGATTTGTCGTTGTAGTATAATTAAATTGCAAGATTTTTAAAAGTAAATGGCGGGTAATTAAAACTAAGTCTAATTAAAAAGTAAACGGTGCAAAATTTAAAAATTTGAAAAGTAAAGTGATTAAATGATTTAAAATTAAAGTGTGACAAAAAATTAAATTGGCAAAGTAATAAAAATGTAACTTAAAAGCAAAATATAATTCAAAGTCCAAAACCCATCGGAATGTCTGATCAGAATGTTGTCACCATACCATCGAAATCCAGATCGCAAAGGCCTGTCGGAATGTGTCTATCGGAATAATTAAAAATGCAACCTATCGGAACGTATAAAACTAGTCCTATCGGAATGTAAGGCAAGACAATCTATCGGAATACTTATCATAATAAGCTGTCGGAATAACACTCAGATCGGAATGTTGCTCATTAAATTTGGGCAGCACTTCGACTTAAAATACCTCAAGAGCCGTCGGAATGTGTGATCGCAATGAGCGATCGCAATCCCAGATCGGAATGAAGGGGTTGATACAAGTGATCGCAATTTCAATTCGGAAAGAACCGTTGGAATGTTAAACCCTTGTTCCAATTCTGTCACAATCGGAATAAGAGTAAGGCTGTCGCAATGTGTAAATTCCCTCTCTTTCCGATGAAGCACAATTCGTAATAAGCAAAAGCTAAAACTAATAAGATAATATCAAAAACTTAAATGAAATGGAATTAAGACGAAACAAAAAGCTACAAAGTTAAAACCTTTCAAAACATAAAAGACGAAAACTTAATAAAATGGATTTTAAAAAGATAAAACTTTTAAGAAGAACTTGAAAACAACTAAGCTAAATACAAAATAAGCCAATAAGATTGTCAAACTTATAGATTATTTCATAAAACTTGGATAAAAGTAAAAAGGTGAACTTTTTAATCAAATAAGCAAAGAGATTAAGCAAAACCTTGCTTAATCCAAATTTGAAATAAACCAAAAACAAGGAAAGTAGAATGAGAAAGATAAAGAAAAGCTTGATTAAAAGTAAAGATTCAATAACAAAATTAAAAACACTTAATTGGAATTAAAGGAATTAAAGGAATTAAAGTGCAAGACAAGTATTTAAAATGACATGAAAAATAAATTTACAAGAAATGAAAATGGTGGAAAGCTATTTGTCAAGTAGCCAACAACATGAAATGTGGTGAAATGGGTGGTATTTATAGTGATTACGGAGGTTAAGCATGTGTTGCTTCCTTCTTTCTTTCTTTCTCGTCTTTTTGTCTTCTTAATTCTTCGACTTTTTCGACTTTGTCTCGGGATTAATAAACTCGTCTTGTAATTTCTTCATTAATTTAGACTTGAGTTCTTCGGCTTTATTAAACTTTCGTCTTTAGACTTTTTCTTCGATAAATCTTCAGAATTGGCCTTGGACTTCTGTTCTTTTTGCACTCTTGATCTTTCGACTTCGTCTTTTGTCTTTTTCTTCGAGAAAAGCCCGTGAAAACCCGTGTTTTCTCCCCTTTTCACATTTTCGTTCTAAATCACAACAAAAACACAAACCACGCATAATTCCGACATTTACGACATAAAATACACGTTTTGGCTTGGTTATTATTATGATTAAGTGGTAAAAGGATGGGTGTTTCCACACCTATCAAATTCCCTACACTTGACCATTGCAATGTCCTCATGCAATGCATTAGTTACAAAGCACGTTTTACATTTTCCATCATAGTCAATCCACATTGGCCTTTATTAAAGAAATAGAAAATTATAAACATTCATAGGAAGAAAGTAAGTAAAGAAATCAAAGTCATACCTTAGGGTTTTGGAAATGTCATGAATGATTATCTGAAGGTCTACGAATTCTTAGGATTTGGTAAACTATGGATTGATCTAATGATTTAATGGTGGAGATGGGGAAGAAGGAGATGTAGAAAGAGAAAAGAGAGAAAAGAAAAGTAGAGAGAGAAAGTGATTTTTATTGAAATGAAAGATGTGAAATGAATAAGAACCACCCCTCCTAACATGCTAGGAGGGGTATATATAGCCCACCCTACATGTGGGCTATATGGACTATATTTACTACAAACTGGATCACGAGCCTAATACTAAAATATATCTTTGGAGTGACCGATCCTTTCTAAATACGTAAAAACGTATTTCCAACAATCTCCCCCTAAGGGAGGTCGCTCCAAGTTACAAAGTTCTAAATATTCTATAGCTCGTGATCTATGCTAATAATGATGTGACCGAGACTTTCTTTGGAAAAACACATTTCCAACAATCTCCCCCTAAGGGAGGTCACACCATTTTACAAAATCTTAAACCTAGCATCTATGCTTGAGTCTTCGATCTTGTTCTTGTGAATATGCTTGATGTGATCTTTGACTTTAGTCTTGAGCATGTTTCCTTGCCTTGACCTTGTGCATTCTTCACTTGTGATATTTGCCTCTTCGTGACTTCATGTTCCACATACTTATACTTTTAAATTCTTGAAAGCTTCAGAGTTTGATACAGCGGAAGACTTGACCTTCAGGCTTTCTTGAATTTGTTGAAGTACTAATTGTATGTAGTACAAGCATGTGGTGACGACTTCTTCTGGATTATACACCGCAATGCCACCTTCTTGTTACGCTGCATAAGACAGTTAGCAACAAACCATATACACGGATGAAATGGCCTTGAACATTTCATTCTAATTCGGTAGCATTTTACCTCCGGTCGGTGAAGACCGTTGGACGATATTAAATATCGTACTTGTGACAGGTAGTTTCAATAAAGAACCTCCTTGACAAGATTTCGCGGGTAAACTCGTTCTCTTTACTCGACCGTCCAAAGCTGACTGCGAACGTAAAGAGTGAATCATTTGGATAATATTATCCGCATGATTTGAAGCCGTCAATTCATGTTCCTGGAACAAGTGAAGTTCAATTAAGAACCGCACCGTCGTTGCTTTCCAGTTGTCACTAGCTTGATTCATATAGAATCTTGCAAGTTACCTACCAAGTGCTGTTTGATGTTAACACTAGAAGGATTTCCATTCGTCACTGTAAATACTTAATAGTATTACTCTGAATGTTCTGGCAAGATCACTAAGATATTGCGTAGTGGCCTGGAACGTGTTTAAATTCATTTAAGAATTAAACCACTGTTGCTTTCCAGTTATCACAAGTTTGATTCATAAAGAATCGCACAAGTCACCTACCATGAGCTTTTTGATATTCGCTCAAGAAGGATTTCTATCTTCATTGTAAATACTTTCGTATTACTCGGATGTTCAGGCAAGATCATGAAGATTTTGCGTAGGACTCTTAATATCTTTCTTACTTTTCACATTGTGTGAACAAGCAAGGAATAATGAAAGTGTCTCCTAATGAGATATTTGATGATCTCAAATGGCTCTAGACTCGATCGTGCATGTTAGATTTTTAGTGATCGGAGGCTGGAGAGGAGTGCCACCTTTTCAATACCAATTTATTCGGAGTGAATAAATCAATAGATAATGTGTTGTCTCCGTGTGATTAAAACAAATATCTTTTAAGAGATATCTGAGTTAGCTGGGATGGGTTGTGCCTTGCATCACTGGGTCTATGATGTCTATCTTCAATATCAAGAATCATTAAAATGATCTCAATAGCATATGAATTGACCCGGTTTCTGCCTAAGTTGTAAGGAGGGCTTCTTTCTTTACACCCTTTATCTTTACAATTCGTTTTCATTCTTCAACCCCTTCAATGCTTACCAATACGTCATCACTAGCACCTTGTTGTGATTGTTCCAGTGCTAACTTAAGTACTTGGTCGGCATTCAGCTACGTTCACAATCTTTCTCCATCTTTCCTAAAGACTACTATTTCTAGCTATGGAATGTCCTTGGGAAGATTCCTCCGGTTCTAGAGAAATCATTGGACTTTAACCTATCCTACCATCCTTATGTCACCACAATCTTCACCGTCGTGAATAGGGATGTTTTGGGTAAGTGTATGTCACCATGAAATCCATTTTGAGGTGCAAATCCATTTTGCTCCCCCTTAACATATGCCACGATATTCGAAAACATTTCGCACATGTCGGGATGAGCTAACACGTTAAGTCAAACCATTTGTGATTAATCATTTCCCATATTAAATCACATTTTCTCCCCCATATTAAAAATATTAACCCAATCGATGTTTTTAATATCAATTGATTTAATAGCATTTTAAGAAAATTTGGGAAGAAAAATGCAAATCTAGTTATCTTCATGATTTTAACAAGCTCCCCCTCAAATTAATGAGGGTGTACTTGAAACGTAAATTAAATACCTTTTAAACACAAGTGTAAGGTATTTATCACGTGCAAAGATCATATATGATAATGAATTCACAAGATTAGCAATTTACGAGGTAGGACCTGAATGATGGAGAACATCATATGAAAGATTCACATGGTTCTTGTTCACGAATGATGGTCACCTCGTCACGTCTGAAGTTATCTCTTGACTCCATGTGTATGATTGATATCGTTGACTTGACACCAATATGTGAACTTGGCACTCTCGGCATCAAGGATTCTGAATGCTGGACAATTGCTCCCCCTCAATTGTTGACCCGTGTTCTATTGAAAGAGCTGTAGTCATTGTTTGAGTAGTCGCATCGTCGAGTATGTAGATATCAATGGTAAGTTGCTACGGTTGGTGGAGATGATAACTTCGGATTTTGGAGTCAAAGCTTTCCGGTGAAATGCTTGACTTCAATGTAAAAAGCGGGTTACTATCGAAAATAATAGCAAACCATATGGAGCATGTTTTAAATCTTTTAAACTTCTGCTCGAACTTTATTTACAACCCCGTGTCATTATTGAATGACATTTCTAGGTTCGTAAATATTATCGATTCCAGAAGACATGCTCGTTTTATCAAAACGTTTTTTAACACACAATTTTGAAAGATTTAGAAAAACCTTTTGAAAAATTCTTGAAAAATTGTGTTCAAAGTTTTGAAAACCAATTACTTGAGCTTAAGATTTGGAATATCTTGGGAAAGCTCAAGTCCGAGAAGTTGTAAACTTCTCGTTGTAAGGATAAGTTATCATCGGCGATAAACTTTCCTTTTATCTGAAGGACGAGTCCTAAGCTGACCTTTACTTAGAAGTCGTTTTCATGAGCTTGAAAACTTTGACTGTTTTAACGGAAAGCTCATGACCGAGAAAGGTTAATTTCTCGTTATGAGGAAAAGTTCTCTTATTTAAAAGATACACTTTCCTTTCTGAGCTTAAAACTTCGAATGTTTTAATACAAGCTCATGACAGAGAAAGGTGAATTTCTCGTTAAGAGGATAAGTTATCATAAAAGATAATCTTTCCTTTATTTTAAGTTCGAGTTACAGTCTGACATTTAACTGTAAGTCATTGTGCATGAGCTTAAAAACTTCGAATGTTTTTAATATTAGCTCATGCCCGAGAAAAATTAATTTCTCGTTGTAAGGATAAGTTTATCATCGGCGATAAACTTTCCTGCCTTTGAAGAACGGGTTACAGACTGTCATTTATCTATAAGCCTTTTACACGAGCTTAAAACCTTTGAATGGTTTTAGAATAAGCTCGTGTCCAAGAAAACTTAATTTCTTGTTAAGAGGGTAAGTTATTGTTGCGTAGATAAACTTCCCTGTCTCTGAAGTCCGGGTCGTCGTCTGTCATTTAACGAGGAGCCATTGTGCATGAGCTTAAAAACTTGGAATGTTTTTGATATAAGCTCATGCCCGAGAAAAATTAATTTCTCGTTGTTAGGATAAGTTTACCATCGGCGATAAACTTTCCTTTCTTTGAAGAGCGAGTTATAGTCTGTGATGTGACTATAAGTCCTTGTGCATGAGCTTAAAAACGTGGAATGTTTTTAACATAAGCTCATGCCCGAGAAAAATGAATTTCTCGTTTTTAGGATAAGTCATCATCGGGATGAACTTTCCTGTCTTTTGAGATCGAGTTACAGTCTGTTATGTGACTGTAAGTCCTTGTTTGCAGCTTAACCATGAATCCCCTGAGACATTTGTTTCTCTGATATCTGCTTCTTCAGCAACCAAACTCTAAGAGTGTCCTTAGTTGAATGGTATACAACGATTGGACCGCTTCGTTCTTTTGGAATATCAACTTTGGTACCTGCATTCTCATTAGGAGTTTGTATACTTTTGCATGGGTTAGAGATATCTATTTTTGAAGCACGTGGGGGTTCAAAGTTGGCTTTACTTGTGTCAGAGGCGACCTGAGTAGATGATTCACTTATCTTAGCTGGCAAACGTTTCCTTTTATAGAAAATCTTAAGTTTAGGCTTAAGTGAAGTATCATCTTTATCAATTTCCTCCCTAGTAGTCTTAGAAGAAACGGAGACTATCCTAGTTAAAGGGCACTCGTTTCCTACAAGAGTGAAAGTTCTACCAGTGGGGCTGATAGGTGTGTAAACACCCATCCTTTTTACCACTTAATTACAATAATAACCGAGCCAAAACGTGTATTTTATGTCTTTTATGTCGGAATTATGCGTGGTTTGTGTTTTTGTTGTGATTTAGGACGAAATTGTGAAAAGTGGAGAAAACACGGCATTCATGGGCTTTTATTGAAGAAAAAGATGAAAGACGAAGTCAAGAAGTCAAGAGTGCAAAAAGAACGGAAGTCCAAGACCAATTCTGAAGATTTATCGAAGAAAAAGTCAAAAGACGGAAGTTTACTTAAAGCCGAAGAACTCAAGTCTAATTTATTGAAGAATTAAAAGATGAGTTCAAAGAAATCCCGAGCCAAAAGTCATTAAAGTCCAAGATTAAAGAAGATTAAAAGGCTTAAGGACTAATGGTGCAATTAAATGAAGATTAAAGGCTTGAGGGACTTAATCATGCAATTAAGAAGAAATAAAGGAGGGGAGGAAGCTTCCTAAGCACCCCTTAATCCTCCCCTATAAATAGTCATTAGGATTAATCTTTTCATTTTTGTTGACTAATCGTGACAATTAGTTCTTCCATGGTTGGTGGCTTGACAAACCATTCTTCCACTTTCATTTATGCACCTTTATTTACTTGTTATTTAAATACATGTTTTGCACATTTAATTACCTTTAATTTCAAGTAAGTGTTTCTTTAATTACTCGCACCTTTACTTTATCTTGTTAATCTTCTTCTACCTTTCTTTGATTTACACGTTTTTAACTTGTTGATTCGTTTAAAGATTTCATTTTTTAACTTTTGATTGTTTTAAATCACTCATTTTTATAGCTTATTTGTTTTATTTTCAAGTTTATATAGTTTTTATAAAAGTTACTTTTATATAAAAAGTTGTTTTTCTTAAAGTTTATTAATTTAGTGTCTTAAAAGTTTTTAACTTTCTGTTTCGTAGCTTATTTTTACACGTTTTTACCTTAGGATTTAGTCTTGTGCTTATTAGAAACTTAGCTTATTTGTGTAGCTTATTTTGTGAACTTTTCCCCGTTTTCCGATCGTGACAATCGGAAAAGGGTTTTACATTCCGACCATAGCTTCTAGCTTGGTCGGAAAAGGGTTTTAATATTCCGATTGAGGGAGCTTGGTATTCCGATTGGGGCAAGGTAGTAGTATTCCGATCGTGTGTGAGTGACAAACATTTCGATTGGTTCTCCTTTCCAAATTCCGATCGAGGTGCATAATCAGTATTCCGATTGGGACAGTGACAGTATTCCGATCAGTGGTTTCCGATTAGCATTCCGACCAGGTCACCATATTCCGACCAAGAGGAAGTTAAACATTCCGATTGGAGGTGTTTTGGATATTCCGATTGGTGGTGACAGCATTCCGATTGGGGTTCCGATTGACATTCCGATTGGCCAGGTTTGATATTCCGATTGGTAGGATCGGAATATATTTCGATTGGGGGTATTCTTCTTGTTTTGTTTTATTTTATTTTTAGTTTACGTTTTTATTACTTGTCTAACTTTAATTTCCGTCAAGTTTTATTTTCTAGTCGTTTAATTAATTTACTTTCCGTCAAGTTTTAAATATCGCACATTTAATTTTAAATTAGATTTAGATTTTATTTTCACGCTCTTTTTATACTTGCCCTTTACTTTAACGCCACTTTACTTTCAACGACATTTACTTTTAAGTCTTGCACATTTAATTTAAAACAAACCAAAAATATTTGTTTCCACCAAAGAACAATAGAGTCACATAGAGAACCTAGATCAATTCGATTAGACACACGACAAGAACTTTTTAACCTGAGTAAAAACAAGTTATTACCTGTTCTTCGCATCTTGCTGCTACTGATCTTTTCCAGGAAAGTTCTGAATCAAGCCCAGCCAAAAGTTATTCCGAGTGAAGGTTGTTGTGGAAAATATTCCGTATCAAAGTCGTCCATCCGGAATAATTAATTATTCCGGATCAAAGTGCTCTATTCGGAATCTTCAACATTCCGGATCAAGGTTTTAGCCAAGGTGGTCCATCCGGAATATCCAATATTCCGGATAAGGAAATTATTCCGGATAGACAGAACATTCCGGATAGACCAATCATTCCGGATCAGCAAGGATATTCCGGATCAAGAAGATATTCCGGATCAAGAGCTTCCATCCGGAATAAGTGACATATTCCGAGTAACGAGTTCTATTCGGAATATTATTCCGGATCAAGGATTATTCCGGATCAACAGCAACATTCCGGATCAAGACCATTATTCCGAATAGAGGTGTTTATTCCGGATAGGTGACATATTCCGAGTAAGCCATTTATTCCGGATCAAAGTTTTGGGGAAATATTCCGGATGAATGTTTATTCCGAATGAGGGATTATTCCGGATGAGCTAATTTTCAGGTTCTTTTAATTTCTGTCTTTAATTTTCTGTTTTTAATTTTCAAGCTTTACTTTTCCCGCCTTTTTACTTAGTCGCACTTTAAGTTTACTTGCCCTAGTTTAAGTATTAGTTGCGTTTTAAGTTTTCCTTAGTTAGATTTAAGTTTGAGTTTTTTTTTACTTTAATTGCCTTTTATTTTTCATCACGCTTTTAAATACTCGCCTTTTACTTTAATTAGACTTAGATTTACTTTCTTGCCTTTTACTTTAATTGTTTTGCACTTTTATTTTAAAAACAACCAAAAATATTTGTTTCACCAAAAACAATAGAGTCGTACTTTAAGCCCGGAAATCAATTCGAAGAGATACCGAGAGAACTTAACTTTCTTACATACAAAATCTCACGCCAATCTTTACCAACGGGTTTGATTTTAGCTATCCACTGGGACTTAATTCTAGTACGGGAGTTCACCTCATTAAGCAATTTCTTGATACAGGAATCATGATTTGCCGTAAAGACACATTTTCTACATGTTTTACAAGTAGCATATTTAATGTCCGAGTAAGATCTAGAATTCCTAGATGATTGATTGATGCTCCTAGGATGTGACATGCTTCGGTTAGCATTGTTGGGTAATCTAGAAGGCATCTGACTAGGTTGGACATTGCTATCTCTTACATGTGTCTTTTGAATAGCTTCCCTTTGACCAAAATCATGGCGCACCTCAGTTGAACTAGTTCTAGACGTGTTCATTGAGCTATTCTTAGAGAAACTAGGGGCAATCATGTGATGAGGTCTTGCTAAAACTGATTTAGTCACATTAGGCCTAGTTGGTGGAGTGACTGTTCTAGAAATATGACCCAAATCAACTTGGGAGGCAAACCGCGGTCTCGAGGATTGTGGTCGCTCGGATCTAAATGCAGTAGGTTGTCTGACAATCGGTTGTCTGACGAACTGATTTGTAGGCGGTTTCCCCAAGATTGATGGTTTTTCAAGCTTAGTGTCCACACTAGGTCCTCTAGTTTTCCTTAACTCGTTTTTCAACGCAGCTATAGCAAAAACCTTTTCCTGTACATGGGCCTTTAAAGTCTCATTCTCTTTGAGCAAGTTATCTTGGGATGCCAACTTAGATTCAAGCAGTTGAATTTGTTTCAAAAGATTATCCTTTTCAGCTTTAGAATCTAGAACAGTTTGATCCAATTTTCTTTCAAGAACAACGTTTGACTTTTCAAGTTTTTCAAAGTATGTTTCAAATTTGTCCGTTTTCTTAGAAAATTCTAGTTTGGCATCCTCAAGATCTTTTGATTGTTGAGCTACGATCGTTTCGAGCTCTTTAATCTTGGAATCAGAATCAGTTAACGAAGCAGTTATAATACAATTATCATGATGTACTATAGCATTCTGAACAATCTCTCCCCCATTATGACTTACATTGGATGAATCAGAAGTGGTATTTCTATCACTCTTTTCCATCCCATGTTTGTCATAATTAGGTTCAGAATGCTCAATATGCGGCATGTCATCAGCATATACATCATAAACAACATTACATTGTACCATGTTTGCAGGCTCTGCGTCATAATTGGGTAAGGTGTCATCAAGAGAAATCTCGTGAACATTCCCTGACGTGCCACTGGTATCATGTTGTCCTCCTGATTCCGTGCTCTTGCCATCGTTAGGCTCCAAGTTGTCAACCATATGACCATTCTCCTCTTGCATCTGCGTCATTGATTCTTGCACTCCATTATCATACGCTTGCTGAAGTCGAGATCTTTCGTAAATCGAAGACGAGACCGATGTCATGAGTTTCAAAATTGTATCACGGAAAACTCGAAACTCGGTATTTGTATCTCGAAGAAATGATTGGCAAATCACTGAACTTTCAGGCTTGATGATATTGAATTGGAGGAAAGGCGTGAGTTGTGTCACAAGAGCCTTATATGCAAGTGCCGATGTAGAGTGATTAAAGTTGTTATGGTTGAGTTGCTCGGCGAGTTGGGTCAAAGTGGTGAACATTGAGTCGATGAATATATGACGATCTTGTCCAAAGATTGTCACAAATTCACTCCCTCCTTGAAGCCGTGAAAGAGTAACAAGATGATATTGAAGCAATTGAAATGAACTTATACCACTTTCTCTAGCTTTGTCTTGCATTCGATGCAAGTCTCCCTCTTTAAATGTCAAATTTAACGAATCCATTGAAAATCGAGGAAAGATAAAAAAAATGATGTGGATGTTGTTGTTGTTGGGTTTTTACAATTCGACTCGGCTCAAAAATTGTTGTTGGCTCAAACGATTATGAATTAAACCCGATCAAAAATCCGTAGTCGCTAAAAATAAATCCCGTCACGGTGACTCGTCACTTTGTCTTCAAATCCAGCCACAAAAACTTTGAACCCGTCAAATATTTTTTCCACGTTAATTCTTTTAAAAATACCCGCCTCAACACGATTTGCCAAAAAATTAATATAAAAAATTAACTTAATTTAAAAAAGAAAATTTTGATTATCTATTTAAACTAAAAAAGATTAGAAAAATTTGAAATTTAAACTAAAAAAATTTCGTGGATTAAAATATGAAAATTTAAACTTAGGATATTTAAATATGAAAATTTAAAGATCCGTAAAAATTTGATATGTTAAATTTGATATTAAAACTAAAAAATAGAAAATTTTGATTATCTATTTAAAGAAAAAATTGATATTTAAACTAGAAAAGATAGACAGAATTTCGTGGCCATCCTTGAGCCAGAAAACGTGTATACACGTTCCCACAAAAACACGTGTATCCTACTCAAACTTTGTAAACTCCGCCCCTAATTAATGCAAACCACTCTATCACTTTGACTTTATAGCCCTCTTTCTCTCAAACGAAGTAAACACAATCCTCCGTCTCCTAATTAATCTCTCTCTCTCTCTCACAAACTAATTCTCCTCCGTCTCTTTTGCTCTTCCCTCTCTCAAAAACAAAAACTTTCTTTGTCAAACACAGGTAAACGAAAATCACACAAAAACTTTCTCCAAATCACATCAATCAAATCTGTACCCTCTCATCTCATCATAAAACCCGATTCACAATCAACCCCAATCCCAAAATTACACCGTGATGTGAAGAAGGCTTCAAGATCTTTGAACAAATATCTCAGGTAGGATTTTCTTTCTTTGATTTGTTGAGTCTTTCTATCATCTGTAGAGTCTTGCTTGTGATGTTTTTCTTGGATTTATTGATCGAATTAAAGAAAGATTGTAACAAAGTTGTTATAAATCTTCTTTATTTTCGTAGATTAAAGACAGATCTATGATGAAATGCTCGTTTTCGTGTTAGATCTTAATTGATCTATGCATGCATAACGAAAAAAGAGCAAAATCTGATATCTTAGTTATATGTTATGAGTCGAGGTATGAGGAATTGAGTCGAGGTCTTTATGTTTAAGTCAATTAAAAAATACAGAGTGTGGGTTTCGTGTATGGGGTCGTTGAGTCTGTGAGTTAGGTGAGGAAAAAAGAGTCGAGAGGTGTGAGTCCGTTCGAGAGTGATTGACGATAGATCGGGTTGAGGTGAGAGGGTGTGTTTGGTTTGTAGAGTCCGAGAGTTGGAAATCAGTTTTTCGAGTGTGTCTAAAAAAAGTGAGTGGTGTCTGGTTGTGTGTGTTAGTGAGTCGAGAGGGTTTGGGTTGGGTGAGAGTTCGAGAGGTGAGGGTGTGTCGAGTCAAAATCTAGTTTCCCGTTTTGTTTGAATTGTCGAGTGAGGAGTCGGTCTATACGGAATAGCCTATTCGAGAAGGTCTATGCGGAAAGTCTATGCGGAAAGACTATGCGGAAAGACTATGCGGAAAGACTATGCGGAAAGACTATTCGGAAAGTCTATGCGGAAAGTCTATTCGGAAAAAGGTCTATTCGGAAAGTCTATTCGGAATGTTGGCTATTCGGAAAGATTTCTATTCGGAAAAATGGGCTATTCGGAAAGATGGGCTATTCGGAAAAATTTACTCGGAAAGTCTATTCGGAAAAAGATCTATTCGGAAAGAACGGAAAACTGATAAGAAAACTGAAAGATTTGGATTGGTTTGGACAGTGTTGACAGATTGGACAGTTGGACTGATATGAAAAAGAAGAAGAAAACTGATTAAAAAAATACTGATTAAAAAATGATTAAAAAAATGACTGAATAAAAAATGACTGATTAAAAAATTATTAAAAAATGACTGATTAAAAAATGATTAGACAAAGTTGTACCAGAAAAAAAAACTGATAAACGAAAAAAAACAAATAAAAAATTTAAAAAACTGATTAGTTTAAAATTTTGATAAAAAACTGATTAATTTGTAAAATTTCAACACGATCCAAAAATAACTTTATAAAATTGAAAAAACTTTATAAAATTGATAAACTTGATAAATAACTTTATAAAATGGATAGATAAAAAGATGATAAAAAAATAGAGAGACAATAAGAAAAGAAAAGATTTTTACCACCAAATCAAAAGATAAAAAAAATATGCAAATCCTAAGATTCAACCATGGCTCTGATACCAATTGAAGGTCTACAAATTCTTAGGATTTGGTAAACTATGGATTGATCTAATGATTTAATGGTGGAGATGGGGAAGAAGGAGATGATGGTGTAGAAAGAGAAAAGAGAGAAAAGAAAAGTAGAGAGAGAAAGTGATTTTTATTAAAATGAAAGATGTGAAATGAATAAGAACCACCCCTCCTAACATGCTAGGAGGGGTATATATAGCCCACCCTACATGTGGGCTATATGGACTATATTTACTACAAACTGGATCACGAGCCTAATACTAAAATATATCTTTGGAGTGACCGATCCTTTCTAAATACGTAAAAACGTATTTCCAACATTATCATCCTCAAGTTTTCACGTTCTCCAAACCAAGCTTAAAAACGAGATCATTGTTATTATAAGTTAGTAAACTATCATGAATTCATGTGGGCCAATTATTTACTTAGACTCCCTTATTCCTAGGTGTATCTCTTATATTTCATTGTTGTCTTGAATGATCACGAGGATGCATTGTTGACTTATTTTGATAGTTATTTAGGCTGAACATAAAGTAGGACGATTTAATCAATAGTTAGCTAAAGGACAAAATCTTTTAAAACTGCTTCTCAGGACCTCATAAAGTTCATATATTGGCATAACTCGCTTCACGATTTGAGACCTTTCTCGTACCGATATTTGGCAGCGACTTCATACTTCAAATCTTGAGAGACGTTCTTGAAATTATGGTCTTCTCTTCATAATAGGATTTTCTTCACTTGAAGTTTTTGAGATATTCTTCATATTTGGACCACGACTTCTTCATTTTTCTCCAATCTTTATTTTGGACTTTGATATACAACGATCCGCCTCCTTTTAGGACTTGGATCTATTTATCCTCATACCTTGTTAGGGCCTTTTTGGATAGACTTCTCCATGATCTTTTGGGGAGTATTTTCTTTTCGTCGTGTGTCTCGATCCTTCATATTGATTTTTGATAAATGATTCTTCACATCACTTTTGGATCTTTAGCAACAAAATATAGCCCTCGTGCCTTGTTAGGGCCTTTTCGGATTCGCCAATCTTTGCATCTTGCTTCAATAAGTTATGCCTTGGCTATGAACTCTAATGAATACCGAGCAACTTTTAAACGATCTTGGGCTAGAAGCTAAGTAACTTTTCAAATCGTACGACCTTACTTATTGCAGATAAATTTATTTACAAGCGATGGAGAATAGGCTTATAATCAACTCACATAAATTCACGAAAGAATACCAAACTTATAATTGACTCTATCATCTCTCGTTCTCCACAGTTTAAAATCTCAACGAATGAGACTCGTGGATGCTTAGCCAATTAAATCAAAGTTTTGGGTTTTCGAGTCATCTATAGGATCTTGCAAATTCTTAGACTTTTTCAAGTTTAGAAAACGCATTTTAAAGTTCCCTTGATAAATGACTCTCTAGGATCAATTATAGGAACTTGCGAAAAGTTCTTGTCCTTAACCCGTGAGAGTTAAGACTTTCGCGTTTTAAAGCTCCCTAAATAATAGCCTCGCAACACTTGACTTAAACACGTTAAGGATACTAGCAAGAGTAAACTTAGATAAGTAAACTCGGATTGAGTCAAAAGATTCACAACTTTTGAAAATTAAAACCTCTTTATTAAAATTTTATTCTAGCAAAGAAAGTAAATAACGATAACAAAGGGAAATACTACTAAACTACTAGGCCAAAATAGATTAAAAATTTTGAAAAATGTCGAAAAATTAATTTTTCCGGTTAAAATGAGGACAAATACAAGGCAAAGCCCACTTAACTTCGATAGAAGGCCCCCTACACTTAATATAAACATTGTCCTCAATGTTTAAGCATGTGGGAGTAAACTCCCCTACACTTAGGACATTGTGCACGTTGTTTAAATCTTGCTAAGGAAGAGACAACTAAAGTGATTCCTATTTTAATATTGAAAAATATAAAATAGAGAATCAAAAGAGTTTAGGATAGAACCGGGAAGATGGGAACACGGAATCACGGATCATCAAAAGTCATCAAGAATGGATCTTTGAAAGCTCGAATCCCTGCACATGATAAGAAAGAAAACAACAAATACGTACTAGGGTTTCCCCCTACACTTATTATGAAAACAAAGGAAAAGGATAGATACTACGGGTTGCCTCCCGAGAAGCGCTTGTTTTTGATAACCGAGTCGTGAGCCTGACTCGACCTTGATTAGCATATAAAGGAGCTTGAAACACATCCACCGGGATCAAAGACATGGTTTTCATCCATCAAATAGCAAAGGCTTAAGGCGAACAAGTCAAGCCAAAGAAGAGTAGGCAAGGTTCCCTTAAGCAAAAATTTAGCACGGTGGAAGCAAGTATGGTGAGGTGCAAGCATGTCTTCATAAGTTCGAAAGATTTTTCCTTTTATTTCATCAGATGGATACTGAGATGGCTTGAAAAGTGCAATACCGGGGTCGAACACCTTTTCCTTTAGGGGAAAATAACACTCAGGCTCAGCAGACCTTGAAGAGGATCCGATCATAAATCTCGCAATCTCATCCTCAGACGGAGGGTAGAGAGGAGTTAAGACATAAGTGATGCGGATATCGGTGTCGACCGGCTTCTTCTCCATTGACACGGGTTTGTTCATATCCAAAGTAGGATAAAGACCATAATCATCGAAGTCCAAAGGAGGAGCATCACTCTCATTTGGGAAGTATGTGTTGAGAAAAGTAGCAAAGTCTTCCTCAAATGAGTAGTCATCCAAAGTAGGATTAAGCATGGTTGGCGGAGGATCTTCGTCATGTGAAGAATCACTCGAAAGAGTATCAGCCTCATCAAAATCATCATAAGTGGGCATGTCTGGATACTCAGAAGTAAAATCAGCAAAATCATCCATATCAGAACTAGAATGATCATCATAGTCATCATAAATTGGAGGAGATTCATGAATTGGTGGAGGATCAGAATTGGAGATAGAATCATCCACATCATCATGGAACAGTGGATTATCATAGCAAGAATCGAACAGAGGATTGTTGTAGACGACAAAATCATCAAGCACATTAATCATATTCGCGGATTCTCTTCCATTTGTTTTGGTTGTGATCTTCCCCATTTTAAACACTTGTGCATCATTCCCGACTCTTAAGATTAACTCACCTTCGGCAACATCGACTAGGGCTTTTCCGGTTCTCAAGAATGGCCGACCAAGTATTAATGGAATACGAGGGTCCATTTCATAATCAACAACAACAAAGTCGACCGGAAAAGTGAAGGTGCCAACTTTAATAAACACATCTTCGGCAATACCAAGCGGTAAGCGAGAGTGCGATTAGCAAGCTCAAGAGTCATCTTTGTTGGAGTAAGGTCGGGTAATAATAACTTTTTCCAAACACTTAAAGGCATCAGGTTTATACTTGCCCCGAGATCGGCTAAGGCAGTAAATTCTTCGGTTTGGTGAAAAGTACATGGAAGCACAAAACGATCGGGATCTCCAAGTTTCTCCGGAAGTTCTTTAAGAAGGACGGCAGAACAATTTTCATTCAATCGAGTATTAACAAACTCGGCCATCTTCTCCTTTTTTTGTTAAGCAATTCCTTAAACATCTTGACAAATTTAGGCATTTGTGCAAGAGCTTCAACAAGGCTAAAAGTGATAGTCATTTTTGAAACTTTCTTCAAATAGTTTGACATTTGAACGTCATCCTTGGTTTGCAGTTTGGCCTTGTCTAAGCGAGATGGATAAGGAATATTGGGTTTATAGGTGGAAGGTGTAGGTGTAGCAGGTAAAGGTTGAGACGTTGAAGGTTTAAAGGTGGAAGGTGGGTTGGTGAAGGGTTCTTCTTGGGTTCTTCTTCATGACGAGGCGGAGACGGTAATGGTGAACTAATACTAGGCGTGGGAGTAGGAGGGATAAATGGTGGTGGAGTAGGTGTAGATGGAGTAACTGGGGGAGGGATAGATGGTCCTACTACGGTTGCTCCACTACGTGTAGTAATAGCACTCACATTCGCTCGTGGGTTGGTGACGGTGTTTGAAGGTAGAGAGCCCGAAGTAAAGGGTTGAGTGGTTGGTAAGAAACTAGCCAGTATATTCTTCAAATCATTTATTTGAGTGCTAAAGGAGGTTTGAATATCATGTCGAAGCTCGGATCTAATGTCATTACCTTTCTTAGTGATATCCCCTTTCAAATTGATAATTTGGCTTTGCAGATTCTTAATTTGCTCTCCTTGGGTTCTCATTAAGGATTCAACATCTTGATTAATGGGTGGGGCTTGTTGAGCGGGTGGGTGATAAGGATTAGAAGCTCTAGGTGGGATTTGGTTGCTTTTATTGTAGTTGTTGAGGGGATTGTGGTTTTGAGGAGAAAAACCGGGTGAAAGGTAGTTATTCGACCTGTAACTTAGCAAATTTCAATCCCCTTGAGGTTGGGCTTGGTAATTTTCCGGTGAATAGTTACCATAATCCGCATACACGTTTTCCGGATTGCCTTGAGTAGAAGGAAAATCAGTGTATGAATGAGGACCACCGCAAGTCTCACAAGAAATTTCTACAGCTTTAACTTGTTGTTGTTGGTTTGTAGCGATGAGCAAAATATTTTTGTTCATTTCGGCCATCATGCGGGTGAATTCGGTCATGTCAGGGTTTGCTGAAGTAGAGGAAACATTGACTCTCGGGTTGTTCCTTGAAGATGCGAAGGAATCCCAATTTTTGTGATGAGTAGTCATGTTCTCAATAAGCTCTCTACACTCCTCGGGTCTTCTTTTCATAAATGTGCCACCGGCGGCTGCATTAATAGTATCACGATCATGAAAAGTTAAACCACTGTAGAAAGTATCAATCAACGTAACGGGGAGCATGTTGTGGTTTGTACATCGATCGATCAAAACATTATATCTTTCCCAAGCATCAAAGAGAGATTCATCGGATTCTTGCATGAAACCGCTGATTTGATTTCGAAGGCTCGTGACCATGGATGGTGGAAAGTAGCGCGACAAAAATCGTTGAGTCATGTCGTCCCAAGTATGAATGGAATTCTTCGGGAGACAATCAAACCATTTTTCGGCGTGGTGGGATAAAGTATGTGGAAATAGCTGTAGGTGAAGGACATCCATAGTAACACCGGGCAACTTCATGCTTTGAGTAATAGTAATGAATTTGTCGAGGTGTTTGTTGGCATCATCATCCGGCAATCCGCGAAATGGATTAGTTTGCACTTGTTGGATCATGTGATGTTTCAACGAAAACTCCGGAGCCGTGATTTGCATCGGCACAATCGGTCCTCCTCGTCCATACATTGTTGGTTGACAAAGCTCCTCCATTGTCCGAAGATCGGGTGGAGGAACATTGTTGTTGTTATTGTTGAGGTGCGGTGGGTTATTATTGTTGTTTACACCTGCCATAGCTAAATCTTCACGAGTCTCGGGCTCTAGATAAATTGAAGATCTAGTACGCATGCACCTGCAAAAGCAAAAGAAAAAGGTACCAAAGCAATAGACAATATATATACACTATAGAAATAAAAATAAAATCTTTTTGGATTTATGAAAATTTTTAATTTTTATGGATTTTGAACAATTTTAATTTTTATGGATTTTTGAAAATCTTTAAGCAAGAAAATAACGTTCACGAGTGAACGGATCCCAAAATTCAACGCGTCTCTCACAGAAAACCGTTAATCTTTACGAAAAGAGCCGGCAGCGGTGCCATTTAATAACTAGATTTTAATTAGAAAAATTATGTTCGTTGAAATTGGTCTAATCAAATTGACTAATGGTTTAAGTGCGACTCAGCTGTCTTTTGGTGAAACAAGGATTTTTCGTTGTAGTATAATTAAATTGCAAGATTTTTGAAAGTAAATGACGGGTAATTAAAAAGTAAACGGTGCAAAATTTAAAACTTTGAAAAGTAAAGTGATTAAATGATTTAAAATTAAAGCGTGACAAAAAATTAAATTGGCAAAGTAATAAAAATGTAACTTAAAAGCAAAATAAAGCAAAATATAATTCAAAGTCCAAAACCCATCGGAATGTCTGATCAGAATGTTGTCACCATACCATCGGAATCCAGATCGCAAAGGCCTGTCGGAATGTGTCTATCGAAATAATTAAAAATGCAACCTATCGGAATGTATAAAACTAGTCCTATCGGAATGTAAGGCAAGACAATCTATCGGAATACTGGTCGTAATAAGCTGTCGGAATAACACTCAGATCGGAATGTTGCTCATTAAATTTGGGCAGCACTTCGACTAAAAATACCTCAAGAGCCGTCGGAATGTGCGATCGCAATGAGCGATCGCAATCCCAGATCGGAATGAGGGGGTTGATACAAGTGATCGCATTGTCAATTCGGAAAGAACCGTCGGAATGTTAAACCCTTGTTCCAATTATGTCACAATCGGAATGAGAGTAAGGCTGTCGCAATGTGTAAATTCCCTCTCTTTCTGATGAAGCACAATTCGTAATAAGCAAAAGCTAAATAAGCTAAAACTAATAAGCTAATATCAAAAACTTAAATGAAATGGAAATAAGACGAAACAAAAAGCTACAAAGTTAAAACCTTTCAAAACATAAAAGACGAAAACTTAATAAAATGGATTTTAAAAAGATAAAACTTTTAAGAAGAACTTGAAAACAAATAAGCTAAATACAAAATAAGCCAATAAGATTGTCAAACTTATAGCTTATTTCATACGAAACTTGGATAAAAGTAAAAAGGTGAACTTTTTAATCAAATAAGCAAAGAGATTAAGCAAAACCTTGCTTAATCCGAATTTGAAATAAACCAAAAACAAGAAAAGTAGAATGAGAAAGATAAAGAAAAGCTTGATTAAAAGTAAAGATTCAATAACAAAATTAAAAACATTTACTTGGAATTAAAGGAATTAAAGTGCAAGACAAGTATTTAAAATGACATGAAAAATAAATTTGCAAGAAATGAAAATGGTAGAAAGCTATTTGTCAAGTAGCCAACAACATGAAATGTGGTGAAATGGGTGGTATTTACAATGATTAGGGAGGTTAAGCATGCGTTGCTTCCTTCTTTCTTTCTTTCTCGTCTTTTCGTCTTCTTAATTCTTTGACTTTTTCGACTTTGTCTCGAGATTAATAAACTCGTCTTGTAACTTCTTCATTAATTTAGACTTAAGTTCTTCGGCTTTATTAAACTTCCGTCTTTAGACTTTTTCTTCGATAAATCTTCAGAATTGGCCTTGGACTTCCGTTCTTTTTGCAATCTTGATCTTTCGACTTCGTCTTTTGTCTTTTTCTTCGATAAAAGCCCGTGAAAGCCCGTGTTTTCTCCCCTTTTCACATGTTCGTTCTAAATCACAACAAAAACACAAACCACGCATAATTCCGACATTTACGACATAAAATACTGATAGTGGTAGAAATACGTCTTTTAGGAAAAAGAACGTAAATAGGGTAAGCGTGCACGACGATTTAGGAAAACCGTGTGTGAATGACCCTAAAGGTGAGTTCGTTCTCGAGGAGGCACGTGCATTGTGTAATGAATGATTGATTAATGTTTTTGATTATTAATAAGAAGAAAGGAGAAGAGAAAATGACGAAGACGAAAAAAAATAGAAAAATAGGCAAAAACACTACTAGAAAGTTAAGACGTAGAAACGTAAAAACGACAAAATTAAAAATTTTAACCTAAAAATTCCTAAAAATTACTAAAAATCCACAATAATATTCTAAGAGTTTACAAAAAATCCAAACTTGCCAAAACCTTTTAATTAATTTAATAATGACTTTTTAATGCTAATTAAAGCCCTAAAAATCACTTTTAAATATTAAAAAGCCCTAAACAAGATTTAATAGTTTGTAAACCTCAAAAATGACCTAATTAAGCTAAAAACTATTTTTAAAAATTTTAAAACCAAATTAAACTATTTTTAAACTCCTAAAAACTATTAAAATCTATTAAATCTTAAATTAATTCTAAAAATTAATTGAAAAGCCTAAAAAATATTTGGAAAGTGAAAAAGTTCCTATTTTAATGTCTAGAATCTAGGAAAAATGAAAAAAAGTTAAAAATAAAACTTTGAATTTTTCTTAATAAAATAATATTAAAATAATCAAAGAAAATAAAAAGTTCTTAAATAAATTCTAAAAAATTCTCAAAAATTCTAAATATTCTAACTAAGACAAAAATGTAAATTAAAGCTCCTAAAACCTCTTAATTAATTTTATATTAATTTTTAAAGTTTAATAAAAAACCTAAAATCAAATAAAATTAAAAATTAAAGTTTTTGAAAAGTTAACCTAATGTAAACCTCAAAATATTAATTAAAAACTTAAAAATTATTTTTCCTAAAAATAAAAACACTTTATACTATTTTTTATTCAATTAATAAAACACGCTAATAAAAAATGCATAAAAAATAAATAAAAGAAAGGAAAAATATAAAAACTGGCTAGAAAAGTCACTAAGCTAATACTAATCCTAAGAAAAATAGAAAGAAGCAAAAGTGCTTATAGGATAAGCTGGAATAAGGGGAAAAAGCTACGGCTTTCTATCATAAGCTCACTTGAAAAAGTGATTAAGTAATATACAAACTCACCCTTGGTCAGTAAAAGACCCAAGGGCGAGACGGTAATGTGTGATGTGTGTGAGTGTGGAGACGGGGGTTCGAGGTTGAGTGAACCCTTTTTGTTCTTTTATTATTTTTTTTTCTTTTTTTAAACTTTCACAATCCAACACTGACACCTTCCTTTTAGCTTTTTAACACTAATCAGTTCACCTTTTAGCAAGATTAAGCCAAAA
Source organism: Glebionis coronaria (assembly GCA_025667525.1). Taxonomy (NCBI): domain Eukaryota; kingdom Viridiplantae; phylum Streptophyta; class Magnoliopsida; order Asterales; family Asteraceae; genus Glebionis; species Glebionis coronaria. The sequence goes on from CM046876.1 coordinate 574,817,481, forward strand.
TCAATTCCAAAATCGTATCCAGTTCTCAACTTTTCAAGAACACAAGTGATGTGTTTCTTCACTTGTGATGAAATCCAAGAGGGCTTGGATTGTGCTTGTTTTGGTGGTATTTTTGGAACAAACAGGCACCCCTACACTCTTTGGAGTGTAGGGAGTCAAAGATAAGCAAAAATCAACAATTTCACTTAGCAAAAATCACAGAAAATGCACAAAAGGATCAAAGAAGGTTGATGAGGTCTTTATGATGGGTCTGGTGGGTGCTATATGCTTCTAGCTTGCACACAAGTGAGAATCAAACGCCAAAATTTTGCATACAAGCTCACCAACTGGTACACAATCAAACTCAAATCCTATAGTAACCTAACCCTCAACAGATTTCCAAGAATCAAACTCAAAACCTCATGAAACTTCACAGAAAATTGACTAAGCAGATTTTTCTATGTTTTTTCACTTTTTGACACACAATTTGCTACAAACTTTGTTCCCAAATGAAATCTAGTCTAACAACAACCTATTACTACCCCTATTAAACACTTCTAACAGGTTTTAAATCCACCAATCTTTCAAAGTTTCTAAGTAAACAGCAGATCCAAACACCCCTTAAAACTTTGTTTTCAATTTTTAACAAACCAAATCAAATCAAAACATACTCAAATTGATTTCCACCAATCCTAACAAGCATAACATACCATTTAAACTTAAATCAAATCAGATTAAACAACAATTAGCACCTAACATACAAAATCACATGAACTTCATTTTTTTTTAATAGAAAGGCTTAAACAAGGGTTTTACCTTGTTGGTCTTACATCCAAGACCAACAATGGCTAGATAGCCACCTCCCTATACACTCGGGTGTATGCAGAACTTTTGATCAACAACAATCTTCAACCTGTTTAAGAGGAAATGAAAAAAAAAACAAAGCAAGCAATAATCTTTCCTGTTTTCCTTTTCTTTCTTAAAATCTTTCTTAAAAATCTTTCAAACCTTAACAAACACGTTTCAAACTCACAAATCACTCCTCCTTTTCCACTTTCACTTCAAAGGAATTGGATTTATGGAATTTTAACCAAATTTAAAACTTTTTAAAAACTTTTGAAAAAACTCAAAACACACAAGTGTTTCACAAATATGATGGAACTCAGTCTAGCAATCAAGCACACACCAACTTTTTATAATTGATAAACGGAATTACAATTTAAAAAAAATACCAAACTTTATAAATTCATAAAAAAGGGATTACAAATGTGATTGCTAAAACTGGAACAAAAATAATGAGACACAGGTCGCCTCATTATATACTAGTCTAGGATGATTCTAGAATATTTAATAAACAATTACAAAGAAAATGTAACCTAAAACCCTAAAGCTGGAATTGCCATATCTGCCCTTGGGTCTTCAAGATTTGAATTGGGTCAAAACTGGATCCCATGTGATATGCCAGTTGGTAAATTGATCTTGGACGTTGGATACAACTTGGGGACCAAGTAGAGTCATCTCCCACATTAATGTGGTCGGGTCTTGGACAAAGAGGAAAGGGACGGGTGCAGGGGAGGTCTGGGGAGGGGTCCACAGCCCATGTGGGCTTGTTTTGTTGGGTGGGAAAGGGTGAGGGTATGGGTAATTAGGGATCTGGATGATTTGAGGGGATAACCCCTTGTTTTGGGGTTTAATTAATCTGGTGGGTTTTTAGGGTTTAAGTGGATTAAGGGGCGTTTTTTATCTGTTTTGGGCTTAAACAGGTTTTAAATTCCTGTTTGGTGGGAAATAATTGGGTTAAGTGGGTTTTTGACTTTAGTTGACTGAGATTAAAAATAAAATCGGGTAAAGGGTGTTTGGGCTGTGGGGTTTAAATGGGCTAGTGGCTGGACATTTCATTACCCATCCCAAAATCTAACAACCGTCAAACATCCTTTGCAATACCAGTCCATTCTGTTAAGTCTCTTGCAATAGCAGTCCAAATGCAATTTGCATTTTTAGTCCTTTGATAACATTTGACTAACATTTGCAATATAATCACTTTCCAAGGGCATAAATTGGTATTTCTTCATTCTTCAAGGACCAAACTTGTACATTTGACTTTTGGAGGGTTAAATGTGGCAAGTTCTTCAAAGATGAGGGGCCATTTTTGCCAATTCTTCAAACTTGAGGGGTCTTTTTGCAAATTTCCATAGCTGAGTTTGGTTCATTGTGCGTCTTCGTTTCCCGTGTTCGTTTTTGATTGATTCTTGTGATCTTTTGTCAATTCCTCAATATCCGTACCTAAAAATACACAAGTAACAAACACGAGCATATATTTGGCATATTTTATGATATTTAATGCAATTAGAGGCCGTTTTGGACGATGAGACCATGTATAAAAGCCGTCTCATCACTCCCCCATACTAAACCATTGCCGTGCCCTCACGCAATGCTAGAATAAAGTATCAAAGCACCTCCAAAATTTAATTTTATTCACTTTATTGAAAGGATAAACTAGCTACACTACACTATTGCTACTACTTGCGTTTTAGACATAATGTATGATTTTCATCGCAAAATGGGACGTTTAGGTTCATAGAATAAGAACACGTGAATGCTTCGTTAGAAATAATTTCATCGTCCTCGATTTTCACCTTAATTCCATGCTAAGCGTGCAATGAGATCATTGTCATTATAAGTTAGTAATGCTAACACTACTCATATGCCCTAATCACGTACTTATTCTCCCATTATTCCTAAGTTGTATCTCTTATATTTTATTATGTCTTAATGATCACTAGGATACATCATTTGACTTATGCGATAATAGAGATTTAGGTCTAAAAATAGAGTCCTAACGGTGTAACCAAGACCATCAAATCAATAACCCCTCCTAATAGACAACGATGTGAAAAAATTAAGTTGACAAGAAGAATCGATAAACACGGTTTTATAACGGTTTTGAACATGAGACTTATTACCAAGACTTTTATACGCCCCCTAACGGAAGGACCTTATTATCTTTGGTTTACCTCCATCTTTTATTCAACTTCGCCATGAAGCTTTTATTATGACTTCGGTCTTGCCTTGCCTTTTATTATCCACCTCATCGGTGGTTTTATTAGCCAAAGACGTATATCCTCACGCTAAAGCGAATTTTGGATCTTTAAAGCTTCGAAGATTAAGGCTTGATTCACTTTCAATTTTGCATAGATTTTAGGCCTTGTGGGGCTTCAAATTGTTTGCTAGATTTTGGTGAGCACTTGAAATCTTATTATTGGGTGAAGCTTTCGATTATTAGGGTGCCAATACTTCAAAACCGTGACGCTGGCGATACCTTAATGTCTTCCCAATTTAATTACACGGAAGCTACTAGAAAAGACTAGAAACCCAACAATCTCAACTAAACCGCTAAGTCAATATTTATTAAGCAAAAAATATTTACAAGCGAAGGGAGAATAAGCAAATAACGAGAACACATGAGTTTTTGAAAGAATAGGAGTACTCTACGTTTAGCATAGTAACTTATAATTAACTCTATCATTTCTCGTCCTCATTTAAGAGACTTAGCCTAATGTGTAGTTAAGGAATCAAAGCTAAGTGCTCAACACGCACGGTCGAGTCAAAAATTACTCTTATTCTCGCCATCGGAAAATCTACATTCGTGTCATCAAACACTTATAAAACATGAGAAAAATTTTAAAATTTGGCCATTTTTAGCCTTATTTTGCAACAAAACGATAACAAAACGATAACCTTTGGAAAGCGTGAAGGTTTGGCAAGGCAAGTATCTATTCACCCCCCCCCCCATACTAAAGTTAAACATTGTCCTCAATGTTTCGAGTCTAGGGGTGCAAACACCCCCATACTAGAGACGTAGTCGAATGCCTAATCTAGCATGGAAAGGGTGTAACCAATAAGTAATAGCCGTTTATGAAGTGTGCTAAAAACCTAAGGTTAGAACATCAAAAGGATATATCATATGGATATTGGGAAAGGCCTCCAAAGCAAAGGATCGAGTGCTCCCATAAAACGAACACGAGAGGCTCCAATCGTGAAGATGATGATCTAAAAAATCACAATTCACAAACAACCACGGAACAAAGGTTGGAAGGGCACAAATCCCCTCACATTAAACTAATTAGAAAGCAATAATATGTACATGGATAAGCATGGGTCTCCCCCACGAGGCACCTTGTTTTTGATAACCGAGTCAAAAGCTCGACTCGAATCCCCATAAATGTGATCATTTAGGGATAATCATGGTATGGTCATTTTTTGGTGGGGCTTACATGATAAACAAGGCCCAAAAGTACGTGGAGTACTTTAAAAATCCGATAAACGTATACCGGGGTCAAAGATAGCGTCTTCGTTTTCGGATGAAAGACGAAACAACGAAACTTCAACACAAACCCCAATGGGGTAGAAGAAAATAGGAGAGAAGAAATAGAAGGGTGGGACAATGGGTAAGTCATAACATTGAGCTACTCGAGGTAGACTCGCACCAATCAAATGAAAGGATTTTCCATTTATTGCATCGGTGGAAGACCGAGATTTCCCTATATAAGCAATTCCAGGATCAAATATCTCGTCCTCGGTGGAGAAAGGGGAGGGAACATAAGGGGCTTCCCCCACTCTAAGTCCACACAAAGCATCGTCAAAAGGAGAAGACGAGTTTGTAGTACTCAAGACACGCGGTGATGACGGAGTTAGAGTTGTAGAAAAATCTTTTAAATTAAATTCAAAATCTTTTCCTTTTTCATCTTTAACACTCTCCTTGTGAAAACCCGATTTGATTATGTAAAAAATATTTGGTGTATCTAAAACAATGTTAGTCACACTAAAAATTCTCACATTTTGAAATCTTTTTGGTTTAGGTGGTGGCAAGTTTTCAAATCTTTTGTCAACAAAGAAAACCTCCCCATCGGGATCAACGTATTCATCATCCGAAGATTCACTCGAGATTGGAATCATAGGCTTAACACTCTTAACCTCCATCGGCGGAGGGGACGGAACTTCATTTTTATCAACAACTCCTAAAACTCTATTTGAAATCTTTTTGCAAATGTTTTTGATGGGATTGACATTGTACAAAGATGTGATAGAATAAACATGAGAAAGAGTGGAGTTTTGGGTTGCATTAATGACGAGTTCTTCCTCATTGAAACGAAGAGTGATTTTTCTTGCATGCACATCGATAAGTGCTCTCGAGGTATCCAAAAAAGATCGACCTAAAATTAACGGAACTTTAGGATCGATGGGAATATCAACAACAATAAAGTCTACAGGGTAGTAGAACTTTCCAACTTTCACAAAGACGTCCTCGGCAACTCCACAAGCTAGAATCGTAGAATGATCGGCCATTTCGATTGACATTCTTGAAGGAGTGAGATTTGGAAGATTGAGCGATTTAAAAATCTCAAGAGGCATCAAATTAATACTAGCACCAAGATCGGCCAAGGCGTAGCATTCTTCCATGTCTTGGATAGCACATGGGATTAAAAACTTTCCAGGATCACCGACTTTTTGAGGTATGCGGCTTAGAAAAACCGATGAACAACTAGACGATTTTTGCAATTTTTCTTTGTTATTCAACATACTTTTGAAGTTCGCGGCAAATCGAGGCATCATGACTAAGGCGTCGGCAAAACTTATATTAAAATGCAAGTCACGAAACATTTTCATAAAAAGTTCAAATTGATAATTATTTCGTTCTTGTGCCTTTTCCTTGTCTCGTCTTGATGGGTAGGGTAAAGGTGGTGTGGGTTGGGGCAAATTAGGCATAGGCATCGGCCTTGGAATCTCGGGTTCCATGATTGGTGTTGGTTCAACCGTAGGTGTGGATTGAGCGGTACTTCGTGGGCTTGTAACTTGCTCCTTTTCAACCATAACCTCGGGTTCTTTCTCTTTTTCCTTCTCCATAGAAGTACTTGGACGAGAAATGGGTTCTTTGAAAGTTTTACCACTACGAGTAGTAATAACCTTCAATTCTCCTTTCGGGTTTACGATGGTATCACTAGGAAGACCACCTGAAGAAGAGGGCTTACACATGATAGCTTCAAACATTTTAGCCATTCGGTCTTCAAACTTAGATTGCCTAGCATCCGCTTTTAACAACTCTTGCTTAATCTCATGTTGTCCTTGCTCCATTTTTTGTTGATTTTGTTGGAGTCGTGTGACATTTCCTTCCATTTTATTAGCATGAGTTTCAAGTTCATTAGCAAGTTCGTTCTTAAGCTCGTTTTTCAACTCGGATCTTAAGCTAACCATTTCACGTTGCATGTTGTCAAACTTAGCATCATTAGCCTTTGCATAATTCAAAAATTCTCCTTGAAGATTTTTGGTGTGATCGTTTTGAAAACCTTGGGCATTGTTTTGAAAATCACGGTTTTGGTTTTGGTTAGAAATTTGCCCATTTCCACTTTGGTAATTACCTTTGTTATAGTTTCTTTGATTTCCTTGGTAATTTCCACCTTGGTTGTTGTTGCGATAATTATTAGCATTTTGATTGGGTGGAGCTTGATTTGAACGAGAACCTTGACCGATTTGGTTATAAGTTCCCGTGGCTACAAAAGCATTCGAAGTGTTACCATCCGCGGTAATGCACTCGGAAAGATCATGAGCTCCCCCACACGACAAACAACTTTTAGAAACCGCTTTGACCGAAGCGGAATTGGAAGCTTCTTGAGCCTTCCAATGGGACATAAGGTTAGCAAATCTATCGAAAAATCGGTTTTCTTCATTTGCTTCATCATGTAATGCATTGATACTTTGAGACGATGATGAGCCCCTTTTGGCAACACTCGGTGTGTGACGAGGGCTATAAACCTTAGACCTATTCTCAATTATGACCAAAGCTTCTTCAACCGTTTTACACAAAAAATTACCACCCGCGGCGGCATTCAAATAATCTCTTTCATGATCGTTAAGTCCATTGTAAAACGTGTCGATTTGGTGCAAATCGGAAAAACCGTGATGAGGACATTCATGTAACATCTCCTTAAACCTATTCCAAGCCGTAGAAAAACTTTCATTTGATTCTTGTGAAAATTTAGAAATCTCATTTTTCAAATGCGTAGTCTTAGAGGGCGGAAAAAATTGGTTCACAAACTTTGAAACGAGATCCTTCCACGTCAATATAGAATTGGGTGGCTCTTTCTCTAACCAAATTTTAGCGGGCCCCGCTAAGGAATACGGAAAAAAGCATCATCTTAATCGAGTCATTCGAGACATCCTTAAATTTGCACGTGGCGGTAAGACGATTAAATTGGTGGATATGGTTGTGAGGATTGTCCTTCTCATCACCACGGAATTTGTTGTTTTGGATCATCGACAACAAACCCGTTTTCACCTTAAAATTCTCCGCAAGGATTGCGGGAATCACAATAGCTTCTCCATAACCCTCGGTGGGTGCTTGAAGTAACTCCATCATAGTTCGATTCGCCATGGTTGGTGCTTCTCGTACAATGGGTTCGTCAATAGGAGACTCCTCACTAGAATGAGTTGGAGTGGGAGTTTTGTTCTTGCGTTTACGTGCACGTTTTGCTTGATTACGAGTGAGCATAAACGTCACGTACAACGTGGAGACGAGCAAAGAAGATTCTTTTTGGTATTTTGTGTTTTTTCAATTTTTTTGTGGTTTTTGATTGTATTAACCTTTTGGAAATTGGTGAAATGTATTAAGTAGACAAAAAGTCCACAAATCTCCTCCTAAATCAAATCTCTTGATTAACGAAGCCTCAAGGAATGAAAACGAACACGTGGAGTGAACGCCTTCGATGACTTTAGAACGATGGTGGAACACCAAATCGTTCAAGAGGGTTTAATCAAATAGAAACCAAGAAAATATATATGATATGTAATAATACTTTGAGCGGCAAAACCCTCGATTCACTCTCAAAATCAAATACGCACAAGCAAGCGGAGGAAACGAGGCGACGCGAAGCACTTAAGAGCCTTTTTCCTTTAGGTTGTGAAATACAACCGCCTTATACCCACCTTATAGTTTGTATTATCAAAATTAAGCTTCACGAAAGTATTTATCTATTTTTGCCTTTTTTTCTTTGGTTTGAGATTCGAATACAATGATCGAGTGATGAAATCCCGAATCAAGGTTTTGATTGCTCACGTATTGGGAGTACTTGTGTATTTATTGTTCTACGTATACAATATAGTAATAATATTCACACAAAAACCGAAAAACGATAATACGTATTAATAGAGTGCTATTAATACAAATACTTTTATGGCTAATATAGAAAACAACAATTGTTCAATCAAAACACAACACGCCTCCCCGGCAGCGGCGCCAAAATGATAGTGGTAGAAATACGTCTTTTAGGAAAAAGAACGTAAATAGGGTAAGCGTGCACGACGATTTAGGAAAACCGTGTGTGAATGACCCTAAAGGTGAGTTCGTTCTCGAGGAGGCACGTGCGTTGTGTAATGAATGATTGATTAATGTTTTTGATTATTAATAAGAAGAAAGGAGAAGAGAAAATGACGAAGACGAAAAAAATAGAAAAATAGGCAAAAACACTACTAGAAAGTTAAGACGTAGAAACGTAAAAACGACAAAATTAAAAATTTTAACCTAAAAATTCCTAAAAATTACTAAAAATCCACAATAATATTCTAAGAGTTTACAAAAAATCCAAACTTGCCAAAACCTTTTAATTAATTTAATAATGACTTTTTAATGCTAATTAAAGCCCTAAAAATCACTTTTAAATATTAAAAAGCCCTAAACAAGATTTAATAGTTTGTAAACCTCAAAAATGACCTAATTAAGCTAAAAACTATTTTTAAAAATTTTAAAACCAAATTAAACTATTTTTAAACTCCTAAAAACTATTAAAATCTATTAAATCTTAAATTAATTCTAAAAATTAATTGAAAAGCCTAAAAAATATTTGGAAAGTGAAAAAGTTCCTATTTTAATGTCTAGAATCTAGGAAAAATGAAAAAAAGTTAAAAATAAAACTTTGAATTTTTCTTAATAAAATAATATTAAAATAATCAAAGAAAATAAAAAGTTCTTAAATAAATTCTAAAAAATTCTCAAAAATTCTAAATATTCTAACTAAGACAAAAATGTAAATTAAAGCTCCTAAAACCTCTTAATTAATTTTATATTAATTTTTAAAGTTTAATAAAAAACCTAAAATCAAATAAAATTAAAAATTAAAGTTTTTTGAAAAGTTAACCTAATGTAAACCTCAAAATATTAATTAAAAACTTAAAAATTATTTTTCCTAAAAATAAAAACACTTTATACTATTTTTTATTCAATTAATAAAACACGGCTAATAAAAAATGCATAAAAAATAAATAAAAGAAAGGAAAAATATAAAAACTGGCTAGAAAAGTCACTAAGCTAATACTAATCCTAAGAAAAATAGAAAGAAGCAAAAGTGCTTATAGGATAAGCTGGAATAAGGGGAAAAAGCTACGGCTTTCTATTATAAGCTCACTTGAAAAAGTGATTAAGTAATATACAAACTCACCCTTGGTCAGTAAAAGACCCAAGGGCGAGACAGTAATGTGTGATGTGTGTGAGTGTGGAGACGGGGGTTCGAGGTTGAGTGAACCCTTTTTGTTCTTTTATTATTATTTTTTTCTTTTTTTAAACTTTCACAATCCAACACTGACACCTTCCTTTTAGCTTTTTAACACTAATCAGTTCACCTTTTAGCAAGATTAAGCCAAAATCAATTCCAAAATCGCATCCAGTTCTCAACTTTTCAAGAACACAAGTGATGTGTTTCTTCACTTGTGATGAAATCCAAGAGGGCTTGGATTGTGCTTGTTTTGGTGGTATTTTTGGAACAAACAGGCACCCCTACACTCTTTGGAGTGTAGGGAGTCAAAGATAAGCAAAAATCAACAATTTTTACTTAGCAAAAATCACAGAAAATGCACAAAAGGATCAAAGAAGGTTGTTGAGGTCTTTATGATGGGTCTGGTGGGTGCTATATGCTTCTAGCTTGCACACAAGTGAGAATCAAACGCCAAAATTTTGCATACAAGCTCACCAACTGGTACACAATCAAACTCAAATCCTATAGTAACCTAACCCTCAACAGATTTCCAAGAATCAAACTCAAAACCTCATGAAACTTCACAGAAAATTGACTAAGCAGATTTTTCTATGTTTTTTCACTTTTTGACACACAATTTGCTACAAACTTTGTTCCCAAATGAAATCTAAGTCTAACAACAACCTATTACTACCCCTATTAAACACTTCTAACAGGTTTTAAATCCACCAATCTTTCAAAGTTTCTAAGTAAACAGCAGATCCAAACACCCCTTAAAACTTTGTTTTCAATTTTTAACAAACCAAATCAAATCAAAACATACTCAAATTGATTTCCACCAATCCTAACAAGCATAACATACCATTTAAACTTAAATCAAATCAGATTAAACAACAATTAGCACCTAACATACAAAATCACATGAACTTCATTTTTTTTTACTAGAAAGGCTTAAACAAGGGTTTTACCTTGTTGGTCTTACATCCAAGACCAACAATGGCTAGATAGCCACCTCCCTATACACTCGGGTGTATGCAGAACTTTTGATCAACAACAATCTTCAACCTGTTTAAGAGGAAATGAAAAAAAAAACAAAGCAAGCAATAATCTTTCTTGTTTTCCTTTTCTTTCTTAAAATCTTTCTTAAAAATCTTTCAAACCTTAACAAACACGTTTCAAACTCACAAATCACTCCTCCTTTTCCACTTTCACTTCAAAGGAATTGGATTTATGGAATTTTAACCAAATTTAAAACTTTTTAAAAACTTTTGAAAAAACTCAAAACACACAAGTGTTTCACAAATATGATGGAACTCAGTCTAGCAATCAAGCACACACCAACTTTTTATAATTGATAAAAGGAATTACAATTTAAAAAAAAATACCAAACTTTATAAATTCATAAAAAAAGGATTACAAATGTGATTGCTAAAACTGGAACAAAAATAATGAGACATAGGTCGCCTCATTATATACTAGTCTAGGATGATTCTAGAATATTTAATAAACAATTACAAAGAAAATGTAACCTAAAACCCTAAAGCTGGAATTACCATATCTGCCCGTGGGTCTTCAAGATTTGAATTGGGTCAAAACTGGATCCCATGTGATATGCCAGTTGGTAAATTGATCTTGGACGTTGGATACAACTTGGGGACCAAGTAGAGTCATCTCCCACGTTAATGTGGTCGGGTCTTGGACAAAGAGGAAAGGGACGGGTGCAGGGGAGGTCTGGGGAGGGGTCCACAGCCCATGTGGGCTTGTTTTGTTGGGTGGGAAAGGGTGAGGGTATGGGTAATTAGGGATCTGGATGATTTGAGGGGATAACCCCTTGTTTTGGGGTTTAATTAATCTGGTGGGTTTTTAGGGTTTAAGTGGATTAAGGGGCGTTTTTGATCTGTTTGGGGTTAAACAGGTTTTAAATTCCTGTTTGGTGGGAAATAATTGGGTTAAGTGGGTTTTTGACTTTAGTTGACTGAGATTAAAAATAAAACCGGGTAAAGGGTGTTTGGGCTGTGGGGTTTAAATGGGCTAGTGGCTGGACATTTCATTACCCATCCCAAAATCTAACAACCGTCAAACATCCTTTGCAATACCAGTCCATTCTGTTAAGTCTCTTGCAATAGCAGTCCAAATGCAATTTGCATTTTTAGTCCTTTGATAACATTTGACTAACATTTGCAATATAATCACTTTCCAAGGGCATAAATTGGTATTTCTTCATTCTTCAAGGACCAAACTTGTACATTTGACTTTTGGAGGGTTAAATGTGACAAGTTCTTCAAAGATGAGGGGCCATTTTTGCCAATTCTTCAAACTTGAGGGGTCTTTTTGCAAATTTCCATAGATGAGTTTGGTTCATTGTGCGTCTTCGTTTCCCCTGTTCGTTTTTGATTGATTCTTGTGATCTTTTGTCAATTCCTCAATATCCGTACCTAAAAATACACAAGTAACAAACACGAGCATATATTTGGCATATTTTATGATATTTAATGCAATTAGAGGCCGTTTTGGACGATGAGACCATGTATAAAAGCCGTCTCATCAAATACACGTTTTGGCTTGGTTATTATTATGATTAAGTGGTAAAAGGATGGGTGTTTCCACACCTATCAACGCCAATGTTCATGCAAAATCTTGCGGGGCCCGAAACTTATGATCCTCCGGACTTGGCGAGGCTTGTCCTTCGGATATCCTGAAATCAAAGTAAACGCGTTAACCTCGTCCGGGTGTGAGAACCCAGACCAAGCTCCGGCGTGAGAGTAAGTAATGTGAAATGGTCCGAAATGGATAAGTAAATGAGTATAGTAAAACAGTAACATTATAAGGTAAAAATCGACTCCTCAAACTTGAGTCCAAGGGGGTATTTATACTGCTCAAGTTCCCTAAAAGCTGGAAGGCCCAACGGGCTTTAGTCGGAGCCTTGTTGGTCCGAATGGAGACAACTTTCCTGAATTTGGGAGAGCTTGTCGATTGACCTACCTTTGACCCATGCTTTATACTTTGAGCCGGTGATGGGCTTGCTAAATCGGTTGTGAGTTCCGGATACGAGTTTCGGATCTGAGTTCAGTTCGGACTTATACACGAACACGACACAAAAGTCTCAAATGCCATCAAATCTTCTCAAAAACAGTTATTTGCACACTTCGATTAAAGATATACTCCTCCTTTCTTAATGTTATTACTATTATTTTCTTGTAACTTTAATTTAATTTTTCTCATATATAATATTTGATGAATCAATTTATATATTGTTTCTTAAGTATTATATAATACATATAAAATATATAAAGTTAAAACTGAAAAAAAAAACTAAAAAATCATAAAATATAATAATTTTAAAACTAAAAAAAAAATAAATAGCCATGAATTTATAACTGTAAATTTGAAAGATTAAACTGAAAATTTAGAAAATGAATTGAAGGACTACAACTGTAAATTTGAATTAACTCTAGAATTAGTGTTGTCATTCATGACATATTTGATGACATAGTTAGTGACATCACTAAATAGTGGTAGATTTATTTATATAGCAGGATACCTGCACGATGCGGTTGCGGGTACTTGTAACATAATTTTGGTGAAAAATATTTTAACTTTACATTATTCTAACAACAACATTTCAAAAAGAGAAAATTTAAGGTTTATGTAGCTTTATCTAATTGTCTAACCGAATCGATGGTGGCTCTGGTTCTCGGTTGAACCAGTTAATCTGATTTGATATTGAAAATTGTAAATATATATGTTTTAAATTGTTTCGTAAGATGAATATAAAATTGTATATTTAAGTAATGGATATTAATTATATATTTATTGTTATTAATTGATTTTAAAAAAGTAAGATGTAGTGACATTTGTTGTTTTGTATAATATGTTATTTATTTGTAAATTGTAGTAATGAAGTGTTTTAATTATAATATTAATTACATTTTAATGATAGTTTTAAATATAATGTGTTATAAAAAATTTTATGCTAGTTGTGCTTGTACATAGGCATTAATAGGTTGTATTATTCAATTTTTAGTTTGTTATTTGCATTAATAAGTTGTACATTATGCTTTATTTGTTGTACTACTTAAATTTTTTGTATTTATTGAAGAAAAAGATACTAATTTGCTTTATTATTTATAGAGATTTTATTCTATTATATGTATAAGAATTTTTAATGTTTTATGACATATAATAAGAAATAAAAAATAAATCGAGACCTATAGAAAAAATACATAGAAGGTTAAAAAAAAAATTGAATTTTTTTATATTTTTTTATAAGTTTTTATATATATATTTTTTCATAAGTTTTTTTATATATATTTTTTCTTATCAGGTGCTTTGAAAGCAAAATAAAAAAAAAACCCATAATCATATATGTATATAATAAAAAATTTGTAAAAATAAGATTTGATATGCGGAATACGCATCATTCAAATAAATAGCTTTTTTGTTTCTGAATGAGGTTTGTGCCTTTTATACTTACATGTTTATTTTATTTAATAAAATTTTGATAATGTTTTAATAGATCAAAGCTTTTGATTGGTTAAAGCTTTTAAATAATTAGCTTTTGAAAAGCAGTAAAAACATCTAAAATATAGCAAACACGTAAAGAGTATCATTTTTTTTTATAAATTTCATTCGCATTACAGTGTCATTAAAAAGAAATTACATCAACAAAGCTTATCCCAAATCAAACTATTACATATCCAAATTAAAACAAAATAAAAAACATCACCGAAGACCTTGAATCTTTTTCATCCGAAGAAAATATGTTTGTCATTGTTGTGATTGATTCGGGGCAGTAACATAAATCCATAGATGAAAACGGTGATACTCACAAAAGAAATCAACAAACACAACCTCCCAAAACCGAACTCCTAAATCCAAGTTGTTTTAATAAATCATATAAAAAACAAATAATATTATATCATTTAAATTTACACATATTCGTCTTCGATTCAAATTCAAAAGTGTGATACATATTTTAAAATCAAAGCCTTTTAATGAACAAACATCACTTTACTTTCTATTTCATATTTGATTAGCCAAATAATACAGTAACAATTAAGGTCATGTATAACACTTTTGGAGGTTTGGATTATGAGGAGTTGAAATCTTTGTTTGGTAAGTCAAATAAATTTTATGATTAAGGCTTACACTCTGTAATCCTACCATCCCTAAATATTCGTGTGATGAATAAGAGTGAATATGAGGTGGTTTAGGACAGCTTTATGCTAAAATCAAAAAGCTAAATCGTAAACTTCGGTTTTTACAAATCACAAACTATTTGATTTCGATTTTTAATAATGTTTTTTTTATTTTCTTTAATATAACGGTTTAATTTCAATTTTCATTTCGATCTTTTTTCTCTTTTTAATTTACACAAACACGACATCAATAATAAATCACTTTCGATATAAATTAAAATCATCATAATTGTAAGTTGCAACTTACAATAATAATTTTTAATCAGCTAGCATCTTCTCATTTAATTTGAGAATAATATCACAACTTTTAAGAACAACATCAATTGCACTACAACAATTGCAAGTTAGCAACATTAGCTATTAGCAAAGTAGGTAAAACTAAAAGTTATAAGGAGAGTGTTATTATAACAATCACAAATCTAACGAAGTTTAGGTAAAAATCATAATTAATTAATCCCTTCGTCCTAAAAATATTGTTCCTCAAAAAAAGACACACAGTTTAAAAAAAATGCATTTATTACAACTTTTTATATCTTACTTTTTAACATAATGATAGTACCCTTAGCAAATCAATTAACTTTTCTTTAAAATTTGTAATAACAATTTCAACCAAGAATAATTTTGTAAACTTCATCAACGTTTTCTATCAATTTTTAGTAGTGAACAATAATTCTGAAACAACCCAAAATAAAAATATTTTGGATGGAAAAAGTATTTATTATCTTTTAAAAATACATATATTTATACAAAAAAAACAAAGGTCTTAACAGGAAAATACATAATAAAAAAAAGATAAGAAAGGTTTGGTTACACGAACCAACGGTGAAGAAAGTTACCTACTTGCATGAACGTGAAGCCAACAAGTTCAGTCGAACAACGTAGCAAGTCTAAGATTACAAAAGCGTTTGCCAACTTTGATAAGCATAACATTGCAAACAAATAGAGCAACTAAACATATTAAGAACATCGCATAAAATTATAAAAATATATTGATAATGTAGCCAAGGTGGGGCGGGGCGGGGTTATTTTCTCGGTTTCGATTTTATATCTGCAACGAAAAACCATCCCAAACGTTCGATTTTCGAAATATGGAAACCACCTTTTCGGTTTTTTAATTGGACGATTTCTCGTGCAATTTTTTCGGGTTTTTATTTTTTGTTTGATTTTTCGATTTTATGCTCCCTTCTAGTGATGAGTAAAGTTTGAGAGATTGTGAGAAGCCGCAGATTTTTTTCCTTCTTTCTTTACATTCTACATTTATATATAATTAATTTACTTAGTCTAGTATTTTTATACTATATTTTATAGTATCAAACTCAAATTCAAATCATAATTCTAATCTAAATCTAAATTCTAAACTCATCTATAAACCAAAGAATTCTTAATATCAAATTCATTGTATGATTTGGTTTGGAAACCCTTATACCAAATGCACCCTTGGTCTATAAACCAACATAAAACATTTGGTATGAATTTGGTATGAGCCATAATGACATATTAATGCAGCACGTTTATTCTACTGAATTTGTATTTAAAAAAGGTAACCTACTTTCCTCTTTGAGTATTTTTGTTAGTTCGAGTACTAAATGAAAGAAAGATAAAAGGACTGAAAACTACATACGTAAGAAGATAGGGACTATTTAATGCAAAACCTACTTTCGTCAATTTGCAACGTCCACTTGTCATAAACCCTCTCAACACGAATTTATGAAACTCCAAAATAGGTAACCGTTATCATGGCAAATGTTTTAAAACTCGTCGAGTTGAATCGAGACCCGATCGAGTGATCGAACATCGATTTTGACAAAAAAAAAACAGTTGAACCGCTGATTAAATTGGCTGAATCATAACTCGATGGCTCGATTGAATCAATTAAAAAATTATTTTAACTAAAAAATATACTCAATTATTTTATTAATTTAATTTACATTACAATTTTTTTCGTTAAAATCACGCGCCCAAAATCTCTGCCAGTGGTGTTTACTATCGCTTTTAAAACAACTAAAGGTCCGTTTGTTTTAAGTAGATGTGGTAAATTTTGCCCATTTTGATAAATATGGGTATTTTTTGTCCATTTTCAAAAAAAGATGGAGCATTTTTTGCCCATTCTTTATTATTAATGGGCTAAACGGGCACATATGTAAGAAACTAATGAGCTTAATGGGCGCACATGTAAAACACTAATTAGGCTACTCGGCAGATATTTTATATTTAGTTTTTACATCCGACTTTTAAACAAGTATTTTTATTTTTTTATTCTACGTTCTTATACGTCTTTTTTCTCATTTTAACTTGCGCACGTTTAGCCCGTCCATTTCGCCTGCCCGTTTTGTTCGTGCCCATTTAGCCTGCGCCCGTTTAACCCGCCGACACCTCTACTTTTAAGCAATTTGTCAAACAAGTTTAGTCTTAAATTGAAAACTTTGTTTGGTTGTTACATGTGTTGTTTGTGTGTAAGAGTCAACCTTACAGATAGGATGATAAAGAAATAAGGTATAAACGTGACGAAACAGCTCGCGAGTTACTTAAGATCGACTCGCAAGTTATTCGAAATCGACTTGATCTAAACGAGTCGAGTTTTAGCTACTCGAGTATATTTTGTGTCGAGTTTGAGCTTCATAATACTCGGCTCGTGAAGCTCGGCCGAGCCTCAATTAAATTATACTTTTACTCTTTTATATACATAAACCGAGTCGAGTCGAGCTGTATATAATAAGCATTTATCGAGTTCGAACACAAAATATGAAAATAATCGAGCTTGAGTCGAATTTTGAGCTCAAATTTTTTATTCGATTCGAGCTCAAACTTGACTGTACATGACTCATTTACACCCTTAAGAGAACCGAAAACCTCTCCTATCTTTGCCACTGACACAATAATTACCCCATTTTCTTTATTTATTTATTTTAGTTTATTGGTAAATAATTCTAGTAGGGTCATATTTTCACATTATTTTGACTTACTTATTTTATACAAAAAACATTGACTTTATATTTAAAATACATTTTTATATTATATAAAACTTATTAAATAAATTTATTTGTTTTTCAAAACTTACCTAAAATTTTAATTTTACTCAATCTTAAACTACTAACTTTATAAATGCACAACTAAAATAAAACCTGATAAACCAAACTAATCCTAATTATCTTACATAGGCTCGTTTCGTAATTAAAAAATGGTGTTACACCCAAAAAGTGTTGTTACATAGGTTATGGCATCACATTTTTATCGGGTTACAGTAAGTCGTGATAAAAGTGGTGTTATAAGACATTTTATGGTATATTACGTCCATATATACCCTACTTTATTAATAAAATTAAAAAAAATCGAAAACGTCATAATTTTTAGGATGACAATCACGGCGCCAGCCTTGGTGTGGTGCGCCATGGTTTATTTAGGCTGTTAAAATATAACGTTGGGTACGGCGCCACCGTACCCAACCTCTAAGCATAGCTGTTAAGATCGCGATTTAACTCTTAAGATATTTCGATTTTACGATCTCATTAAAGAAAACAAGTCAATTTTTCGTAGGATCTTAAAATTCATAGGATCTTAAGTAGGATCTCGATCTTATCATAAGATCGTAAGATCTGGATTCAATTCGATCTCACTTTTCTTACATAAATAAACTAATAAACTATTAATTATGAACCAACTGGCTTAGCTCAGTTGGCCACCAAAATTGCACTAAGTGCTTTCCTTGAGGGAGGATTCTTGGAGGTCTTGGGTTCAAGACCTGTCAGAGGCCTTTCAGGCGAAGCGGATAAGGAGTCTAACATAACTAGGCGGGGGAGTTCGAAGAAGACACTATTCTGTTTGAATGTCATTGCACGACTCGACCCACTAACCACTAACATTTGCCGTTCTATAAAAATAAATTATTAATTATGAGAAATGTAAAAAACGTAATCTTACCATGGGATCGTTATAAATGTTTTATAAAAGTAACATATATTAGTTTTCATATTATTTTAACCTTCATAGTATTATATTCTTTCTTCATAAGTTTGTTATAAAATCATATTTAAATGCGAATTTTTACAAAAATAAGACTTTTAAACATGTAAGTAAAATCTTACGATCTCGATCCGATGTCGATCTTGTAAAAGAAAAAACGATTCATAGTAAGATCTCAATCTTGAGAGCCTTGATTTTTAGGTCCAGTTTCCCAAATCTCAGTTATAATTTGGCATGGTGCTTTCACTAGAGTATAAGACTGGGTGAGCACTGAGCACGGTAAAATAACTACAGCGAAAGTGCGAAACTACATGAGCCGAAACCAACCAAACCCGTGCAAATTGTGATATTTCCTAAAATATTCAATGAGACGACAACCGAGATACCCAGCCCCGGGGGCTTGGCTACACAATTGTTGGCGTAATTTCACATCGTTATAGACCATTGGACTTGACCTAACATTCGATTTTTCGTGCATCGCTTTTTGCATTGTTCTAATCTAATGTCACCTGACTTTAGCAGACCGAAACTTATAGTCGCACTAGTTGCAGGTTTAGAGCAAACCTGCACTTAATCATTGCACAAAGGTCAAGCAATGGAAGTAAATGACACTTGCATTGTGCTTATAGAAACTTTCTTGCAGTTATCAGGGAGTTAAATAAAATTAAATAATTAGTCGCTCAATGCAAACCCAACCTCTAAAAAGAACTTCAACCTCATTCAACCTTCTTAAAGTGAAACACAAATTAAACCATAAACATAACTGTTCTCAAAAGCTGAGCTTGATTCAGGTGATAACAAATTTATTCGCTCAAGTACTCTCTAGATATCAGGAAACAATCCCGTAGGAAGCTACAAATAAGCAAAATGCAACCAACACATTTTGGATATTAAAAACAGTCTTACCAGATTTTCAGGCGTCTACAACGAACTCTTCGAAAACCTTTTTTGAGCCTTCAATCTCCACTTCAAATTCATACTCTTCAACATCACTGGCTTCACCATCCCTAAGTTCCTGCCTTGCCGCCTTCTCTTCTTCGTGAGATAATTTCCACTTGTTCACCCAGCTCTCCCAATCGTCCTTCAATTGTTCTCTTTTCTCGCGGCCCTGCCTACGCAATAACAATGATGTATCCTGATCCTCTACATCGTATATCATACTGTACTCCTTCAGGTTCTTTAAGATTTCTTCCTCTTTCTCGGGTGTCAAGAATGAAGGCGGCCTTGGCCTCCACGAGAACTGCAATGGTCAAATACAATATTTACATGTTCAGACCAACATAGACTATAGATAGCAGTCAAGTGCTTAAATTGGTCCCAAATTATATATACCCACCTTTCTATTTTGGTTTGTCCCAAAATAAGTGTTCACTTTTATATTTCAACCAATCAAAATTTGGAACGGAGGGAGTAAACTTCTTAAATCATCTAACAAATTAACTAGATGTATATATAATTAAAGGGTGCGAGATGAATGAATCCGACCAGGCCCAACCCGTGACTAAAATATTGATGGTTTCAACATATTTCTCATCCTGTCTAATGCCCGCGGCCAAATTAAGCAACAAATTGATAAAGTTCAAATTACCTGAAAGCAATGGTCCTTCAAAATATGGTAGAGTAGCTTTCCACTGAAGGACCAGACATTGAAACCATTTTCCATCTCATGCACCGAAGTGACTGAAGTAGCAACAAACCTATAAATATAGTTACCATGTGAATATTTGTTCATTTCAACATAAGTTTGTATTACATGATGTAAAGCATTAGCTACCCATTATAATTGAATAGTTACCTTCCCGTAGGATCCCATTCAATATCTGTTGCCAGAAAATGCTCTGCAGTAGCCATAGTTTCAAGCTCATCCACATTGAAGAATTCCAATTGACCATTAAACCCCTTCAACCCAGCCAAAATAACAAATCTGCCCTTTGGTGACCAGAAAAGAGCATTTGCCTGCCTTTGCTTGAGGGTCGTGAGCTTCGAAACTTTACCTCCCTTCACTGAGTAAAAACTGACATCGGGCTTCGGGTTATCACCATGAATAACTGCAAACCTGTGGCCCTTTGGCTCCCAAGAAAATGCAATTATTTTGTCATTCTTGTTTTCAAGCTCAAAAACATCAACAGGTATGTCGCGGTCTTTAATCCTGAAAATCTCAAATCCAGTATACGTGCTCTTCTTTGACTTTGTGATTCGATCAACTTTAACAGCAAGATACTCGCCTTCACTTTGCCAATACATTTTGCAATCACTGACACTGAAGAGATTCTTCTGCTTTAACTCATGTTTGCTCGGGATTTGGAAGAGACTCACCTACAAATATCATACAAATTTCAAACACAATTTGTATATAACTAATATATAGAAGATGATGAAGTTGATTTTCATAAGGTTAATAACTTAAAGTCATTTAACTTGACACTTTTTGTCATTGTGTGTAGTCATTTTTATTTTTATTTTTCGAAATTCGGAAAAAGTAAGGGTAAAATTGTCACAAAATACACACAATGATTGACTTTTGGAAGTTTCCTAATAGAATAGGAAAATATAAAGATGGCTACACATAAAGACAAAAAGTGTCAAGTTAGATGACTTTTTAAGTCATTAGCCCATTTTCATATCAGAAACATTGAATATTAGACAACTTTGGTGTGCGTAGAAGTGGAAACACATTTGTAGAAGTGGTTCAAAATTGCCTGAAGTCGCTTTTTAAATGCATCTACGCTTTTTAAATGCATATCCTCCCAAACCATTTTTACTTATAAAACTATGGTATCATTCTAAAGCAAAAAATTTCGTGTAAATTAACAAAACACATACAATTTATTTATCAAAAGTTATAAAGTGTCTACAGCCTGACCACCCCAGCCCATCTTGACAAAGAATATGTGGTACGCGAGTTTTAAAAGAAACAAAATATATATTGCCATATTCCAAAAGTTTAAAGTTAACAAAATCTAGTAAGAAGCAGGTTCAAGAAATTATTTCATTTTTATAAAGAAGATACTGCATGAAGCACTTACTCTAGCTGGTTGATTTCCGCCAGCTTGTTCAGGAACAAAGAGTGCAAAGATAGGATCAGTAGGAGACCAACAGAAGTCCATCACATTTTCAACTTTAATGGATTTCTTATCAATAAGACTAAAAGTTTCAGTCTCATAGACTGAAATCACATTTTTCCCAAGCCGAGCAAAGTACTTGTCCTCGCTACCACCACCCCATCTGCAAAGTATATCACAATGAGATCATGAACAAACCTAGGATAAAAATGCATAACTATTCGTAAACCTATAAATTAAATCACCTTATAACAGGCCAAGAAACCCCGGTAAAACCACTAGTTCCTCCAAATGCAAACTCATCTGCACTTCCCTTAAAACCTCTCATGACTTTGCCACTTCTGACATCAAATATGTTGAGCTCGACCCTCTGAACAATACAAAAACTTACAGTTACAGACAAAGAACTAATTACATCAAAACTAGGTACTACAATAGACCTACTTACATGACTGTCATGGGGTTTGCTTGGCTCGTGGCTGCTGTAAGTAACCAGGTACTTCTCACCCGGAGAGAAGTCAATCAATTTAACCTACAATTGACCGAGAAAATTTAAAAATTCAATATATGGCGATTGAATATATTTAAGGAACAGTATTCTAGCAAGGTGAGTTAATCCAAAGTAATATATGCAATCAAAATAAAATTTATATAAATATATAAACCTCTTTATGATCATAGCGCATAAGTTGATTGAAAGTAGAAGCACCACCCCACACAGCAACACCCTGTTTATGGAGAGTTGTTAAGTATGTCCCCAAGGGAGACCATTGCACAAAACTTTCAGTCCAGTACTGCACAAAAAGAGCAAGAAACGTGTTATCAGTCATTATATTCTCACAACTACGATACAATCTTGCATAGCCTATATGGCTAGCAAGTAAGAAAATGCATAATTTGGAATATAATTGATGTTGTCTTACAGGTCGTTTGTAAACAGGATCAGCCTGCGCTTGTCTTGCATCATTCCACAGGATCTCGGTGTCTGGTCCAGCACGAATAACAAACTGGTCTCTACCCTTCTCATCAGTAAGCCAATGTTGAAGATTCTCCTGTATTGAAACAGCAAATGTTTTACTATAAAGTCACAAAACTTACATCATTTACACTACATCAAGATCATCGCGGCTGCCCAAAAACATTTGCCTACCCTTCATACCAGTCAATACCAAAAAAACAGCAAGGGCGCTAACATTAAAAAGATGTCCTGTAAACACTACCTGAACTATTTGGATCAACTACTTGAATCGGGTAGAAACGTTTTTTATCTACTCAAAAACATATCACTACATCTCATCAGGATCAAATTCCTGAGATGGCTTATCGTAAATGGAACATTAGGATTCTTAAGTGACGTTAACATTTAGTCCTCAAAATCTAAACATATTGCAGCACATACAAACAATAGCAGCACAGATACTATACCAACTTAATGCTACAGTGTGGAGCAATTACAGCTCATTAAGAACCTAACTACAACTTTCAGGAACTACAACAAAACAGTGTTCTATAAGAATATCACACGCATATCATTCATCAAAGTGTACTAACATTCACGTAACTAAAACAGAACCGCAAAATATACTAGATATAAAATTATAAAGCTACAATCAAACTGAAATACCAACCCCTGGTGTGTACGATGTAGTTGCCGGAGGTGCCCACTCATCTGGAATTCTTGAGAACTTCTCAATGTCGTCAAACATATTGACAGCAAAAACATGTGATTTCCCAAACTTGTACCCATTCATCATCTCCTTAGCAAGTTCCGCTTCCTACAACAACCATCGCCACAAAAAGACATCAATATTATAACCATCTTAAAAAGACATCACACTAATTCTACGGTTTAAGGTGATACAATTTATAAAGAACACCAAATACGGTCGGGATTATATATACCTGAGCAGTCTTAAATTCAATAAAGCAATAACCGCGCGTAATTCCAGTCCCTTCCTCAACAGGAATCCAAAGCTCCTTAATATCACCAACATTACTAAAAACCCTCCTTAAAACACCTTCCAGCTTGTCAAACTTGTCGGGCGAAACAACGGGTATATTATCAACTATAATAACATTCCCAAACCCTTCTTCTTTCAATAACTCCTCTTCTTCTTCAAATACATCCTCGTCATCACTATAAACACATTCAACACCCAAATAAATAAAAACAAAACAAATACATATGACGGACGGTTTGTTGTTATTTAGGAATTGGTCGCGCTTACCTTAAAATACCAAAGTCTTCGCCGGGTGGGACGGAGATGGAGTTCCAGTCGATGGATGAGAGGTCGATGTTTAGAGTGGAGGCTTTTGATGCTATGTCTTCCATTATTGTTGGTATTGTCATTGTCGTCATTATGTCTGCCATGGTTGATGTTTTTTTTTTGTTTGCGGTTGTGATTGTGTTTTTGAAATTAGGGATCTGGGGGATGAAGGGGGGTTTTATGTTTGGGCAAACTTGGGGGCCAAGTATGTTCAAAAAAACTTGGGGGCCAAGTATGTAAAACTTGGGAGCCAAGCGTTAAGCCTTATTTTGTCTATTTTATTAATTATCGGCATCTTTTCATATTTGTTAAAAAAGTAAAGAGTTTTTTCGCGCATATATTATTATTTTTCATATTTTTAAAAGAGTATAGAGATTTTTCACGCATATATATTAATATGCACATATAAAATACTAGATGGGTTGATAGACGTATGCAAAACATCGAATTGATCACTCTCAACCAATCTTTTATATTTGATGTATTTTACTTGACTTTTAGATAAGTATTATTATTTTTTAATCTTTTTTTACGTTTATATATTATTTTTTTACCTATTTTAGCATACACTCGTTTGGCTTGCATCCGTTTGGCTTGTGTCTGTTTAGCCCGCCATTCGTGCTCATCCGTCCTGGATCCGTTTTTCTTTTTTTTTTTCTTTTTTTTTCTTATACAAAATTTAAAAACTAGGTTAGACGACTTGTATTAGAAAAAAATAAAAAAAAAGCGTAAAATGATGTTTCATTTATTTTATTTAAAAATGAAAAACTAGAATTTTTATTCTTTTAAAGAATATTTAAAAAAAATAATGTACGACATATGAAAAAATTTAAAAAACGAAGAAATCTTTCATTGACTTAACACACTTAGGCTACCTGCAACAGCGATTTAGTGCGACCTTGATTTTTTAGTTTTCTCTCTCCTACGATCTAATGCGACCTATTTGCCTTAACAAAACGACCTAATTCAAAAAAAAAGATTTAGATCAATTTTTTCTCTTTATAAATACCACATTTTCACACACAATATTCAATATTTTCCCACACAATTGTTTGTATATTCACACACACTTTCATAAATCAATATGGCATGCTATTTTCCACACACTGTTGACGGTATTAAGGATATGATTCAGAAACAAATAATTCAACAACAACGTCGCCAGGATGCGCTTACGACGTTAGTTGATGCTTTCGATGCCGCGTACGAAGCTAATACGAAACTGCGCACATCATGTAAGAAATGTCGTGATCTTTCTCCAGAGATCCGCCATTTAACCGACACGTATGTTAGTAATCAATCTGATACCGATTTCAACATGCGAAAATCTTTGGGTAGAAAGTCGATAAAATTGGAGGCTCGAATTGAAAAAAATACTGAATGGCTGAATAAATTGGGTTCTTCATCCTGAACTCATATCGGTTCTTCATCCCAAACTCATATTGGTTCTTCATCCCTAACTCAAACAACTCATATCGGTTCTTCACCACAACAACACCGCCGCCGCAATATGTCTCCCGCTCTACCATTTAAACGACTCAAGTGGCTTACTTACTGACAATGAGGTGTATTAACAATACCTAGATCGAAAAGTACTGAGAGAAACACTGGGAGAAGAAGAAATGGCACGAAGGGAGCGAGAGGCGGAAATTATGGCACAAGAAGATTACGAAGAGACTATGCGTTGGGAGTTACCTGGTCAGTTATCGGATTCGGGAACTGACTAATCATATTATGTATTTTTATTTTATATACGTAGTAGTTTATTTCCTTTCCTATTTTATTTGAATTCCAGTATTTTCATGTTATACGTAGAATAAATGTTTTGTTTTCGAATAAAAATAGTTTATGTTTACGATTTTATTTACGTTTTTAATTTACGAATTTATATAATTAAAATGAAAATAAAATAGGGTATGATTTGGCGGTGACTTTCTGAAAATAAGTAACGGTATAGGATTTGAAAAAATTAATTTTTTTTTAAAAAGGTTTTTTTATACAAAACACACAAACACAACTCATACTCGATCGTAGATACGACCGTTTTGGAAAAAAAAAAACACGTGACCCGATCGCCACAACAGGACGACCGGGTTCGGTCTCGGTCACGACCGACTTGTAATACCGTCGTTACGAGTAGCCTTAGATATTAGTTTAATAATTTAATTTTTATGATTATTTTACTCGTATAATATCCATCAGTAAATTACTCTATTCCTCTCATAATTATTTTTTATCAACAAAATTATGGAGTTTAATAAAAACTTAATTATTTCAGTTTTTTCTCTCTTTCTATATAATGACAATTTTACATTTAACCAATTAAATTATAACTTTTTATTGTTTGTAATATAATACGTCTAAATAAAAGTGATACGATCAATTTAATATTCATTTTATGTATTTTTTTGAAATCTAACTCCCTTATAAAGCATTTTATACTTTTATTTTTAGAATAGTTGAAATTTCAACTTACAATATATAATATTTGTGACATCCCAGGCAAATCCCATATCGGCTGTGGCCAGGAGAGATCCATGGCTCATAAGATAACAGTCGCCTTCTCATGACACAACGCGTTTTGTGGTCTACTGCAAGTGAGGTTCTTAGGAACTGGCAGTTAAGCGTGCTCATGGAAGAGTAGTACTGGCTTGGGTGACCTGCCGGGAAGTCTTCACAAGAGGGCCACAAAGCAAAGCCGTGAGCCTGCGGGCAAAGCGGACAATATTGTGGTCTGAGTAGGCGGGATGTTACAAGTGGTATCAGAGCCACTCCTGAGCCGTTCGGGATGGTGGGGCAAACCTCATCGAGGACGATGAGTCCCGAAGGGGGGGTGATTGTGACATCCCAGGCAAATCCCATATCGGCTGTAGCCAGGAGAGATCCATGGTTCATAAGATAACAGTCGCCTTCTCATGACACAACGCGTTTTGTGGTCTACTGCAAGTGAGGTTCTTAGGAACTGGCAGTTAAGCGTGCTCATGGAAGAGTAGTACTGGCTTGGGTGACCTGCCGGGAAGTCTTCACAAGAGGGCTACAAAGCAAAGCCGTGAGCCTGTGGGCAAAGCGGACAATATTGTGGTCTGAGTAGGCGGGATGTTACAATATTATTTGTACAAGCAAGACAAACATGCATACTAAAAATAAAAAACTCTATTTATAATATATTACATTAAAACTTATAATTAATTACATTAAATTATATAATTAAAACACTCCTCACCTTATTTTACAACTAAAGGCGCACATAGTACAACTAACAAAACATCTTACACATGTAATTATTAGTATATTAATTACAATAACATTAATTACCCCTTTAATACATTAAGGGGAATAGGAACATACATTATTAAAAAACATTATAAATTCTGTGAGTGGATAATTTTTTGCCAATATATCTGTCGTTAGATATTTTTGAATCTCTGTTCACCGGTATGGCTTGGTCAAGACAATCCACATCTTTGTTGCTTTGAATACCTGTTCACTGGTATGGTTCCATTGCTATGAGGTATAGATCAATTTTACCATACTCTCAGCTCTCTCTCTCAAAACATATCTGAATTATCTCTCTCTAAAACCAAAATTTGTGGCTCTCTCTAAAATCCCCAAATCTTCTCATCGTCATCCCCAAATCTTCTCATCGCCGATCCAAACAATCCCCCTACTGTAAGTCAATCCAATAAATCAGATCTTCAATTGATTTCATAATTCTCCGATTCGATATATTTTCGTACAAGATCCCTAATTTTACTTATCCAAATAAATCACAGCTTTATAATCCACAACTGTCTCGGCCTTTAAGGTATATAGGTTTTAATAATTATGTTTTTATATTTTGATTTTGAGTTTGAACGATTTTGGATTTGATTAGATGATTTTGCAAGTGCCTCGATTCTTGGGTAACTTCACCAACAACAACAATTGGCACAAGGGTTTGTTATTACAAGAGCGGTTAGTCTATTACTCCTATTTACATAAATTTGTCATTATAAAGTGTCTTTTATAGTTTTATGGATTTTAGTATTTTTTATAATTAGGTTTTTCATATTTATATAAAGAAAATATGTGTTGACACCATTAAGGAACAATGTTATCAATTAAGGAATAAAATAGGTATTGAAATGCAACGAGGTATTTGGTTAAGCCTACCATTCAATATAGTGCTGGATTTTGTTATAAAGATGCAATTCATAAATGGATCATTTTAGATTTTATGTTTTTAGAAAGCCTAATATCTATACAAGATTGTGTTTGATGCAAATTTAACAACATTTGTTAATTGTTTTAGTTACGGTTAGGGGTTTATGTATTTTCTGCTAATTAGGTCGATTGTGCTTTCTGATTTGACGGTTTCACGAGTAAATTGAATTAGTCATTCATATGGTTTCTAAAAAGGTTGAAATATCTTGAAGGCAATTCCTGCTATAAGTTTTTTATGTTATAACGAACAGGCCTAAAAGCTTTAGAAATAATCCACATAAAGTAACCTTATGAAACATTAGCCCGAAAACAGATTATCCGTAACCATGTAATATAAGCCGAAACATTTAGTTTTAGCCGCAGGAAAAGAATTAGTGTCATGTGGTATATTAAAAATTGATTCTTCCTGTTTGAAATTACTTACTGTAATTTAGAAGTGTATCTTTGAAGTCTTTATTGGTATTGATTTTATTGCCAAAATTTGTGTTTAACGGTTCTGATTGTGACGGATTATTGAAGTCTTTAAATGATAATTGTATATATAATAAGATGTCTAAATAAGGCTGAGAATTTGTAGCATAATGCAGGTTATGGTTCCTGTACGAGTTTTCAGATGCTAGAAAGAATAACACATTTTTGTTTCTCAGTGGGTGAAGATGTCATAAGAGGACCAAATCATCCGCAGAGATGGTCTTCAAGCTGTGTATGCCTTATTGGGCGACTCTGGATGTTTCGGCTATCCTAGCAATTTAATAAACTGAATGTGCACAGACGCGGTGGAATTAATCCACTGGTTTCCATTGCAGGCAAGAAGCATTAACTTGCCAAACCCGCAGGTATAACTCCATACATACTCAAAAACATCCACTCCATTCATACACAAAAACAGAAACCCTGACTGAAACTAATTTAAACACAAATTTCAATTATCGCAGATTTGTAACTCGGTTAGAGCCATATACAAATGCTTAACCTAAACTCGCAAATTTAAACTGGTTTTGCTAATTATTAAAGTAGGATTAATATTAACCAAAATAAGGATCATAACAAAAAAAACTAAATATACAACAAACTAGATTGCTAAAAAATACCCAAATGACACTTCTAGCATGGGGTGATCTTCTAGCCGTGTCTGATCTGATCATGTTGACACACTCATTTCTAAACTTTCATTTTTTATATCACTATTTATTCGTATAAAGTCATAATGTTGTTTTGCGTCTTTAGAAAAAATATGATGACAATGTGGAACTTGGCCTTTTTTTATGGATGATGATACTCTTTATGATCTTTCTCCATGTCCAATACTAAAATGAAGAAAAGATACCAACTGCATGTGTTTACCATAATTAAATTTATCGTTTGATTGTCGTAGATGTTGAAAACGATGACGATATTTTTGGTTGATCAATTTGTAGTTGCTTTTCAATGTGCTAATGTATTTGTCACGTACTTTGTATAGGATTCTTGCTACTGCTTATTGAGTTCAACCATAGGTTCAATTCCATGGTATTGTTTTTTCAAGGAATAAATGATTTTTTGCTTACGTATGTTTCAATGCAAGTGCTTTTACTTAATACTTTGGTTTGATCAAGTATTGTTACTACATTATTATATAACGAAGTTGTTTGGATTTCAAATGCTAAATTGAAGTATGCACCATAATGACCAAAATAAGAATCATAACCCACCTGACATGATAAAGTGCAGCTGTAGAGATAGGAGTTTGCTGGAAATGATGGTTAGTTTTTAAGCCCAAATGAAACCCCTTTCTCTTGGTGTGGAATAAAATGAAACCCCTTTCCATCCATCCAATGTTCCTTACGAAAACCTAAATGATGAAATTTACAAGATTAAATTACTGAGAATGAGAAATAGATAAGGATGTAAATTGAGTAAAAGTACAATAGTATAAAAAAATACATAATTATATAAAGTACAAAATATATAAAATACATAAGTATATAAGGATGTAAATTGATTGTTAACTCAGCTTTATTGCATTATGAATAAAAGCTTATTTACTCATTAGCATTTGTAGAATTGTAGTAATGAAACCGAAAGCGTGAGAAAGGTACAGAAGTATGTATATTGGCCTGACCATTTTTCAAATCACTTATGATATGATTAAGTAGTTTTATCTCATGTGTGTCATGTGTGCTTGGTGCAAGATTAAACGTGTTTCCTTAAACGTATAGCAAACACTAAATTTATTACCTTAGACTTGATCTTAAACAATGATGACTTCTTGCCTCCTGCACTCGAGGTCCTTTTTTGCTTTTTCTCGCTCATATCAACCTGAAAAAGTTCCTTCATTTCTTATGGTCTTGCTTCGTGGGAGTACCTCTTTGCTCCTCATATTTCAATTATCGCAGATTTGTAACTCGGTTAGAACCATATACAAATGCTTAACCTAAACTCGCAAATTTAGACTGGTTTTGCTAATGTGTTTTTGGGCGAAAATCATTGAACCATAGTAACAATAGTTTTGTAATAATTTTTTTTAAATGATCTAAAAACAGGTAGAAAAAAGAAAAAGTTGAATAGTTCATTGTTCAATATTGAGACCTACTTAGTTTTCTTCTCAATAAGTTACAAGAGATGAGTACACAACAATTTCACGCTCTAAATTCGAGACTCTGCTTTTCGTCTTCGCACGCGCCCCAACACATGATATAATAGATGATGTAGCAAGAACCATTGTCACAACCATGGAAGCCCACGGGACTCAGATACAAATCTCAGGTAATAAACGTTCACTTAAAAGTTTTAATCGGTTAAGAATAATATTTACGAAATTCGTAAACTTATTGCCAAAAGAGATCGTAGTGTCCAAAATCAGTTTGCACATGAGGATAACTGAATCACTGTGTCTTCTACTTCATGGTTATTGAATGCTTGAAGTTTTATAGTTATTGATAAACATCATCATACTCTACACTCTGTAGGAACTCCACCAGCTTACGTGACCGAAACAGTATTGGTAACAACAGTCCCAAAACAGACTCCGCCAGCTTTAGGTAAGTGGCACCAAGCTCATACCTAGACACCAACGTTAATCTCACATATAAAAGTGTTTATTTATACCCTGACAAGATAAACTCCCACTACACTTAATACTCCTACACCACTAACTTCCAACTTCATACAGGAACACCAAGGATGTCGTATAAGAAAAGGCTGCAACTAGCGTGAAAACCATTCAACACCAACAACCGAATTCCTTGAGTGATCTTCTTCTATAAGGGTTGGATGCAAAGGTGGTTCCTTTTTGGGCTTTAACTTTGTTTCCTATTGGAGAGTTTGATTATATACGCAAGCATCTAGGAAATTGTTCCTTATAGTTATTTGTTTTCGTTTGATTCCTTATAGTTATTTGTTTTCGTTTGATTAATAACCATCGTATACAACACACTTTTTAGCACAAACCCTGGTAGAAAATTGATAATTCAGAATTGACTAAAACGATTATCAAAAGAAAAACTTTACATATATGCTAAAACCTATAATAACATATGTGTAAGCGCAGGCAATGAATATATAATTTTTGGGCATTTGAATTTCCTAGATCAGCATTTGAATATATTCGGCCCATATCTTGGTGGGTCAACCCGGCCAGAATTGTGTCTGCCATGACGGGGTAGGAACCCCTTTTAATTTTGAGCTCATATTAGATGAGGTAATTTGTAAATAGTTTTTTACTTCGAACAACAGTAGATGTTGTGGTGCATGTTTTTTTATATATCCGTTACAGCTATAAGACATAATGCCATAAGTTGTTTTGCATAACCCAGAGAGTTTTCCATTTCAAAAGCTACATCAACCGAAGTATGAATTTTCCATTTAGCGACAGATATAAATTTGAGGTAATTTTGTGTTTATTTTTTTATATCGTTTCTTTAGATCAGTTTATGGTTGATTTTTACACTATTTCCTTTTGTTTGAGACACTGATACTGTTTTCTTATAGATAGTGACATTGTTTTTCGTTTGTTGCACAACTGTGGTCGTCAATGAAGGGATCGGAAGCTCAACGGATTAGGTATCTAAGTCAAGGACCGGAACTTTTAATGTTCTTTGAAACCAGACTTTGTAATTCTTAACTGAAACCTTTGGTTTGTTTTAAAATTTAGTTGTGCTTCAGAATGTATAGAAATTCAGTTTTTAGTACAATGTCATCACACTTTTGCAAAGAGTTGTTTATTATGTAATGTTTATAACTATCTAATGAAAATCTTCTTTTTAACGTACTTTCAGTATTTACTATGTTTCGCTAATTCACTTACTGCCTTTAGGCTGCTATCCTAGAACGCCCTACTCCCTCCTTCCATCCTCTCACTCTATAAACGTTGCCCCAAAATGTCCCGCTGCGGAGCGCTGACATTAATCCTAGTGTAATTAAAACCTCACAATTAAAATATCATACTTACAAATATATGTGCATAATGTACAATGCGTACAAAAATGACTAAAACATTAAACATACAAAAATAATTAATACTCATATTTAAAAACCCCATTATATGAATATCCAATCATAACTACACATCTTACAAGTATAAGAAAGCATAAAAACTCTTTTAAGCATTAAAATTTCCAAACTTCATTTTTCATAAAAAAACATCTTTTCAATATATTAATAGAATACACATTCGAAATTAAACTACACAATTTTATTATTTAAAAATACACATATTTATATTATATGTGCAATTAACCAATGTAAAACACAAATTTTTTAATGTTATTCTTAAAAGTTAAAACACATCTTAATACATTAAACAAACTAATAATACTATTTTCTAAAACACCCATAAAGTGAGAAGTACATGTAGTTATGCATATTATGTAAACTAATAACAAACACATATGGGGGGCAAAAAAGCAGACCCCACCCGAACCCAACACGAGTATATTCGAGGCGGGTTACTCGAGTACAAATTCTTTGGGTTGATCGGACCAACCCGACAAACCCGAATTATAAATCGGTCGGGTATCGGGCAATTTATTTTTGTGTAACTCAGGTTTGGGTCAACCCGATTGATCTGAGTAAGATTTTTTTTCTAAATCATATATAATTTATATTTAAAAAGGGTAAGAATAAGTTTTTACCCAACTCCGTTGACTCGTATTGACCGACACGAGTAGACCCAACACGAATAGACATGAACTCTTGTAACCCGAGTTTAAATCGGGTCAGGTTCGGATAACTTATTTTCAGCCTTGACTCGAATTGGACCCAACCGGGTTGACCCGAACCTGACCCGATTCCCACCCCTAGACACAAAGTTTATAAAATTATATGCTAATTTATATAGTTTTGAAAATCAGACTGGACCATAGATTCAAGAAGGAACAAGAGTGGTCACCGGTTTGAATGTCAAATAAAATTCGTTCGAAAACGAGCCGAAGAAATTCGTCCGAAAATTATAAAAATAAGTTAACCGGATCTGATCGACATTATTTCAAACTGGTCAATAACATGGTACCCGACGCCGCATCGCACGGGTACCCTGCTAGTGAACTATTAAATAATTACCATTATATCCCCATTAGAAAGCATATACTGTAGATAATTACCATTATACCCTATTAACCGTATCAGTTGGAGTCTAAAAAATGATAGCCTCCACCGGAGCTATCTTAACAGCAACAACCATCAGGTTTCCGACCACCAACACCGGCAACGGTGCACCACCACCACCATCACCGTCACCGCCACCGCCTCGAACACCTCTTTTATCAGTCCCTAAGCCATCTTGGATTGTTAAATCAGAGGTAACAACACTCACTCAACTTTATAACTTCATTAATTCTTTTATTTAGATAATTTGGATTGTTTATAACTTAAATCAGCAGCTCTCCTATCGTAAACAACTTATAATACCCTTTTACAACCCGAAAAGGAAATGTTTGGATAGTTTAAAGGCTGTTGACCTGGTATGGAGTAGGTCGTAAATATTATCCGTTCAAAAATATTAAAACAATTAAGTAATTGATAACTTGGTATAATCGAATGAGTTGGATTATTACATTGGAAAATGTCTAATAGATACGTATAAATACGTCTGAGTTCATGTACATAATGTTTAAGTTCTAAAGCATACTTTGAGGTTTTGGGAGATAGAACGTAAAGCTTGTCTTTTGTATTGGAGCTCGTCCGGTTCAAAAGTTGTTATGTTTGCAAGATAATAAATGGAACTCCCAAAAGTAAGTTTAGAAGTAAAGTGGAATGTAAGCAAAAGGGTTTGTGGCTATCACTCTAAAAAGTGCGAGGTGTCAAGTGCAATTCCTGCGAGGTGCAAACAACCTTGAAGTGGCCACGTCAACCGACCATAGTTTACCAAAAAAAAAAAAAGTAAAGTGAAATGTCTTGAGCTTGTTAAAAGTTCGATAAGTAATCGAGTAATTAGTTTGGTGCTGTTTGGCCTAACCATATAAGTAGTAACTCATTTCATGCTTTCACCTTTTCTACAAAAAGTGGCGGCGACGCTTCTTATATTTAAAATCAAAATTTTGAATCCTAAGTTGTGGTATGCTTGTGTCACATTGGAACATCCTGGTTAAACTTGGCAACGACAAATGCGGCAAACAGGCGCCACTAAATCGGAAAAGCTCTAGGTTCAAGTAGATAATATCATCTTATAAAGTGTAAAGCTCTTATAGCAGGAGTAACTAGTTTATGAAGGATTGAATGAATATTGATGACGCTAAACCTACCCCGTATAGAGAGATGCTTTGATCCACTGAAGCTAAACCTAACCCTTATAGGAATTCAGTTTTGATGTGTTTGCCTCAATTTTTTAGACAGTTTCTACGTTTTTATGCATGTTACAAGTTTCAAAATTGCTAATCGGAAGATGGGGAGACTGGTACATTTTCCAGCACCTAAAAAATTGAATGGTTTTGTTGTTTGGCTATTTCTATACTAACGAGGGTACAAAGGTAGTTTGACTTCCATCGCTAGATGATGAAGTCATGAAGAATTGAAGATATATTATTTATAATAGTTAGTAGGATTTCAATGGACTACACATTTGGTTAACAATTGAGATCAAGTAGTTGGAACACAGTTTTTGTTTTGCTTGTTTTCTGGTGATGTATGTTTTGTTATGATCTGCCTATTTTGTATGGGTTATTTTAGGAGAACACTATATTTAAGTTGCTTTTGGTTGCAGTCTAATGTTAGATTAGAGAAAAGACAAAAACCGGAGCCTTCATGTGTAGTATGCAGAGGGAGTGGCAGAGTTGATTGCTATGATTGTTCTGGAAAAGGTCCTTTCCCTCTCCCTATTCTAAACTCATATTTAAGCAATTTCGACGCTTCACTTGATTACAAGTTTGTCGATTTGGGTTGTCTTTTATCTGAACCAAGTGAAATCTGAAATTTTAGCTGATAAGGGAAACAACTCAAACGTGTTGCAAGTTTCCCAAACTTTGTATTTAACGCATTTTTTTATTTTTAATCTTATGTTGCTATTGTAATCATAAGCAGCACTTTCATGAAGTAGGAAGAAACACATTTGAGGGCTAACCCAACCCGATGTTTGTTTATTCTCTTGCAGGAAGGACAAATAGTGTTGACTTAGCTATGCTCCCTAATGGAGAGTGGCCAAAATGGTGAGGTATTCCCGAACCTCAAGCATTTCTTAAACCTGTAAAATAAAGGGTAGTGATACATCTTTCCTCTTTTGCGGCTTTAAACAGGTGCAAGACTTGTGGTGGTAGTGGGCTTGCCTATTGCTCGCGTTGTCTTGGGACGGGAGAGTATAGGTATCTTATGGGATTCCACTTCATGAAGAAAGATGAAGATCAAGGAAACCAGACGGTCCGTGATCAGTTACGAACTCGCAAGCGTGCGGAAGATTTTCTTCAAAATGACTAAACAGCTTGATATAAAACGTGAGAATGTAGTGATAGATGACACCAATTGTTTTAGGTGCTCCTATTTTAAAAAGGGAATTTGCATAGTTTAATAACTTACTTCGGCAAGTTAAAAGTTGTCGAGCTTTTTCATTTTAGGTGATTACTAGTAGTATGTTACCTGTTGTAAGAAAAGTCGGAAAGAGATTCATTGTGCTTATATCTTCCTCGATTTTAATGTTATTCTCTTGAGTCATAGCTGCACCATACTTGTTATGTTCCACTTGATAGAGCATCTGCTTCACATGCCTGATAGTTATAGGCTTATAGCTGTACACTCACACATCTCGCTTACACATCTGCATCACATTACAAACATTATGGAAACTCATATCTTGATTCTGCTACCCTAACCTCACTACTAGTCACCTTGAAGCTAAGAACCTATGACTTGAGTCAAGGAGTAGGATGCATCCAGAGATATGGTTAGATGACGACTATAACAAATGCACTTAGTTTTATTTTCTGTTTCATTTTAACCAGCCATTTGAAATGTGTTTTTCTAGGATCCTTTATTGTCGCATGTTTATTCACATATCCACAATGTGCATATATCGCCCCCGGTAAATGGGCAAACCCAAAGATGTTTACCTGTGGGTATGGGTGGTGCCGGGTATGCCTGTTTTTTTTTTGTGTGTGAAATGTGAAAGATAACTTGCTTACTCTCATGAAGTGCATAGGGAGCATTTAGGTCATATGTGATCTGTGTTGTGATCCACAAATGGTTCTGGACGACCCACAGTCTCACATGGTCCAATGGCGGAGACAAGAGTGACGTGTTATGTGACACCCTTGGCTTTGCAAGATATGAGAATATTCGGTACGATCCGCACGTGCTAAGTTGCTAACAAAATACCCACAACACTATCTCTGTGCTAATGAGATAGCTAACGGTTCGGGGGATGGATTCCCAGGCCAACTGTTGCCTGGAGTTGGTTCTTCAAGATGAAGATGTTATGCTTTTGGCTGATATTTTTCTGGAAATTTGGTTCTCAAACGAAATGTATTAGAGCATCCACAATGCGAGCTTGACAAAAGACTTTTTGCTATTTGAAAAAGTCATGTGGTGGACTTGATGCATTGCAACAATAGGTTTATCAAAAGCTTTTTAAAAAATGATTTGATATATGTAAGTGTTTAACAAAAATGTTACAAGCTATTCACATTAAATGCTACAAGTTTATTTGATGAATACTTGATATGTAAAAGCTTTTGAAAAGCTTTTTTGCATTGGAGAAAGTTTCTAAAAATAACTTTTTGTTAAGATGGAATTTATAAAAATTTAATGCTCATAAATAAAAAAAAGTTTTAAATAGGTAAAAGTATTGTGGATGCTCTTAGGTCATATAGGTTTTAATCGTTTGGGTTAAAACTCTCAGTTAAATGCTAAAAGGATCAAAATATGAACTAAAATGTACGATTTTATTAAAACTATCCAACAATGTAAGAAGAAGACATGTAACTTTTTTAACATATTAGTTAACTAACTAAAAATACATGTATTTGTATAACACACAATTTTTGGAGAAATCGAAAATTTTGGGAGCTGGTTCATTTAAGAGAAATCAAGATTCTTTACAAAAATTTGTATCAAGAAGCAAACATTGGGTTTACGTAAACCCCGAAACTCTAGGTCCGCCGGTGTTCAGGTTCGGTTATCGGGTTATTCGATTCAATTAGTTCGGTTATTTTTTCATCGGTCAACTCGAGAACCGAACTGACACCAAATTGGAATTTAGATCGGTTTTCTATGTTGACCCATATAACCCGAAATGCACAATTTATTTATTTTTAAAATGTAATTATATATACTTTTTAACAAAAAAAAAAATCAAGCATACAAAATCATATAAACTTTACATAAAATTTCCCACATAATGATGTGGCATGTGACTTGGACTAATGAATTCTTTATTTCTCCACTTTATTTTATAACCAATTATTTTGTTACACCTCATTATGTGAAAGTTTTTATGTAAATATAGTGTCGTTGTAGCATTTCTTAAAATTTTAATATTTTTTTATATGTATAATTATATAGAAAACATATCTATATAAATTTAGGTTTCGCTTCGGTTTTTGGTTCATATTGCCCAAACCACATCCTGTTTGGTTCGACTATTTTGATTTGATTCGGTTTGATTTTCGGTTTACCCGGGTAGATACCCCAACAATGCACGAGAGGATAATGCGTTTGTTCCTTGCAAAATGCATAATGATCATAGTGGTAAGCTAACATTTTTTGATAACAGAGACATAGCAAACTCATTAATCAGAAGCAAAATCATTGTTTCGGAGCTAATAAGTGGGAGCATAAAATTTCTCCACACACCTCCCTTATGTAACACGACATCTGATAAGTGTGAAAACACTCATCAATTATGATCCAAATACCACTTAAAACACAGTCAAATACATTATTTTAACTGTAAATTATCAGAATTACGTGTGTATTTTGTGTTTGTGTATTTTCAGGTAATATAGGTACATTTGGAACAAAGACACGTTTTAAGGGATTTATTTGATAAAAAGATGAAGAAAAGGACGAAAGAGCTTCTAAGGACTTTATTTGCCAATATTATCAAAGACCGAGGGCTTAGCTTGCAAATTTCTACAATTCAAAGGATGAAAAGGAATTACTTAAAAAGGTTTCTATACACATTTGAGAGAAGTGAAAAGATGAGGGGCCAAATGCAAAATAGTGAAAAGTTTATTAACTTTATACTTGGTCTGTTGACTAAGACCGGTCAAACACCTCCATACACACGCTTCTTCTCCATTCAAGAGAGAGAAAGCAGACGGTTTCATTCCAACCTCCATCAAACCTGCACTTACATATATATGACGATCTACGAAGATTCACGCGAAGCTTTCAACAGCAAAAATACTCCTTTTATTCTCCTTTACAAGATGGTGCTATTCAATTAGATCAAAAGCAAAGAACGAAGAAAGCCCCAATTTTGGATTGAAGATGAAGAACGAGTTATCCTCGTATTTTCCACGTGTCCACTTTTCATTGGATGAAACACGTCACATCAATCCACTCGCTGGCTATAAAAAGAAGATGAAGCTCTCATTTGCATTGGGTTAGCTTAGGTGTAGTTTACACATAGATAGTTTAGAGTTAGGAGTAGTTAGTTAATCTTGTTAATCTTTCTGTTTAAACTTTCAGTTTTCAGTTGTAACTGATTTTTCTTGCAACCATTAATGGAAGTTTGAGTTTTTCTATGTTCTTCATTCTTCTCTTTCGTCTAATGTTCATACTTAAATTCTTTCTATTACTTTCTTTATGCTTCTGTTACGATATGATACTGTAGCCAGTATAGTTTGATTTCTGATATGATATTGTTCAGTGTTTAAAACTTTCAGTTCGTTAGCCAAATGTACTTTCAGTCGAATTTCAGTCAAGTTTCTGTTTAAGTTTGTTATAACATCAGAAAAGTTAGTTGTAGGTTTGGATTTGTTGATTCAGTAGTATAAGATCAGTTCACATGAGTTCTTTGTTTGTGGATTTATTAGGATTTTCAGTTTTGTGAATCGCTGAGTTCGTTTGTTTTAGTCAGTATAAGCTGGTGATTTGATTTTCAGGATATAAATGTTTTCAATTAGTTAGTTTGTCAGTTTGATTTCAGTCAGTGAAGGTTTAAAGAAAGTTTTGTTAATCTGTTTAAAAAATGTTTTTCTGAACATTAGTTAGTAAATCGGTTTTATTCGTTGATTTAGCTTATCAAGTTAAAAACAGCGATGATTCTTAAGCTGAAAGTTAGAATAACGAGTTTTAGTAATTGATAAGTGATCAGTCATAGACTTTCGATTCAGTAATTGTTCCACAGATCAGTGTTTGGTTTCTTGTTTTCCTTTCAGTTTTGCAGGTCTAATTTGAAGGTTATGCAGATTCCGTCATTAGTAGACTTAATCCGTCAGTTTCAGTAGGAATTGTGAGGAAGTTTAGCGTTTTCTTAAGCCGGTTCAGCGCCGCGCTTCTCGACTCAAAGGTCTAAACTTCGGATGAAACGGTTAAGCTCCATTTTACATTTCTGTAATTTCTTAGAGTAGACTGTAATTAGCTGTATTTGTAGTTTAAACATAGCGTAAAGAGTAGTGTAAAACTTTGTGTACTGCTTGATTAATCTGATTTCGCTTTCTGGATATCTTCATTTTGCATGTTATAGGATGTTTGGTTTGGCAGTTTATTGCTTAATTCTTGTGCTTCGATTCGATTAGTTAATTGTTTGTAGTTCATTTACTTGCTATTCAATATCTGTTTGAATTCGGTTCTTTGATTACTGCCTTAGCTCTATACATTTGCATTTTGTTTGAGTAGTAGTGTTTAGGACAGTGCACTTTAGGATTACTAGTGAATATACACACAATTTTGGTTACATTCTCTGTTTATGCGTGTTCAGTTCATTTCTACAAATTTTGGTTGTTAGACTCGTTAGCTAATACTTGTATTGTTGGGCTTTAGATTTGGGCTAGTGTCCATCTTAGTTCAATTTGTCTTTTTTTTAAATTCGGTTAGCATTAGTCTAAATTTTAGATTTGGGTTTCTAGTTTAGATTAATTGGGCTTACATTTTATTTGGGCTTATTAGACTTTAGCATTTTAATTTTCATTAGTAGAATTAAATTTGTAGTTTTATAAAATTTGTATTTTTCATTTGTAGTATAAGATTTGCATTTTACATT
The DNA here is from genome assembly GCA_025667525.1 of Glebionis coronaria. Classification (NCBI taxonomy): domain Eukaryota; kingdom Viridiplantae; phylum Streptophyta; class Magnoliopsida; order Asterales; family Asteraceae; genus Glebionis; species Glebionis coronaria. The sequence continues at coordinate 574,858,281 of CM046876.1, forward strand.
TTTTTTTATATTTTGTGCATTTAAATGCTTACGTGCAATGTGTTTTAGTGTAGTATGGTTACGTATATAGCTATTTTTACTTTTTTAAGTGATTTGTTTGTCAAGTAGCTTAAATACCAAATAATCTTTAGTTAACCAAAAACAATCAAGTCTTAATTAGAAATTGTTAGATCAATTCGAATCGAGCTGAGAAGACAACTATACTAAAAAAACGAGATATTAAATGGCGCCGCTGCCGGTTCTTTTCGTGAAGATTAACGATTTCGAGTGAGACGATTGGATTTTGGGATCCGTTCACTTTGTGAACGTTATTTTTACGTATTATAATCAAAAAGATAAAAAAAAATCAAAAAGATAAAAATACAAAAAAAATAAAAAAATCACAAAAATCAATTCTTTTCCTAAAGAATTGAACCAAAAAAATAAAAAATCCAAAAAGTAATCTTTTTCCTAAAAGATTACACCCAAAAATATATATTATTGGTTTTCATCGCTTTTTACGTACATATAGTATTTTTCTTAAAAAAAACAAATAAATACAAAAATATTTTTGATATATTATTATATGTAAATAAGTATACGTATAAAAACAACCAAGTTACCTATCTCCATAAGTATTGCCGAGGCATTACACCGTGTTGAGGGGCGTTCCGGTCCTTGACACGCGTATCGATCCAATTTAATTAAGCAAGAATAGATAAATACTTCCAATTGGCAATAATTCGAAGAATACAAACTACAAAGTGAATAGATAGGCGACGTGCTATAAAATGCCGTCTAAGGGTTAATAGGTACTTAAGTGCTTCGCGCCACCTAACCCCCCGTTCACTAGTGCGTATTCTAAGAAGGAAGGCTTAATTGGAGGTCTTGCACCCAAGTAGTAATTATATATATATTTTCTTGTGGATATTTTATATCGAACCTCGAGGGAGATAATCTCTTCTCCTTCAAAAGTCGACCGAGGGCTACTCCCTCATTCCTCGTGTTTACTTACACGTGTACTCGCACACGTGTAAACATACCACCTTTGGTGTATTACTTCCTTCCCCGAGGAAGCTTTTAAACGTCATTATACTTGTATATACATTCGGCCACCTTGTTACACATGGATACTCGTTCCATGTTGGAGATTTTGCAACAACGATCCGCCAACGCTAATTATTCGCCTTGTTCGACTTGTGGTGGTCCACACGATACTTATTTATGTGATCAAAATAATGGTTATTATGGGGAGGGATATGCTTACAATGGAACCGAGAACCCTAATTTTCAACCTAACACTCAAATGGACTACACTTGTAATGACTATATGGGATATTCCGGTTTTTCATCACAACCTCCACCATCATTTCATGATCAAACCTTTAATGTGCCATACCAAAACCAAGGATTTTCCAATTATGAAGGTTTTCAAAACAATGAAAATTTTCAAGGCTATAATCAAGAAACCTTTCATAATCAAGGATTTTCAAACAATGAAGGCTTTCAAAATAATGATGAAAATTTTCCATGCTATAATCAAGATACTTTTCAAAATCAAGGATTTTCACATTATGAGGGTTTTCAAAATGAAGGGAATTTTCAAGGTTACAATCATGAGAATTTTCACAATCAAGACTCTTTTCAAACCTATAATCCACCTAATTATGGAAATCCGCCTCCACCATATTCTTTGACTTATTCATGTGAGTTTTGTGGGAACGCACCCCATTATGGTTATGATTGTAGACCGAGAGATCCGCCATCCTATGTCCTTGATAATGTCAAGAAGTTTAATTCTTTACTTGAGAAAATGAACAAGTTGTACGATGACGTTTATAAGATGCTTGATGGTATGAAAAACATGAGCTACAAGGAAATGAAAGACACGCATCGATGGTTAAAGGAACTAATTAACTCTACTGAGGAAGAGGAAATTGAGTCTCGGCAATATTTTGATAAGGAATTCGGTGATTTGTATCGAGAATCGTTGAACAAATTTTCTTGTCGCCTCAGGAAATATTCAAATGATTTATTCCTTAAGACTCTTATAATCGAGGAAGACGGACAATACATGACTACTTTTACTCGTAGGCCTGATCCATTAATAGATGAAGATGCTGAGGAACCTTCGAGTTGTATGACACTTAATGATGACACACCTTCATCACCTTTACCTCACGTGGAACCCACCGACTCTTTAACCATGGGGGACGAGCCTCTTAGCACTAATACAAACACCAATTTAGAAGAATTAACCGCTTCTAGTGTTGAGAACCTTATCCCAATCCAAAGAGAGTTTGAGGGTGTTTCCATCGAACCATGTGACGAGCTTTCTATTGATACTTCTCCTCATGATCACATTAAGATTTCATCACATGTTGACTTTCATGCTACTACTAGTGATTTTGGTGATTTCGATCTTGATGAATTGTTCAAAGAAAGGGATAATGAGATTGAGGAAGAGTTTATGCAAGATTTTCCACAAGTAGAGGATGATGATTGTGATTCTAGTGAGGCATCTTATGATATATTATCCGAGGACTTTTCATGTCAAGATGACCTTCCTAATTTGGATGATGATGTTGATCATATAGAAGAAGTGGAAGATGTTCATATTCGTGAGGTCTTATCAAACGTTTATCATCTTATCTCTTCGATTGAAGCTTTGAATGAAAACCATAATGATGATTCCATAGAAGAAGAACCTTTCATTGACATTTCTTCACCGGTTTTTGAGGTTGCACCTATTGACTTTCATGATGATATCATCCCTTTGAGTGATTCTCTCAATACACCTTCTTTTGAGCCTTCTATTCCCACCTTCCCACCCTTGAAGTTGGTTATTGATGAAGATCCTATACTCTTAGAGATTGATCCTTTTTCACCTATGGCACCTTTAGAACCCAAAACCTTTGATATGGATTCTCATATGGATAGTGATGACACCATAGAGGCTTATCTTGCTAATATTGCTATTGAGGTTGATGATAGTGATTCTAATGGGGAAGAGGAGATTCGTCTTAGTGAGAATATGCTTTTTGGGAACCTAGAGCCTACATCTCTTCCACAAGATACTATTCATCTTGATCTTCCTTTTTCTATGCCTTCTATGGAAGATTACCCACCTTTTGATGATGATGAGCCTAATATGGATATACTTGTTATGAATGTTTTGATACCTACACCTTCATATTCTCATGATGCTTTGATCACTAAGGGGGAATCTTATATGGGTGATATGAGCTCATCTTCTTATTTTCCCATGAAGGAAAAGGTTTTTGATCCTGGGATACGTATGTTTGGGAAAAATTGGTTTTCATCTACTTCACTTAAGAGTGTGCCTTCAATTGATATGGACTTCTTGTATGAGCTTACTTTGGTGATACTACTTACTTTGGAGTTGTTCACATGTCGAGATGGAAACTATGTGTTTGATCCTGGAGTTCTTCTTATTTGAGAGCTTTCGTATGTTGGACAAACTTGAGACACGTTGGACCGTTCCATTTATCGAGGCGGATATTGTAAATCTTATAGTAAATGGCAACGTGCTAAGTTTGAGTGTATCATGTGAGACGAGCTTCAAAGTGATATCTTTTATTCTCCATGATGGTTTCCCCAAGGACGACTTAATTCGGGGCCGAGTCGAGCTAGCGACTTAGGGTTAAAAAAAACTCAAGCAATGAATAACTAGGTTAGAAAACGTAGAGTAGATTTTCAATAGGTTAGGTTTAATTAAAAGGATGTTATAGTAGAGTTGAAGTGGAGGGGTGCCTTTCTTCGTCTTTTGGTGTTTGTTTCAAGGGTTGCTCTCTCACATTTCATGCTTGGAGCTTATGGAGGAGGCCCGTGTATCTGGTTCACTTCGATTAGTTTTTGCTATTGTGATATTAAACACTTGTGCTTAAAATGAATACCCTTTAGTTGTCTCTTCCTTAGTTTGGGTTAAACAAAGTAATCAATGTAATAAGTGTAGGGGAGTTTACTCCCATGCTCTTAAACATTGAGGACAATGTTTATCTTAAGTGTAGGGGAGACTTCTATCGAAGTGACCTTACCTAGACCATTGCCTTAACTTCATGATAACCTGGAAAAATTAATTTTTCGATCATTTTTCAAATTTTTGATCTACTTTGGCCACCAAAAATATGCATTCATAATTTTTGCATTAATCATTTTTCATTTGCATATCACATTTGCATTGTATATATTTCTTCTTTTGTTTTTCATCAAAAATATATAAAAAGGAAAAATATAATAAAACATGGTTTTAACAAATTTAGACTTCTTTGACATATTAGGCCCGCCATGGATATTTTGACTCAACCCGAGTTTGCTTATTTTAGCATTCTCTAGCTAGTATCCTTAACCATGTAGTCCTTCATTGGTCTATTAGGCTAAGCTTCCACCAATTTCATTCTTTGAAATTTTAAATTTGTGGAGAATGGGAAATGATAGAGTTGAAACAAGTGTAAAAGGGCTAGATAGACTTCATGGCAATTACTTGTGGCTAAACCCTTCTCTTCTTTGCCTCTATTTTCTTCGCATGTATATAATTGTTAATAAATAATCAAGTACGGTTTTAATTGGTTTGTAATCTCTTATGCATTTTTGGCTAATCATTTATGGTTGATATGAGTACGTCTTAAGATTCTAAGTTAGCACATTTTATGTGTACTAGACTTATGTCATGCTCCATATTTAGCGGGTGTTTTTCCTTTTCTTCTTTGCAAATTTCTTGGTGAGGAATAAAGAAAAATAAGAGCGGCTTATAAAAAAATGAGTGGCTAGAAAAAAAAAAGAAGAAAAAGAAAAAGAAAAGAAAAAAAATAAATAATGCAAGACTCCCAAGAGGGGCAGTGTGGTGTTAATTATAGTGACTATTGAGTTCCAATATTACCTTGACGGGTTGCGGGGATTCAATAGATTGCTCCAATCCAATATTACCTTGACGGGTTGCGGGGTTGAAGATCCAAAATCTCAAAAAGATGCGGATGTAAATTATTGCGTGAGTTTTATTTTTCTTTCCTTAGCGAGTGTGTAGTTACTTATGAAAGCATGACATGAGGATTTTACACATAAGGCGAATGACTTATTACTCTTAATACGGACTTGTATTAATTGTGAGCGGTTTTTCAAGTAATGGATGAGAAGATTACTTAGGATTAAAACCGTGCTTCCTTATTTTTGGATTTTACATTTCTTATACTTCACACTTGAATAATGACAAATTTGCCCACAAGCAATTTGCTCAAATAATAACCGGTTCCACATTTAATTGTCATGAATAAGTTGATGCACTTTTTACTTGTGAATACAATGATCCCATTTTTAAGCTTGGTATGGGGAAAGTGAAACTTGAGGGTGATAAGTATCCATGGTACCAAAGCCCTAATCTAAGTCATTGAATTCTTTATGAGTTATTTCCATCAAAACCATTTCAATAAAAATAAAAAATGTATAAATAGAATTGTTTTCTTTGCATTGCATTGTAAATATTCAAAACCATTCATCATATAGCATAGTATAGTTTATTAAATCATAAAATGGCCAAGGTTGGTTAATTATGAGAAAAGTGTAACTTGGTGCTTTAAAATGCTGCATTGCATGAGGACATGGCAATGGTCAAGTGGAGGGGAGTTGATAAGTGTGAAAACACTCATCAATTATGATCCAAATACCACTCAAAACACAGTCAAATACATTATTTTAACTGTAAATTATCAGAATTACGTGTGTATTTTGTGTTTGTGTATTTTCAGGTAATATAGGTACATTTGGAACAAAGACACGTTTTAAGGGATTTATTTGATAAAAAGATGAAGAAAAGGACGAAAGAGCTTCTAAGGACTTTATTTGCCAATATTATCAAAGACCGAGGGCTTAGCTTGCAAATTTCTACAATTCAAAGGATGAAAAGGAATTACTTAAAAAGGTTTCTATACACATTTGAGAGAAGTGAAAAGATGAGGGGCCAAATGCAAAATAGTGAAAAGTTTATTAACTTTATACTTGGTCTGTTGACTAAGACCGGTCAAACACCTCCATACACACGCTTCTTCTCCATTCAAGAGAGAGAAAGCAGACGGTTTCATTCCAACCTCCATCAAACCTGCACTTACATATATATGACGATCTACGAAGATTCACGCGAAGCTTTCAACAGCAAAAATACTCCTTTTATTCTCCTTTACAAGATGGTGCTATTCAATTAGATCAAAAGCAAAGAACGAAGAAAGCCCCAATTTTGGATTGAAGATGAAGAACGAGTTATCCTCGTATTTTCCACGTGTCCACTTTTCATTGGATGAAACACGTCACATCAATCCACTCGCTGGCTATAAAAAGAAGATGAAGCTCTCATTTGCATTGGGTTAGCTTAGGTGTAGTTTACACATAGATAGTTTAGAGTTAGGAGTAGTTAGTTAATCTTGTTAATCTTTCTGTTTAAACGTTCAGTTTTCAGTTGTAACTGATTTTTCTTGCAACCATTAATGGAAGTTTGAGTTTTTCTATGTTCTTCATTCTTCTCTTTCGTCTAATGTTCATACTTAAATTCTTTCTATTACTTTCTTTATGCTTCTGTTACGATATGATACTGTAGCCAGTATAGTTTGATTTCTGATATGATATTGTTCAGTGTTTAAAACTTTCAGTTCGTTAGCCAAATGTACTTTCAGTCGAATTTCAGTCAAGTTTCTGTTTAAGTTTGTTATAACATCAGAAAAGTTAGTTGTAGGTTTGGATTTGTTGATTCAGTAGTATAAGATCAGTTCACATGAGTTCTTTGTTTGTGGATTTATTAGGATTTTCAGTTTTGTGAATCGCTGAGTTCGTTTGTTTTAGTCAGTATAAGCTGGTGATTTGATTTTCAGGATATAAATGTTTTCAATTAGTTAGTTTGTCAGTTTGATTTCAGTCAGTGAAGGTTTAAAGAAAGTTTTGTTAATCTGTTTAAAAAATGTTTTTCTGAACATTAGTTAGTAAATCGGTTTTATTTGTTGATTTAGCTTATCAAGTTAAAAACAGCGATGATTCTTAAGCTGAAAGTTAGAATAACGAGTTTTAGTAATTGATAAGTGATCAGTCATAGACTTTCGATTCAGTAATTGTTCCACAGATCAGTGTTTGGTTTCTTGTTTTCCTTTCAGTTTTGCAGGTCTAATTTGAAGGTTATGCAGATTCCGTCATTAGTAGACTTAATCCGTCAGTTTCAGTAGGAATTGTGAGGAAGTTTAGCGTTTTCTTAAGCCGGTTCAGCGCCGCGCTTCTCGACTCAAAGGTCTAAACTTCGGATGAAACGGTTAAGCTCCATTTTACATTTCTGTAATTTCTTAGAGTAGACTGTAATTAGCTGTATTTGTAGTTTAAACATAGCGTAAAGAGTAGTGTAAAACTTTGTGTACTGCTTGATTAATCTGATTTCGCTTTCTGGATATCTTCATTTTGCATGTTATAGGATGTTTGGTTTGGCAGTTTATTGCTTAATTCTTGTGCTTCGATTCGATTAGTTAATTGTTTGTAGTTCATTTACTTGCTATTCAATATCTGTTTGAATTCGGTTCTTTGATTACTGCCTTAGCTCTATACATTTGCATTTTGTTTGAGTAGTAGTGTTTAGGACAGTGCACTTTAGGATTACTAGTGAATATACACACAATTTTGGTTACATTCTCTGTTTATGCGTGTTCAGTTCATTTCTACAAATTTTGGTTGTTAGACTCGTTAGCTAATACTTGTATTGTTGGGCTTTAGATTTGGGCTAGTGTCCATCTTAGTTCAATTTGTCTTTTTTTTAAATTCGGTTAGCATTAGTCTAAATTTTAGATTTGGGTTTCTAGTTTAGATTAATTGGGCTTACATTTTATTTGGGCTTATTAGACTTTAGCATTTTAATTTTCATTAGTAGAATTAAATTTGTAGTTTTATAAAATTTGTATTTTTCATTTGTAGTATAAGATTTGCATTTTACATTTTTTTTATATTTTGTGCATTTAAATGCTTACGTGCAATGTGTTTTAGTGTAGTATGGTTACGTATATAGCTATTTTTACTTTTTTAAGTGATTTGTTTGTCAAGTAGCTTAAATACCAAATAATCTTTAGTTAACCAAAAACAATCAAGTCTTAATTAGAAATTGTTAGATCAATTCGAATCGAGCTGAGAAGACAACTATACTAAAAAAACGAGATATTAACATCTTTAATCTAAACCCGATCTCGCGTAAGATATACTGAATCCAGATTAGCTTTCTAACAAAATGTGATACCAGAGATACCACATAAATCATTTATGTGATTAACTCTAATTTTAGCATCCAGATCACATAAAGTTAACAATCATACATAACTTAAATTAGTCATTACCACAAGTTTGTCCTAAACTTACACAAAAGGGAAATGCTACTACGAACAGACACTAGATCAACTCTCATGAGCAACTGATTTCTTCAACCAAGCGAGAACCGACTACCAGAATATGCATCACAAATCAAGGAACGGCAAGCCCTGAAAAGTAAAAACCCCGAACCACATCAAAATTCATGATAAATCACCCAAACTTCAGAGGTAAAAATACATTATCCCAAGAAGAAAGATGAAGAAGAATATGATCCCATACCCCATGGGCTTTGGTAGTCGTAACCCCTGCAAATGCCTTTCCTATTTCGTCTAGGCCGCAGCCCCATACGCCGAATGCTCGAGCCATCTTGCCAATTATCTACACACAGATATTATAAAAACATAAATACTAGATTTGTGATATACAAGCTATCATCAGATTTTGCATAATGGGCACCAGCCCTGACCTACAAACTAATAAACATGATTATAAAACTGTTGTTGCAATACTAATCTAACTTTTTTACTAACACCTAATGAACTGTTCAGCCCATTTGATGTGTATCGTTAAGTAGCTGATTCAATGACAGAGAATCCAAATAGAGCCACTCACTGGTAACTGTTTCAAGATCATGTACATATAAGATAATATCAACAAGAAAAATACAGACAAGCTTAGGCTAACCTGGAAGAGTCTTTCGCTTCTTTAGCTTCATTTTTTTGTTGTCATCTGCAATTGTTCAAAAATTATAATATGAAAACCGCAATTAAAACACAGAATCGCATATCAAAAAGCTGTGGCATGCATGCTTGAAGTAGGTAGCACAACATGGATTATATAAAAAGTGTTATTGGTTAATTCACATACCTCGTGGTTTACGATCCGTGAGTACAAACTGCATCAATGATTTACTACCATCTTTCCACTTCAGTCTAACTTTTGTATCGTAGACGCCACGTATTTTTTCTTCAAAGGCGTCAATGGTGATGTCGAAGTAATAACTACTACTCCTCATTTTAAGATATTTGCACTCCACAATATCAAAATCATGGATGTTAATCTGGTCACCCTTCTTAACATACTAACAATAAAAATTTGTTTACAATAAGTAAAACATCAAACGAAAAAACTTTGAAATAAGCAGAAGGTTAAAATAGAGCAGAAAAATGATACCATTTTAATAGCCTTGTTGAAGGCAGTAACAACAAATTTTGAAGCTAAACTGACAATTGGATCATCAACAGGAACTTCTTTTTTATGTTTGTCAACAGCACTAAGATCAATGTTCTGAAGTCCAGCCTGCCACATGGGTATGAAATATAAGTCAAGAACACATACATACATAAAAACAATTAATTAAAAGAGGGATGAATACTGATATAGCTTGTGCATACATGATATTGATCAGACACTTTGAAGCGCTCCCATATTTTCTTCTCCTCCTCATCCAATGGAACATTCATCGTTTTAGGAAATTTCTGGTCCGGATCGATCGATGAACAACAGCACACTGCTAACGAAGAAACTTACCAAGTTAACGTCCATGTGTGATCAACTCATGTGAAAAAATGCGTGCACACACGTACACGGAATATAACAAATATACGTCGAATTTGCATACACGCTAAACACTGAATCTTCAATATTAGGCCTTTAATTGAAATGCTACATAGATGTAAGATTAGTCACTTTTCTACTGTAGACGATTTTAAGGAACCTGGTTAAACTAGCCACTTTTCCCTCCTACTTTGCCAAGGCAGCAAAAAAATCAAGTTTTTTTTTGCGAAAATAGCCTTGCAAGAAGTATTGCAATGATTCTTGCTAATGTTTGTTGCGTGTTTTTCGTTGTTTGAAATATAAGGATGTATTGGTTTTATAGGATTTTGCGGCTTGAATCTGAAGCTCAATCCAGTGAAACCAAAGACACAGTGCATTAGTTCTAAGGGGGTTAAAAGTTTGTCAAAGTTTTCTCAAGACTTCTCGAGAGATACTGTGAACCGATAATCTAGTTGTGAACCGATAATCTAGTTTATTGCTTCATATATATAGTTAGTTAAACTATAAGGACCATTTGTGTCAAAACAGAAACCTAATAACTGAATTACAGTTATTTCGGTTAGGATTAGGGAACAGACATATCGTTTGGTTGTACCCATTCGATATCTATATAAACGAACGTATGTAAAACATTACATGGTTGGATTAATAAATATTACTTATTCATATAAACTTTGCAACTTAGTAACGATATAACATCCATCCAGAAAACGTTGGGACAACATTTGGCATCAAGAGCAAGTGTTAACATCGTTTGATTCTCAAGAACGAGAAGACCAGAAAAGCGTGTTTCTCTATACTTCCAAGAGAGACCGCGTGTGAATAAGGAGAACGCAGAAAAGGGTAGTGCACGACCACTTTGTGCGTAGGGTTGCAGACGTGAACACCACGATACGGTGGGATAAAACTTCGCTGAAACAGCGAAGGGAAAGGAAGAAACGAGAAGAAAGGCACAGCCTTTGGTTTGGTCGTTGTGTTGGGTGTAACCGCAACACGGGAAAGAAAACGACACACTACGTTTTGGTTAAAGAACGAGTGGGAACGCTTTGTGAATCCGGATATAAAAACACAAAGCAGGAACGAGAGACGCAAGGACCAAGTCAGGAGGAACGCGGTTGTGGAAAGATTTTGGTATCACGAACGTGATACAAAATCGTAATAGAAGTCGCGCGACACAGGAAGAACCACAACAGTAGGCACGTACAAACAGGATTTTGTTTGTAAAGAAGCAGACTTGGAGAAACGATATCGAGGCAGCGTCGAACTTTGTCGGTCAAGGCAAAGTAGGAATAGAAACGATATCGGGGGCTGTTTGTTTTATTGGACGAGACAAAGGAAAGCAAGGCAGCAAGTTTTTTTTTGGTCGAAAAAGACAAAAAAGGAAAAGTAGCAACGTGTGAAAAAAAAAGGACGGAAAAGGCGCAGTTTTTTTTCTGCTTTGATACTTTGTTGTGCAAAAGAAGATTTGTAAGAAAAAAACAAATCTTGAAGTGGTTGAAATTTGTTGTATAAAGACAAAGAAATCAACCAGAAGGAAAAGAACGCAGCGTGGTTTAACGAAGGGAACAAAGTTGTGTGCAAATCACAACATCAAGGTCACAAATTTCATACTCGACTTTTTAGAATAATTAGAAGTAATATAGAATTATTACTTTAGATATATTAGGATTCCCGATACCTAATATAATCCCTATTAGAAAGTACCACACTAGCACACATAATTCCTAAACGAAAGTGAAGATATTAAAAACTTTCAAGATGGTTGACGAAGATACCTCAAAATCATCTAAAAACGAAGCACCCACGACACACTACCAATGCCCTAAATTAAAAGGCACAAACTACACGGTTTGGGCTATACAAATTAAGGTTATATTAGAGGCACACGGTCTGTGGGAGACGATAGAGCCCAAAGATGATACGGAGGTAGACAATAAGAAGGACAAGGCGACGATAGCCTTCTTATATCAAGCGTTGACGGAAGACGTGATTTTACAAGTAGCAAGTTGTGAAACGGCTAAGGAATTATGGGATTCGCTGAAGAAGCAACACGTTGGAGATGAAAAGGTGCAGAAAGCACGACTACAATCATTGATGATTGGATTCAATGCACTTCAGATGAAAGATGAAGACACGGTGGATGCATTTATGGCCAAGATAAACGGCTATGCCACGAAGGCAAAAGAATTAGGGAAAGCTATGGATAAATCTCTTCTAGTACGAAAGTTGCTAGATTCTACACCTGATAGATTTATTCAGATAGTAGCATCCATAGAACAAACAAGTGATCTGGACGACATCACTTTAGATGAGATCACGGGAAAACTCAAGGCATTTGAGGAAAGGATAAAACTCCGAAAGGGAGGACAAGCGGAAAGCCAGGAAAACTTATTATTCGCACAAGGCGAACACTCGGGAAAAGATAGACGTTTTGGGAAACGTGGAGGTAGAAAGTTTTCACATAAAAACTGGCAGAATAATAGATACAGAAGTAACTCACGAGAGGGAAACTCAAATCACAAAGGAAACTCAAACAAGAGTAAGAGTGAAAGAGATTTGAGTAAGGTACAATGTTATAAGTGTCAGAAATTTGGACACTATAAAAGGGATTGTAGAGGAAAGTCAACAACTCAGGAACAATCAAACCTTATCTTAGAAGATGACGAACCATCACTACTAATGGCTACACATGAGGAAGTATTGTTGAATGAGAAACAAATTCAACAAGGAAAATACACCTCAGGAGATACAAATATGTGGTACTTGGATAATGGAGCAAGTAACCATATGACAGGTAGCAAGGGCCATTTTAGAGATATTAATGAAAACGTGTCAGGAAAAGTACGTTTTGGAGATGGGTCATACGTACAAATAAAGGGGAAGGGATCTATTCTTTTAGGTTGTAGAAACCAGGAACAAAAGATAGTATCAGACATATACTATATACCAGACCTAAAGAGCAACATACTAAGTTTAGGACAACTTACAGAAATAGGTTGCAAGGTCATTATGGAAGGAAATATATTGGCAGTATATGATAAGCATGAGAAGTTGTTGATGAAGGTAGAAAGATCAAAGAATCGGCTTTACAGTATTAGATTACAAGTACAAGCCCCTATATGTCTCTTAGCAAGAATAGATGAGCAAGCATGGTTATGGCATGCTAGATTAGGTCATCTAAATTTTGATGATATCAACAAGATGACTAGGAAGAATCTAGTGGAAGGAGTACCAAGGATAAACCATGTTGGACAGATTTGTGATGCATGTGTGTTAGGTAAACAAAGCAGAGCACCTTTCCCAAATCAAGCTAAATTCAGATCAGAAAACCCGTTGGACTTAGTATATGGAGACTTGTGTGGTCCCATAAGTCCACCTACACACTCTGTGGCAAGAATCTCATATTCTTGTTAGTAGATGATTGTACACGTTTTATGTGGGCTTACTTTCTGACGTCGAAAGATGAGGCATTTAGTACTTTTAAGGAATTTAGGCAACAGATTGAAATGAAGTTGGGATTAAAGCTGAGAATGCTAAGAACTGATAGAGGAGGTGAATTCACATCAAATGAATTCACAAGATATTGTAAAGAAAATGGGATAGCACGACAGCTGACAGCACCTTACTCACCACAACAGAATGGAGTAGTGGAAAGGAGAAATAGGACAGTGATAGAGGAGGTGAATTCACATCAAATGAATTCACAAGATATTGTAAAGAAAATGGGATAGCACGACAGCTGACAGCACCTTACTCACCACAACAGAATGGAGTAGTGGAAATGGAGAGCCCTGGAAAATAAAACGCCATTTGAGGCACTCTATGACATAAAACCAAATTTGGAAAACCTAAGGATATTTGGATGCATAGCTTATGCAAAGATAACAAAACCTCACCTGAAAAAGCTGGATGACAGAAGCATACCACTAGTTTACTTAGGAGTAGAGGAAGGATCAAAAGCATGTAGGTTATATGATCCAATAGCAAAGAGAAAACATGTTAGTAGGGATGTGAAGTTTATGGAAATGAAACCATGGGATTGGAATGAGGATGGAGAGGATACAAGTACACAAGACACATTTTGGGCTAGTTTTGTGGAAGGAGTTGACAATGACAAGAATTTACATCATGAAGAGGATCCAAATGATGATCCTAACTCACCAATCACACCTAACCACACCTACAACCAACCTCCAGAAGAGGAAGAAGAGTCTACTATTAGATCGACAGAAGACTTGGGAAATAGATTTGATCATACACCCAAAAGAGGTTTTAGAAGTCTAAATAACATATATGAAAACACAGAAGAAGTAGAAATTCAGAATTTACTACTTATAGAAGAAGAACCTCGTAATTACAAGGAAGCATCAACAGATGAGAAGTGGATTGAGGCCATGGAGATTGAGTTGGACTCAATAAATAAAAATAACACATGGACCCTCACCACATTGCCACCAGATCAAAAGGCAATAGGACTCAAGTGGGTTTATAAGACCAAGAAGGATGCAGAAGGGAAGATCATCAAATACAAGGCAAGATTAGTAGCAAAAGGTTATGTACAAGAACAAGGAATAGACTTTGATGAAGTATTTGCACCGATAGCACGAATAGAGACGGTTCGTTTGATATTGGCCTTAGCAGCATATCATGGTTGGCAAGTACACCACTTAGATGTAAAATCGGCATTTTTACATGGAGATTTGAAGGAAGAAGTCTATGTTACACAACCTGAAGGGTTCATACAGCAAGGGAACTCAGGAAAAGTTTACAAACTCATTAAAGCATTATATGGGTTAAGGCAAGCACCAAGAGCTTGGAATATGAAAGTTGATCAAACCTTAAAATCACTAGATTTTAAGAAGTGCAATCTCGAACAAGCAGTCTACACAAAGAGAAGCAAGACTTCTACACTGATAGTTGGAGTTTATGTAGATGATTTGATAATCACGGGCACTCCAAGGAAGGAAGTAGACATGTTTAAATCCCAAATGAAGGACAAGTTTGAAATGAGCGACTTAGGCTTATTAGCGTATTACCTTGGGATAGAAGTTACACAGACAGGAGGAGAGATCAAAATCAAGCAAACAGGGTACATTAACAAGATCTTAAAGGAGACAAGTATGATGGATAGCAACGAAACAAAGATCCCTATGGATCCCGGTACTAAGTTGGTTAAGGCGGAAGATGGAAACTCAGTTGACGCAACTTATTACAGAAGTTTAATTGGAAGTCTCAGGTATTTGCTACATACAAGACCAGATCTTAGTTATCCAGTCGGATTACTTAGCAGATTCATGCAAGACCCAAAGGATCATCACTTGAAGGCGGTAAAACAAGTGATTCGATACATCAAAGGAACAAAGGAGCATGGCATAATATACAAGAAAGAAGACGGCTGCAAGATTACAGGTTATAGCGACAGCAGTTATGGTATTAACACTGATCAAGGAAGAGGAACTACTGGTATAGTATTCTACTTCGGAGAGGCACCTGTTACTTGGTGTACTCAGAAACAACCAACAGTGGCGCTCTCATCATGTGAATCAGAATTCATGGCGGCTACTGGAGCAGCATGTCAAGCCTTATGGTTAAAAAGATTACTCAGTGAATTAACAGGATGGGCAGAGAAGAAGATAACGTTGAAGGTCGATAACGTTTCAGCAATAGCACTCGTAAGGAACCCAGTCTTTCACGGAAGGAGTAAGCACATCGATATTCGCTACCATTTCATTCGAGAATGTGTAGAGAATGGGCACATCAATGTGGAGCACGTCAGCGGAGAACTACAAAGAGCAGATATCTTAACGAAGGCTCTACCAAGATTGAAGTTCATGACAATGCGACAAATGCTCGGAGTTCAAGATTTAGGACGAAGCAACAATCAAGATTAAGGAGGAGAATGTGAACCAATAATCTAGTTTATTGCTTCATATATATAGTTAGTTAAACTATAAGGACCATTTGTGTCAAAACAGAAACCTAATAACTGAATTACAGTTATTTCGGTTAGGATTAGGGAACAGACATATCGTTTGGTTGTACCCATTCGATATCTATATAAACGAACGTATGTAAAACATTACATGGTTGGATTAATAAATATTCTTATTCATATAAACTTTGCAACTCAGTAACGATATAACATCGATCCAGAAAACGTTGGGACAACAGATACATCATACATTTTCTCCAATTCGTCAAAGTCAGATGCGAAGTTAGTTGGCCGCTTTTGAGCAATTCAATGATTTTAACACCCCGCCAATCGGGCCTCATTTGCTTCTTCCGTGACTTTTGAATAAAAAATTTGTAAAATCTTTGTGATAGTCTCTATATACATCAGTGGTGGCTCATACCAAGCATTCAACAAAGATAAGTCATTTATCAACATGTTATTCATTCGTTCATTTGCTAGCCTAAATTTAGATACTATGCATAAGATAATCGCCAAAGTAAAGAATGAAAATACATACAAGGTTCACGGCGTGGCATTTTTGAGAGTGCTGATATATTCGGTTTTGCGGCGACTAAGCTGCTAGCAGTGTGTGGGTTGCTGCAAAAAATGAAGTATACAATCACGAAACTTTCTTGATTTCCTAGCAAAAGCATATTAAAGTAGAAGGTGTGTTAAAGGCGTGAAACATACTATTTCCAATCATGTGACAGTTTCTTCAGCTTCTTACACCTCATAACATAAGTCTTAATACGGTCCTCACACTGTTTCAACTGATCTTGGATATATGTGGGGCAATTCTTGTTCATCGTCTCCCCCCTTAGGTAAAGTGCACCCTGAATCATTTGATATAACTCCAATGGGATTATATTAGATGCTGCAGTCCCTGAGATATCAAAACCAATAACGAGAAATACTTCAACTTAATGGAAAGCTGACAAGTATAATAAGAAGATTAATGAAGAAAAGAATGCAAATGCATACATACCATCTACCAGGTAAGCCCTTTTTCTTTTTCCTAAAACTATAGATGTTCTTAAAAGCATGTCTCTCAATAAGATAGCATCGTTGGGTGTCTGACCAGATCTCCATATCGTCGTGACTGGCCTAAGGAAGCCTTCGTTACTCCATCTATTCAAACTGTTCCTCAGAACTGGGCCTTGTATGTTTCCATAGGGGTCCCTGTAGAACCAATTCCGAAATTTATTGTCATGCTCCTGTGTCTCATGTGGATGTAATAGATCATGTGTTGTCTCTTCATCTTCGCTTAGATCAATCACCAGATCTCCCTCGCGAGTCATTTTTCTTTTTCCTGAAAGCATCTCTCTCAATAAGATAGCATCGTCGGGTGTCTGACCATTTTCCCATACCGTCATATCTGGCCAAAGGAGGCCTTTGTCATTCAAGCATTTCAAACTGTTTCTTGAAACTGGGCCTTGTATTTTTCCAGAGGTGCCCGTGTAGAACCAACTTGGACCTGCATTTTCATGCTCCTCCTTTGTCTCATGTGTTGTCTCTTCATCGGCTCTTACATCACTCACCACATCTCCCTCGTCAGCCTTTTTTCTTATATCACTGTCGTCCCTGTCTTCAGAATCCGACTCTGATTCACTGTCATTCATCTCTTTAGAATCCGACTCTGCTTCACTGTCATTCCTGTCTTCAGAATCCGACTCTGCTTCACTGTCATTCCTGTCTTCAGAATCCGACTCTGCTTCACAGTCAGTCCTTTTCCTTTTTCGTAAAACTGTAGATGTTTTAAAAAGCATGTCTCTCAAAAAGATAGCATCGTTGGGTGTCTGACCAACTCTCCGTACCGTTGTGACTGGGCCAAGGAAGCCTCCGTAGTTCCATCTATCCAAACTGTTTCTTGAAACAGGGCCTACTTCGTCACCGTAGAGGTCCCTGTAGAACCAATTTCGACCTGCGTTGTCACGCTCCTGGTCATGTAATAGATCATGTGTTGTCTCTTCAACATCGCTTAGAGCAATCACCAGATCTACGTGGTCATGTATATTTCCTGAAAGCATGTCTCTCAAAAAGATAGCATCGTAGGGTGGCTGGCCGTTTTTCCAAACCGTGGTATCTGGCAAAAGGAGGCCTTCGTCATTCAAGCCTATCAAACTGTTTCTTGAAACGGGGCCTTGTATTTGTCCATCGGGGTCCCTGTAGAACCAATTGGACCTGCATTTTCATGCTCCACCTCTGTCTCATGTGTTGTCTCTTCAGAATCCGACTCTGATTCACTGTCATTCCTGTCTTCAGAATCCGGGTCTGATTCACTGTCATTCCTGTCATTCCTGTCCTCCTCTGAGTCAGTGTCATTCTTGTATTCAGAATCCGACTCTGATTCACTGTGGTTCCGTTTTCTTTTCCCTAAAACTTCAGATGGTGACTCGTTGCTTCCACTTAAGCTGTCCAACTGAGCAATCCAGGAAGAAAATCATATCAGAGACAAGAAAACACTTTTTAAGCTACAATTAATCGAAAAACACATCTTTACCGAAACTAAACCCAACTAAAACTGTAATATATACTCTATACTACTTTATAAAGCATTTGTAACCTTCCTAAAATAGCAAGGCTGAATTTTCAGACTTTTTACCTACTAAATAAAGCAAGTTGATATTTTCAATCACCATTATATACTATGAGAAAAGTTCTATAAGGAACATGCATTCAAAAAAGAACAAAGGAAGCAATCTCCACCATCCAATATTAATCTTTTTAAATTTAATTAAAAAAACACATTTTCATCCTATTTCTTAAAAATTAAATATCTCTCAAACCGTTAATCGTTATGAAAAAATAATTATACCGTCACGACGGGAATTAAATTATCTTTCCATAGATATGCACTTCTATATACTTTCGGCGAACTTTTTTTAAAAAATTTCGTAAAAAAATCACATGTAATTCTCGAAAAATTACATGTAATTCTCGAAAACTCATGTTTGATTAATTATTTTAAAAATCACATTTGAATTTGTAACGTCACATGCGATTTGTGAAATCACGTGTATTTTTTTGACGAGAATTTCAACATTGTAAAATCGTTAAAAGTATATGAAAATAACCGTCTATTAAATGACAAAAATATTTTCGTTATTATTTTAAAACCACACGTGATTTATGTGAATTACATTAAAATGTTTGAATCACATGTAATTTTGTTAATATATTAAAATGTTTGTTGCCACTAATATAAAATATATTCATTTTACCGGGGTGGAGTCCCCTTTACCCAAAAAAAATATATGTAAAAGAAATTGGCTTCTAAATTACATGTGATTCGGTGATAATTACATGTGATTTTGCTTGCATTACATATGATTCAAGCATACCGAAACCGTAACTTTTTCTAACAAACTCACATTAGATGAATCACATGTGATTTTTTTAATCACGTATTATGTTTTCATTTATTTAAAATATATAAAACAAATTGGCTTCTAAATTACATGTGATTTTGTTTGAATCACATGTAATTCTGCTTGAATTGCATGTGATTCAGTGATAATTACATATGATTTTTCTTGCATTACATGTGATTCAAACATTCCGAAACCTTAACTTTTTCTAACAAACCCACTTTAGATGAATCACATGTGATTTTTTTAATCACATGTAATCTTGTTAATATATTAAATTGTCTGCTTGAATTACATGTAATTCGATGATAATTACATGTGATTTTGCTTGCATTGGATCACATGTAATTCGATGATAATTACATGTGAATTTGCTTGCATTACATGTGATTCAAACATTTCAAAACTTTAACTTCTTCTAACAAACCCACTTTAGATGAATCACATGTGCTTTTGTTTGAATCACATGTAATTTACCACGAATTACATGTAATGCAAGCAAATTCACATGTAATTATCATACATGGATCACAAGATAGCATACATGGATCACAAGACCACTTTAGATAGCATACATGGATCACAAGACCACTTCGGAAGGATGGATAATGTGAGGAATGGAGAGAAAATGTTATTTACCACGAATCACATGTGATTTACCACGAATTACATGTGATTTATCACGAATCGCATGTGATTTACTTGGTTTCTAGATTATTGGTATTAAAGTTGAAAATAAAAATCTATGAAAACATGTAACTTAAAAAAAAGACTAACGCGTCAAATGGGACGAAAGTTAGATGTAAAGTTATGTGAGTCTACATGAATCACATGTGATTTAAAGCAAAATTACATGTAATTATTTATAAAATCACATGTGATTTAAAGCAAAATTACATGTAATTTTGTATAAAATCACATGTAATTTGAGCAAAATTACATGTAATTATTTATAAAATCACATGTGATTTGAGCAAAATTACATGTAATTCACACAAAATTACATGTAATTTTCATTCAACACTAACTAACCACTTTATTATAAAAATCACATGTAATTCACAGATAATTACATGTGATTTGCATTTAACACTAATTAACTATTTTTACATGTAATTCACACATAATTACATGTAATTCACACAAAAGTTAACGATTTACAGTGTTAAAAATTCTCGCCAAAAAAATTACACGTAATTTTCGAAAATTACATGTAATTTTTCGAGAATCACATGTAATTTTTTATGCGTAAATTTTAAAAAAAAAAGTTTGCCGAAAGTGTATAGAAGTGCCTATCTATAGAAAGATAACGTAATTCCCGTCGCGATGGTATAATTAGTTTTTCGTAACGATTAACGGTTTGAGAGATATTTAATTTTTAAGAAATAGAATGAAAATGGGTTTTTAAATTAAATTTAAAAAGATTAATATAAACCATTAGATGGAACTTGAATGGATTGTTGAGATTGTTTCCTTCCTTCTTTTTTTGATGCCTATTCTATAAGGATCTCACCTCTATATACTAATACTATAAACTTTTTTAAACAACCTTTTGTAAAAAACTTTTAAAATAACATTTTTTCTTTTAAATTGAAAAATATTTTTATTTATTAATTATTTTTATAATCTAATTTCGATTTTTTTTTAAATTTACAATGAGTAAATATTTATTAGTCTCAAAATTCGTTATTAGGTACTCGCCGCCCGCATTGCGCGGATAACATTCTAGTTATTAATAATGAATTAAAGCAACAAGAATGAATGAATACCTTTTGAGCCTCGTGGGCAGATGGACAACTGTGGAACAAAAAAAAAACAAATTAGTGTGAGATGAAGCAATTAAATTAAATATGTTAATAATTAAAAAGAAATAGAGAGAGAGTTACATGGATTCATCGTCAATCGGCATAACTTATATCTATCGCTTCCAAACCCAATTTTACAAATCGAATAAATATACTTGGTCGGTCGGAATAAATGAATGGATGAAGAAGAAAGAGGGATGATTTGATTGATTTTATAAGAGGGAAGAACTTCTTATACTTTACCCCCTTCAACTTACGCGCCATTGTCGCTTCTCCCGCCAAATCTATATACTTATAGTATCTTAAACTAAATTTAATTCATTCATTCATTCAAGTTTTATTGCATTTAGACAGGATATATGTACTCACCAGAGCAGAGCAGCACCCCTTGGTAGAGGTGCTGCTACAAATGGTTTCAAAAGGTTCTTTGCTTTCAGGGCCGATCCTGGTGCCGGGAGAGGTGGGCGACGATTCAGGGCAGCAAAATTTGGGGGCATCAAAAGTTTAAGAAGAAGAAGGAAAGAAAGAGAAGAAAATTGTTTTATATATAATTAATGTGTAAAAATACTCGGTAGGCGTTGGTAGGGGCGAGCATTTGTACCGTCGGCCCGGACTGGATCCGAAAATAGGACCGGACCGGATTGATACGAATCGTACTGGATAGTTTTGGTCCGGTTTTTGATTTGGGGTTTTGGATATTTTGGTATTCGATTCGGTCTGATCTAGTCTAGTTTGGTCTGGTCCGGACTTGTTGCTCCGCCCTAGGCATTGGTAGAGGTGACAAATAAATACAAGCATTTTTAATTTTTTTTACACTTTCGCAAAAAGAAAAGACATTTTTTATTCATTATTATTGATGGGTTAAACGGACGTTTGTGTAATAAAATAAATGGGTTTAATAAACGCACATGTAAAATAATAATTATGCTACTCGAAGAATATTATATATTTAATTTTTTATTCCCGACTTTCAAACAAGTTTTATTTTTTATTTCCACATTTTTACATGTTTTTCTCCGTTTTAGATTGCCCCCGTCTAACCCGCCCATTTTACTTGTGCCCGTTTAACTCGCGAGGCTGTTTAGCCCGTCGCCTGTTTTACCCGCCTCCCGCCCATTTTGCCACATCTAGGCATTGGGTAGAGACTCGGAAGTATGGGCACTAGAGAGATTGTCAACTAAAATGTCTTTAAAAAATTATTCCGTAGTATTAGAGGTGCACATCTAAACCGGTTTGGAACCTGTTAACCAGTTTGGAACCGGTTAACCGGTTTGGAACCGAAAACTGCAACCGATTTGAAACCGAAAACCATAACCGGTTCTAACCGGTTTTTTTAATAACCGGGTTTTATACAAACCGCCGGTTAGTAACAGGTTTGGATTTTGAAGGCTAAGGACCGGTTTGAACCGGGGGTTTTTCAACAGGTTCGGAACGAGTTTTTCAAATTTTGAAATTTTGAATTTTATAGCCGGTAGGTGGAGCATGTATTTGAATTTTAAATTTATTAAAAGTACCATTTTGCCCTTTTACATTTACTATAAATAGGGGAGTTGTATCATACAATATTCATAACACATTTACTTTTATTTTAGCAAAAAAACACTCAAAATCAAAACAAAATATGTTTCACTAAGCACAAATGGTAGGGGAACGAGGTAAAAGCAAAGTTAGTTCAAGTAACACCGGTCTTAGTTCTACTGCTTCCAAACCGGCGAAGGAACAACCAACGGTTACAGAAGTGCTCATAAGTCACAACCACACCGCTGCAATTTGGCAAGAGTATTAATACGTGAAGATGACGAACGGTGCTTTTAAGGCTCAATGCTTGCATTGCTTTAAAACCATGCAACATGGTTCCAACTCGACGTTAAGGTCTCACAATATCTCTTCAAGACTTCTCTGACCATTTTATACAAAGGCGTGTACATGCTTCATCCCAAACGCTTAAGTTAGGCAAGTACTCCATCCGTTTCAAAATTATAGTTCACAACTTCACATTAATATTTTCGGACGATCCAAATTAATTGTTCACTTCCAAAAATAGATAAGTAATGTAAATTAAATTTACCATATCACCCTCACTTGAAGGTATTATTACAAATAACAAAAAAATTGTAAATTAATTGGTTAAGAGAAAAATTGTCATTGTGTAAAATGTAAGAGAGAGAAAGTTGAAAATGATGTTTTTATTAAATTACGTATTTTTGGTCGATGGACAATAATTATGAGACGTAGAGAGTAATTAACTCTGTAATATTTATGAATTCAAATAAGTTGGACTCAAATTGCGAAGTGTTGCATGGTTTGGTGTAAAAATCAATCAATGTTTGATTAAGCTTATGAGTTAGTTTTAAGTTTATTTTTATATTAAGCAAATTATAATTTATAATGTATATCATAAGCTTATTAGTTTTTGTTAAATGTTTGATTTAGCTTAAATAGTTAATATGTTAAAAAAAAAGTAGATAAAAATAAAAGTAATGCAATTATTAAATAAAAATACAATTTTTTTATGTATTTTTATATAAGCCCACCTATGATATAAAAACATACCGATGACACTTAGTCAATAAGCTGATACTCTGGCAGCCTTAGAATGCAATACGAGTCCTTGGTTTTCATCAATGTTCTTAGACCCGGGTCGATTTGACCGGGTCAACCGGTTGACTAAGTTCCGAACGAAAAATTGGTCATATTGACCCGGATTTTACATTTCGAAACCCGGCTAGACTTGCCGGGTTTGGGGTGACCCGGTTTTCGAGACCTAGCCGGGTCTCAATTTTTCAAGTTATTTATAAAGAAAATATGTTAATTTTACGTATTTGTGACAGAATTATGTTTTTCCATATTATATTAGTTGGTTTTGTTAATTATTAAATTTTTTCTAAAAAATCAGATTGACCCAGATCGACCGGTATTGACCCGGAGCCAGTGACTGAATCGGATCGATTTAAAAATCGATTTCAAAACATTGGTTTTAATAGCGATGTCCCATGAGTGGCCCAAATGGCCCAAATGGTTCAACTTACAATCTTATTAACAAAATAGTTTGCCCAATTGAAAGGCCCAGCTACATATACTAGTTAAGTTTAATCACGAAAAAAGGAAAAAAAAAGCAACTCAACACACCAACCAAAAGGTATTATTATTCCCAATTTGTTTAGCGATTTATTCTATTTGCTAACTGTATTAATTGATGTTTTTATTAATACTAGAAGCTTTTTGTTGCTAATTTTGTGCTGTTAGAGGTTTTTATAATGAATCTATGTTTTTAATGATGTTATTGTTTGGAAAAAAATTGCTTATTTGGGGGTGTTTGCTTTTATTGGATGGGCTTATGAGTGATGACCTTGTAGGAAAATTAAAAATCCAATAAGCTCATAACTTATTTAAGTTCTTAAGCTGTAAAAGATGAGCTTATTAGCTTTTTAATTTTTTAATAAGCTCATATTGACCATCAAATAAGCTTTAGCAATTAAGAATACTGAATGCAAAAAAAGGGTATTAGTTGATTGGCGTCACAGCATTCAGATAATCATTTAAAACCGTACATCCAAAGGCTATGTTTGGTAAAAATAGCTGTAAGCTATAAGCTGTTAATGTTAATGTTAATATTAGCTATAAGCTTTATTGTTTTTCAATAAAAGTGTTTGGTAAATTAACTCTTAACTGTATGTTCAAAAAAAAATTAACTCTTAACTGTAAAATTAAGATGTAAAATGACTTAAAAAGACATATTTAAATAAATTATACTGTAGTAATTTACAGCTTTTCATTTAAGAGCTATTTGTTTAAAATAAAAAGCTAATAGCTCCTAGAAGTTGTTGTGCCAAAAGATTGTTTTTGAAATAAAAAGCTAACACTCTCAAAAAGCTTTAAAAAAATCTCTTTCCAAACATAGCCAAACACTCCAGTTTTGTATCATGAACTGTTGTGCTGTCCACATTACTTATTATAGTCACTCAAATATGTTAGTTAACGAGTGTGTTTATTACTAGGGTCCAATATATAAAGTGATGGGTTCACGAGGAGCAAGTGTATTGCTGTCAAGGGCGAGTAGGATAAAGACTAAGCTGCAATCTGTGTTAGAGGCGAAGTTGTTGGAAGTGGAAGATGTGTCTTATCAGCACGCTGGTCATGCTGCTGTTAAGGATAATGCGAACGAAACTCATTTTAATGTGAAGGTTGTTTCTGGGAAGTTTGATGGGCAGACTCTTGTGAAGCGACATCGTATGGTTTATGATGCATTGGCGGATGAGCTTGAGTCTGGTTTGCATGCAATCTCTATCGTTGCAAAGACTCCTAAAGAAGCTGGCCTAGCTTAAAGTTTGAGTATGATATTTTAATAATTAACCATGGTGATTTTCTTATTAGCTGTTGTAAAGCCAAGAAATGCTTAACGCAAGAATAAACTGGTAGACTTCCTGTCAATTTCTGATCCCTATTATGTGAGAATATACATTGGCTCCTCTTTTAATTCTTACTCTTGAAGTAACCAAATTAAGCAGTTTTGTTATTTGTTTAGAATACTTTAGATGTATAAGTGGACCTTAGAAAAATGGATAATTTTCCTGTCACAAGCGCAAGTCCCTTACTCGGAACCTATGCCCTTGAGACGTAGCAAGTCATGGTTTGAACCCAGGGCTGCCTAATTTTTTTCCTGAGCTTAACATTAAATGTCTCAAGTTTGGGCTTGGCTTAGATACACTTCTAATTCTGATCTTCGTAGTACCTTAAATGCCTAGGTTATATTTAGCCAGATGTTGATATAAGCAGCAGATTGTAGCTTGTAAATCCTTATAACTAGAGAAGATGCGTTGATGTTGGTTTATTTACCTCGCAGTTGCCAAAGAAAGTGTAGTTTATACATAGGTGGCAAAACTGGTAAGTTGGACGGATTGGGTGATGGGTTGAACTAAATAATCTCTAATACGGGTCAAATCGACAGGTTGAATTGTTGACTCACTAACACTTTTTGGTTCGCTATACACCCTGTGCATGGTTCAACAGATTGAACCATTTGATCTCTTTCATATTTACTTGTTTGGCCTGTTGAATACTATTTTCAACCCATGTATAGGTATTCGGGTCAAAACCATCACTTTTATTAGTTATGCTTACTTATTACTTATACTTTCTATTCTGTTACATACTTAGACAGTAACAGTCAGTCACTTTTCTTAGCTAAATCTTTTGTGGCCAAACTACCAAAATAAAGACAGTTTGCTATTGTGATTCCGTGATTGGTCCTACAGTCGACTTGAGTTGTTGCAATTTTATGCTGTAGATAAGCCCTAGCTATGTATTCATTTTCTTTAAAAGGAAGTTAAATGATGGAACAAGTTAGTGGTTTGTGTTTTTACCCCAAATGGCGATCTCAGGTATGCTTTTGCCCTGGCCCTTTTGCAGTATGTTGCAGGAGACGTTGTATGATTAATAGAGATATTAGAAGTGTATTACTGAACACTGATAGCTATCTTGTGATCTTTATCTGATACCACCTCCCTTAAATAGATCTGATCAGAATAATTTAAGGCAGCATGAAGAGTAATGAAAATGAATGGTATAAGGGTGAGTTCAGAGTTGATCTCAATATCACATCAAGCACCCAACTCTAAAGATACAATGGCATATCTTGTTTCACCTGGGAAAAACAAGGCTGGGTTAGTCAACGTGTCTTGTGTTTCTTATGCTCTTATAGTCGTACATCTTTATATAGTTCTTATTAGTAATGGTTATGAACGAATTCCGGTACTACGTATGTGATTAGCAATAACTCTTAGCATATGAGTTGAATGTCGTCCCATCTTTAATTGTTTGGCAATTGTCTTTGTTGGATGTGGCAACTTTTAACTCAGATAAGTTTGTTAATCTGAGTCAGGTTTTAATCTCAAACGGGTAGAAAGATTGGGTTTGAATCTCTTTGAAACGTATACATATGCACAAACCCTCTGAATTATTTTAGGTTTGAACCATGTTTTTAAGTAATTTGAATTTCGTAAAAACTGTTTGTGGGTCCGAGTGACCCGACTTGATGTGACCCATATTAAAAGCACATGTTTAACTTCCAACGATTTTGCCATGTTTAGTGTTCCATAATGCGACTTGAAGACTAGAATTCATGTTACAGGGAGTTCCACTTCAAAAAAAAGTGTCCGGCACCTGTACTGAACATTTTGCCATTTTTGATGATTTGTCTACAATAAACACGTCTGCGTAGTTGCTGGTTTACGCTTTGTGCATTCGGTCTGATTAGACAACCATTCTAGGCCTTTTCTTTCGACTCTATTAGACCTTTTATGTTTGTAAGTTTGATCCAAGTTAAACAAATATAATTACATTATATATTGATGAATATATCTTGATAAGATTTGCTGACCATATGAGAAGAAGACCGTTGAGTTGACAATTGTAGTTCATGTGAGCCACACTTCTCTTCAAATTAACAATATAAAATTTATTAAGTTTTATAGGAAAACTATACATTTTTAAGCAATCAAGCCAGCTTAAAACCCGGCTAGAATCGGGCTATTCTTTTGCATCATGACTTTAATCCTTTAAATAACGTTAGCTATGACGCAGTATTATGGGTAAGCCTCACATCTTTGGAGTCCTACGTGATTTAAAGCGGTAAAACTTATAAAAATATTTAGAATTATATTGTTTTTCATATACATCAAGTTTGCAAAAAGTGTTATGAATAATAAATAAAATCAAGACCCTATTTCTTACACGTAGTATTCTTTATTTCATCAAAAAATGTCTTTTTTTTCTTATCTCAGTTTGTAAAAAAGATCAAACAAAATATCATATATGCATTCAATCAATCTCCCCTTTAGTGCTATTATGAATCAAGATGTACATACTAAGGATGACAACAGGGCGGGGCAAGCAACCTCATTCCCAAACCCGATACTAAATTTATCCCAAACTTGCCCGTCCCCGTCAGAGATTTAATCGGGGTGCCCCATCGGGGTGAGATGCTCACACAAACCCGCCTTGTACTAATCGAGGAACTTATCGTGGGATCGTCTTTGGGTGCAATTCTCGACCAATGTCGCACCATTTGGCATTTATTATTATTTTTAGAATGTTAGTAATAACTTCAAAATTTAAAACTTATTAATATAATTACAAACAAGACTTATTTAGTTTTCAACGATAGTATCATACTTATGATAAATTACAACAAAAATAAGTTACAACTTAAGAAAATGACATTTAAGTAGTCTTTTACAATATTACATTCATAAAAAACTAACAATGTTAGAGAAATATTTTTTTACTACGTAAAGAGTAACAAAATACTTTATACATAGATATATTCGTGCATGTCTATATATTAATCGGGTGCGGCGGTCGGGGATGTTATTCCTCACTTCTGCCCTAAATCCGATTAAAAATCCTCGTTTAAGCCCCAAACCCGCCCCGTAACCCGACAAGCGTGTACAACCCCGCTCAAATTATTTCGGGTTTCCCCGTCTGGTTCAGTTTTTTTTTGCCATCCCTATACAATACAAACAAGTCCACAAATGTGTGCTTGCTAAAGAAAGATAATCCCCACCAGGTGGATCTTATAACCTCACATACAAATCACTCAACACTCAAACAATCTAGATAATCAATCAAGATGATTGATATGAATACAAGATCAACAATGATCAATCGTAATTGAACGATTGAATAGAAATAACAAACTAGAAAAACAATGAACAACTGTTTGTAATTGTTTAGAGAGAGATGCGAAGTTATGAAACCCTAGCCGAGGATTTAGCTTATATACTCTCACAAGTTACACTTTAGCCGTCCAACTTTGTAACACTTGCTAGAATAGATCAAACCTTCAACTCAACCCAAAACACTTTCCAACTTAACAACTTTAGTCCCTAAAACTTACACAAACATAAAAAATAGAAAAATATACATACTTTGAACCTCCTCCCGCAAGTTTTTCAAGGGAAAAAATTGAACTTAAGAAATCATATTAGTCAGATCAAGTTTCTTGCACAATTTAAGATGTTGCATTATGTCAAGACACTTATTAAAGATATCAATAAGTTGATCTTTTGTATTAACCTTAAAAGTTCTCATCACACCTGCAAATACTTTCTCTCTAACCAAATGAACATCCAGTTCAAAGTGTTTAGTTCTCTCATGAAATACAAGATTTGTAGCAATCTCGATAACTGAACTACTATTACAGTGCAAATCAACATGATTACAAACTCCCAATACCAAGACTATGAAGCAAATTTCCTAACCAGATAACTTCATAAGTAGTAGAATTCATACTTCTATATTTTGCTTCAGCAGAGCTTCTAGAAATAGTATTATGTTTCTTACTTTTCCAAGACACAAGTGAATTACCCAAAAATATACAAAAACGGTAACAGACCTCCTTGTCCTAAGGCATTTAGCCCAATATGCATCTAAAAAATCTCTAAGCTTTAGATCAGACACACAATTGAACTGAAGCCCTAGTCCACGTTCTTGTTTTAAGTATCTCAAAACCCTAAAGCAGCCTTGAAATGAGATTGCAATGGATTTTGCATATGTTGACTCAAACAATGAATAACACAACTAATATCGGGTCTTGTATTAGTTAAATAAATAAACTTAACTACAAGCTTATGATAATTGGTGGAACAATCCAAATATTTCTACTTTTCAGACTCATCAAAACTCAGAATACTATTCTCAAGGGATGGTGTTTCTACAGGTTTAGCAGCTAAGAGACCATACTCATTCAACAACTCCATACAATACTTTCTTTGAGTCATACAAATACCACTTTTATTTCTAAGCACTTCAATACCATGAAAATATTTTAACTCTTCAAGATCTTTGATTAAAAACTTTGTTTTCAAAAAATCTTCCCAATCAAAGTTTCATCACTACGAATTATAACAATATCATCAACATATACAAGAAATGCAACAAAAATATTCCATCTCTCTTCACATACAAAGAATAATCAAACTTACTTTGTTCAAAATCATGCTCAACCAAGACAGTGGTAAGCTTGGCATTCCACTGTCTTGGGGCTTATTTTACACCATAGAGAGACTTATTAAGTTTGCACACCTTGTTACTATCCACATTATCAAATCCTTGAGGAAGCTTCATATAAACAGCCTCAATAAGATCACCATATAGAAATGAATTATTCATATCAAGCTGATACAAAGGCCAATTATAATGCACAACAATACTTATTAAACACATAACATTCACAATTTTAACCACTGGACTAAAGGTTTC
Source organism: Glebionis coronaria (assembly GCA_025667525.1). Lineage (NCBI taxonomy): Eukaryota > Viridiplantae > Streptophyta > Magnoliopsida > Asterales > Asteraceae > Glebionis > Glebionis coronaria. The sequence continues at coordinate 574,888,544 of CM046876.1, forward strand.
CAAACCATTCTCTTTAATTATAACCTTTAGCTACCAGTGTAACACCCGCTCCGATAAAGAGACAAAGTGTCATGTTGTGGTGTCATATTAGAACATATATAAACGCAAGCGGAAGACTTTAATTATTAAAATATCAAGATAACTTTCTAAAAGTATAAATTCCCAAATATAGTCCAAAATGTAAAACTGCTGAAACAAGAAATGTGGAAACCTTGGTTTCCGGATCTTTTAAGCTACTAGGAATGATCATTGTTCATATGATTATACAATCAAAGCGGAATTAGAACAACAATCATTAACAAGGTGTTTAGGCACGAATGACATGAATTAAAACACATGGATTGCTAATTATATTAATAATCAACAATCACTAGACGTGTATACATTGAATCCCACGTCTAGTCGACACACACTTTAGGTTTACATTGTGAATGAATTATATGAATAAAACCTATGACCCTTGGTTCCTTTTATAGTGTAAGGATTAGGGTTTACAAGAGATAATGATGAATAAACAAGTAAATCTATTTAAATAAACTTATACAGAATATCTTTTGCATGTTTATCTAAATAGAAGCTTCCATAAGCTTCTTTGTCTACGTTTTGTCAATGCTTGAATTACATGTAACAATGCTTACATTGTACATGAAAACTCTTGAGCTATCAACGCCTAAATTGTACATGTCAACGCTTGATTAACTCTTGACAACGCTTGGACAATTTCTTCATGTTTTCTTCGTTTTTGAGTTTCTGCCACATCAACTTTTTGACCCAACAATCTTCCCCTAGTTGATAGTGGAAAAACTCTATGTGTATCTCTTGTAAGTTGTACATGATCTTCAAATTGCTTCCCCTCAAGTGTAGCATGTATTTTCTTCCCCTTTTTGTCACATCAACAAGGAAGTAAACAATGTTGCAATCTTTGAAGATTCTCCATATGTAGACTCTGTGTAATGATCTTGAAGAAAAATAAATAAAGTATTCTTGATGTAGAAGTAGAATAACCCAACCTTGTATTCCATGTCTTGTACTATCCATGTGACTAAGAACTTATAGAGGAGGATATAAGTAGACCTCGATCCCTTGTCAATATTCTCATCCTTTGTGAGACACTGAGCACGATAATGTAACTCCTTCAAGTGTTATGACAAGTCTTCGTCACCAACCATGTAAAGCACGAACAAGTTACCTTTAAAGTCAGTGGCTGGAAGTCCACGACTTTAAGATATGATAGAACACAAACTCGCGAAAATCTTCTTCAATCATCAAACTTACCATAAGAATTCTTCCCCTTAAGCCAACACCTCTTCATGACGAATTTAATGAAAGAACATCTTCATACCATATGTAAAAGTTCCCTTCGGATAACTCTTTCACAAGGCTATCCCGATTACATAGTTTAAAATATCCATCAAATTCTCATGAATAGTTGCTAACTCGCTTTAAGATCATTAATTCCTTTCAAAAATATCCGAGCCATAAATATCAACATGATATTCTAAATAAAACGGAGATTCCATGTACCTTTGTGTGTATAATCCTCCCTTTTTGTATGCTTAAAACGTACCAGTTTTCTCAACAGCAGCAAACCTTGTGTTGTCCAATATCTCTTCTATCCACTATCTTTGGCAGATGCATTGTCCAATATCAGACAATACCTATCAGCGTTGAAGTTCATATATCGGACGACACTGTCAACTCCATCAGTGTTGACTTATTCTGTCAGCGTCAAAACTCTTCCTGTCAGCGTCTGGATTTCAAACGTCAGCGCCAACCATAACCCTTGTCAGCGTCCATTCTTATCAGCGTTGCACCAAGACTTTGTCAGCGTCTAGCTAACAAACAGCAACGTTATGAACATTGAAACAAATAAATTATTTCCCATGTCCATATATTACGTTAAAGATAATAAATTAAGTATCCTTTAACCAATAAGAAACTTGTAACCGTGTGAATGCTAACTTGAATAGCCAAACCGTGTGAACACAAGTCCTTTGACCAATCACCTATCAAGCACCGTGTGAACACAAAAATTTCCACCAATGAGAAACGAAAGGCTTGTATATAGATGCAGTCCCACGTAAGTAATAATAGACGAGCATGTAGAGGATTCTTGACTTGGATAACGAATATTAGGGTATTCTCCTAAATAGTAGCCAACCTTTTAAAACTCATCTGTTTTCAACCAGCCACAAATCACGCAGCCTTCTTTGACCCCATATCTGTGTATATGCTGAACTTTTGACTTGCTCCCCACGTGAATAAAATCATGGCATCAATAACAGATTACGTTTAGAAAATAAGTACCTAATTAAAGCCCACGTGAGAATCAAGCAATCTCACATCTCTGATTTACGTAACCAAAACGCCAAATCTTTGACCAATAGCTGTCTCCAATCCTTTGGTCTTACCAACTTTTGAGCAAATCAGCCACGCATCTCTTGTAACAGCATTAACCAAACGGATAATCCCAATAGTTTCTCTCGTTCCTATCATGCAGCCTTTTCTTTGACAGTAGTTACATCATTCTAGGGTTTCGAAACCCTAAAAACGAATCTTGTATAATTATGCACTCTAACAGCCCTCAATCTCATATTATTCTGCTTTTAAGTCGATCTAGGGTTTGTGAAAACCCTAGTTCATGATTTCATGTGAAAAAGCAAAACATTAATACCTTAAACAGCAACCTTCGACCTTGAATAACTTTTTCATTAGGGCTCAGATCGAAAATCCCTTCGGTGAGATTCTAGACACAAGTGTCAAGAATCTACAGTTCAAAAATCACGAAGATCCAACGGCTAACGAAGGAGAGATCGTGTTTTGAACATGGCTGTCCACAGAAAACTGCATATACTCTTACTGCTGACTTTGACGCTTAATAACTTTTGCCTGGGGATAAAACTCGACAATCCCTCCGGTGGATGTTTAGATCTATGTATGTAGAACACACATATAAAATTTCGTGACGATCCAACGGTTCAATCAAAAGTTATGACCTTCTGAATACTGCTGCGCACACAAAATCGCCCAGAAAAACTCTATACGAATTTTTCTTCTTTTCACCATACACGAACACCTTGTTGGTCCTAGCATCACGAGCCACGAGGCTCTGATACCAATTGTGGAAACCTTGGTTTCCGGATCTTTTAAGCTACTAGGAATGATCATTGTTCATATGATTATACAATCAAAGCGGAATTAGAACAACAATCATTAACAAGGTGTTTAGGCACGAATGACATGAATTAAAACACATGGATTGCTAATTATATTAATAATCAACAATCACTAGACGTGTATACATTGAATCCCACGTCTAGTCGACACACACTTTAGGTTTACATTATGAATGAATTATATGAATAAAACCTATGACCCTTGGTTCCTTTTATAGTGTAAGGATTAGGGTTTACAAGAGATAATGATGAATAAACAAGTAAATCTTCTATTTAAATAAACTTATGCAGAATATCTTTTGCATGTTTATCTAAATAGAAGCTTCCATAAGCTTCTTTGTCTACGTTTTGTCAATGCTTGAATTACATGTAACAATGCTTACATTGTACATGACAACTCTTGAGCTATCAACGCCTAAATTGTACATGTCAACGCTTGATTAACTCTTGACAACGCTTGGACAATTTCTTCATGTTTTCTTCGTTTTTGAGTTTCTGCCACATCAACTTTTTGACCCAACAAGAAAATGTATTCAACATTTATTAACACACACGGATGACTCTAAGGTAGCTCTCTAACCCAAACTCTCACTTCCCATCTTCCCGCTTAATACATGCCGCTATGAAAAGAAAATGCAGCGGAGCTAACGCTCAGTAAACATTTATAATATAAACGTAGTAAAGTACAAGAGATATAACGGAATCTGCCAATCATAAATCATAAGGAGTATTCTAAGTGAAGGAATAAGAGATATCAAAATGAGAATAACAAATGTATACAGGAATGCCCACGAGCCACATAAATCAAATCACATACATAATCACATATATATCACGTGCAGTTGAACCGTTCTCTCAAATGTACATAGGCACCAAATCCGAATGTACCAAAAGTGAAATGAGGTGTATTGCACACACACACCGATCACTTAATCATAACGAAACGAAAAACCTAAGATGCATCCATACGCCCCCTACAAAACAAAGTCATATATGTACAATAGCTCGATGACTAGTGCACACATACATAACATAGCATAATAAATGGCCATCGAAAGAGAACGACGTGGACTAATCACAATGCCTCAGATAGTGTCACGTCTTTGGTGCATCAATGACGCGGTTATGGTACCTCCATGACTAGTTACAAATTACATCGGGAAAAGGGAAACCTAACAACAAATTCCAAATAGATCATAAAGGTAACCAACAAAAAGCAAATAGAGGCATACGAATCACAACAAATCAAAGGGAATAATGAAACAATGGAATACATCAACCAATCATAGGTAAAATAGAAATGGCATCAAGGTTCATACTACAAAATCTAGATGTGATAATGAAGGTCCTTACTAAAAGGGTGGAATATCTGTACCTTAACGAATGTGTAAAACAAAGCCAAACACAAACGCTAACGGAACTACACACGTGTAACCAGATCTAGAAAAATATTTTTCCATATATTACTTACCATAAATAGACTCTCACTACTTAAGTTTCTAAAAATAGGTGGTTGACACTACTTAAACCAAATGTTTCCATATTTATGATTTTATACTTATTTTAAGTTAACTTACATTACTTAAGTACCCAACCAAATAGAACTCATAAAATTAATAAAAGATCACAGAGGCTCCTATAAAGGTCTAAAAGGCCTCTGTAGCTTGGCTTAAACCCAAACATCATTTAACCGAATCCTTGGCCTATGTTCCCAAAACTAGTCCAAAATCAGCCCTGACAGAACATACATAAAGTTTTGACCCATTAACCCTACTGATGAGACTGCAATTATACATAGTCTCATCGTCCAAATCGGGCTTAAAACGCTTAAAATATCATCAAAATACCCATATATATGCTTGTATTTGTGTCATGTATATTTTAGGCACGAATATCGTGAAATCAACAAATGATCACAAGAATAGAGCAAAAACGAACACGGGAAACGAAGTCGCACAAAGAACCGGGCCCAAGAATGGAATTTCCAAAATTACCCTTGAAGAATTGAAGATTGGCAACATTGGTCCCTCATCTTAGAAGATTTGTCATAATTGGTCCTTAGGGAAATCATATTTTGCAAGAAAAATCCTCCATGTTTGAAGAGTTGACAAAGCAGGCCCTTGAAATATGGTCAAAATGCATCTTTGGTCCTTGATATAACTTTGCAAAGTTAATGTGCCAAAATCAGCAAACTAGTGAAACTTATTTACAAAGGAGTTTCTATTGTTGGCTGTTTAAAGTTTATTTGACAAGAGAAGAAGAGTCCAGGGGCCATTCTGGCCAGACAACCTAAGTTTAACCCACCACTCATCCTCTGCCACCTCACCCACTATCTCCCACCATCCACTCAAATTTCACCACGTCACGCCAACCTTACACGTCCGAATCCACCACCAAATTAACTAATATTAGTTTTCAAACTAATATTAATTAAACCTATTTCCCTCCTAAACACTTACTGTTACCACTACCACCCCTAATCCACCCCTAATTCGCCCACATAAACCCTTATCCTAAAAACTTGAAATCAAAGGGGTTTTCCCTAATTTTCTCCAGATCCTAAATAAACCCCACCCTAATCACATCCCACTACCCAACAACCTATCACCATCAACCAAGACCCCTCCCACATGGTCCCCTGCACAAGAAAACAAGGTTCAACAGTAAAATCTACGGTTGATCTCCATTTCGTGTTGGCAAAGCTATTTTTGAACGAGTATGATCATTCCAAGACAACTGTAACATCAACATCTTCACATGGGATAACTATGACCAAGAAATCAGTCAAAATCAAGGGCAAATGAGGAATTTAAGAGATTAGGGTTTTAGCACTCTTGTAATATTTTATTCCTGTTCTAGAATAGTCTTTTAGGTAGTATATATACTTGTGGCATGTCACAAGTATAATTGTTCCAGATTTTGTATTATTTGAATTTTAAGTAATGAAAATGAAAAAATTTTAAGTTGCATAATCTGAGTTCCCATTATTCTATTTATTTCAGTGATATTTTGAAAGTATTTTTGGATGAAAAAGATTTCATTTTTATCAAAAATAAGTTTCAAGAAATCTGTTTGAAAAAACCAATTTTTCTCTTATAAGCTTAAGGAGATAAGCTAGCTTAATCAATAAGCTAGACTTATACTCTTGGAAGCCTTTGATTATTCAGGTCACTCTGCTTGTTTTTTGTCTTAGCAGGAATCACAAATCTTGCATATTGGATGTTGTTGGTTCTTGAAGCCATCATCATCATTTCCTGTTCATACCAACAAAGCTTTTCTTTGAAGATGATCAGCTCAAGCCCGAGCTTGATGGAGAAGGCACAAGCAGCCTTTATGATCCCTGGATGTAGGGTCACAAGGTAAGGACTTGTTTCTTCATATACTTGCTTAGATAGCTTTGTGTTTTTGATGATTTTCAGAATTAGGTTGTTAGGATGAAGGACAAATGCATGATCTTGTATGCTTGTTAGTTTAAAACAGGTTAGGATTGGTTAGAATGGATTTGGTGCAAGTTTGGTCACAAGTTTCTTGTTAATTTTCAATTTTCAGAAAGTAAAGGGTGTTTGGATCCTGGTTTTAAAAGCAATGAATATGATTTATTGAGTTGGAAATCAGTAGTTAAGCACTTGCCTTGGTAGTTTTAGGATTAATTCAGTTATTGTGTTGGATTTGGTGCCTCTTGGTAAGGGTTGCATGCTAGTTTTGGTAAAATATTGCCTAAAAATCAGTAAGCATCAAAACTGCCTAGATATTGTGATTTTTCCATATCAAAATTTTGTGCTTGTTAGGATATATGGTAGGTTAGGAATTATGAGTGATTTGGGGGAGTTTTTAAGTGAATTGAGTGAGTTTTGGCCAACCAAAACTTACCCAATTGCACTTTGCATCAGCAAAACACCCCAAGTCCCCCTTTCTGATATACAGTAACTGTATATGGGGTTTTTGGCTTGATCTTGTGAAGTGAGTTGATGTTTTTATCTTTTATTTGACTCCCTACAACCCAACTGGTTGTGGGGGTGCCTTTGTTTGCCCACAAGACCAATTAACCAAGCAGATTTAAGCCAAAAGGTCCCCAGACCCGTTTTGTTGTGAAGGCAGTGGGAACTCACTTCCTACTGCTAGTGTAAAAGTTTCCCCTGCCAAGCAAAAGGACAAAACAAGTCACATGTCATTGTCAGTTTTCATTCTTTTTTGTCTTTAGTGACCAAAAATAGGAATTAGGTCCTGAAACCAATTTTGTTATTTTTCTTATTTTATTTGTGATTTTTTTGTTTAATTAATTTTTATTTTACTGTTCATTTAGTATTTTTCACATTTAATTGCCTTTTTAAATCACTTTTAACTATTCTGTTTTTGTCTTTTAGTGTAGAAAATTAATATTTTTCAGTTATAAAATTTTTCTTATATTTAGAAAAATAGTTTAAGATTTTTAGTTTAAAAAGTTTTCATTGTTCACATTTTTATTAATTTTTATAATTAATTTAGGATTAATTAAGGTTTTATTATTTCCAGTTTTGTCTTTTAGTGCAAAATTTTAGTTTTTTTAAACTTTTTCATTTTTCTACTGTTTTTTAGAGTAATTTATGATTTTTAAAATAGTCAAATAATTTTTAGCATTATTTTGATTATTTTTTTAAAAAGTGTTTTTAGAGTTTTAAAAATAGAAAAATAGTATTTAAAATTTAGGAAAAATACTTTTTAGTTTTTAAATAATATAAGTGAGTTATTTGTTCAACTAAATATATTTTGGGCTTTTTCTTAATTATATTTAATTTTAGGGCTTTAATTAGCATTAAAAATTGAATATTTAATTAATAAAAGGTTTAAAAATATATTTATTGGATTTTTATCCTTATTTATATTATTTTGAACTTGTTTTTCATTTTTAATTTGTTTTTAGCTTAAAATTTTTAAATTTTCACGTTTTACGTACTTACGTTCGCGTTCTACGTCATTCTCGTAGTTTAGTTGTAATTGTAGCTCGTCTTAGTTTTTCTTTCTTTTCTCATCTAAAAACGACACTACCCCAAACTTTTGATTATATATATTGGCAGATTAATCCACACACCTCCTCGAGAACGAACTCGTATTTGTTCGCTTTCGCGTTTTTCCTAAAACGTGCAACTTAATACTTGCCCCGCTTTATATTCCTTTTTCCTAAAAGGATATACAAGAATACTACATCAAAAATGGCGCCGCTGCCGGGGAGGTGTTTTTAGTGTGCCATTATTAGTATTGTGTTTGTGTGAGTGGTGCGTTTTTGCTTTTCTAATTTTGGAAAGCGTGAATATCGTACATACTCATTTTTGTTATTTTTCCTTATTATATTATAGTATCCAAATAAATTGTGTTTAGTTTTCCTAAATTAAACACACAACAATCACTTTACTATATTGTAGATATATTGGTTTTCGTTTTTATTGTGAATATTATTAATATATTGTACTTACGTAGAACAATAAAGATACAAGTACTCCAAAAGCGTGAAAACGCAACCTTGATTCGGGATTTCATCACTCGATCATTGTATTCGAATCCAAAGCAAAAGTAAAAGGCAAAATAGATAAAATACTTTCGTGAGGCTTAATTTCAATTAACACAAACTATAAGGTGGGTATAAGGCGGTTGTATTTCACGACCTAAGGGAAAAAAGGCTCTTAAGTGCTTAGCGCCGCCTCGTTTCCCCCGCTTGCTTGTGCGTGTTTTGAGAAAAAGGGCTAATCGAGGTTTGCCAACCAAAGTATTATCTACGTATATATATTTGCTTGATTTCAAGATTAAACCCTCTTGAACGTTTTGGTGTTCCACCAACGTTCTAAAGTCATCGAAGGCGTTCACTTCACGTGATCGTTTTCATTCCTTGAGGCTCCTTTAATCGAGAAAGTCGATTCGAGGAGATTTGAAGATTTGAGTCTACGTAATACAACAAAAATCCAATTTTTTTTAAAACAATCAAAAATCAAAAATCAAAAATAAAAAATATTCTTCTTACCCTTATCCATTAATTCTATTTCTAACCCTCTAGTGTTTAATTCTCGAAATACCGTTCTCGTTGCATCATGTCGAATCATGGTGGATATTATTCGTGTCCAAATTGTGGAGGCCCGCCCGATGGTGCCAATTGTTTTTATTGTGAGGTTATTGGAGGTCGAGGGGGTTATATCTATAACCCCGCTCCACGTGATCTTGGTAACAATTTTCAATCTTACGACCAAGGTCACCCATCGTCTTCGTTTTATTCGCCGTATGATCCGTCTTTTAATTGCAATGATGAGTCTATTCATAATGCCTTTAATGATTTTGTGAGACGAAATAATGAGAAATTAACGATGGTGGAAGAACAATTGACAAGCCTTAAGGAAAATTGTAATAAACGAATGGCAACCCAAATGGAAACTTTCAAAAAAATGGAAAATGATTATGACACCCTTTTTGAAGAGCAACAACGTGTGTATGATCAAAATCAAGAGATGTGGAAAGGATACGTGGATAACCTTAAGGAAAATCATGCTAATGAGAGAGAAAATCATGCTAATGAGAGAGATAAAATTCTTTTAATGTTCGAGGGCTTAGTGGAAAAATTTAATTCTTTGTCTAATAACACCAATCCTAATTCCGAGGGAGAGGTTAAAGCCTTATCGACTCCTAAGACTCGTACGTCTCGTATTGATCCATATCTCTCGATTTTAGAGTCGTGCAACCTTCATCGTCTTGCAACAACGTAGAGGAAACGAAAAAGTCATCCAACGAAGTTTTGAAAAATGTTTTTGAAAATAAACCAAAAGAAAAACTCGTAGGATACTTGGGAGTATTAAATCTAATACCTTGTGAACCTAATTTTTCTAATGAGGATGAAATTATTGAGGATTTTCTAAATCAATATACACTTAATTTTGACGAAGAAATTCCATTAAATGATTTTGAAAAAGAAAAATGTGAAGGTTTTAAAGGAGATCATTGAGCCCTCGTTTTTGCAAGATGAGCGAAAATTAATTCCGAAGGGACATGTTAGTAGTTTTGCTAAAATGTTTGAAAACCCACGTTCGATCCCTTCGAAGGACAAAGTTGAAACCGTCAAGGCAAAATCGTCACGAGACGAGCCTTTTACTCCTAATCCCACATCGAGTGAGATTTTGGATTTATCATGTGAGAAGTCCGCCGATGGCCTTGCTCACATCGATACGTTTTTCGATATCGAGGTCGAAACGACAAAGGCAAAATCTTCAATCGAAGAGCCTTCTATTCCTAGTTTCACGACGGTTGAAGCTAGCGACTCGATTATCGACGACTTTATTGCTCAACCTCTTCCACGAGGAAGAGAAGACGTTTTTGATCCCGATGGTGATTTTTCCGAGATCAAACGTATTCTTGATGATCCGCCTTCTATTTTCGAGTTTGATGAGGATCGTTGCGTTAGCCCGGAGGGGGATGTTTTATTAATCGATTCACGTTTTAAAAATTCAAATCCTCCTCCCGCCTTCAAGATAAATGTGGAAATTTTAAGTGTGCCTAGAATTGTTTTAGAAACACCAAATATTTTCAATTTAATCAACTTGGGTTTTCGTAACAATGAGTTAAAAAATGAAAAAGGGAGTGATTCTAAAATTGATTTTAAAGAATTTCCAAAATTAACTCCGTCATCACCTCGCTTAATTGAGCTTGCTACAAACGCGTCTACTTCTTTTGACGACGTTTTGTGTGGATCTAGTATGGGGGAAGCCCCATTTGTTCCCTCACACTTCTCCACCGAGGACGAGATTTTTAACCCTGGTATCACGTTTAAGATAAAATCTCGGTCTTTCACCGAAGTAGTCACTAGAAAATCCTTTTACACTTACGGTGTGAGTTTACCTCGAGTAACTCGATTTGTTTACCCACCCAATGTCCCACCCTTCTCTTCTTATGCTATTTTCTTGTGTCCCTTTGGGACGTTGTTACTTGAAGTCGTGTTGTTTCGTTTATCATCCGAAAACAAAGACACGATTTTTGATCCCGGTATAGAGGTTTTGCCTTTATACACGGTTGCTTTTGGGCCTTGATAACATGTAAGTCCCACCAAAAATGACCGAACCAAGGATATCCCTAAATGATCACATTTATGGGGATTCGAGTCGAGCTTTTGACTCGGTTATCAAAAACAAGGTACCTCGTGGGGGAGACCCATGCTTATCCATGTACATATTATTGCTTTCTAATTAGTTTAATGTGAGGGGATTTGTGCCCTTCCAACCTTTTTCCGTGGTTGTTCGTGATTGTGATTCATTAGGTACATCGACATCATTGAAGCCTCTCGTGTTCGTTTTACGTTGCACTCGAGCTTCGATCGTTGCCTTTGGAGATTCCGATATCCGATGATACCCTTTTATGTTGTAACGTTTATCTTATTAGCATAATTCATAAACGGCTTTTAGATTATTCGTTTTACCCTTTCCATGCTCGAGATTAAGCATTCGACTACCGTCTCTAGTATGGGGGTGTTTCACCCCTAGACTCGAAACATTGAGGACAATGTTTAGTTTTAGTATGGGGGGGGGGGGGTTGAGTAGATACTTCACCTTGCTTACGTCAACACGCAATCCAATATTTTATCTTTTTGTTATCTTTTTATGCAAATAAGGCTAAAATGGCCAAATTTTAAAATTTTTCGTATTTTTCATAAGTGTTTAAGACACGAATGTAGGTTTTTCGATGGTGAGAATAAGAGTAATTTTTGACTCGACCGTGCGTGTTGAGCACTTAGCTTCGATTCCTTAACTTTTTAGACTATGTCTCTTAAATGAGGACGAGAAATGATAGAGTTATTTATAAGTCTCGTAATTGTCAAGATCTCATGTGTAGTAATTATTAGCTTATTCTCCCCACGCTTTTGCATAATAAATTGTTAATAAATATTGATTTAGCGGTTTAGTCACTGTTGTTGGTTTCTAATTTGTTTTAGTAGCTTTCATGTAATTAAATTGGGAAAACATTAAGGTATCGCCAGTGTCACGGTTTTGAAGTATTGGCACCCGAATAATCAAAAGCTTCACCCAATAATAAGATTTCAAGTGCTCACCTAAATTAAGCAAAAATTTGAAGCTCACAAGGCCGAAAAATCTATGCAAAATTGAAAGTGAAACAAGCCTTAATCTTCGAAGCTTTAAAGATCAAAATTTCGCCTTAGCGTGAGGATATACGTCTTTGGCTAATAAAACCACCGATGAGGCGGATAATAAAAGGCAAGGCAAGACCGAAGTCATAATAAAAGCTTCATGGCGAAGTTGAATAAAAGATGGAGGTAAACCAAAGATAATAAGGCCCTTCCGTTAGGGGGCGTATAAAAGTCTTGGTAATAAGTCTCATGTTCAAAACCGTTATAAAACCGTGTTTATCGATCCTTCATGTTGACTTAATTTTTTAACATCGTTGTCTATTAGGATGAATTATTAATTCGATGATTTTGGTTACACCGTTAAAACTCTATTTTTAGACTTAATCTCTATTCACGCATAAGTCAATGGTGTATCTTTGTGATCATTAAGACAAAAATAAAATATAAGAGATACCAAGTAGGAATAAGGGAGTTTAGGTTCGTAATTAACACTCATGAGATGTGATCGTGTTGCTAACGTATAATAACAATGATCTCGTTGCATGCTTGGCATGGAATTTGGGTGAAAATCGAGGACGACGAAATTATTTCTAACGAAGCATTCACGTGTTCTTGTTCTATGATCCCAAAAGTCACTTTTTCGTGATGAAAACAATACATTATGTCTAAAACGCGTGTAGTTGTTTATTTATGTTTACGTTTTTAATAAATGTCATCATAAAATGAATTTTGGAGGTGCTAAGATACTTAATTCTAGCATTGCGTGGGGATACGACAATGGTTTAGTATGAGGGAGCTACTTAGACATCTGAAAAAAACATGAAACAAATACTGGAGATGTCCCAACATATGGAAAACATCATACTCAAAGGGATTTAAAACAAACCTTATAAATTTGGAGATACAAATTCTACACCATAACTGAAACTTTTAGTCTGAAAAACTGGTTCTGACACTTTAACTTAAACGGATTGAAAACCATAGATACAAGCCTCTTATAAAATAAAAGGAGACCTGCTCTAGAAAGTATAGTCAAAGTAAATAATGTTAGGATTTTGAAAAACCTAAAAACCCTTTATAAAACTCACTTTATAGACGTTTTAATCTACCTTAGACTGCCCATAATTTTCGCAATAGTTTTACCTATCCAATCCACCTTATTGCTTCTAAATCTTGTTAAAAATGTATGATAGACATTATTAAGGACCCTTAGGGTCATACTACATAAAAAATCAGTAGGTTAATTTATCAAAACCCTAACCATCATTAATAAGTTTTAGTGTTCTTATTGTATATTTTTTTATAATCATGAAAATAAATCATGGTGACACATGGATGAACAAGAGATCAAGAAGAACTTACTAACAAGAAAATGGATGATATGATGCTATCACCACCAATAATTCACCAACACACCACACCAAGAAAAAGGGAACAAAAACCATAAGAAAAAAAAGGTTCCACCTAGAATTACCAAGGTTCTTCAATGAAGGAAAAAGAGAGAAAAGATTGAAAATCACCAATAGAGGAAGTACGGGGAATGAAAAACACGGTGCATAATGATTTCCTAGAGGATATTAGACTAAATATAACATATTTCCCATAAGAATTCTTTCTACATTAAGTAGATTTCTATGTTTCCTATCAGCAATCCCATTTTGCTGAGGAATATAAGCACAAGAAGTTTGATGAATGTTGCCAAAATCAGAATACAGTTTACTCATCTTTTTATTAACAAACTCAGTTCCATTATTAGATCTCACAGTCGTAATTTTAATTTTAAATTGAGTGTGAACTAGATTTATATAAGATAAACAAACACCAAACACCTCATCCTTAGACTTAATTAAATAAACCCAAACAACCCTAGAGAAATCATCAACAATGGTAAAAAATATCTTAAGCCTTCCCTACCTGTGACTCTCTAAGGACCTCATAAGTCAAGATGAAATAGTTCACCAAGATGTTTTGACTTATGATCAGACAAAGGAAAAGGATCCTTAGTCTGTTTAGCCCTATGATCAGACTTAGAGATATTAAGGTCATTATGCAAGACAAACAAAACTTGATCAGCAGGATGACCAAGTCTAGCATGCCAAACCAACTTAGAAACATGAAAACTCATAACCATATTAGACTCACCCAAAGAGCATTTAGATGACATATCAAATAAATAGAGACTACTAGATTCACTACCAGTCCCCAGGGTTATCTTTTTGCTCAAGTCCTGAATATAACATTTTTCCTCATCAAAACCAACAAACATATTGTTATCTCTAATCAACTTATTAACAGATAAAAGGCTAACACAATAACTAGGAACAACAAGAACATCATACAAAACACCATTATTAGTTAACTTCAAATTTCCAACATGATTGATAACAACCAAAGTACCATTAGGATGACCAAAAGTAATATCAAGACTAGATACATCAATAACATTAGTCATACCCACGATAGAAACAATCAAATGCTGATTAGCACCAAAATCAATGATCCAACCAAGACTAACAGTTTTAACATAAAACTTACTGTTGAAAAAAAACCTAGAAAATTGACATTCAACCAGACATTTATATTAAAGAAAGAACATCTACCTACCATATTAGCATTAAAGTTACCAGAACCAGACCCATTGTCATTAATAAAGGACAACAACTTTTGCATCTGCTCAGAAGTAAAACCAGAAGAAGAATTTTTATCAGACTTAACTTCAATATTAGCATTGAAGTTAGGTTTATTCACACCAGGATTCGTATTACCAAACTTCTTAAACCTAGAAGGAAACCGACCAATTCATAACATCTCTCAATAGTGTGACAAATTTTACCACAAGTTTTTCAATTCAGATTAGGATTAGGACCCATTTTGCCATTGTTATTGTAACCATTAACACCTCTAGTGTTATTATTAAAATTCCTTCTATTACATTAACATTAGAAGATTTAACAGCAAAAGAAGATACATTAATTTTAGACTCAGTAACACTAGAGGACTCAGGAATCCCTTTATGAGATTCCTCTCTAGACACAATATTATATGCTTCTTTCACTTCAGGAAGAGGATCTCTAGTGAGCAAAGCACTCCTAACAAGTTGATAACAATCATCAAGACCCAGAAAAAACTACATAAGTTTCATAACTTGTTGTTGTCCCATATAATTTGTGATGATTAAGCAAGGAAGAAAGAAAGAAAATAGATGAAGTAGATGAATTCTAGAGAGAGAAATAGTGAGAGAAAGTAGAGAGAAGATGGAGAACTAGGTGAGATTAGATTAGAATAATGAGAGTTACAAATGATAATCCACCCTTCCTAACATGCTAGGAAGGGCCTTATATAGCAGGACTTACATGTAACCATAATGGGCTATATTGTTTGGACCGGGCTTGTCTTTTGGGCTTTGAGTAGCTAAAATTCAAGCCCGTGAACCACGACTATTTAACTAACTATTACAACGTTCTAATAAATGTTACAGTAATAAACTATGACCGAGAATTCTTGTTTGACTCAATATTTTGAGGCTAACAATCTCCCCCAATGTGAGGTCATTCCCCTTCGATATTTGGAGATCAATGGAGATTATGAATCTCGTCATAAATGATTCTTGAACGTGTAACAGTAGTCTTGTTCCTTCATGCTGTGATCTTTGAGCCTTTGTCATTGTCTTTCGACTTAGTCTTTTATCTTGAGATCTTCAAATCATTCTTGACTTGTCTTTGCCATATTGCGATCTTGTGTCTTTATCCACATGCTCACACTATTAATTGTTGAATAAATCTTTAGGCATGAATATGTGGTTTTTTTTAATCTTTGACTTTGCTGAGTACACCGTGACGCCACCTTCTCGAGACAAAACATAGACACGGACTGAATGGCTTTGACATTCGTCCTAAATCGGTAGCGTTTTACCTCCGATCGGTGAAGACCGTTATAAGATATTAAATACCGTACCTGTGATTAGGTAGATTCAATTAAGAATATCCTTGACAGGGTTTCGCGGCTGTACTAGCCGTTCTCTTTACTCGACCGTCTCAAAGCAAGACTGCGAACATAAAGAGTGAATCAGTTGGATAAATATCCGCTTGATTAAAGTCGTCATTAAGAATCTTACCATTGTTGCTTTCCAGTTAACACAAGCTTGATTCATAAGAATCTCACAAGTCACCTACCGTAGCGCTGTTTGATGTTGACGCTAGAAGGATTTCCATTCGTCACTGTGAATATTAATAAATATCACTCTGAATGTTCTGGCAAGACGATAAAGATATTGCGTAGAAACCTGAAACAAGTTTGAATCAATTCAGAATCAAACCACTGTTGCTTTTCAGTTTTACACATGTTCAATTCATAAAGAATCTTGCATATGACCTACCGCAGTGCTGTTTGATGTTAACACTGGAAGGATTTCTACTCATCATTGTGAATACTAAGTAGTATCACTCTGAGTGTTCTAGTAATATCACAAGGATATAGCGTAGGACTCTCTTGATCTTCATCCGTGTGTCCTAACGAGATTTGATTGATCTCTTGGCTCTAGACTCTATTTGTGCACTTTTTAGTGGTCGGAGGCTGGAGCAGATGCCACCTATTCAATATCAACTATCTCGGAGTGAGAAAGTCAATAGAAGTCGTGTTGATCTCCGTGAAAATAAAACAAACTTCTTTTGAGAGAAGCCTGAGTAGCTAGGAAAGGGTTGTGCTTCACATCACTGGGTCTGTGATGAGTTGTCTTCATGATGTGTTGACCCGGTTTCTGCCTAAGTTGTATGGAGGGCTTTTTTTTTACACCCTTTATCCTTACATTTCTTTTTCATTCTTCAACCCCTTCAATGCTTACCAAGACATCATTACTAGCACCTTGTTGTGATTGTTCCAGTGCTAGCATCAGTACTTAGTCGGCATTAAGCTACATTCACATTCTACTCCATCTTTCCTAAGGACTTCTAATAATCTATTGGATTGTCCCTGGGAAGACCCCTTCGGTTCTGGTTGGATCATAGGACTTAAACCTAACCACCCTTTTGACACCAATAAGGTCGTGAATTAAAGATGTTGTGGGTATTTGATCGTGACTCTGAAAAATCACTTCAAATGTCTAACAAGAAGTTTGAAAAACATTTAACACCTTGATAGTTTTATCGTTTCAGAAATGCTCCCCCTTCACATGTGCATCGATAATCGAAAGTGTTTCGCACATGTAGGTAAGAGTTAAAGTGCTTGAGTCTTATATAAGATCACATTTTAATCACATTTGCTCCCATATCTCTAATTTATAAAATCTTTTGATATTAGAGATACCAAATTTGATAAAAATATATTTTAAAAAATAGTCTTGAAAATCTCCGGGAGAAAGATGTGTTAATCTTTTACATGAAGTTACAATGCCCCCCCCCTCAAAAATTGATCCAAATGAATTGTCATTGTGAGGATGTGATCCACATTTCTCTTTTTGAGGGTGGGAGTTGTTGAACACACAATTTTTGAAAGATTTTGAATAATCATTGAGAAATTCTTGAAACAATTGTGTTCAACGCTTTTTGAAAAATCCTATTTCTTTTTGTCGAAGAGGTTTTTCTAAAGCATAACCTTGAGTTCATAGACTTTGAATGTCTTGACAAATCCACTCAAGTGTAAGAAGATTTCTCTTCTTTTGCTAAGGGTAAGAATACGAAATCGTACACTCCCCCGTGAATATAGATCCGGGTTGCAATCTGAAAGTGATTACAAGCCATTGTGTTGAGCTCAAAACGTTGAATGTTTTGTGACAAGCTCAACCCAAGATAGATTGCTCTACCCGTTGTTGGAAAATTTGTCCAAAATATACATTTTCCTTTATTAAAAGTAGAAATGACATGTTTTCAAAAATATTTACAACTTTCATTCGAGCTTTATGTACATACCCGTGTCGTTATTGAGCGACATTTCTAGGTACGTCCATATTATCGATACTGAAAGACATGTCGAGAAGAATCTTTTTGGTATTTTTGAAAGATTTTTAATTTTGTGTTTTGCAATGATATGTTTTATATTTTTGTATTTTGTTTTTCCATAGATATATACAAGTAGATGTTTGAAATATGAATCAAGCAGGTACCTTTGCCAGAATCTCTAGGTCTGCTGGAGTCAAACATCCCATACCAATTTGCCTAACGAGGTACTCTAACCTATCTTTCGACAGAGCTTTCGTGAATAAGTCGGCTAATTGATAATCCGTTCCGACAAAGTATAATTCAACGATTCTGCGTTCAACTTGTTCCTTTATGAAGTGATATCTGACGTCAATGTGCTTCGTGCGGGAATGCTGTACCGGATTGCAGGAGATGGCTATGGCCGACTTTGAGTCATAGTACATAGGTACTTTATCAAAGTGGAAGCCATAATCCGTGAGTTGTGTTCTCATCCAAAGAACTTGAGCACAACACGCAGATAAAGACACATACTCCGCTTCGGCTGATGAAAGTGACGTGCAATCCTGCTTCTTGGAAGACCATCCCACAAGCTTATCTTGACCTAGAAATTGTGCACCACCAGAAGTACTTTTTCGTGTATCAAGACACCCTACATGGTCAGAATCTAAATCGGCCGTTAGAAAGAAACCGGTTTCCCTCGGATACCAGAGTCCCATGTGAATGGTATTCTTAAGGTACCGAAAGATCCGTTTAACCTCCTTGAGGTGCTTTTCAGTGGGTCGTGCTAGATATCGTGCACAATAGCATGTAGCATGATGAGTATCAGGCCTGCTTGCTGTCAAGTACATGAGGTACCCGATCATGGTACGATATCTCGTTTGATCTATGGGTAATCCCTCCAAGTCAGCATCTAGGGATTTTGTGGATAATGGTGTCCTAACTGGGTCACATGAGGTCATACCATGCTTTTTGATTATCTCTTGACAATACTTAGCTTGGTTAATAAAGATACCACTTGGGGATTGGTGAACTTGAATTCCTAGAAAGAATTTTAGTTCGCCTATCATAGACATTTCAAATTTGTTGTGCATTACTTTTTCAAACCATTTTGAAAGTTTTGGGTTTGTAGACCCGAAAATAGTATCATCAACATAAATCTGCACAAGCAAAATGTCATCCCCATATTTATAAGTGAACAAAGTTAGATCAATGGAACCTTTTGAGAAACCTTTGGAGACCAGAAATTTCGAGAGCTCGTCGTACCACGCCCTTGGAGCTTGCTTGAGTCCATAAAGTGATTTGTGGAGACGATACACCTTGTCAGGATAATGAGGATTGACGAATGCTTCTGGCTGCGTGACATAGACTTCTTCCTTCAAAGGACCGTTAAGAAACGTCGTCTTTACGTCCATTTGATAACGATGAATCCCTTATGTGTAGCATAAGCAAGAAAAATCCTGACCGCTTCCATTCGAGCTACTGGTGCAAATGATTCTTCAAAATCAATACCCTCTTTCTATCCATACCCTTTAGCCACTAGCCTAGATTTATTCTTGATGATCGTGTTTTCTTCATCCATCTTGTTTTTCCAGATCCATTGAAGATTTAAGGGTATTACATCATATGGTATGTCAACAAGTTCTCAGACTTTAAGTCTTTCAAATTGTTGAAGTTCATCCGTCATCGATTCAATCCAAGCATGATCAGCCATGGCTTCTTTGATGTTTTTTGGTTCAGCTGAACTCACGGCGAGTGCGAACATACAAACATCGCCATCGGTGTGAAGCTGTCGTCTTGTACGAACGGGCTGTGAAGGGTTTCCAATGACATGAACCAAAGGGTGATCTCGGGTCCAATGATGTGTTGACGGATGTTGTTGGTAGAATGTGTGCATATTTGACAGATCAACATGGCGAGTGGAAGACTCTCCAGTTTCGTGTACCGGTGTACCGAAAGGGTTGATAAATTCGTCTTCGTTAGATAATGCATCGCCTGCTTGATTTGTGTTCTCGGGAGCAATGACAGTAGTTGTGGATGTTGTAGGAGCGATTGTTGATGTGATATTCTGAGGAGGTAACTCTGCAGCAACCCGCGTTAAAGTAGATGAAGTTGTATCCGGTTGTTGACGATGATCGGTATCATCATTCTTATCATGAGTGACAGCAGAAGACTTCGATACAACTTGTTTCTCCCCCGTGAAATATTCATCATACATTGGTCCATATAACATTTCCAACTCTTCAATTGTCGTGTTGACTGTCATATCCGCTTTTGGAACATTTCCTTGAACCATTGTTGAACTTGACGGTTCATTGTTGTGGTCTTGAGTTCCGAGTTCCGTGCGGTTGTGAACGGAAGTCGTTTGTCGTTGTGGATCAGGACTTAAACTGTTTTGTTCAAGTGCCATTTCTTGTAATTCATCAAATCGGATGTGAATGGTCTCGACTATCAATGTTGTTCTCTTGTTATACACTCTATATGCCTTAGACTGAGTTGCATATTCCACTAGAATACATGCATCACCTTTCTCTTTCATCTTGTCCAGATTTTCACCATCGCGAATAATGTAACACATACATCCAAAAACATGAAGGTGTTTGAGTGAAGGTTTTCGATCATGAATTATGTGATATGGTGTCTTTTCGTGTCTTGGGATAATTAAGGAGCGGTTTTGTGTGTAGCATGCGGTTGACACGGCTTCGGCCCAAAAGTATAGTGGAAGTTTTGAAGCGGATAATAATGTTCGAGCAGCCTCAACTAAAGTACGGTTTCGTCTTTCAACAATGCCGTTTTGTTCGGGTGTTCGAGCAATAGATGTTTCATGTTCAATTCCTTCGGCTTCAAAATAGTTTCTCAGTTTTGAATTCAAAAATTATGTACCTCTGTCAGTACGAACCACTTTAACTTGAGCTTGAAGACCACGTTGTATCACTTTAAGGAAGCTGATGAGAACATCGGGTGTTTCATCCTTGGACCTCAAGAAGTGAGTCCATGTGTACCTTGAGTAGTCATCGACAATTACCATAACGTATTTCTTCCCATTGATACTATGAACACGCATGGGACCACACAAATCTATATGAAGAAGATCTAACCGTCCTTTAGAGCTTGGTGTAGTATTTGTTTTAAAGCTACTTCGTTTAGCTTTACAAAGCTCACAAGAAGAACAAAGATGATCTTTGATGAATTTGAAGCTTGGAAGGCCTCTCACAATATCTTTCTTGGAAAGCAAGTTGATGGTATCAAAATTAAGATGAGATAAACGTTGATGCCATAACCATGCCTGAGTCGATGAAGATTTAGCCATGAAGCAGATTGGAGTCGATGAAGTTGTGTCTTGTAGTGAAATTGTGTAGAGACCAGTACGCCGTGTACCGGTGAGTAAGTCATTCCCATCATAATCACGAACAAAACATGTCTTCTTTCTGAAAGCAACTTCCAAATCCGCATCACATAATTGACCAACCAAGAAAAGATTGTGATTGAGCCCTTCGACGTAGTATACCCTTTTTATCGTGATATTCCCCTGAACCAAATCTCCATATCCTAGGATCGGTGCAAATTGATCATTTCCGAATCGGACCGTACCCAGGAACTTCTCCACGAAGTTAATTAGAAGCTTGAGATTCCCCGTCATGTGCTTCGTGCATTCGGAGTCCAGTATGAAGAGGATTATTTGTATCACCTGCAGAAGAGTTAGAATACGATGGAGCATTTTCTAAATTGGATACCACATTAGTTGTGATTTTAGATTCATTAGTGTCCTTAGCAACATTTGAAGGCATACTAACACTCGTTGTCACATTTTCTGTCCTAACTTTAGGCATCCATTTATATCCTAGAGGACATTGATTAGCAAACCACCATTTCCAAGACTTGCTGGCAGACTCATATAATTCCTTAATTCTGCTTCTAGGGTTCTTAGTGGTGGAGTCTGATGCAATAGTTTTCTCAGGAGGGGTTACACCAGAATGGTTCACTTTGCGTTTGGGTTTTCTAGCGCTAATAGGGATCGCAGTTTGCTTCTTAGTTCTAGTATCTACGTCTTTTACATTATTCGAAACACACATAGCATGATTAGCATTAACACACATTCCACTATTCACACAAACAAACTTAACATTCAAAGCATTCAAAGTCAAATCATTTAAATCGTCATTACACGCGATTACAGACGTTTTATTCTTAAAAACATTCAAATTCCTAGGGTGTTCTTCTACTTCCTTCATCTTCTCTTGACTCTTGTGTTTCCAGACCTTATCATTCACTTGAGTACGCTTAAGCTGAGGCTAGCTAACACTAGTAGTGGAGACTATTCTTGTAGTAGAAGACACACGAAGATTAGTGTTTCTAGAAGTCTGAGGCGAGTGACTAACTTTGTTTGTGGGCTTAGTGGTCATTCTATACATCCCTGGTTTAATCACATTATTGTGCTTAATTCTTGGTTCTATGACATTCTTTATGGGTTGATTCTGTGGTAACCTTTCCTTTCCATCTATTTTGGGGGCAAACACAGGTTTTGCAAACGAGGAATTT
The DNA here is from genome assembly GCA_025667525.1 of Glebionis coronaria. Taxonomy (NCBI): domain Eukaryota; kingdom Viridiplantae; phylum Streptophyta; class Magnoliopsida; order Asterales; family Asteraceae; genus Glebionis; species Glebionis coronaria. The sequence continues at coordinate 574,911,259 of CM046876.1, forward strand.
GATAAAGCAGATGGTTTTCCCAAGATAGAGGAGCTATTCACCTTAGAAGCATTGGATTGTCTAACAACAGGTTTCTTAATGCTATGTTCCACAACTTTGCCACCCATCTTAGCAACGAGTTTCTACAACTCTGCTATCGCTCTTTCCCTGTCTTGTAACTGAGCTTTCAACCCTTTAATTTCCAAATTCTGTTCATTCATTTCTCGAAACGTTTTGGAAAGTTTTTCTTGCAAGTTATTCTCATGTGGAAAACTACCAACGTCTTTTTGCAAAGCAAGTTCAAGAGAATGACAATGTTTTTGAAGGAAATCAGTTTTATGTTGAAGTAACTCAAAAGCCTTTTTATCAACATTTTCTTTACGTTTCGAAAGCTCAATTTCAAGACGCTCACATTCTTTGATCTTATCAAGATATTTGCATGCAACATCAAAATATTCATCAATATCAGCACAAGATGTAAAAAGCACACATAACATCTTTAGAAACGCATTCTTGCAAGAGTAAATCATATTCATCTGAAAAATCAGACTTCTCCATTTGAAGATCATCAATGTTTTTCTCAATAGACTCAACATATATTAAATCATCACACATTTCAGTCTGAATGTACTCCTCAAATTGAAGAACAGTTTCTTTAATCAACGCCGTATTTGGAATTAAGAGTTCTTTCACAAGCAAGGTAATATCTTGAGGAATCGGGCGTTGCCACTCAGCATTTTCACGTTTTGCCCAATCTCTTTCAATAATAGATTTAACATTATCTATGTGGTGTTTAAGAATACCTAATGTTTTCCAACTCTTGCTTTTGGACTCATCTAGAGGAAGGTGGTTCATATATTTATAAACATTAGATTTCTTAGGGGCAAATGCTTTCTTCCATTGAATTCTCTTTTGTTTGCATTCTAAAAACACTTCCTCACGAGTTTTCTGAGTTTGTTTGTTGAAAAGACCATAAAGACTATTCTCATAAGCATAATTAAATGGTTTCACAAACTCCTTATTGACAAGAGGTCGACTATCATCATCCCAAAGGGTAGTCTCTTCACTATCGGCACTAACAGGCATGCAATCAAGATCGGTACTTTCAGACTTATCAAGATAAAGACGCGGGTTCACAACTTGAGCTTTGGCAAGGTACTCAGGACTTGCAAAGCTAGCTTGACCCTTAAACATCGACGGAGGTGCTATCATTCTTACGATTTGAATAGAATCATGCGTTTTATAAACAACTTTCTTCAAAAATTCGACTTGTTCTTCTAATTTCGTTACTTTTTCGGTTTCTTTATCATAGTTACTTTTGAAGTCTTGTTTTAACGCATCTACCTCTTGTTTCTTAACCTCAAGAATTTTAGCAGAATCGTTAGTGGTCATAGAAAGCTTTTGTTCAAGTTCATTAACTTTGGTATTGGCAAGGTACGTTTTTTGACGTTCATCCATTAAGAAAACATTATATTGACGCTTTTCTTTGGCTAATAACTCAAGAGTTGTATTGTATTTGTTTTCAAAATCGTCCTTTTGACTTTTTAACGCACTACCCTTATACCCCTCAAGCTCTTTGGGTTTCTGAAGGAGCTCATCTCTATAGCTTTCAGTTGTCTCACTAGATTTGATAAGAGCAGCTTTGCATTCTTCAAAATTTTGAGTGAGCGTAGCATTAACCTTTTTTAATTGCTTGTGACTCTGTCTATTTTCTTTAACATCTTGTTGTAAAGTAGCAATTAAATTAGCAAGAGCAAAACGTTCCTCTTCATCATACTCATTTGCATGTTGATCATCCTCAGACTTATTATTGCACATGTTTGATGAATCAGGTGTGGTATTGCTATCAACCGTTTCCATCACACACGTGTCATTAATGGCAATGGGTAGATCACTATACTCATGAATATCACCAAACACATTATATTCATCAGTAGTGTGTACCTTATCGATTGGCTCAGTATCAAAGATAGGACCGTTGTCATCTTCAGTGACTTTGAGAACTTCTTCAACCTTTGCCATGTACGAGTAATGTGCATTGAGTTCTTGATCGGAGTCTTCATCATCAGTGTCATCAAGCATTGCTCCTTCCCCAGCCGACAGTTTAACCCAGCTTCCATCTTCTTGCATAGCAGCATCTTTTCCTTATGATAACCAGAGTCTCTAACCCTTTTTGGCTTCCTACATTCCTTTGCCATATGCCCATAACCTTGGCAGTTAAAACATTGAATCCCACTTTGTTGAACAACTTGACTTCCAACAGTTTCCCTATTCCAGTAGCTGCAGCAATCCTCTGAGTATCATACTTGGCAGTTTGTCGATCATACCTTGCAGAACCCTCAACATGCGTTGGATTATGTCGATCATACCTAGAAGGACTTTCACCACGTCGACGTGTGTCATACCTTGGAGGACTCTCAACATATTGGTTCTTTGTGTTAGATGATGTTCGAAGATTGTTGTTGGTGGGTTTGTAGATTTTCTTGTAAGTCTTCATTATGAAAGCAATTTGTTGTTTCATCTCTCGATTCGTTAGAGCTTGGTCTTCATCACTATCTTCTTCAGATGATGACTCAGATGGTGGTGATGGTGCTCTTGGCACTTTGCCTCGTGATCTTGTGGATGATGAAGACTTAGATGATGTGGAATATCGTGGTGAGGATGATGTAGTGGAGTATGGCTTAGGAGCACGAGAGTGATGGTCTTGAACATGTTGAGTGGTAGTCACCAAAGCAAGTGGATTAGCCGTCTTTGCAACACGTTCAGCTCGAATCTCATTTGCTTCATTATGAAATTGCTTCAAGATATCAAAGAGTCGATGATATGAGACCTCGTCTAACTTTTCTTGTTGTTTCACTAAAGTGATGAACCGTGTCCACTCGGGTTAAAGTTGTTGAAGAAATTGAACATTGACTTGCATGGTGGAGACTTGCAGATTATTTCTTGTCATGTCATTCATCATTTTATAAAACCTAGAGTAGTATGAATCAATTGATTCTCCATCCTTTGAAGTAAACTTTCCAAAGTTCCAAAACAAACTTGTTTTGACATCTTGTAAGTTAAGTGATTCTCCATGTTGCAAGCGTTCAATAGCAGTCCACATTTCATGTGTTGTAGGGCATGCATCAACCGTGGAGTAAATATCATCTCCAATCCCACTTAGAACCATATAGATGGCTTCCTTCTCTGCATCATGCCAGGCATAATTTTCAGGTGTGAGATTGGATCTTGTTTCATCACGTTCACTTGTGGGTATTGGATCAGTAGTATCTGTGGCTGGTCTTGGAGGAATTGAGATCTTCTTGAATACATATGGTCCATGAGTAATACATTTCCTCAAGGGATCACCATTGGTTCTTGCATCAAGGTATTGCATGAACCGTGATTGCCACTGAGCATACCGACCAGGCACAAGCATTGGTGGTCTCTCTTTGTTACCCGCCACCATTATGTTGTTGTTCGTCACACGATATTCTGTAGTAGAATCCATCTCAATATTCTCTGAAATGATGAAGTGAATATGGATCTTAAGTAGATGTGTTGTGATTGTTGTTGTGGTTCAAATTCCGAAAATTGTAATTTTTCTTCAGTCCGACAATAAGTTCTCCAGTCCGACAAAACGGTAGACCAAAAAATTTTGTAATCGCCAAATTTTGAAATCGAGCTAGAAATGTCCTAAAACTAGTATGGAAAAAATTTGAATTTACTTGACGGAAAAATTTTAACTCTTCTTTTTTTAATCTTTGTGTAAACGATATTCCGAAACTAGTCTAGATGGTGGCTAAGTCTAAAAATACTCGAACAAAATTTAGCGAAACATAGCATCGGAATGTCCATCAGAATATGCCATCGAAATGTCCATTGGAATGTAGTATCGGAATACTGTCGGAATGTAGTATCGGAATGTCTGTCGGAATGTAGTATCGGAATGCCTATCGGAATCACTGTCGGAATATGGCTGTCGTAATGCGGCTGTCGTAATGCGGCTGTCTGAATCCCTGTCGGAATCAGTGTCGGAATAAGACCTGTCGAAATACAGGATCGGAATAACCGTCGGAATGTTAAAACCCCTTTCTGATAGAATTCCGTCGGAATAACTGTCGGAATATGAAACCCATTTCCGATGGAATTCCGTCGGAATAACTGTGCAGTTTCGAAACTTTAGGTAAAAAATGAGATTTTTGACAAGAAATCCGCGATTTTAACCAACCAAAAGCAATCAAATCCCTACCACAAATATGTAGGAGATGTAAATCAAGAAGTAGAGCACGGAAAGCACAAGAAAAACTTGAATCCGAGATGATTATAGGAGGAAATCACACGAACCAAGTATTATATCAACAACGAATCACAAAACTACCCCATGGCGATTGATACCAATTGTTGTCCCATATAATTTGTGATGATTAAGCAAGGAAGAAAGAAAGAAAATAGATGAAGTAGATGAATTCTAGAGAGAGAAAGTAGTGAGAGAAAGTAGAGAGAAGATGGAGAACTAGGTGAGATTAGATTAGAATAATGAGAGTTACAAATGATAATCCACCCTTCCTAACATGCTAGGAAGGGCCTTATATAGACGGGCTTACATGTAACCATAATGGGCTATATTTTTTGGATCGAGCTTGTCTTTTGGGATTTGAGTAGCTTAAATCCAAGCCCGTGAACCACGACTATTTAACTAACTATTATAACGTTATAATAAATGTTACAATAATAAATTATGACCGAGCATTCTTGTTTGACTCAATATTTTGAGGCTAACACTTGCTGATGTAAAACAAACTCAGTACTAGCAGGATAAGAACATTTAACATCACAAAAACACTTGGGCAATTTAGTAAGAGAGTAAAACTCTCTCCACAAAGAATTAAGTCTATGATAATAATTTGCCACTATTAATCTTCTATTTCTGTAACAAATTATATACGACAGAACCATCCACTTCATCCTTAGTTTCCTCTAATTATTTCTAAACAGAAGCACAGTTACCAGAATAGACCAAACCTATATACACATCTTGAGACACATAATTCATAATCCAAGTCAAAACCACAACATTACATCTATTTATTGGGAAATTAAGACATCACTTGCAGAATAAGACTCTCTCAAGCAAGTACCATAAACAAGACCAAACTTATTTCTAGCTTGTAAGGCTAGTTTCATAGCACCACACCAAATTCTATAGTTTTCTGTCCCAAGAAGCTTGAAATAAGTCAAAACAGAACTACTATTATCTTCTGAACATGAATAGGATTACCAACATCTAAACTACTAATAAGCACAAGAGTAGTAATAGCACTTCGATACATGATAACAAACAAAGATAAACAACAAGAATCACAAAATTCAAATAAAACAAATCAGGAAGACACATAAACACTAATAAGACACACACGATAGATAAAATCAAATCAAGAACCTAAGAAAACTATAAAGAACAATAGAACAAACACAAGATCACCAGGAATGCGATTGAGTGGATTGGGGCTAGCCAGAGCAGGTACCACACTAGTCAAGCTGGAGGGTCAAGGTGTTACCTGAGCCCGTTAGCACCCACTTCAATTGCAACGGTAATCAAGAAAAGAGAAGAATTATAGAGCTTAACAACCAGCGGAAACAACCAAGAACCAATGAGGCAAGAAAGCCCCAAAAACCAAATTAGGGTTTTAAAACCATTACTTCACCAATAACAAATTAACTACCACAAACAACGATTCGTCACACGGCCGTTAAGAATGACAACCAGAAGACCCATGAACACCAAGATTCACAAACCCCCAAAATTTTATTAAACCCTAATATTGAAAATCACGATTTCAAAGAACTAGTCTTTGATACCATGTAAAGAATATCAAGAATGTGATCTACACTCAAACAACCTCCACTTTAGTGGTATTATGTATCAAGATGTACAATAAGAACAAGCCCACAAATGTGTGCTTATTAAAGAAAGATAATCCCCACCAGGTGGATCTTATCACCTCACATACAAATCACTCAACACTCAAACAATCTAGACAATCAATCAAGATGATTGATATTGATAGGTGTGAAAACACCCATCCTTTTACCACTTATTTCTTGCTAAAACAAGACCAAAACGCGTATTTAATGTCATTTGTTTGGAATTTGCATGGTTTGTGTGTTTGTTGTGTTTTTAGAGCCAACCGGATAAATATTGGAGAAAACATGGGATTGCACGGGTTTTATCAAGGAAAAAGACGAAAAGACGAAGTCTATAGTCCAAGAGATGCAAAAGATTTGAAGTCAATGGGCCTATCTGAAGATTTATCGAAGAAAAGGACCAAAGACGGAAGATTTACCTATTTCGAAGAAACTCAAGTCTATTAAATGAAGAAATTAAAAGACGAGTCGAATTTATTCGTCGACAAATCCCGAATCGAAATAAAAAACGTCAACTTTTCTGAAAAGACGAGAAGACAAAAAGAAAGGGAGAAAGCCCACCCACCAACCAAGGGAGAAGCCTATAAATACTCCTCATATTCAGAAATCCATTAGCTTTTCTTTCTGTTACATTTTTCTTATTTCGTAGGAAGAAAACCATCTCCCTTAAGGAGTGGTTTTCATCTTTTTTTGATTTCTTCCAATCTTGTAAGTTTAATCTTTCCACTTTGTTTGTTGAATCCTAAATCATTAATACAAGTTTACTTTTAATCTTTCCATAATCTTGTTCTTCATCTCTTTGTGATTCATAAGTTTTTAAAGTTTCATTTTATTGGTTTGATCATCATAAGTAAGTGGGTTTTGCGATTTTGTGGTTTTGGATTGATGTTTACCTTAGGTAAATGATTAGTGGTGAAATTGGTTTAAGTTTTGATTAAAAACTTGGTGAAATTTTGAGTAAAATCGTATGTAAAAGATTCCCCTGTTCTTCGTTGTTTTTTACTGTTCTTGCCAGATTCCGAATAGGGGTTTGTAACTTTACTGTTGATTCAGAATTTTCATTATTCCGGGTCAAGGTTGTACTTTTTGGTTACTCGGAATACCAATTATTCCGAGTAGAGCTTGATTTCGTTGTCTATTCGGAATAGTCATTATTCCGCATAGGGCTTCTCACACAAACATTCCGCGTAAGAGCTAGTATTCCGCATAGTATTTCCTTTCAAATAGTCCGAATAGAGTTTTCTGTCTAAAAACATTCCGAGTAGGTAATTTATTCCGCATAGGGTTTTTGCTCACAACATTCCGCATAAGGTTCTTTTCAAAATTATTCCGCATAGCTTTCTTTTTAAATTATTTCGAATAGGATTTCTTTCTAAAATATTCCGCATAGGGGCATTATTCCGAGTAGGCATTAATATTTCGCATGGTCATGATTATTCCGATTAAGCACAAATGTTCCGGATAAACTACAACATTCCGAGTAGAGTATAATATTCCGGATAGAGCTGTTTTTCCGCATAGAAGCATTTATTCCGTGTAGAGATATATTCCGAGTAAGAGCTGATATTCCGAGTAGGGCAACATATTCCGGATAACCATTATTCCGAGTAAAGGTAAATTTCCAGTTTTATTCTAGTTGTTCCAGTCTTAAATTCTAGCTTTATTTTTATTCTCAGTAATTGTTTTTAGTTTAATTTTATTATTTCTAGCATTTCTAGCACTTTTAATTTTAGTAGATTTAGACCAAAGCTCCCCCTTTTTAGTCACCAATTACAACTATTCCACTTTTGACCGTGATCAATTCGAGAAGATACCGAGAACGAAACAACGACATATATCAATTGAGTACGAGCAACGCAAAGAAAGATCTTGCAAGCAAAACCTTTTTATTAACCAACCAAAAGTCAGTTATTAAAATGGCGCCGCTGCCGGCTCTTTTCGTTAAGATCAACGGTTTTTTGTGAGAAACATTGGATTTTGGGATCCGTTCTTTCGGGAACGTTACTTTCAAGCACAAAAACATTAAAAAAAACCCATAAAATTTTAAAAAAAATACAAAAAAATTAAAAAACCTATAAAAACCAAAAATATTTTCTCTTGCATTTTCTTTTTAGTGTATGCGTACTCGATCAACGTCTTATTCAGAGCCCGAGACTCTCGAACAATTAGACATGGCCGGTGTACACAACAACAACAATAATAACCCACCCCTCCCAAACAACAACAATAATAATCCACCCCACCAAAACATGAATAATCCACCCTTACCCGACCTACGAACCATGGAGGAGCTATGCCAACCTACGATGAACGGACGTGGAGGCCCGATTGCGCCAATGCATGTCACGGCTCAGGAGTTTTCGTTGAAGCATCACATGATCCAACAAGTGCAAACTAACCCATTTCGCGGAATTCCGGATGATGATGCCAACAAACACCTCGACAAATTCATTACCATCACCCAAAGCATGAAGTCCCCCGGTGTTTCTATGGATGACCTTCGCCTCCAACTCTTTCCCCACTCGCTTTATCACCATGCCGAAAAATCGTTTGACCGTCTCCCAAAGAACTCTATTCATACTTGGGACGACATGACTCAACGCTTTTTGTCGCACTACTTCCCACCATCCATGGTCACGAGCCTTCGTAACCAAATTAGTGGATTCATGCAAGACAATGATGAATCGCTCTTTGATGCTTGGGAACGATACAATGATTTGATCGACCGCTGTCCAAATCACAATATGCTCCCCGTCACTCTCATTGATACCTTCTACAATGGTCTCACTTTTCGTGATCGTGACATGATCAACGCCGTCGTCGGTGGTACTTTTATGAAAAGGAGACCGGAGGAGTGTAGAGAGTTGATTGAAAACATGACTACTCACCACAAGAATTGGGATTCATCCGCATCCTCAAGATCTAATCAGAGAGTCAATGTTTCTTCTACTACTTCTAATCCTGAGATAACCGAACTTACCCGACAAATCGCGAATATGCACAAGGATTTCATGTCCATGGCCTTCAACAAGCTAAAGCCGTTGCTATTTCTTGTGACACATGTGGTGGTCCTCATTCTTATAATGATTGTCCTACTACCCAAGGCAATTTTTCTGAAAACGTTAACGCAGCATACGGTACTTATCCCACGGGAGGCTATCAAGCTCGTCCTCAACGAGACCGTAGCTTTCTAAGTTATCGTTCAAATAACTATCTTGCTCCACCCGGTTTCCCTCCTCAGAACCAAAACCAAAAACAAAGCTATAACCGAAACAACCAATCCCAACCTCGTGCTAATAATCAATATCAATCCCAAAGAAACCCATACCCAACTCAAGGAAATTCTCAAGCTTACCAAGCTCTACCTCTCAATCAACCGATGGCAGTGAATCAAGACGTCGAGACGTTCATGAAGACTAATCGAGAGATGGTGACGAATCTTCAGAGTCAGTTTGTCAACTTGAAGAATGACATGGCGAAACAAGGGAGCGATATTCGAGCCAAGCTGAGGAATGACATGGCAAACAAAGCAATGAAATTCGTGCAGACATCAAAGACTCTTTCAGCACTCAAGCGCTTAACATTCGTAATATGATTGGTTCGCTCATGCAAGGTAATCAACCCTCTTCTTCGGGTACTCTTCCGAGTAACACCGTTGCGAATCCAAGAGGGGAGATGAAAGCAATCACTACTCGTAGTGGAAAAGGTTATACGGAACCCGAGCTTCCTACACCTCCACCCGTGATTGTGAACAAGGAAAAAGAGCAACTTTCCCCACCTCCTTTGCCTTCTACCCCAATTTCCTCACCACCCGTGGTTGTGAGTGATCCTATTTCCCTAAAGCCTTCTTCTTCATCCAATATACCTTATCCTTCAAGGTTGAGGAAAGAGAAGCAAAAGAGCAAGGATGATATTCAAGTTTCAAACTTTCTAAAAATGTTTAAACAATTGAATTTTAACATCTCCTTTGCTGAGGCTCTCGCTCACATGCCTAAATACGCTAAGATGTTTAAAGATCTTCTAAGTGATAAGGAGAAACTTCTTGACATTGCTCAGACCCAACTTAATGAGAATTGCTCCGCCGTTCTCTTAAGGAAATTGCCCACCAAACTTGGTGATCCGGGTCGCTTCTTGATTCCTTGCAACTTCCCGGGAGTAGAGAATTGCATGGCCCTAGCCGATCTAGGTGCTAGTATAAAATTAATGCCTTTAAGTGTTTGGAAGCAATTATCCCTCCCAGAGCTAGTCCCCACCAAAATGACTTTGGAATTAGCCAACCGTACGGTTGATTATCCAGTGGGGATAGCCGAAGATGTCTTTGTAGGCGTTGACAAATTCACCTTCCCGGCGGATTTTGTTGTCGTTGACTACGAGATGGATCCTCGTATTCCATTAATCGTTGGACGTCCATTCCTGAGGACCGGTCGAACTCTCATTGATGTAGCCGCGGGCGAACTAATCATGAGAGTTGGTGACGATAAAATTGTCTTCAACATGGGTAAGATTTCTAAGCAACCTTATTCATATGAGAGTGTTAATGCTATTGATGTTCTCGATGAGACTTGTGAAGAACATTTTCATGATGCTTGCAAAAGTACTCTCTCTTCTCTACCCAATGTTGAGACCGTTGCCTCAATTGCTCCGGCATTGACTCCTTTTGGAGAAAGTGACTTGGATGATTTCGAAGCTAGCTTGGGTCCTCTCGATATTAAGTATGATGATTCTTCCACTGATTGGGATGAAGACATTCGTACTATTGAGAGACTTCTCAATGAAGACCCATCTTCTCCTCATTCTCCTAAAGAGGTGACTAATGATGATCCATCGTTAGTTACACCATCTATTGAGGATCCTATTACTCTTGAGCTTAAGGACCTACCTCCTCATCTAGAGTACGTTTTCCTGGAAGACGACAAGAAGTTACCGGTCATCATCGCGAAGGACCTGAAGGAAGAAGAAAAAGCCCGACTTATCGCCGTGTTGAAGAAGCATAAAAGAGCTATCGCTTGGAAAATCTCTGACATTCGCGGAATTGATCCTCACTTTTGCACACATAAAATTCTCATGGAGGACGACTTTAAGCCCATAATTCAAAGCCAACGAAGGGTGAATCCTAAAATTCATGAAGTCATAAAAAAGAGGTTATCAAACTTCTTGATACGGGTATGATTTACCCTATTTCGGATTCACCATGGGTTAGTCCAGTCCATTGTGTGCCTAAGAAAGGCGGAATCACCGTTGTGCCCAATGCAAACAACGAGTTGATTCCTACCCGTCTCGTTACTGGGTGGAGAGTTTGTATAGACTACCGCAAACTCAATGATGCCACGAGAAAGGATCATTTCCCTCTACCTTTTATGGACCAAATGCTTGAACGTTTTGCGGGTAATAAATATTACTGCTTTCTTGATGGTTTCTCGGGTTATTTCCAAATACCCATCGATCCCCAAGATCAAGAGAAGACAACATTCACTTGTCCCTATGGCACATTTGCTTACAAAAGGATGCCTTTTGGCTTATGCAATGCCCCCGGGACTTTCCAAAGGTGCATGTTGGCTATCTTCCATGACATGGTTGAGCAAACCATGGAAGTCTTCATGGATGATTTCTCGGTCTTTGGGGATTCCTTCTCTTCTTGCCTTGCCAATTTAGAATGTATGCTTAAGCGGTGCGAAGACACTCGCCTTGTTCTGAATTGGGAAAAATGCCATTTTATGGTAAAAGAAGGCATTGTGCTAGCACACAAAATCTCTAAAGCCGGTCTTGAAGTCGACCGTGCTAAGGTAGATGTCATAGCCAAATTACCTCCACCTTCAACCGTGAAGGGTGTGAGAAGTTTTCTGGGTCATGCGGGCTTCTATCGTCGATTCATTCAGGATTTCTCTAAAATCGCTCGCCCGATGACCCACCTCTTGGAAAAAGATACTCCTTTCATCTTTTCTAAAGAGTGTCTCGAAGCCTTCAATCTTCTTAAGGATAAGCTAACTGAGGCACCGGTCTTGGTTACCCCTAATTGGGAGCTACCCTTTGAGTTGATGTGCGATGCTAGCGACTTTGCTATTGGTGCGGTTTTGGGACAAATGATCAACAAACACTTCCAACCAATCCACTATGCTAGCAAAACAATGACGGGGGCTCAATTGCATTATACGACAACCGAAAAAGAGCTTTTAGCTGTTGTCTATGCTTTTGAAAAATTTCGCCCCTATCTTGTTTTATCCACCACCATCGTATACACGGACCATTCCGCGTTGAAGTAATTGATGACTAAACACGACTCTAAGCCAAGAATTCTCCGCTGGGTTTTACTCCTTCAAGAATTCAACATTGAAATTCGTGATAAGAAGGGTGCTGAAAACCTAGCCGCGGATCATCTGAGCAGACTTGAGGATCCATATCAAGGGGATCATCCGAACAAAGAGATCAATGACTCTTTCCCCCTTGAGACCTTAATGTCTATAAATCTCAATCTTGATGGCACCCCGTGGTTTGCCGACATTGCAAACTACTTAGCGGGTGGTGTTCTCATCAAAGGGTTAACATCCCAACAAAAGAAGAAGTTCTTGAACGATGTTAAGACTTACTTTTGGGATGACCCTTTTCTATTCAAACAATGAGCTGACTTGATTATTCGCCGATGTGTTGACGGACCGACAGCCTTTGACATTCTCCAGGCTTGCCACAAAGGACCCACCGGTGGTCACTTTGGTCCCAACTACACCGCCAAAAAAGTGTTTGACTCGGGATTCTATTGGCCCACCATTTACCATGATGCTCACGAGATGGTCAAACATTGTGATGCTTGCCAAAAACAAGGCAAGATCACACATAAAGATGAGATGCCTCAAAATTTCATACAAGAATGTGAAATCTTTGATGTATGGGGCATCGACTTTATGGGGCCATTCCCTTCTTCTAAAGGCAACAAATACATCCTTGTCGTTGTCGACTACGTTTCTAAATGGGTTGAAGCCAAAGCTTTACCCACTAACGACGCGAGGGTGGTTTGTAATTTCTTGAAACAACTGTTTGCTCGATTCGGTGTTCCTCGTGCTATTATCAGTGACCGCGGGACTCATTTTTGCAACGATCAATTTGCAAGAGTCATGGCTAAGTATGGTGTCAATCACCGTCTTTCCATCGCTTATCATCCTCAAACCAACGGTCAAGCCGAGATATCCAACCGTGGATTGAAGAGAATTTTGGAACGTACTGTGGGAGAGCATCGTGCCTCGTGGGCCGATAAACTTGATGATGCTCTATGGGCTTTCCGTACCGCCTATAAGACGCCGATTGGTTGTACCCCTTATCGTATTGTGTACGGGAAAGCCTGCCACCTCCCCATCGAGCTGGAACATAAGGCATACTGGGCCTTGAAGTGGGCTAACTTCGACATCAACAAAGCCGGTGATCTTCGCAAGATTCAACTCAACGAGCTACAAGAATTGAGGAATCAAGCTTACGAGAACTCATTGATCTACAAGGAGAAGACCAAGATTATCCACGATGCTAATATCAAGAACCGAGAGTTCCACTTTGGTGATCAAGTCTTACTCTTTAACTCTCGGTTGAAGATCTTCTCAGGCAAGTTGAAGAGCCGCTGGTCTGGTCCATTCACCATCGCCAATGTCTTTCCCTATGGCACCATTGAGCTTTCTCAGCCAAATGGGCCCAACTTTAAGGTGAATGGCCAGCGTTTGAAATTATACTTTGGTGAGGACATCTCTCATGAGATGATTCCATCCCTCACCACGTTTCCCTTGAATTAGTTCGGGACCGAGTCAGGCTCGTGACTCGGTGAACAAAAACAAGCGCTCCTCGGGAGGCAACCCGAGTATCTATCCCCCTTTCCCGTTTTTCATCCTAAGTGTAGGGGGAGTTATATAGGTTGCTTGTATTTGGATGGTGATGTGATTACAGGGATAAGTGGACTCTTGGAATCTTTGAAGAACTGTACTCCCATGTTATCCGCAATACCGGTTCTATCTCTCAACTATCGTGATTCAATTATCTTCATACTCACATTTGAAATTGATCACTTTAGTCGTCTCTTCCTTAGCTTGATTTAACCAACGTGCACAATGTCATAAGTGTAGGGGAGACTTTTCCCACATGCTTAAACATTGAGGAAAATGTTTATCTTAAGTGTAGGGGGACTTATATCGAAGTTTTAAGTGGACTTTTCCATGAAAATGCCTTCAATTAACTGGAAAATCATCTTTTTCAGCATTTTTCAAATTTTTAATTAACTTTGGCCATTTTGTCGTAATTTTTAAATTTTTATCGTTACTTTCATATGTATATATCCCGCAATAAAGTCAAATATATTAATAAAGTGGTGTAGCTAGTTTTGAAATCTTTGACATATTAGGCCCGTTGCGATTATTTTGACTCAACCCGAATAGACTTATCCAAGTCTATTCTAGCTAGTATCCTTAACCATGTAGACCTTAATTGGTTTATTCGGCTAAGTATTCACGAGTCTCATTACTTGAGATTTTAAATTGTGGAGAACGAGAAATGATAGAGTCAATTATAAGTCGGTAGTCTTGCACAAGCTCACTTGGTGTAATTATTTGCCTATTCTCCCATCACTTGCTAATAATTTATCTGCAATAAGTAAGGTCGTACGATTTGAAAGGTTACTTAGCTTCTAGCCCAAGATCGTTTAAAAGTTGCTCGGTAATGATAAGAGTTCATAGCCAAGGCATAACTTATGAAGCGGGGCGCGAAGATTGGCGAGTCCAAAAAGGCCCTAACAAGGCATGAGGATTCCATTTTATTGCTGAAGATCCAAAGTGATGTGAAAAGCATTATTCCCAAAATCAATATGAAGGATCAAGATTTACGACGAAAAGCAATCAACTCCCATAAAGATCATGGAGAAGTCTATCCGAAAAGACCCTAACAAGGTATGAGGATAAATAGATCCAAGTCTGAAAAGGAGGCGGATCGTTGTATCTCAAAATCCCAATTAGAGATTGACGAAATAATCATGAAGTCGTGGTCAATAATGTTGGAGTACCCCTCAAAAGTCTCCAAGTGAAGAAACTCTATTAACGAAGAGAAGACCATTATCTCAAGAACGTCTCTCAAGATCTGAAGTATGAAGTACATGCCAAATATCGGCCCGAGAAAGGTCTCAAATCGTGAACCGAGTTATGCCAAGATATGAACTTTTTGATATCCCGAGAAGCAGTTTTAAGAGATTTTGTCCTGTAGCTAACTATTAATCAAATCGTCCTACTTTGCTTTCAGCCTAAATAAACTATCGAAATGAGTCCACAAATGCATCTTCATGATCATTCTAAGACAAAAATAAAATATAAGAGATACACCTAGGAATAAGGGAGTTTAAACATATAATTAAGCCATATGTGTAAGTGTTTGAATTGCTAACTTATAATAACAATGATCTGGTTTTTAAGCTTAGTTTGGGGAACGTGAAACTTGAGGGTGATAAATCTTCGCAGCACCAAAGCCCTAATGTAAGTCCTTGATCTCTTTGCAAGTTATTTCCATGTAGCTATTTTCAAGTGAAAATAGTTTTCTATCCTTTAGTTTATTTTAAAGTTTTAATTTCTCTTAGTACTTTAATTTTTGTTTAGTAGAATTTTAATAAGGCCAAGGTTGATTGATTATGAGAAAAGTGTATAATTGCTTTATCACTAAGCATTGCATGAGGGCATGGCAATGGTTAAGTGTAGGGGATTTGATAGGTGTGAAAACACCCATCCTTTTACCACTTATTTCTTGCTAAAACAAGACCAAAACGCGTATTTAATGTCATTTGTTTGGAATTATGCGTGGTTTGTGTGTTTGTTGTGTTTTCAGAGCCAACCGGATAAATATTGGAGAAAACATGGGATTGCACGGGTTTTATCGAGGAAAAAGACGAAAAGACGAAGTCTATAGTCCAAGAGATGCAAAAGATTTGAAGTCAATGGGCCTATCTGAAGATTTATCGAAGAAAAGGACCAAAGACGGAAGATTTACCTATGTCGAAGAAACTCAAGTCTATTAAATGAAGAAATTAAAAGACGAGTTGAACTTATTCGTCGACAAATCCCGAATCGAAATCAAAAACGTCAACTTTTCTGAAAAGACGAGAAGACAAAAAGAAAGGGAGAAAGCCCACTCACCAACCAAGGGAGAAGCCTATAAATACTCCTCCTATTCAGAAATCCACTAGCTTTTCTTTCTGTTACATTTTTCCTATTTCGTAGGAAGAAAACCATCTCCCTTAAGGAGTGGTTTTCATCTTTCTTTGATTTCTTCCAATCTTGTAAGTTTAATCTTTCCACTTTGTTTGTTGAATCCTAAATCATTAATACAAGTTTACTTTTAATCTTTCCATAATCTTGTTCTTCATCTCTTTGTGATTCATAAGTTTTTAAAGTTTCATTTTATTGGTTTGATCATCATAAGTAAGTGGGTTTTGCGATTTTGTGGTTTTGGATTGATGTTTACCTTAGGTAAATGATTAGTGGTGAAATTGGTTTAAGTTTTGATTAAAAACTTGGTGAAATTTTGAGTAAAATCGTATGTAAAAGATTCCCCTGTTCTTCGTTGTTTTTTACTGTTCATGCCAGATTCCGAATAGGGGTTTGTAACTTTACTGTTGATTCGGAATTTTCATTATTCCGGGTCAAGGTTGTACTTTTTGGTTACTCAGAATACCAATTATTCCTAGTAGAGCTTGATTTCATTGTCTATTCGGAATAGTCATTATTCCGCATAGGGCTTCTCACACAAACATTCCGCGTAAGAGCTAGTATTCCGCATAGTATTTCCTTTCAAATATTCCGAATAGAGTTTTCTGTCTAAAAACATTCCGAGTAGGTATTTTATTCCGCATAGGGTTTTTGCTCAAAACATTCCGCATAAGGTTCTTTTCAAAATTATTCCGCATAGCTTTCTTTTTAAATTATTCCGAATAGGATTTCTTTCTAAAATATTCCGCGTAGGGGCATTATTCCGAGTAGGCATTAGTATTCCGCATGGTCATGATTATTCCGATTAAGCACAAATGTTCCGGATAAACTACAACATTCCGAGTAGAGTATAATATTCCGGATAGAGCTGTTTTTCCACATAGAAGCATTTATTCCGTGTAGAGATATATTCCGAGTAAGAGCTGATATTCCGAGTAGGGCAACATATTCCGGATAACCATTATTCCGAGTAAAGGTAAATTTCCAGTTTTATTCTAGTTTTTCCAGTCTTAAATTCTAGCTTTATTTTTATTCTCAGTAATTGTTTTTAGTTTAATTTTATTATTTCTAGCATTTCTAGCACTTTTAATTTTAGTAGATTTAGACCAAAGCTCCCCCTTTTTAGTCACCAATTACAACTATTCCACTTTTGACCGTGATCAATTCGAGAAGATACCGAGAACGAAACAACGACATATATCAATTGAGTACGAGCAACGCAAAGAAAGATCTTGCAAGCAAAACCTTTTTATTAACCAACAAAAAGTCAGTTATTAGATATGAATACAAGATCAACAATGATCAATCATAATTGAATGATTGAACATAAATAACATAATAGAAAATCAGTTGTTCGTGTATGGTCCCAGAAATAACTCGGAGACCATGACACGTGGCACTCGCCGAAACATAGCCAGAGAAAGGCCAGAACAACACCGGAGTGTGTGCTGACGTGGCATGAACAATGCCATGATAATGATGTCATCATAGGTCAGGCCCCACCTATTGTCTTGGTATATGCTCAAAGAGGAAAGGGAACAATGTTAGAGGTGAAATAAGTTCAGACATATTTTAGGAAAGATTGCAGGTATAAACTATCAATATCACAGGTACCCACAGTACTTTATATATAGTCTTCTCATTTACTATCACACACGCAATGAATACTCTAACAATATAATTAATACTATTACTGCTGCCCATCGTCTCTGAACCATACTTATTCTCACACCAGAGTTGGGTCATAACGTGTGTTTTTACTGATGTGTAGGTGCTTCTAAGTTCTTTCGGTCCACCGCTGCCTTACCCAAGTTAGCAATGAGCTTAATATTTGCAACCTCAAGCTCTTGGTTGCGTTTGGTAGTCCGGGCAAGCTCCTCCTCCTTTAACCCCAAGGAACACTCAAGGTTGAGGAACTTGGTAATCATTGCTTATATTATATATGGAAATAGTAGAAAGATAGAGAGATAGATGAAGAACTAGAGAGAGAAAGTAAGAGAGGTTGGAGAGAAAAAAGGAATATTATATTGAAAAGTGTGTGAACCAACTCCTCCTAACATGCTAGAAGAGGGTATATATAGCCCACCCTACACGTGGGCTTTCGGGGTTATATGTTAAGCCTATTAGACTACGAGCCCATTTAACATATCTATTTTTGGAGTGACCGATCATTTTTAAATACGTAAAAAGGTATACCTAACAATCTCCCCCTAAGGAAGGTCACTCCAAAAAAGGGGGTTACCCGAGTTACAATAATAAAATAAACCTAGCATACTATGCTTGTCTTGAGCTCATAGTCTTCTGCTTTCTTTCCTTTTGTTTATCTTGTGAATATGCTTGATTGATCTTTGACGTTAGTCTTGAGCATTGTTTCTTTGCCTTGATCTTGTGCATTCATCACTTGTGATATTCTCCTCCTCGTGACTTCATGATCCACATACTTACACCTTCGTAAATTCTTGAAAGCTTCAGAGTATGATACAGTGTAAGACTTGATGTTGAACTTTCTAGAATTTGTTGAAGTATATAATGTAGAAAATATAAGCATGTGGGGACGACTTCTTCTTGGACACCGCAATACCACCGACTTCAAATGCAGCTACATAAGTAGACACGAACTAAATGGCTTCGACATTTCATTCTAATCCAGCAGCATTTTACCTCCGGTCGGTGAAAACCGTTGAACCATATTAAATATGGTACTTGTAGTAGGTAGTTTCAATTAAGAACCTCCTTTACAATATTTCACGGGTAAACCCATTCTCTTTACTCGACCGTCCAAATCTAACTGCGAACATAAAGAGTGAATAATTTGGATAAAATTATTCGCATGATTGAAGGCGTCAATTCAAATTCATGGAACAAGTTTGATTTATTTAGGAATCACACCATCGTTTCTTTCTAGTTTTCACGATCTTGATTCATATTGAATCTTGCAAGTTACCTACCAAGTGCTGTTTGATGTTAACACTAGAAGGATTTTCATTCATCATTGTGAATACTAAATCGTATCACTCTGAATGTTCTGGCAAGACCACTAAGATATTGCGTAGAGGCCTGGAACGAGTTTGAATTCATTTAAGGATTAAACCACTGTTGCTTTCGAGTTATCACAAGTTTGATTCATAAAGAATCGCACAAGTCACCTACCATGAGCTTTTTAATGTTCACTCAAGAAGGATTTCCATCTTCATTGTAAATACTTTCGTATTACTCATATGTTCAGGCAAGATCCTGAAGATTTTGCGTAGGACTCTTAATATCTTTCTTACTTTTCACGGTGTGTGAAGAAGCAAGGAAATATGAAAGTGTGTCCTAATGACATTATTGATGATCTTAAATGGCTCTAGACTCGATCATGCATTTTGGATTTTGTGATTGATGAGATGGCATTTATACATGATCTCATCATTCTTTTCGGGCTTTAAATGCATAAAATGTCATCAAAATACCATATATATACTTGTGTTTGTTTACTTGTATATTTTAGGTATGGATATCATGAAAAAGACAAAAGATCACAAGAAACAAGGAAAAACAAACACGAGAAACGAAGCCGCACAATGAACCGAGCCCTAGTTTTTAATTTTCCAAGATGAAATCCTTGAAGACTTAAAGATGTACAAGAATGATCCCTCATTTATGAAGAAATGACACTTAATACCCTTGTAAATTCATAATTACAAGTTTGGTCCCTTAAGTTTGTCAAAATTACAAAATGATCCCTCAACTTTAAAGATTTGGCAAGTTTAGTCCCTCAAGTATTCAAAATTGTCAACAATGGTCCTCCATGAAGTCAAATATTCAATGAAGACCTTAAAAGTTCAAAATTGTCCAAGATCAGCCCTTAAAATATCCAAAATGGCAAAACAAGTCCTTGAAAATAGTTTGGAAAACTATTTGGGGCAAAAGTGTGAAAACCTAAACTTGAATAACAAAGGATTCCAAGTTTAATGGCCGAAATACTTTGTTTAAACATTTCACCAAAACACAAGGACCAATCCTGCCCTTTTCAAAGTTTGAATCCCTAATTACGAGGGTAACATTTACTGTTGGGATCAAACGAGTTACTATTCACCTTTTTACCCAGGATCTAAAAGACACAAAACAAAGGGGAAACTGAAACTGGTTAGACTCACGTGTGATTCACCTCACATGAATCACATCCCACACCTAAAACCGTAAATCCCACTACCAGAGAGACCCCACAAGGACCATTTACAAGTCGACACATGGCAAGGATTTGTGACTTGGCAAAATCAACGAACTAGAGGCATTCCTTGGCCACCAAGCACAAAATGAACGTCCCTGATTCCTCCAAACAAGCTGACATCAAGACTAGAAGCTTCTTCAAGGCTAGTTTAGGAAATTTAGGTCGTTAGGGTTTGTGAATAATGTTTGTAAGCTTTGCCTATAAAAGGAGACCCAATATGTGGCAATCCCTTTGTTCCAGGCTTGCTATTTTCCTTTTGTAATCCCTTTTTATTCAAATAAAAGTTGGTGGTTTTTATAAAATATAATTCCTTTTTATCTTGTTAAAAGTTGGTATTAAGCATAGCAAGTCTGAGTTCCATCTTTAATCTGTTCTAATTCGTGTTTGGAAGGTTTTCAAAAGAGGTTGTGAAATATTTTTGGAAATTTGAAAGATATTGCATATTTTGTATTTTTGTTAGTCTAATCATTTGCAGGTACAAAAGTGAAAGTTAGTGGCTTTTTAAGTTGCCACTTAAGCTCAAAACCCCCAAGGTGTGGATGTACATCTTGGAGGTTTGATCTCTCAATCCCTTTTACTATTTTATCACATTTCTGTGATATCATGTGATTTGGATGAGTTTTGTGGTTTGGTGGCATAAATCTGTTTAATCTTGCTTGTAATCTGTTATTTGGGTGATTTGTGATTTATCGGTGTTGATTGTTTACTGGTTAATAGGGTTTAAAACAAATCTGTTTGATAATAGTTTGAAATCAGTCAATAAGGGGTGTTTGGGTTAGGGTGTGTCAAGGTTTAGGTGACACAACCTTGGGCATAAAATAGCTTAGACTCATCTCTTTTGTTGGTTTAAAACATTTTCAGACCTTTGTTTTAAGTTTTGTGGTATAAAACAAGTTTTCAAGTGATAAAAATTGTCAAAACATTCAGCAGGCTAAAACTGGTTGGTTTTAGTATTTCATGGCCTTAAATCTTTACACCTGTTAGATCTAGGGTTTATTTAGGATTGCTGAGTGATAGATTGTGATTCGTTGGA
The DNA here is from genome assembly GCA_025667525.1 of Glebionis coronaria. Lineage (NCBI taxonomy): Eukaryota > Viridiplantae > Streptophyta > Magnoliopsida > Asterales > Asteraceae > Glebionis > Glebionis coronaria. The sequence continues at coordinate 574,932,605 of CM046876.1, forward strand.
CATTTGAGTAAATTTGGGTGGTTTGAAATTCACATATTGGCCAAATAGATTAGCAAAATCTCATCAAACCTTCATATCATATCAGTAACTATTTTTGCTTGATTTTGTTTGATTTATGTGAAGAACTTGGTGTTTTGATTGCTTATATTGACTCCCAATAAGCCAAAGCTTATTGGGGTGCCCTTTGTTCCTTTAAAAACCAACAAGAAAGGCTTGAAATCAAGCCAAAACAAGTCTGCATAATCAATAGTGGGAACTCCTTTCCCACTGCTTGTCTGCTTGTTACCACTGCTAGTGTTATTTTTGGTTCAGCTTATCAATAAGCTATTCTAGCTTATTAAAACGTGCAACAACTTTAATTTGGTAATAGGTCTTCATCATTTGACCCATTTGTTCATTCTGGAGCTTTTGGGTTGTTGACTTTAAGGTTTGACTAGAAACCAACTTGTTTGACCTTTACATAAGTGCTTATTGACTTATTCAGCTTATTTGGCTTTTCTTATTGGATTTTTCTTGATTGATTTGTCTTAATTAAGTCATTTAGAGTCTTTTGCAAGTTGAATCAAGTCTTGAGGTGGTCTAAAACTCTAAGTCGACTATTTTGTCGTTTAGTGAATTTGTACTTGGCTTATTTCTGGCTTATTGGTTGTGCTTTTTCAAAATTTCTTTTCACAGATCTTTTAAGCATCCCAAAAGAAGGTTGTGTGTCAAATTAGAGCTTATGGCATTGGCTTATAGATTAATGGGCCAAAAAGCCCATTAAGAATAAACTGTTGTACATTTAAGCTGTGATAAGCTCATATTCAACTTTTGGGCCTTCAGAGTTTTGTGTTTAGAATTGAATTTTAAGCTAGACTGGTGATTTTCAGCTTATTTGGTTAAGTTTGATCTTATTGGGCTAAAAAGCCCATTTATTTGGTCTGTTTTTGTTTTTAGCCCATTTGGGGGCCCAAACACAGCCTCTGCAGGCGGTTCCATATGTGAACCGCGGTGCCTTATTGATAAAGTACCGTCAACCTAGATAACGAACCGCCTACAGTGCCTTCCTTTTTCGGGTTTTTGTCTGAAACTCCAGATTTGCTCCAACATTTTTGAGAATCTTTGTTTCAAACCCTTTGACCACCCCAAAAATACCCTAAGCCTTCCCTATTTAAACCATAAGCATTTTGCATTACTTCACATCCCAAAATGTCTTATTCTCCCAATGAAAGCCTTGAATCTCCTACATTTTCTCCAATTGCTTTCAATCTCAACTCACCCAAAAACCATTACAATCCAAACCCACCAAAGAACACTCTTAATCACATCTCTCCTTCCAAGAATGTTGATTGTGGAACATCTATTCTTCCACCACCACCCTTTAGTGTTCTTCCTCCTTCTCATGATAATGTCATGCACCATGGAACGTATTGTCATTATTGTCAATATCAACATCTTGCTATGACACACATCTATGAGGAGTTGAGCTACATCAAGAGTCTCTTAATCAAGCCTCCTCTTCACTTTGATTATGAGATCTCCAACAAGCCACCACCACCACCCTCCGCCATTACCTTGTCTTTCATATAAGCGTTGGTTGCTTATCCACAAGACACCAAATTCAAGCAAATCTTAGAATTCTAGAATAACTAGGATTAGATTTATGCTTTTGGCTTGTTTCTTTTCTTTTTCCATACTTCTTTATATGATGTTCTTTTAGTAACCTATCTTGGATCTTTGTCTTTGTGTTTTCTTCTCTTTTATTTCTTGTGACCTATTGCTATATATTGTTGGTTGTTTCTTTTGTTCAACTAACCCTTCTATGTAGTTTGTCACCATATCTCGATTCCTCGGTGCCCCAAGCTAGGGGGAGTAAGCACCAAGGGGGAGTCTTTGCTAAGTCCATTTCTTCAACACCGACTTGTGCAACCTTTTTGCTTCGACAAAGGGGGAGAAATGAATAAACTCGTCTTCGAAAATCTTGTTTTTTGTGTGATTGAGTTTATGTATTGTCGGAATAAAAAAGGGGGAGATTGTTAATGCAATAATGCCTAAAAACGTTACTTGCATTTTTCGGTCTTGCTTAGTTTCGATTACGACAATATGTAAAAACAAGCATTTACGAAAACAACGAAAAATGAATTCTTGAGTTCAAGTATTTTTCATTTTACCCATTTTCACTTAAGGTATGGATAAACAAGTACTAACCTTAATCAAGTGATCAAGTGATTTAATCTTTTCTTAAAACTCACTTTTTATTAAGTGTGACAAGTTTTTATTAAACTTTCTTTTTAAGAAAATTTTTATTAAATTAATTATTTAAAAATTTGAAAATGGTATATTCTTATTTGGTTAGGAATATTCTATCAGGATATTTTTAAACCAGATATGACCTCCACCACTAAAGGATAAAAAGGGAGCGGAGTATAGTCCAGCGGTACCTTAGCTCCTAGGCGGTTCCTTATCGATAAGGTACCGCGGGCTAAGATAAGGTACCGCGGGCAGATATAGCCGTTGGCCCTTTGTCCTATAAATAGTGGACCATTCTCAGCTTTTCAATTCACCTCTTTTGCACATTTATTTCCAGATTCAAACACTCTTCTTTAATCACTCAAATATTTGATCATTTGTTTGATTACTACTTGTTTAAGAAGTGAATCTTGTCCTTCCATCCCTTCTTCTCCAAGTGCCAAGAGAAGAACACTATCCTTGTGAAGTGTTGAGTCCACCACCAAAGATCCATTGAAGATCTAATTTTATACATTTGTAGTTGTGTCATAGTTGTGAAGATCCAAGTAGTTGTGTCTATTTGGAAGTTGTGTATGTACTAAGTATAGTTGTGTAGATTGGTCCTAGCTACGATTAGGGCTCGACTTTTAGCTTAGAGTCGGAAATTAGTTAAGCGACGTGTACGGTTTTCTCCACCATAATGAGCTTGTTGTGTAGTGAACTCTTGAGTAAGGAGTACTCGAGGAGTGGAGTAGGAACGAGGAGTGAGCTTCATTGCCGAACCACTATAAATCCTTGGTGTTCGGTTTGATCTTTCTTTACCCTTAACTCTTTACATTCTTTATTCTTTGTGCATATATTTTTGTTAGTATTAGTTAAGTTACACTATCATTGTTCATATTGTGCATAAGAAGATTTCACATATTTCCTCAAGCCTAAGTTTTTTGAAAAAGGATTTTTGAAAACCACATTTTAACAAGTAAATATAAGAAACTTTTCAACCCCCCCCCCTTCTAGTTTCTACAATTGGTGTCAGAGTGTGGTTGCTCAAGAATTTTTAAAGTATATTGTATTTTAAAACTTGAATCGATCTATGGATTCCAACAGATACCTAGAAGGGCAATCTATGCAAAGACCACCACTTTTTGAAACCGATAGTTTTATCTATTGGAAAAATAGATTTGAAACTTATGTGAAATCAAAAGATTTAGATCTTTGGCATATTATTACCAATGGTGATTTTTTACCTTATCAATTTAATGAAGTTTCTAAAACAAAAGAATTGGTCACTTTTGACAAAGCTAATGACGATACTAAAAAGAAACTTTCAAAAAATAATGAGGCTAAAATGGTGATTTATAATGCTTTACCTAAGAAAGAGTATGAAAGGATTTTTATGTGTGAAACCGCTAAAGATATTTGGAAAACTCTTTTAGTAACCCACCAAGGTAATAGCCAAGTCAAAGAAAGCAAAATCGATCTTCTTGTCCAACAATATGAAGAATTTATCATCTTAGAAGATGAAACTATTGATAGTGCATTTGCTAGGTTTAACACCATTATTACTAGTCTAAAAGCACTTGATGAAGGTTTTTCTAGCAAGAACAATGTTAGGAAGTTTCTAAGGGCTTTACATCCAAAGTGGAGATCAAAAGTCACGGCGATTGATGAGTCGAAAGATCTCTCAACTTTATCACTCGATGAACTCATAGGCAACTTGAAGGTTCATGAGATGATAATTTTGAAGGACTCGGAATTAGTGAAAACCAAGAGTGAAAGGAAATCTCTTGCACTTAAAGCCAAGAAGGCACAAAGTGACCATGATAGTTCTTCGGAAAGCGATGACGAGGAGTATGCATTGGCGGTGAGAGATTTCAAGAAGTTCTTCAAGAGACGAGGTCAACACATTAGGCAACCCAACAATGACAAGAAACTATTCTCAAAGAATCGGTTTGTCAAGAACGAAAAAGGTGATAGGAATTGCTTTAGATGTGGTGATCCAAATCACTTCATTGGTGATTGTCCAAAGCCCTCTCGTGATAAGAATCACACGGCGTTCGTTAGTGGCTCTTGGAGCGATAGCGGTGAAGATGACGATGACAACCCCAAAGAGGAGAAATGTCTTATGGCTCACACTTCTAAAGAGGTACATTCCGAAACCGAATATTATAGCAATGATAGCTCCACTTTTGATGATATTGAATTCGAAGGCAAATATGATAGTTTACACAAACTTAGTCTTAAATTCATAGAAAAGAATAAAACCTTAAAATCAACCAAAACTAAGCTTGAAAATAAGATCAATGAACTTAGGGAGAAATTGGCAATACTTGAGAATAATAAAGACGTGGATTTAGGTTGCTTAAGTTGTGAGAAACTTAGATTAGAGAATGAAGTTCTCAAGAGCACCTCCATTAAATTGGAAAATTTCATGAAAGGTACTAGTGCTCTTGATGATATGTTAAACAAACAAGTTCATTCTAAGGAAAGACTTGGTCTAGGTTTTAACTCAAATGAAGCCTCAACAAGTGAACCTAAACAAGTCATATTTTCACAAAAATCACCCACTGTACGCGGTCCCAGATTGTATGGGGCGGTTCCTTATCAATATGGAACCGCCGCCATAGATAATGTACCGCGGCCAGAAGATGAATTTTGTGAAAATCATGAATTTTCTGAAAAGTCAAAATCAGGTGAAAAACCAAAGCATCTTATTGTTAATAAGGTAAAATTACCCATACTTGATGACAATGCTATTGATAAGTTCTACATGCCATTGAGTAAACCTCTCATGGGAAATAGAAGTTTATCTAGACCATCTTCTACTCCACCTAGAGTACGGAATGAGTCTAAGCCTAGAAGTAGAACGACAACGCCTAGAAGAGATAATCAAAACAATTCACGATCTAGAAGTAAAACCCCAACACCTAGAAGAAATGATCATAACTCTAAACCTAGATCAAATACACCTAGGAGAAATAATGAACAACAAAATGGTTACATGAATTACTACCCTCCTCCATTTTGTTCTCCATGGGGAACCCCTCCTTTATTCATGCATCCCAACCAAATGCAAGGGATGTTTGGAACTAACAATTTTGGACCCATGAGATATTGGGGACCAAATGTTTGATCTTGTGTGTTGTTACCTAGATATGCTTGGGAATTGATTTGGAGCCCGATGAGTGGATTAAGGATAGTGAATGTTCTAAACACATGACGGGTAATCGAAGTTTGTTCTCGCATTACAAAGCATATGATGGAGGTAACGTCACATTCGCTAGTAGTCTACGTGGTAATATCATTGGCAAAGGTACGGTTTCTCTTGACTCCATGACCATTGAAAATGTTGAGCACGTAGATAACTTAGGGTTTAACCTTTTAAGTATAGGTCAAATTTGTGATAATAAGTGTAAGGTCATCTTTTCGGAACATGACAGTGAAATCGTAAAAGATGGAAAGGTCATTGGAAAAGGTGTTAGAAAGCATGGGCTTTATGTTATGAAGGTCAATAAGAAGTCAAAAGACAACATATGTCTTGCGACTATAGATGATAGTTCTACTCTTTGGCATAGGATATTAGGTCACACTAATATGCGTTTAATTCAATCTTTAGTCTCTAAGGAGTTGGTAAGACACCTCCCCAAGATTAAGTTTGATAGTCACTTTTGTGATGCTTGCAAAGTTGGAAAGCAAGTTCACTCAAGTCACAAAGCCAAGAATTTGGTTTCGACCTCTCGGTGCTTAGAGCTCCTACATATGGATCTTTTTGGACCTTCCGCCATACGGAGTTATGGAGGTAACCTTTATACCCTAGTTATAGTTGATGACTATTCTAGATTCACTTGGACCAGATTTTTGGCATCTAAGAATGAAGCTTTCGATCACTTCGAAATCTTTAGTCGAAGAATTCAAAATCAACTAGGATGTTCAATTGTCTCTATTAGGACGGATCATGGTAGGGAATTTGATAATGAAGTGCAATTTGGTGCCTTTTGTGAAGCTCATGGTATTACCCATAACTTCTCGGCTCCTCGCACTCCACAATCAAATGGGGTAGTTGAAAGGAAGAATAGGACTCTCCAAGAGATGAGTAGGACGATGTTAAACGAGCAATCTTTGCCTTAAAAGTTTTGGTGCAATGCCGTGGACACATCGACTTATATTCTCAACCGAATTCTTATTCGACCTTTCCTAGGAAATACCCCCTATGAGATTCTTAAAGGTAAGAAACCCTCATTGGAATACTTTAGGGTGTTTGGAAGAAAGTTCTTTATCCTCAACACCAAAGACTACCTTACCAAGTTTGACCCAAAGTCTTATGAAGGTATCCTTTTAGGTTATTCCCAAACTAGCAAAGCCTACATAGTCCTAAATAGAACCTCGGGGGTTATTGAAGAATCACTCAACGTAACCTTTGATGAAACCCCTCCCTCACCCAAGACACCACCATTGGTTGATGATGACTTAGATGAATTAGAAGTAGTAAAAGCCAAAGAGGTTAGAAAAATAGGAGTTGAAGACCTTAGTGTTGAAAAGGAAGTAAACATTAAGGAGTCTAGGGATCATACTCTCAATAATGTCATTGGTGACTTAAATCAAAGGACCCTAAGATCTCAAGTCCAAAACCAAAGCAACTTATTTTGTTTCGTCTCCTTGATTGAACCAAAGAATGTTAAAGAAGCTTTGACGGACGAAAGTTGGGTCATTGCGATGCAAGAAGAATTAAATCAATTCGTTGCCAATGATGATTGGGAACTTGTTCCTCCACCTAGAAGTTCTACTATTATAGGAACCAAATGGGTATATAGGAATAAGTTAGACGAGAATGGTGTTGTGTCTCGTAACAAAGCTAGACTTGTAGCTCAAGGCTATAATCAACAAGAAGGGACTGATTATGACGAGACATATGCACCGGTAGCTAGGTTAGAATCAATTAGAATCCTTTTAGCCTATGCTTGTGCCTTAGACTTTAAGCTTCAACAAATGGATGTAAAGGGTGCATTTCTTAACGGTTTGATCAATGAGGAGGTATATGTGGCTCAACCTCCCGGCTTCATTGATTTTGAGAAACCGGATCATGTTTGCAAGCTTAAGAAGGCACTTTATGGTCTCAAACAAGCACCCAAAGCTTGGTATGATAGACTTAAAGCATTTCTGGTTAAACATGAGTATACCATGGGGATGGTAGACAATACGCTCTTTACAAAGAAGAAAGGTTCTCACCTCATAATCGTACAAATATATGTTTATGACATTATATTTGGCTCAACTTGTCAAAAATTGTGTGATGACTTTGCCAAAATCATGCATGATGAGTTTGAAATGAGTATGATGGGAGAACTTAACTTCTTTTTAGGACTCCAAATTAAATAAATGGATGATGGTATTTTATTTAGTCAATCTAAGTATGCTAAAGAAATGCTAAAGAAATTTGGATTAGAAGAATCTAGACCAATGAAGACCCCAATGGCCTCGGATACTAAACTCACCGTAGATGATGATTGTGAGTCGGTAGACAACACCAAATATAGAGGTATGATTGGTAGTTTGTTGTACCTAACGGCAAGTCGACCGGATATCATGTATAGTGTTTGCCTTTGTGCTCGCTTCCAAGAGGCTCCCAAAACCTCTCACCTTGAAGCGGTTAAGCGTATCTTCTGATACATTAAAGGCACTATACATTTAGGATTATGGTATCCTAAAGGGACCGGCGTAGAAACCATTGTCTACGCGGACTCGGATCATGCGGGAGACTATGTGGATCGGAAAAGCACTAGTGGAGTTTGTACCTTCATGGGTTGTTGTTTAACTTCTTGGTTCTCCAAGAAACAAACCGCTCTTGCAATATCCACCACGGAAGCCGAGTATGTGAGTGCCGGAAAAGCATGCCAACAAACTCTATGGATGAAGCAAGTGCTTGTTGATTACGGGATTTCTCTTGATGATGTTCCCATCATGTGCGATAATAAAGGTGCTATAGACCTTAGCAAGAATCCCGTGCAACATTCGCGAACCAAACACATAGAAATTCGACACCATTTCCTTAGGGATAATGTTCAAAAGGGGAACATTTCAATTGAGAAGGTACCCTCCGAGGAAAACTTAGCCGACATCTTCACTAAGCCACTTAAGAGGGAACCTTTTAATACTTACGTCTAGGTCTAGGATTAATGGAACATCTTCCTTAATTACCTTCTTCTCTTTGTGTGTCTCTTTTTACCACTTTGAGTCACTGAGTCTTCCAAACTGTTTTTGAAAAACCCTTTCTTCTCCTTTTCAAAATTCTCAAAGTCTCTTTCGAAAAAGGTTGAGAAATACGTTTGACATTGTTAATTCAATCTAAAAACGTTTTTTCATAGATTCTCGCTATTAATCTAGAGCTTACATAATTCATATGTATGATTCTCTCAAACATAGCAAGAACAAGATAGAATCATGGAGGATCATTGTGTCATGACTTAAGGTCTTGTTTTACACACCTCCTACATCGATTTTTTTAAATCCATGTATTTTGGTCAAATCTCTATTTGGTAAGTTTGCATATGTTTTCTTTGTCTATCTTTGCTTTTAAGCATATCCCTATGATAAGTTAGACTAGAAAATTAAGATTTGCTGAAAAATCTTCCTCCAAACACCAAACACAGCCTCTGCAGGCGGTTCCATATGTGAACCGCGGTGCCTTATTGATAAGGTACCGCCAGCCTAGATAAGGAACCGCCTACAGTGCCTTCCCTTTTCGAGTTTTTGTCTGAAACTCTAGATTTGCTCCAACATTTTTGAGAATCTTTGTTTCAAACCCTTTGACCACCCCAAAAATACCCTAAGCCTTCCCTATTTAAACCATAAGCATTTTGCATTACTTCACATCCCAAAATGTCTTATTCTCCCAATGAAAGCCTTGAATATCCTACATTTTCTCCAATTTCTTTCAATCCCAACTCACCCAAAAACAATTACAATCCAAACCCACCCAAGAACACTCTTAATCACATCTCTCCTTCCAAGAATGTTGATTGTGAAACATCTATTCTTCCACCACCACCCTTTAGTGTTCTTCCTCCTTCTCATGATAATGTCATGCACCATGGAACATATTGTCATTATTGTCAATATCAACATCTTGCTATGGCACACATCTATGAGGAGTTGAGCTACATCAAGAGTCTCTTAATCAAGCCTCCTCTTCACTTTGATTATGGGATCTCCAACAAGCCACCACCACCACCCTCCGCCATTACCTTGTCTTTCATATAAGCATTGGTTGCTTATCCACAAGACACCAAATTCAAGCAAATCTTAGAATTCTAGAATAACTAGGATTAGATTTATGCTTTTGGCTTGTTTCTTTTCTTTTTCCATACTTCTTTGTATGATGTTCTTTTAGTAACCTATCTTGTATCTTTGTCTTTGTGTTTTCTTCTCTTTTATTTTTTGTGACCTATTGCTATATATTGTTGGTTGTTTCTTTTGTTCAACTAACCCTTCTATGTAGCTTGTCACCATATCTTGATTCCTCGGTGCCCCAAGCTAGGGGGAGTAAGCACCAAGGGTGAGTCTTTGCTAAGTCCGTTTCTTCAACACCGACTTGTGCAACCTTTTTGCTTCGACAAAGGGGGAGAAATGAATAAACTCGTCTTCGAAAATCTTGTTTTTTGTGTGATTGAGTTTATGTATTGTCGGAATCAAAAAGGGAGAGATTGTTAATGCAATAATGCCTAAAAACGTTACTTGTATTTTTTGGTCTTGCTTAGTTTTGATTACGACAATATGTAAAAACAAGCATTTACGAAAACAACGAAAAACAAATTCTTGAGTTCAAGTATTTTTTATTTTACCCATTTTCACTTAAGGTATGGATAAACAAGTACTAACCTTAATCAAGTGATCAAGTGATTTAATCTTTTCTTAAAACTCACTTTTTATTAAGTGTGACAAGTTTTTATTAAACTTTCTTTTTAAGAAAATGTTTATTAAATTAATTATTTGAAAATTTGAAAATGGCATATTCTTATTTGGTTAGGAATATTCTATCAGGATATTTTTTAAACCAGATATGACCTCCACCACTAAAGGACAAAAAGGGAGCGGAGTCTAGTCCAGCGGTACCTTAGCTCCTAGGCGGTTCCTTATCGATAAGGTACCGCGGGCTAAGATAAGGTATTGCGGGTAGATATAGCCGTTGGCACTTTGTCCTATAAATGGTGGACCTTTCTCAGCTTTTCAATTCACCTCTTTTGCACATTTATTTCCAGATTCAAACACTCTTCTTTAATCACTCAAATCTTTAATCATTTGTTTGATTACTACTTGTTTAAGAAGTGAATCTTGTCCTTCCATCCCTTCCTCTCCAAGTGCAAAGAGAAGAACACTATCCTTGGGAAGTGTTGAGTCCACCACCAAAGATCCATTGAAGATCTAATTTTATACATTTGTAGTTGTGTCATAGTTGTGAAGATCCAAGTAGTTGTGTCTATGTGTAAGTTGTGTATGTACTAAGTATAGTTGTGTAGATTGGTCCTAGCTACGATTAGGGCTCGACTTTTAGCTTAGAGTCGGAAATTGGTTAAGCGACGTGTACGGTTTTCTCCACCATAAGGAGCTTGTTGTGTAGTGAACTCTCGAGTAAGGAGTACTCGAGGAGTGGAGTAGGAACGAGGAGTGAGCATCGTTGCCGAACCACTATAAATCCTTGGTGTTCGGTTTGATCTTTCTTTACCCTTAACTCTTTACATTCTTTATTCTTTGTGCATATATTTTTGTTAGTATTAGTTTAGTTACACTATCATTGTTCATATTGTGCATAAGAAGATTTCACATATTTCCTCAAGCCTAAGTTTTTTGAAAAAGGATTTTTGAAAACCACATTTTAACAAGTAAATATAAGAAACTATTCAACCCCCCCCCCCCCCCCCCCCCTTCTAGTTTCTACAGCGTAAATTGTGTCACTAGAACTTGAAGTGCATATGCGAATGCAGAATGATTAAATTCCTATTTGTCAAGTTGCTTTTCTAGTATATCCAAGTTTGTCATCATTACATCGGTGAATATATATCAGAATCTTGACCAAAGAGTTTCACAAAGGTTGGTACTGTCTTGAGCTTTGAAAGATCGAAGAGAAGACATTCAATTTTTCCATTGAGACCTTGTAGCTTTTTCTTGCTTCGTCTTGCATTTTATGCAATTCTCCCTATCGGATCTCGAACATCACAACCCGGTTCACACCAATCGGTATTAATTGAGAGACGTGAACCTGAAAATGACTTATCACGACAAAGAATAAGGAAGAGAAGCGTATCTACAGGCCATCATGCTCAATGTGATCCAGATAAACACCTATATGCCTGTCTCTCCGCAGCATATCTATGGTCATATTAAAATCCAACAATTATGGCCGAAGCTCTTCTGAAACACGGTATTCATCAGTGGTATGGGTTAACTCCTCACCAGTCATATCAAAACACCGGATGTGTATGTCACATTTCGAATCTAGCAGACCGAAGCTTGAGCAACACCATCAGAATCATCGTCGGACATGGCGAGAGATGCGAGAAGAACATAGAACAAAGAATAAAACTGGGGAAGAGAAATCTACCTAAAAATGCTGGAGGAAGATACGCTTCGGAATGAACACATAGTGAAAGTGAAAAGTGAAAAGTAAAAGGGAGAATGAAAATACAAGTATATATAGAGAGTGTCTCGAGAAGTGTGAAGGTCGCATTAGTTAGGAAGACGCGTGACACGACCAAGGCCACTCAAAACGAGAAAGTGCGGTACACGTGGACATTCCAGAATCTTCCTCACAATCCAACAAAAACCCTAGAACCTAGGCCCGCAATCTTTCCTCGGCCCGACAAAGACCCAATAAACATAAGCATAATATCATCCTCGCCCGGATAACATTATACTAGGGAGACATGTTCGTGTATGGTCCAGAAATTGCCGGAGACCATACCACGTGGCACTCGCTGGAACATAGTCGGAGCAAGGTCGAAACAACACTGGAGTGTGGGCTGACGTGGCATGAACATTGCCATGATAGTGATGTCATCATAGATCAGACCCCACCTATTGTCTTCGCATATGCTCAAATAGGAAAGGAACAGTGTCATAGGCAAATAGGCTCAGACCCATTTCGGGAAAGATTTCAGGTATGAACTGTCAATATCACAGGTATCCACAGTACTCTCTATATAGTCTTCGCATTTACTATCACACACACATTGAATACTCTGACAATATACTTAATACTACTACTGCTGCCCCTCGTCTCCGAACCATACTTATTCTCACACCGGAGCTGAGTCCTGAGATAACACCCAAGGCGAGCTAACATGTGTTATTACTCGTGTGTAGGTGCTTCCAAGATCATCCGATCTACGTAGAGGGAGCCTGTCTCTCAGTAGGTCCTACCAGAGGATTTTAGCATCAACAACAATGGACAACTGTGTGTAATTGTTTAGAGGGAAACAACCAAAATTATGTAACCCTAGTAGAATATCCAACGTATATACTCTTACAAGTTACACTTTAGCCCTCCAACTTTGTACCACTTGCTAGAATAGATTAAAACATTCAACTCAGCCCAAAACACTTTTCAACTTGACACTTTAGTCCCTGAAACTTACACAAACATACAAAAGACAAAATAGCAAAATATACATACTTTGAACAGAGTTGTATAAGGAAAAAGATGACATGCCTCGCGCCTTATCATGTCTTTCCATCCTCAACTGATACAATTATATTTCGTAACGTGAATGTGAGACCTTACACGTGAGTAACGCTTTAGCAGCGTCATAACACGCCTTTTTGGGCCTTGATTTTACGTATTATGTCAAATATAAACTTAATTGTAATGGTATTTTTAAGTAGGGGATGACATACGCGACAACATGCGCGAATACCTGCGGGATTTTGTTAACCTACAGATATGTGGGTACTTGTTGACATATCAAATGTTCGTTCGTACCTGTCATCTGTAAGTACGCATACACGTCGGTTTTAAACTTACGAAAAACCTATGAACGTATTAGTAAAGCTAGATGATTATTCATTTATAGCGGTCACTGTATACAGGGGCGGACACACCCTTTGGGTACGGGGTGTCGGCGGCCCCCATAGCTAGACAAAAATGCGAAATTATAGTGTATTTTTTCGTTAATTTTGAGCGTTTTTTAAAGTGCCCCCAACTCGAAACTCAAATTGCCCCTCATTTATATATTAAAATCCAATATTTAACACTCTAAAGCCTAAAAATTTCCCATTTTTAAGTTAAAATACTCGATTTTTTATTAGGATTTTAAGTTTTTCGTCCTGCTATTGTAAAAATAAAAAGTTTTCCCCCCACAGTATAATTTCCTGCGTCCGTCACTGGGTGTATTGTAAGATTTATTTTTATGTGCGATTTTATTATGTATAAATGGAGGAATGCATGCAATCTATGACCATTGGAAAAACTATCGGGCATATCAATGCGATATCCTACAAGACAATTTTTCGGAACTCCATTTGACATTTTCTATTTTAGAGCATTAAAATTAAGAGATTTTTTTTCCTTATTTTTACAAAAACGTAGATTTCGAAGATTCATTGATAATATCAAATTTGATTTGAACTTCTAACTCACTTCCTTATTACATCTGTGGGTAATAAATACTGTGAAATATTCTCCATGCCCTGAGAATCAATCATGTTTAAATCCTAATTAAGAACTTGTTTTTTTTTTTGGAACCGGCAAATATTATTAAAACAAAACGAACCCGACTAGCAAGGAGCTAGAAACGGGAGCAACAAGAAACATATTACAAACAAGATAATGGCGAACTAATCCAATCTCTCCACACCAACATCCCTTTCCCCCACCTATGCTTTAGCCACAAGAATACCAGAGAAACAATACAATCATACACCTTATTCGGGGGCATAATTAAGAACTTGTTTACTCTCGGTAGATTCTCAATCTCATTAATATAATCAAGGGTTTATCAATCACGATTAATAAATACAAATCTAGAATAGATTTTTAATGAGTCTATTCTTAGATTTCTTTAGTTAATGCTCAACTTAAAGATTCTAGGTACTATTCAAATTAAGGCCAGCTTCAAGTTCTAAGTTTTACGGGATCCATGTTGTGGTTGGCTAATAAAACCTTGTAATACTCGTATATAACTTTGTTTGTATTTTCCGCTTCGATAAAACTGGAGGCAGCTTAGGTGGAAGGCGAAGAAGGCCACCTTCAAAGGGTCCAAGCCATCAGTAAAATACCACTTTTGATGAGCTAGAATTCTAACCTTGTGTCAGGACGTACATGCTAAAAGACAATCTCAGTAATCGTCTCATTTTGACTAGATTAATTGGTGTCTTACCAACATAAATTGTCTTTAGCGACTCAGTTTCAAAAAACCAATGTAACATAAACTGTGTATATGTCAAAAAGTGCGTACACAAAATTTGAACATGAGTATTAAATTGGATTTGGTGTGGTCAACTCTCTCACGCCTACTGGTTATTGGTTAAGGTTGGTGCTGCCAAATGGTCCCAATTGGCTGCCAAATTTTATGGTCACACCTAACTACTCATCATAATAATAACAGACCATGCAATTTTAGGTTGACAAATATATATTACACCATGTGCTTTTAAGAACATACAATGAATGCATAATAATAAAAGTGTTTGGTAGTGTATGATTATAGCAAAGGTTGCAAAAATCGTGAATTGATAGTTAGATGATCGATGTTTTTATCTTGTAATCCATTTAAGTAAAATTAATAGGATTATCGTTTTTAGTAAGTTTTGGATATATTCGGCTAGTTTTGTATATTTCGGTAAGATCTTTTAAAAAAATCAACATATATATAATAGATATTTTTTTTTTGAAAGGCAACAACAACATATAATAGATATAAACAATTAGCACAAGTGGTTAAAACATATTTACAACAAGTTTCGGTTAATTTTTTTAAGATTTGCATGTTTTTAGTAAGGTTGATCATCATTGGCCGTCGTCAATCATGATTGACTTACTATTTAACCCGATTAATCGGTTACCGAAAAATTGGTGACCTTGTAAGCAGAATCAGTTTTGTAGGCTTTATTTTGCAATACTGGATTTTATAGTTGTAATTATAAAATGTAAAATGATGTAAAAATATATATACATATTAGTATAAAAATTCTTATAACAAATTTAAGAGGCAGATATATATAAACCTTATTCATTTGTCGCTAGTTGCTCCTCTCAAAATCCTAGTACATGCTTAGTACCAACATCAAAAGAAAAAAGTTTGTACATGCGACAATGTTTCTTTTCGTGTGATTTTGATATAGTCTGATTAGTTTTATAAAGTTTTCGAATTTTATATGACTGTAGATTGACAACAAGATTCGTTTTTCACTAGTTTTCATTTCTTAATTATCATTTTATTTCAACTAAGAAACTATTTTGATAAATTAAAGCTAGTTTAGGAGCGTTTAAGCAAGTGTAGCATGCTGGATAGTATATGCCCATTTTATTTCAAGTACCTAGGAGCCATCGCTCTTAATGCATCTCTAAATAAAACGATGGGTTGGCTGTATCTATGACAAGTTTTATATTACAGTATACAATTATTGATAAACTTGTTTAAACCTTGCTTGAAGCGGCCGCGCGAATCTTTTATGTGCGGCAGTGAGCTTGAGCCTCGTGAACTTATCGACCAAATGATCAAAAACCATAAGTTGTTACAAGAAAAAGATCACAAGATCAAGTTAAACTCGAATTGAGATTTGAAAAATCAGCCATGATCATATATAATCCCTTTCAAATCTGTATTTTGTATCATTACAATTTCATGATTTAATTTAAAATTTAGACATGATCGATAACTATATTTTACTAATCTGAACCAATAAATACTAAATTTAAAAGAGATAGATCTTCGGATCTTACATGTTAGATCCTATATGCATGATAGATACTCTGAACAAGTTCATTAAATCATAAGATCTTAAGATCACAAATTAAGTTCAAGATCATAAACGTGAAGTTTAACTTACGGATTACTTATAGAAACGTGAAGTTTAACTTAGATTGGAATGTATGGATCTATGATCCTAATTTGGCTTGTAACATCTTGAAGTTGGAGTTTGCTAAATTATTAAGTGAAAAAAATAGATCAAGATCATAAAGTTACGACATATCGAATATCTTTCGATTTCATTTCTCTAGCCATACATGTTTTTGTGACTATGTAACGGAGTAGAGCTTTCTTTGATCGTATACGCCCTGAATATTGGAAAGAGTTGGTAAATGCCTTAGTTTACGTAAACGATATGTTTTCAGGTTCACCCACATAAAATAACAAGAGTTAGTAAAAAGCCATATATTCTTATATCATACTTTACAATTACAAAATCATAGTATTAACTTCTATGAACAAATTACAAGAATCAGAATGGGTTCAATAAATAGAACATATACAAACAGAGATTAATCAAACTAAAACCTAGTGTATATCAATGGTTTCTAAATTCTAATATTCATATCAATTTTTGGTTCATATATTTTGTATTTTGTTTGTCAATAAAAAAAGACAAGAGACGAAGAGTTTTGCTTATCAGATTTGGTTTTCTGGCCTTAAATGCCGATCCAAGCCTAAGTATTCCTTTAATTCACCAGGAAAACAAGGGTATCGACTCCAAGAATTACCATGTCGTTTGAACATATCCAACACTTTGCTCTTTGTCGATGATGGTCCGCTCATATGCAGCAACACCACGAGTTTCTTGACCGCCCCGTAGTTTATCATCTCCTCCAAGACCTTCTCTGATGGATGAAGACTACATATCAACGAAAAGATCTTCACGCATATCTTTGAAGCCATCTCCGATACATTAAACATTTTCTTTGCCACCGCAGCTATCCCTAGACGATGATCATTGAATGCCACCCTTCCATCCGCACATTCACACAGTAATTTGATTATATGCAGTATTTTCTCACACTTTGATTTGGTAGAGTCGGGTAGTAACTCAATTAGGGTACACATTGCACCTGCCTCTATAGCTTTTGATCGACTTTTCTTTGATGAATCCAGTATCTTTATCAAGACATGCAAAGCAGATGAACTCGCCTTTGTTGAAATCTCGTCTGACGCTAGCTCCAACATGGATTTGAACATACCGATCCCTTGATCGTTTACAATAACATTCCAATTGAAGTTTGAGTTTGCTAAGTTATTAAGTATAGATATTGTATAAACCCTAGCTTCTTTACTTCCCCTTTGAAGAATAATTGCCATTGAATTTATGCATTCGGGCTTTGAAAGTAATTCAATCACTTTACCATCATCTTGTTCCGATATACGGAGATGTTGAAGAACCCCTAGAGCCTCTTCACAAGCTCTAAACGCCATGAAATCCGAAGAATCGACTAAAATTTGAACAATCAATTGAAAAAGCACGTCTAACCCTCCTAACAATATAAAATCAAGCTTCATCTCATCTCCTATTTCAATAATTTCTTTAAGCTTCTTTAAAGAGTTTACCTTAAACGGACTTGAGCCAAGGGTCTTGAACAATGACACCATCTCATCGCGCTTAAAAGTTGGTAAAGGTGACGAAGATGGTGAAACTGAAGAAGATGAAGACGGAGAATAGCCATTTTGCCATCCAAGAATGAGTCTCTTGAGGGTATGATTAGGGGTAACACCAAAGTTTTGTATGTCTTGCATTGTGGCTGGACAAGTCTTCTTTTTGTAGCTAAAGAACCATTTCTCGATGTTTTTTCGCTCATACGTGACACCCGTTGCGATGATTACCGGCTCTTTCATGAGTTCCATGGATATGGGACATCTGAAATCTTGAGGAAATTCAATTTCTGTATCAAGATTGGTTCTCTCCAACTCCATTCTAGGTGAAGAGTTTGACATCAATAACAATAGAATTTGGTATTTATATATCAACCACTTATGTGTATATGTTAAAGACTTGACTTTATCATTATACAATTATACATACAAGTGGAAGAGTTGTGAAAAGTCTAATGAGGGAAAAATCAAAGTCAAATACTGAATTGAGAGTTTAAAAAGATGCCTTTGCAAACTGTGTACAGTGCAGAACATGCAAGCAAGCATGTTAAGAGTTGATTTTCTTGGGTAATACTAATATGATTATAAATTATATAAAGTGTATGATTGTACTAGTTCAGTCCTTTAGCTAAATTATAACGACCCAACATATCCTTTAAATTGTTTGAGTTCCACTTTTCTAAAGCTTGGTATATATGTGATATGTGATTTGTATATTGATAATGTGCATACTGGAGTTGATGTATAATTCAAATATGAAAATAAAGTTTATTCTAAAATACAAAGACATGTCTTGTATGGTGAATTATCCCAAAAATTTTCTCGACCTATTTTTTGGGGGACTCTGTTAAGAATAATGGTTAATTATTAAACCAACTCTCAGGGACTAACAGAGCACAAAAGGTAAGTGCAGGTATGTTTTATGTAAATATTTTCTAGTGTTATTTTGTGTGTTTATATGCAGGCATGATTTGACAAGTTAAGAAAAGATGAAGGGGGCTAAGTGCACAAGTCTTGGAAGCTGTTAGGTTTAGTTGTTGGAGGCTATTTAAGCTCATTATTAGCTTGTTATTTGTAACGCAGTTATCATATTATCTCTCTCTAAAAGTTGTAATCGTTCCATTGTTGGTTAGATCAATCTGTTTTGATCTTTTGCTTTGTTTCTTTTCTTTTGTAAGTACGATCAAAAACCAGGTGTTACATTTGAAGTAACAGCCTGAGGCAGTTAATAAAAGAATAAAAGGGGTGGTTGGTTGAATATCTTGATCTTTGTAATCTTTTCTACATGGTATCAGAGCCTGGTTGGCTGTGATACGAAGATCTTGATTGTTTCCAAAAATTAGGGTTTCTAAAATTTTTGGGGTTTTTGTGAATTAAAGGGTTTCTGGTTATTGTTTATTGGTGAATCGTTTGATTCTTGGTGTTAATTGATCAGATTCTTGATCGATTAAGTTTTCCCAAAAAATTAGGGTTTGTCAATTTTTGGGGTTTTTTTTGGGTATTTTGCTTATCTAAGTGATTAATCAACATAATTGTTGATTAATTGTGTTCTTTTATTGTTTCTGATTAAAAACCCCAAATTCAGAAGTTGGGGTTTGTTAATCTTGGTAAGTTTTGATTTGGTATTTGTTATTTTGTGTACTAATCCTGCAAGTTATTGTATTGGTTGTTTGTTTCCGCTGCTTTGGTTAAAGATCATCTTGATCTTGATACTCTTGGTTGTTGCTGCGCGTGATAGTATTTTCTCACGCTCTCTCTTTATTTTTCTTGTTTAGTGGGATTAGGTGTCGAGGGAATTAGATAGTTGTTGGTTGTTGTGGTGATATAAGGTGGTTGTCTGTGATAGTTTGTTTTTGTGTTCTTGCTTTCCTTCTTGATTGATTTTGTGTTATGGCTCCTGAAAAGGACAAGGGTAGTGAACAGGGAGGAGGATCAAACAATAATAATATTGATATGTTTGATCCTCTTTACTTGCATAGTAGTGACACTAGTGGTGTCCCTTTAATTGGGTTTAAATTGGAAGGAACTGAAAATTATAAAATATGGAGAGCTGCTATTTCAAGAGCTATCCATACAAAAAATAAACTTGGTTTTATTGATGGGAATTTACCTAAACCTGAAGAGGCTGGTTTTTTGCAAGATCAATGGGAAAGATGTAATTCTGTTGTTTTAAACTGGATTCTTGGTTGTGTTTCACAAGATGTTTATATGGGTCAAGTTTTTTCTGATGATGCCAAAACTGTTTGGGATGAATTAGAAGAAACTTATAGTAAGCAAGATGGTTCTGTTATTTTTAATATGCATTATAAGATTCATTCACTCACTCAATCTGGCTCTACTCTTTCTGAGTATTACCACAAGTTTAATGGCTTGTGGAGGCAATATGACTCTTTAGTTAATCTACCTGAATGTGTTTGTGAGAATGCTTATTTGCTTAAACAACATAATCAATTGCTCAAGCTAATGCAGTTTCTTATGGGGTTAGATGATGTGTATGCTCCTATAAGGAGTATTATACTCACTACTGAACCTCTTCCTGATGTTAAGGGAGCCTTTGCTACTCTGTCAAGGGATGAATCTCATAGAGGTTCACAATCCCAGAGTACATCAAAGGCTGGGAATACTGCTTTTGCTTCAAGACCTAACAATAGGTCTAATAATAACTGGAATACTAGTAATAATCAGGCTAGAAAGCTTAATAGGCCTAATTTGGTGTGCACTCATTGTAATATGAATGGTCATACTGTGGATAGGTGCTTTGAACTTGTTGGATATCCACCTAATTTCAAAAAGAATAATGGTTCTAATAATAATTGGAATACTAATAACAAAGGTGCTAGTAATCATGTGACTCCAGGTTCAAAAGATCAATCTAATAGTTGCTCATCTAATTCCTTTACTGATGAACAATTTAAAAGATTGCTGGATTTAATTGGTGAGAAATCTGGGGTTAATGGCATTCCTGCAAATGCAGCAGGTATAAATTGTGCCTTTAGTTTTTGTACTTCAAGGTTTTTTAATCATAATACTCATATTAAAACTTATAAGCTGTATGTGGGTTGGATCATTGATTCAGGAGCTAGTCAACATATGACTTATACTGTTATTAATATGTACAATGTGATTAATGTGACTCATTTGAATATGACTGTTGGCCATCCAAATGGAACTAAGGCTGTTGTTACACATATAGGCAGTTTAAAATTAACTGATAAAATTTCTATTCATGATGTTTTAGTTGTGCCAGAATATGAAGTTAGTCTTCTGTCTGTGCACAAGTTAAACAAAGATAGTAAATTTAGAGTTATTTTTTATGAAAACTATTGTGACATTCAGGACTCTGTTCTAAAGACTCTAGTGGGGACTGGTAATGAAATAAATGGATTGTATTTTCTTAATACAGGTAAGAAGTTTTACAACAATAATATTTCACAATGTTGTTTGTCTAAGTGTGTTTGGCACAATAGGCTTGGTCATCCATCAGATAAGGTTTTACATTTGTTAAAAGACAAACTTAAAATTGATAAAGTTGAGAACAATATTTGTGATGTTTGTCATAAAGCCAAACAAACTAGAGAACCCTTTCCTCTAAGTGATCATCAAACCAAAAGTGTTGGTGAGTTGGTTCACTTGGATGTGTGGGGTCCTTATAGATTTCAAAGTAAAGAAGGCTTTAGGTTTTTCCTTACTGTTGTTGATGACTATAGTAGAGCTGTTTGGTTGTTTTTATTAAAAGGTAAAGATGAAGTATTTTCTAATATAACTGTTTTTGTAAATTTGATTAAAACTCAATTTGGAAAAATGGTTAAGATATTTAGAAGTGATAATGGTACAAAATTTATCAATAATAACATGGATAAATTTTGTAAAGATAATGGAATACTTCATCAAACCTCTTGTCCATATACCCCTCAGCAAAATGGTATTGTTGAGAGGAAACATAGGCACTTGTTAAATGTTGCTAGAGCCCTCATGTTTCAGGGGGGATTACCTTTGAACATGTGGACTGATTGTGTTCTTACTGCTGTTTACTTGATTAACAGGATTCCAAGTTCTGTCTTGTCTGGGAAGTCACCTTATGAATTAGTATATGAAAATGAACCAAATCTCTCTTTGTTAAAAACTTTTGGGTGTTTATGTTTTGCAAATGTTTTGAGTGACAATGACAAGTTTTCATCTAGGTCTGAAAAGTCTGTCTTTATTGGATATTCTAGTGACAAAAAAGGCTATAAGCTTTATAGTCTTGAGAGTAGAAAAGTGTTCTATTCTAGAGATGTTAAGTTCTATGAAACAGTGTTTCCATTTAAGAATGGGTCTGAAAATAGTGAGTATGTTATGAGTTTTGAAAATAAAGACAGTTTAAACTTTTTTAACTTGGATGATAATGAGTCAATGTCATATGATCCTAATGATGAAAAGAGAGATAATGTACAGAATAATAGTGAGGGCATAGACAATACATTACTAGGAGGTACTGAAAAAGCTAGTGATACTAGAAAAGGTAGTAGTGAGCTTAATGATAGTAAACTAGCAGAAGCCACCAGTAATGTAGATGATAATGCAACACTTGATGAAAATAATAGTGATTCTGAAGGTGATGACAATCAGTATCAAGATTTTGGTAATATTTTTGAAAGTCCAAGTGTTTCCCCAGACAGATATGATTTGAATAATCCTAGAAGGTCATCAAGAAAAGTTGTTGTACCAAAAAAGCTTGCTGATTATAAACTGAATGCTAGTGTTAAGTATGGTATAGAAAAATATGTTAATTACTCTTGTCTTAGTAAAGAGAATTATAATTTTTCTACTAGCTTAAACAAAATTGTTGAACCAAAAACCTTTTCTGAAGCTTCTAAAGATATAAGATGGCTTATGGCCATGAATTTAGAAATGGAAGCTTTGAACAGAAATGGAACTTGGATTCTTGTTGATCTTCCAGTAGGAAGAAAACCTATTGGTTGTAAATGGGTTTATAGGGTTAAATACAAGTCTAATGGAGAAGTTGAAAGATTCAAAGCTAGACTTGTAGCTAAAGGGTATAACCAAAGGGAAGGTATAGACTTTGATGAAACTTTTTCTCCTGTAGTTAAAATTGTAACTGTTAGATGCATTTTAACTTTAGCTGTTTATAATAATTGGCCTTTATACCAATTAGATATAAATAATGCTTTTTTATATGGAGATTTAGTAGAAGATGTTTATATGACTTTGATAAAAATGATCAAAGAGTTTGTAAGTTGGTTAAGTCCTTGTATGGTTTAAAACAGGCACCAAGGAAGTGGAATGAAAAACTTACATCTGTTTTAATTGAAAATGATTTTACACAAAGTAAAAATGATTTTTCTATGTTTATTAAAGATAAAGATGGAGTTTTTATTGTGCTATTGGTGTATGTTGATGATATTATTGTAACTGGCAATAATATAAAAGAAATTGATAAATTTAAGAAATTTTTGAGCACCAAGTTCTTGATTAAAGATCTTGGCAAACTCAAATACTTTCTAGGTATTGAAGTTCTTGAATCCAATACTTCTCTTTACTTAACTCAAAGAAAGTATTGCCTTGAACTCCTTACTGAATTTGGAATGTTGGCTTGTAAGCCATGTGGAACTCCTATTGATGTTAAAGAAGGTGTTAACAGTAAGAATAAGAATGTTGATGTTGATAAACCTTTGAAAGGTGTTAACAACTATCAAAAGCTAGTTGGCAAGTTGATTTATCTTACTCATACTAGACCTGACATTAGTTATGCTGTTCATGTTCTCAGTCAGTATATGCATGCACCTATGCAGTCACACTTGAAACTTGCATTCAGAGTCTTAAGGTACTTAAAAGGTTCACCAGGAAAAGGAATTACTTTTAACAAAAGTGACAGTCTTAATCTTGGTGTGTATGTGGATTCTGATTGGGCAAAGTGTAAGCTTACAAGAAAATCAGTGACTGGATATTGTGTTTTCTTGGGCAACAGTTTAGTGTCATGGAAAAGTAAAAAACAGTCAATGTTGTCTAAATCTTCTGCTGAGGCAGAATTTAGAGCAATGAATAGTGTTACTTGTGAAGTAATGTGGATTATGAAAGTTCTTGCTGAACTTAATATTAATCCATTGTTACCTGTTCCTTTGAGATGTGATAATAGCTCAGCAATACAGATTGCTGCTAATCCTGTATTTCATGAAAGGACTAAACATTTTGAGATTGAACTCTTTTTCTTAAGAGAAAAGGTTGCAGCTGGGGTTGTAAGTACTGTTAAAGTTAAGTCTGCTGATAATATAGCAGATATCTTTACCAAAGGTTTATGTGTTGCTGAACATCAAAAGTTTTGTGAAGGTCTTGGATTGTTTGATCTTTACAGAGTTGGTTTAAGGGGGAGTGTTAAGAATAATGGTTAATTATTAAACCAACTCTCAGGGACTAACAGAGCACAAAAGGTAAGTGCAGGTATGTTTTATGTAAATATTTTCTAGTGTTATTTTGTGTGTTTATATGCAGGCATGATTTGACAAGTTAAGAAAAGATGAAGGGGGCTAAGTGCACAAGTCTTGGAAGCTGTTAGGTTTAGTTGTTGGAGGCTATTTAAGCTCATTATTAGCTTGTTATTTGTAACGCAGTTATCATATTATCTCTCTCTAAAAGTTGTAATCGTTCCATTGTTGGTTAGATCAATCTGTTTTGATCTTTTGCTTTGTTTCTTTTCTTTTGTAAGTACGATCAAAAACCCAGGTGTTACATTTGAAGTAACAGCCTGAGGCAGTTAATAAAAGAATAAAAGGGGTGGTTGGTTGAATATCTTGATCTTTGTAATCTTTTCTACAGACTCGACGAGTCTTAACAACCGTATAAAGTTAGGTTTTGCAAACAAATTTTTCAGTTCTTTGCAAGTACAAGAATCGAGTTTGTTTTGATTTAAAACCACATAGAAAAATATGCTTTCATGAATGAAAGCATTGTTTATTCATATTCTTGAATTTGTCGTAGAAGTATGAATTTTTTACCCGATTAAGTAGACTTGCTAAGTTATTAAATATACAAAATATTAATTGGTAAGTTTTTAAATAATTTATCTCTCTCCACAAAGGATTTACAAAAAAACATCCACAAACACCATGTGTCATGTATTAATTGGTAAGTTTTTAAATAATTTATCTCTCTCCTTTTTACTCACCCAATCAAAACATTACACATACTCTTTGTGGGTGTTTGTTTGTAAAACCTTTGTGGATGTAGCAAAATTCTTAGAACAAATACCTTTATTACTATTTTGAGTTTTGATAACCGAGGCATGTCTTTGTATAAAAAATTAAGAAAATGAGATCATTGGGACATTAATATCTTGTAAAGATGAAGGGTGTATGTAACTGTAATTTAGTCGGTTTCGTTGACCTAAATATGTCGATTTAGATCAGATCTGAAGTTTGCCAAGAAAGAAAATAAATTATAAATGTATTCAACTACAAACACAAAAAGAAGTATTCAATAGACCTGTCTCTCAAATTGTTTCTTTTATTAGTTTATCAAATTTTGGCTAGTTGTAATTTCAATATTAACAATTAAGTTTATTTGTCATTTTTATAGCCGAGTAGTTACTTTTGTACCCCATCAAATATGATGTTCGATTTGTGTCAAGTTGAGTTAATTAATCTTAAACAAAACATTCTCATGGTAGTTTATTGTGTACTTTCCCTAAATTTATAGATGAATATATAAAATCATTTTATATCTTTTCAAACCAAAAGTCACGAATTATGTACATGTTCTTTTAGCGTAACTAGCTAGTAAATTTGAATTCAGCCCAGCTTTCTTCTTCTGGTTCTTTAACATTTTGTATGAAAATGGATCGTTGTACAACGTTATGATTTAGTACTTATTTAAATAAGGTTACAATTCTTGTTAGCTACATTACTTTAAGTGCGAATCTCAGTGTGAAAATGTAACGGGTATTTGTCAAAATCATATGTAGGGATATTAGTTTAATATTGTTATGAATTTTGGGTATAAGTCATATATGTCATTTATGCATTGAATCTAAAAGGAGCAAACAAAAAAGATTTTGGCCAACAATGCGTATAGTAGTGTGTTGAATTGAACCATGCAACTAGTCAACATGTCATGAGTAACATTAATTCAAAAGTTTCTGTAGCGGATCAAAATTTATACAATGTAACATCCTATTTGATAATGGAATGTCACGCGTAATTATGGCGTGTCATCAAAGCATACAAGGATAAATGTCTAAACATTACATAGCCATAAAAGGAAAATACCGGAATCAAACATCGGTAGTCCAAAAGTAAAGCTCATCACACACAAACATAAGTACTGTAAATGAAAGGACTAAACAATGTCCATAGCAAGAGTATCAAAGTAAAGATAATGCATAAAGTAAAGAAAGGCTAGAAAGCTTCCAGTCCATATGCACGTACGCTTAAAGTCTACGAGCGTCCCTAAGTACCTGCCGTTTTGGGAACATAGAAAAGGAAAACGGCTGAGCAATACGCTCAGTGCACGGATGTACAATAAAGCATGAATAGTTTAAGCATATAAGCATATAACAGCGGAAGAAACTAAGTCCCGAATAACCTGGTTAAGTCTTGGTAAAACTGGTTTTATACTTTGAAAAGCCTTATGTTTATCTTATAAAAACTGTTTAACATATTCTACCATTAGCCAATATAGGTCATGAAAATTCACCGTGCATGAATACTTGGAGGGGTGACCTCATCATGCAAATTAGAGGGGCTGCCTCTAATTTAATATACTGGTTTTAGGTAGGAGGGATCAACTCCTTGTGAAGGATGCAAGGCACACACCACATTCACACTGAGTAATCTGTTGAAAAACATGTAACTAGGATGCACCCATACGCCCCACATGATAAATATAATAATATGGCCAAAAGCTGAAGGGACGCCACGAGCAATTACTCCGCCGTGGGGAAGTCATAACACCAGTGCCTCTAATGTTATGGTTATGGTACCTCCATAACTAGGTGAAATTGGTCATGCATGTATATGGCTATAGGTATTATAAATTAAACATAAGCAAATCAAACACATAAACTTATACTACGGGAAAACAGTTGGCTGCATACGGGGAATCCTAATAAGGAAAGAATGTCCATACTGAAAGGACGGGAATCCGTACCTTATGTCCAGTGAACGAAGAAGACGAACTGAGGAGAGTCCTACTTCGGTATCACTAATGCTACATAAATACATACGTGTATAAGTATCTGATTACTAACTACGTAACTGGTTTTATATCATGTCTTAGCTTATTTTATACGTTCATGTCATGTTTTACTGTTTTAAGCTTTAAACTGTGTTTATCTTATATTCTGTCTATTCTGATTAAGTATTACTTGTATTTCATGTATTATTATACTTACTGTGTAATAATAAGTAACTTTTTAAAAATAGCAGGTTTCCTAAAATAGAAAGTTTCCAAAAATAGAAAGTTACAAAAAACAGAAAGTTTCCAAAAATAGAAAGTTTCCAAAAAATAGAAAGTTTCCAAAAATAGAAAGTTTCCAAAAATAGTATTACTGCTTAAAATAGATAAGTTTCTAAAAATAGAAAGTTTCCATAAATAGATTAGCTGCCTTAATTAAATAAGTTTCTAAAAATAGAAAGTTTCCATAATTAGATATAAGCTGGTTAAATAAGCTAAGTATATAAGCTTAAGTGTTTTCTGATTATTTTTCTAAGTCATATTGATATAAGGTATAGTTTATTAATTATTACATGTAATTTAAATAAACTATAGGTTAAAAGTATTTAATTAAATATATCATGTTTTTAATTAAATAAAGTTAAATACTTAGGTTAAAACATGTATTATTAATTATTAATAATATAACCTAAGTCATGTTAATTAATTAATTATAACCATAGTTTTTAATACTTAATTAATTATAAAGTCTAGAAAATATAAATACTTAGGTTAAAAATCCATGATCTAATAATTAAATTATAACCTAAGTCATGTTTTATTAAATTAATCATGTCATATATTATTAATTTAATTTTAACATATGATTATTAAAAACATAACCTTAACATAAACCATGAACCGGATCGTGACTAGAAACCATGAACCGGACCCATAATCAACACCATACCCCGAACCACATCGGGGTTTCCCCCTTTTTGCTGCCGCCGTGGGACCCACACCACCAAACCGAGACCTTGTGGTCTTGGTGGTGGTACACATGCCAAGTCGAGACCCCCTTGGGGTTCGGTTTAGGCGATGGCCACAACAAACACCCCTAAATCCTCCGTTTTGATTTACCCCATAATCATTTACATGTTCGATTTATGTTTTTAATTAGCTTTTTAAAAACATCATGTTCTTATTTAATTTATTAAATCAAAACAAAAAGAAAGAGAATTAAAAAGGTATACCGAATGCGTGGATCAAACGATGATGAACACACACGAACACTTGCACAAAAATCAAGATCAAAATCAAACGAACACCCCCTTGTGTGTTATTATATGCGGCGGCCAAAGGGAGAGGACAAGGAGAAGGAGAAAAACTTTTTAGGTTTTTTGATTATTTTACTGTAAAGTGGAAAATGACCAAAAGTTTTACCTTAACCCCTTTCTTAGTAAAATTTAGATGGGCTTGGCCCATCTCTTTGGTGTAGCAGCGGGTAGGGTGCCCCACATGGGGTACCCGTACCTTTTCCGAGTCTAACTATTTTAGTGTTCGTTCGTGTTTTATCGTGTTCGTGTTTTATGTGTTCTCGTTAATTATTAACCGTGACTTAATATATTTATTGTGTTCGTAATAAATATATATACGTAATAATATTAGCTCGTGATTTAATTACGTTCATGATTTCGTGATCGCATGTTCGTGATTAATTATTGTGGGTTCGTACGTAATAAATACTTATCGTGTTCTAACACGTACGTAATACGTAAAATTCTAACACGTGAACGTAATCATACTATAAAAGGAAAATTTTAATCTAGTACGTACGATCTTAAGGGTACTATTCATAGTTAAAGTATGCGGGTTTTACAAATCTTCCCCCCTAAAAAGAATAATTCGTCCCCGAATTATAGATAAAGTAAACTGGAAAAGAAGAACATACCCGAATTCAAAATATGAAATGAGGGTAAGAAGCCCAGATAGACTCCTCTGTTTCCCAAGTGGCTTCCCGCTCGGTATGATCCCTCCAAAGGATTTTGACGAATGGAATCGTCTTCCTTCGCATGACTCGTTCTTGTCTGTCAAGAACTCGTTCGGGTTCTTCTATGAAAGTGAGATCTTCACGTATCTGTTCCAGTGGATACTGAACCATGTGAAGTGGATGATACTGGTACCCTCGGAGTAAGGACACATGAAGCACATTGTGTACCTGAGAAAGCTGTGGAGGTAATGCTAACCGGTAAGATACTTCACCGACTCGTTCAATGATATCAAACGGTCCGATGAAACGGGGACTGAGCTTCCCTTTAATCCCGAAGCGTCTAACACCACGTGCCGGCGAAACCTTAAGGAAGACGTGATTTCCTACGTTAAAATGTATGTCCCTACGATGCTTATCAGCGTAACTCTTCTGACGTGACCGTGCTTCCTGAAGTTTCTGCTTAGCTACTGCGATCCTTTCATTGGTCATCTCTATGATTTCTGGTCCTTCAAGTGTTCGCTCGCCAACCTGATCCTAGCAGATTGGGGCGGGACACTTTCTGCCATACAACATCTCGAAAGGAGCACACTTGATACTTGCGTGCCAACTGTTGTTGTATGCAGACTCTTCAAAAATCACGAAGTGAAACGAGGATCTCTGTCTGAGACGATGCTGGATGGAGCACCGTGGAGTCTCATGATCTCTCTTCTATACGTATCGGCGAGTTTACTTACCGGATTTCCTTGCGGATCGGTAAGAAATGAGCTGATTTGGTAAGTCGATCTACGATAACCCAAATTGCATCGTGCTTCCTCTTGGTAGGCGGAAGACCAGTAACAAAATCCATGGTGATTTTGTCCCACTTCCACTCTGGAATATCTAACGGTTGAAGGAGACCGCCAGATCGCTGATGCTCGATCTTAACCTGCTGGCAGGTAAGACATTTTGAGACGTAAGTGGCCACATCCTGTTTCATACCACTCCACCAAAAGTATTGCTTGATGTCATGGTACATCTTAGTCGAACCAGGATGTATAGAGAATGGGGAGCTATGAGCTTCATCTAACAAGGCTTCCCGGAGTGCTTGGTCATCAGGAACACAAAGTCTCGTGCCCTGCCATACGATACCATCTGCATCTACTCTGAATTCCGTCTGTTTCTCCAAATTCTATACTATCGCCCAGATTTCTCCATCATCTTTCTGAGCTTCCTTGATCTTAGAGAGTAACTCGGGTTCTACTCTAAGATTAGCCCAGTAACCGTGCTGTCCACGTACCATGATCTCGATGTCTAGTCGCTCCAAGTCTCTTATGATTTCCTCCTCAATTTTAATGCCGTTGATCATTGCGGACTTCCTGCTAAGAGCATCTGCTACTACATTTGCCTTTCCGGGATGATACTGTAGATTAATGTCATAATCCTTCAACATCTCTAACCATCTTCTCTGACTCATGTTCAATTCACGTTGAGTGAAGATATACTTCAAGCTCTTGTGATCCGTGAAAATGTCACATGATTCTCCATATAGGTAGTGCCTCCATATCTTCAATGCAAACACGACTTCAGCAAGTTCCAAGTCATGCATAGGGTAATTCTCTTCATAAGGCTTAAGCTGCCGTGAAGCGTACGCGATCACTTTCCCATGTTGCATGAGAACACAACCAAGTCCCTTCCCCGATGCATCACTGTAGATTTGAAATCCACCCGTACCAGATGGGAGAGTAAGAATAGGTGCAGATACTAGCTTCTGCTTCAGGTCTTCAAAGCTCTTCTCTCGTTCTTCAGTCCAGACGAATTTCTCCCCTTTCCGCATCAGTTTGGTCAATGGTAGTGCTAAGCGGGAAAAGTTCTCCACGAACCTACGGTAATAGCCAGCTAAGCCTAAGAAACTGCGGACTTCCGTTGCTGATGTCGGCCTCGGCCACTTAGTAATGGCCTCAACCTTCGTTGGATCCATAGTGATTCCTTCTGCTGATACAATGTGACCTAGGAATGCCACATTGTCTAACCAGAACTCACATTTGGAGAATTTAGCATACAACTGCTTCTGGCGAAGAATCTGTAGTACTGTACGAAGATGGTCTTCGTGTTCCTCCTTGGACTTTGAGAAAATCAGGATATCATCGATGAAGACAATGACGAACTTGTCCAGAAATTCATGGAAGATTTTGTTCATCAAGTCCATGAAGACTGCTGGAGCATTTGTCAGGCCGAATGGCATAACTACAAACTCGTAGTGGCCATAGCGGGTACGGAAAGCAGTCTTGGCGATGTCCTGCTCCTTAACCCGTAGCTGATGGTAGCCTGACCTAAGATCAATCTTGGAGAAGTGTTTGGCCCCTTGGAGTTGGTCAAACAGATCGTCTATACGCGGCAGTGGATACCTATTTCGGATAGTAATCTTGTTGAGCTCGCGATAGTCTATGCAAAGACGCATACTACCGTCCTTCTTCTTAACAAATAAGACCGATGCGTTCCATGGAGATGCGCTTGGTCGAATGAACCCTCGTTCTAGAAGTTCTTGCAGTTGATCCTTCAGCTCTATGGGAGCCATGCGATAAGGAGCCTTGGAGATCGGTTCAGCTCCTGGAATAAGCTCGATATTGAATTCCACTTCTCGTGCAGGTGGTATGCCCGGAAGTTCTGCTGGAAATACATCTTGGAATTCCGACACTATTGGTTGATCCTGGATTGATGGAGATTCAGCATCCATGTCGTGAACCGTAGCTAGATAACCCTCGCAGCCATGTGACAGTAGTGCACGCGCTTGCAGGTTAGATATGATTTGTACAGACCGTCCGGGTACGAACCCGTTATGAATGTACTCTGGTGCCTTAACATCACCGAAGATAACTCGATATGAATGGCAGTCTATGGTAGCATGATGCTTGGATAGCCAATCCATGCCCAAAATCATGTCAAAGTCATTCATGTCCAGCGGAAGTGCGTCAACAGGACGAACCTTATCGTCAAATTCTAGGGGAAGACTCTTGTATACATAGGTGATTAATACAGAATCCCTCAAAGGAGTGGAAATAGTAAGCCTATTCTCTAGTGGCATGGGGAGCATCCTAATGTTCTTATCATAAGCAGTAGAAATGATCGAGTGAGTAGCACCCATATCGAAAAGAACACACGCAGCTTGACCATACATATGCAAGATTCCAGTGATGGTACCTGTAGACTTGTTGGCCTGGTCTCGAGATGTCGTGTAGACACGCCCAGTGGTAGGAGGCGGCTTGGTATCAGCATGTCCCGATGTGCCCTCCATCTCGCCCTCACGGAAATCCTTCATGATATGGCCAAGAAGACCACACTTGAAGCATGCGTCAGTGTTATGACAACATGGCCCTGGGTGCCTACGGTGAAAAGTGGAGCAAAGAGGATGAGTATATCCTCCAACAAAATGCGTAAGTATTAGGACCTGCTGCCGTTGGAGTGTCCAGCGTTGTTACGGTAATTATCATTACCGCCACGCCTATCTGTAGCAGAACGGTCATTAGTCTGACCGTTTCCCTTTGGCTGATGAGGCTGCTGTTGAGTAGCCGGCTGAGACCGGTCCCCAGTTTTCTGCCTGAAAGATACAGTTTTAAGAGATGAATAATTGACATATATAGAAAGAATACGGATTGGTCATCGCTTGAATACGAATGTTTACCTCTTCTCGGGTCTCTCAGCTTCCCCGAACTCATCTCTCTCCTGCAGCATCTCCAGCTTACGTGCCGCATCGGCCACTTGTGCTACAGTGGTGAACGTAGCACACACCAGATTGTTTGCGACCGATGTGCGAAGAGCCCACCTAAAGTGGTGTGCCAGCTCTTCAGGAGTACCTGTTGCTGCACCAAGGAAACCAACTAAGCGAAGAAAGCGCTGCATAAACTCATTGCTATTCTTCGTCAGGTCGCAGTCTAATGGTATAGTATTCCCTCATGAGTCGATTCCTTCCCTCCATGGGGAAAATGTTAGGCGGGGGAGGATAGCCGTCGTTCTGATGAAGGATGTCTTGTATTTCTGCATCAGCAGCTACAAACATCTCCCAGAGATTGTTTGTGTTTGCCATTTGACAGTATAACATAAAACATAAGATTAACCGATTAAAACATAATATATATATATATATATATATATATATATATACATGAAAAAAAATTATACCAATAAATCCAAACAAAAATTTTATGCAAGAAAATTTGTGTTTTTATGAATGCATGATGCAGTTTTATGAAAACTTTTGTATGCTCGAGAGTGAACGCCTATGGTCAGTTTACCCAAAATAAAAGACATGGCGAGGGGACGCCTATGGGTCGGTCCCAAATTTAAAAGTTTCGATAAAACACATGCGACTAAATAGGGCCAGTCCTGTACTAACCATTACTTAGTCATAAACCTGCGACAATGACATATATATGTATGCATAAAAATGATGAATGCATGAAAAACGACTGTCAGTTCTAGGAAGACCATAGTGACTACCCACTAATCACAGATCATATTTTGAGAGCCTACAGGTCAAAGCCTTGGCTCTGATACCATAATTGTAACACCCCATTTTGATAATGGAATGTCACGCGTAATTATGGCGTGTCATCAAAGCATACAAGGACAAATTTCTAAACATTACATGACCATAAAAGGAAAATACCGGAATCAAACATCGGTAGTCCAAAAGTAAAGCTCATCACACAAAAACATAAGTACTGTAAATGAAAGGACTAAACAATGTCCATAGCAAGAGTATCAAAGTAAAGATAATGCATAAAGTAAAGAAAGGCTAGAAAGCTTCCAGTTCATATGCACGTACGCTTAAAGTCTACGAGCGTCCCTGAGTACCTGCCGTTTTGGGAACATAGAAAAGGAAACGGCTGAGCAATACGCTCAGTGCACGGATGTACAATAAAGCATGAATAGTTTAAGCATATAAGCATATAACAGCGGAAGAAACTAAGTCCCGAATAACCTGGTTAAGTCTTGGTAAAACTGGTTTTATAGTTTGAAAAGCCTTATGTTTATCTTATAAAAACTG
This sequence comes from Glebionis coronaria, assembly GCA_025667525.1. Classification (NCBI taxonomy): domain Eukaryota; kingdom Viridiplantae; phylum Streptophyta; class Magnoliopsida; order Asterales; family Asteraceae; genus Glebionis; species Glebionis coronaria. The sequence goes on from CM046876.1 coordinate 574,966,545, forward strand.
TTTAACATATTCTACCATTAGCCAATATAGGTCATAAAAATCCACCGTGCATGAATACTTGGAGGGGTGACCTCATCATGCAAATTAGAGGGGCTGCCTCTAATTTAATATACTGGTTTTGGGTAGGAGGGATCAGCTCCTTGTGAAGGATGCAAGGCACACACCACATTCACACTGAGTAATCTGTTGAAAAACATGTAACTAGGATGCACCCATACGCCCCACATGATATATATAATAATATGGCCAAAAGCTGAAGGGACGCCACGAGCAATCACTCCGCTGTGGGGAAGTCATAACACCAATGCCTCTAATGTTATTGTTATGGTACCTCCATAACTAGGTGAAACTGGTCATGCATGTATATGGCTATAGGTATTCTAAATTAAACATAATCAAATCAAAGACATAAACTTATACTACGGGAAAACAGTTGGCTGCATACGGGGAATCCTAATAAGGAAAGAATGTCCATACTGAAAGGACGGGAATCCGTACCTTATGTCCAGTGAACGAAGAAGACGAACTGAGGAGAGTCCTACTTCGGTATCACTAATGCTACATAAATACATACGTGTATAAGTATCTGATTACTAACTACGTAACTGGTTTTATGTCATGTCTTAGCTTATTTTATACGTTCATGTCATGTTTTATTGTTTTAAGATTTAAACTGTGTTTATCTTATATTTTGTCTATTCTGATTAAGTATTATTTGTATTTCATGTATTATTATACTTACTGTGTAATAATAAGTAAATTTCTAAAAATAGCAGGTTTCCTAAAATAGAAAGTTTCCAAAAATAGAAAGTTACCAAAAATAGAAAGTTTCCAAAAATAGAAAGTTTCCAAAAAATAGAAAGTTTCCAAAAAATAGAAAGTTTCCAAAAATAGGAAGTTTCCAAAAATAGGATTACTGCTTAAAATAGATAAGTTTCTAAAAATAGAAAGTTTCCATAAATAGATTAGCTGCCTTAATTAAATAAGTTTCTAAAAATAGAAAGTTTCCATAAATAGATTAGCTGCCTTAATTAAATAAGTTTCTAAAAATAGAAAGTTTCCATAATTACATATAAGCTGGTTAAATAAGCTAAGTATATAAGCTTAAGTGTTTTCTGATTATTTTTCTAAGTCATATTAATATAAGGTATAGTTTATTAATTATTACATGTAATTTAAATAAACTATAGGTTAAAAGTATTTAATTAAATATATCATGTTTTTAATTACATAAAGTTAAATACTTAGGTTAAAACATGTATTATTAATTATTAATAATATAACATAAGTCATGTTAATTAATTAATTATAACCATGGTTTTTAATAATTAATTAATTATAAAGTCTAGAAAATATAAATACTTAGGTTAAAAATCCATGATCTAATAATTAAATTATAACCTAAGTCATGTTTTATTAAATTAATCATGTCATATATAATTAATTTAATTTTAACATATGATTATTAAAAACATAACCTTAACATAAACCATGAACCGGATCGTGACTAGAAACCATGAACCGGACCCGTAATCAACACCATACCCCGAACCACATCAGGGTTTCCCCCTTTTTGCTGCTGCTGTGGGACCCACACCACCAAACCGAGACCTTGTGGTCTCGGTGGTGGTCCATATGCCAAGCCGAGACCCCCTTAGGGTTCGGTTTAGGCGTCGACCACAACAAACACCCCTAAATCCTCCGTTTTGATTTACCTCATAACCATTTACATGTTCGATTTATGTTTTTAATTAGCTTTTTAAAAACATCATGTTCTTATTTAATTTATTAAATCAAAACAAAAAAGAAAAAGGATTAAAAAGGTATACCGAATGCGTGGATCAAACGAGGATGAACACACACGAACACTTGCACAAAAATCAAGATCAAAATCAAACGAACACCCCCTTGTGTGTTGTTATATGCGGCGGCCAAAGGGAGAGGACAATGAGAAGGAGAAAAACTTTTTAGGTTTTTTGATTATTTTACTGTAAAGTGGAAAATGACCAAAAGTTTTTACCTTAACCCCTTTCTTAGTAAAATTTAGATGGGCTTGGCCCGTCTCTTTGGTGTAGCCGCGGGTAGGGGGCCCCACATGGGGTACCCGTACCTTTTCCGAGTTTAATTATTTTAGTGTTCGTTCGTGTTTTATCGTGTTCGTGTTTTATGTGTTCTCGTTAATTTTAACCGTGACTTAATATATTTATTTGTGTTCGTAATAAATATATATACGTAATAATATTAGCTTGTGATTTAATTACGTTCATGATTTCGTGATCGCATGTTCGTGATTAATTAATGTGGGTTCGTACGTAATAAATACTTATCGTGTTCTAACACGTACGTAATACGTAAAATTCTAACACGTGAAGGTAATCATACTATAAAAGGAAACTTTTAATCTAGTACGTACGATCTTAAGGGTACTATTCATGGTAAAAGCATGCGGGTTTTACATACAATACATATATACAGGGCCGTTTTTTAGGAGGGCAAGAGGTGCGGTTGTACAGGGCCACCGCTTGACGAGGACCACCAAATTTCATGTCTTTCTATTATATATATAGGCAATAAGATGTTCGAGCGTAATTAAATCATGCATTATTCTTACATGTGTATTTTTTATGTGTTTAAGGGCCTCTTTTGGTGGTGAAGTCACGGGGCCACGAAAATTCATTAGGCGACCCTGCATATATATATCTTTTTTTGAAATGGCAATTGATATTAAAAACCTAGCAAGAAGTTAGCAACAAATGTTACAATGATCAGAAATAACGTTACGAGAGTTAGAATACCACTCTATCTTACAAAAGTTTTTGCTACATCTATTTGAAATCCAATTAAAGGAGTGTAACTTTAATTCATTCAGAATCACATCCTTGTTGCTTCTGATATTGTTGAAAGTTATCTCGTTTCTATTCTGCCAAAGTATCCAAATACCTGATTGAATCACCCTCTTTGTTGCCGTCTATGGTACATGGTTAACCAATAATTCCAAGATTCTTTTTATTGTCGTGTATGCTCATCAACTACTTTCTCAAAAGAAACTTCTTTGCGAGTATATTCTGTGTATTTTGGGTCGTTGGAAAGGTGAAGTGATTATCATGGTAGATTTTAACGAGGTTTAGAATAGTAACGAAAGGTGTGGGTCCATTTTTAATCCATATAGTGCGAGACTTTTTGAAAAATTTATCCTAGATGCTGGTTTGGTCGATGTTCCTTTGGAAGGTTACTCTTTTACTTGGTCTCATCCCTCGGCGTCAAAAATGAGCAAACTGGATCATTTCCTGATCTCCGATGGTATTTTCTCTTTATTCCCTTCAATTTCGGCTATTTGTTTGGATCGTCATCTTTCAGATCATCGTCCAATTTTTCTTAGGGATGTTCGTGTTGATTTTGGGCCTATTCCGTTTAGGTTTTATCATTCGTGGTTCGATTATATTGGTATTGATGATATGATCAAAACAACTTGGTGTTCTTTCTCCCACTCAGATAGCAACAGTATGATTAGATTCATGAAAAAGCTGAAAGATCTTAAACTCATTATCCGGACTTGGGTTAAGTATAAAAAGGTGGAGATGTTTCGGGTTAAAAATACCATTGTTGGGGACTTAGGAAAGATCGATAAGACTCTGGACAACAGGGTTTTAGATGATGCGATGATGTTATGCCGTCTTGATTTGAAACGTCAATTGATTGAAATTTAAAAGTCCGATGCTAAATATTTTCTTCAAAAATCTAAGATCAAGTGGACGGTTGAGGGGGACGAAAATCCTAAGTTTTTTCATGGTATTGTTAATCAAAGAAGGTCACAGCTCGCCATCCGTGGTATCTTTGTGGATGGTCTTTGGTGCACTAATCCTAATACTATTAAGAATGCTTTTTTCTCTCATTTTGCTAACAGATTCAAGAAGCCGGCTGAAGCAAGATTTAAAGTCAATTTTCAATTCCCTAAGCAGCTCTTACCAAGTCAAGCAGATGATCTTAAAGGCCATGCGACTAATGATGAAATTAGAAAGGCAGTTTGGGACTGTGGTTTTAATAAGTCCCCTGGACCCGATGAATTTACTTTCGAGTTCTTCAAAAGATATTGGGACATCATAGGACAGGATTTTTGCACGGCCGTTGATTACTTCTTTTCTAAGGGTTCATTTCCACAGGGGTGCAATTCTTCTTTCGTGACTCTTATTCCAAAAGTCATTGATGCCAAATTTGTTAATGATTTCGGCCTATTAGTCTAATTGGATGTGTTTATAAGGTGGTTACCAAGATTCTTGCCAATAGACCCGCCTCAGTTATTTTGGAGCTTATTTCAGACACTCAGACGTCTTTTGTATCGGGAAGGTAAATTTTGGATGGCCCGTTTATCTTGGATGAGATCCTTTAGTGGTGTAAAAGAAATAAGTTTCAAGCGATGTGCTTTAAAGTTGATTTTGTTAAGGCTTATGACTCGGTACGTTGGGATTATTTACTTGATATTTTAGCAGCTTTTGGTTTTGGGTCGAAATGGTGTAATTGGACTAAATGTACTCTCATTACGGCGAAATCTTCTATCCTTGTGAATGGTAGCCCGACCAACGAATTTACTTGTTTTCAAGGGTTAAAACAAGGTGATCCTTTAGCCCCGTATCTCTTAATTCTTGTCATGGAATCGTTCCACTTATCTTTTAGTCGGGCTGTGGACGAGAGGCTCTTCAAAGGGTTAGCTTTACCCGAGATCAGTCTCCTTATCTCACATCTTCTATGCGGATGACGCAATGTTTATTGGTGAATGGTCACATGATAATCTCCAAGGTATCATTAAAATATTGAACAGTTTTAATCTAGCTTCAGGTCTTCAAATTAACATCCAAAAAAGTCATCTTTTGGGAGTGTGCGTTAATCAATCTGATGTCATATCAGCTGCTGCCTCAATAGGTTGTTCGATTATGAACTATCAGTTTAAATACATTGGTGTCACTGTTGGTAAACAATCCTCTCGCATTTTGGCCTGGGAGGACACATTGTCTAAACTTCGTGCTAGGTTGTCTAAGTGGAAACTTAAAACACTTTCAGTAGGGGGTCGATTAACTCTCTTGAAATCTGTCATGGGTGCCTCTCCAATTTATAATATGTCTATATTTAAGATTCCGAATGGTGTGCTAAATGCAATGGAGGGAATTCGGAGCCGTTTCTTTAACGGTATTGATCAATCAGAGAAGAAAATCTCTTGGGTGGCTTGGAATAAGGTTTTAGCTTCAAAGAATAATGGAGGGATGGGAGTCTCTAGTTTTTTCGCTCTGAATCGAGCTCTCCTTCTCAAATAGATTTGGCGGTTCATCACGGATGACGATTCTCTTTGGGGTAAAATTATTCGCTCCCTTTATGGAAATTCGATTGACTTGCACAACTCCAAGATTTCGTCTAATTGGTGTGTTATATTGCGGGAGTTACAATCCCTAAAGAACAAAGGCTTCGATTTTTGGGATCATTGTAAACGTCGGATTGGTAATGGTTGTTCTACGCAGTTTTGGTTAGACCAATGGCTGGGCGACTTACCTTTGTTCGTAAAATTCCCTAGATTATTTGCTTTAGAGCTAGATCAAGATGTTAGTGTTGCCTCGAAATTAAATGCCCCCGTAGTGGTCTCTTTTTGCAGACAACCTTGAGGGGGACGAGAGGTTTCTCAGCTTAACGAGCTCCAATCTATGTTGGCGTTAGTCTCTTTATCTGGCAGTAACGACCGATGGTATTGTGATCTTACTGGAGACGGGTCCTTTAGGGTTAAGGAGGTGCGTTCCTGGCTGGACGACCTCTTCCTTCCTCGTGACAATCCAACAATCTAGTCCAAAGCTGTCCCGACTAAGGTAAATATTTTTATGTGGCGAACTAGGAATAATCGCCTTCCGACCATTTCAAACCTGGTTTATAGAGGCATTACTATTGAATCTACTGTATGTCCAATGTGCCAAGTGGATATTGAGGATTCGTCCCACATATTCTTCCGTTGTAACGTAGCTCTTGATCTTTTAAAGAAGGTTTGTTGTTGGTGGGATATCATGTTTCAAGGTTGGTTGTCGTTCCAGGATTGGCAAAATTGGTTTTCTTCTATCCGCATGACCCTCAAGCTCAAGTCTATTTTGGAAGGTGTTTTCTACGTTACTTGGTGGTCCGTTTGGAGGTTTCGGAATCGTATCATTTTTGAAGAAGTTGTTCCTAGATGTTCTGAGATTTTTGATGACATAGTTCTTTCTTCGTTTAATTGGTGTAAATGGCGTTGCCATCTTTCTTTTTCTTGGACCAATTGGTTGAAAAACCCTTGTGTTATTTCTTTGTAATGTTCTATCTTTTTGCTAGTTGTTTTTTAAAAGTTGTCGTTAAAAAAAAGAAAAAAAAAATGTGTGTAAGAGTAGATGTGGGATTTGCCCGAAATGAATGTTTTATATCGAGTACAAATGGGACCAAATGTAATCGGTTTTAAATTATGATGTATAAGTATAACATATATTTGGGCGACGCTCCACATACAACTGAAGACTTTCCACTCGTTCGTCCATGCAAATTATTTTTGCTGATATCTCATATGCAAGTTAGAAACGATAATAAAAGTACGTGCAAGTATGTGACACAGAAAAAAACTACGGTATAATATCCAAAAGTTTGTGCAGACTAAAAATGCAAATGATAGTAATAAGCCAAACCATAATTTTATGTAAACATGTCTACCAGGCTAGTAAACGTCATTTACTACATCAATTAAGGTTGACAAACTACTCACATGAAATACGAGTTTGCCACCCATCAAGGATAAATGTCAAACTACATACCGTGATACTAATCTAATAGGGCGAGATGCATGATGTGTGAATAATAAAATTATTGCACAAAGTAAACCTTTTGATTACGACATTATATATAATCATATTTTACTTTGGTCATGCGTGACAAGCCTATTTGAAATATATTTTCAAAAGAACTAATTGCACAATCAATTAAAATACCATATTTATTTCAAAGGGTAAAAGCTAAAAATATGCAATATAATTTTTTAGAAAAACTGAAATACGTAACTAACTTTATTTTGTACTAGTAGTCCCAGTATACTTTCTAATTTTGTTCAATATACGTAATATGACCGGTTAGATGACTTGTTTGACAGGTTTCACGTTCAAATTTTATCTTTGGGGGACTTCCACTTTTAGTCCCTAAAAAAATGGGGGACTTTCACTTTCAAAATTTTGTGAAATTTGTTTTTGGAAAAATTAATTATTTTTTTTTAAATAAGGCAGATTTCTATAAAAAAGTAAAACAATAAATTTGTGGAAAAAAAAAATTTTGAAAAATTATTTTTTAAGAAAAGCAAAATTTCTAAGAAAAGGTTTTTATTTTGAAAAGACTTTTTTAGAAATGTAGTTTTTTTCGAAAAAACTATTTAAAAAAAACAAATTTAAAAAAAGTCTTATAAAAATTTAATATTTTTTTAAAAAAAATTTCATTAAAAAATAATTATTTCGAAAATATATTTTTTTTGTTAAAAAATTATATATTTTTAAATTATATAATAGAAATCTGCTTTTTTTTTTAAAAAAAATTTCTAATTTTTTTCATAAAACTTCGAAAAAATAAAATTTCGATTTTTTTTCAAAAAAAATATTTTGTAAATCTAAAATAATAAATATTATATTTTTTTTCAAAAAACTTTTTTTTTAATCAAAATTTCGAAAAAATAAATATTATGATTTTTTTTAAAATAGTATTTTTACTTCTACGTGCATAAGTTTACGCACAAAATTATCCGAAATATATGCTGAAAAAGTAAAGGGGCTAAAAGTGGAAGTCCCTCAAAAGTCAAGGGATCATAATTATAAAATTTGAAGGTGAAACCTGTCGAACAAGTCATCTAGCCGGTCATATTACGTATATTGAACACAATTTGAAAGTATACTGGGACTACTAGTACAAAATAAAGTTGGTTACATATTTCGGTTTTTCTAAAAAACTATATTGTGTATCTTTACCTTTCACCCTATTTCAAAAAGAATCAAACTTTAAATAAAAACCTAGTACTTCTATCTCAATTTATTTGTTCACATTGGATTTTTTTATTCAATTTTAATCGTAAATTACTTTTTGTGTTATATAATATTTATTGATAATTATATAAATAAAAATACATTTAAAACTCAACTCATAGATATATTTTGCGTTAACTATTATATAACACACACAAAACAATTTACGATCAAAGTTGGATAAAAAGATTGACAGTGAACAATTAAATTAGAACGGAGGGAGTAATATGTAAAACAAAACCTATAGTTTTTATTTTGAAAGACTATTTGGAGGTTAGTATACAAACAATGTTCAAGATTAGTGGCTGTTTAACATGTCTAAACTAAATGGAATTGAAAGACTTTTTATTTATATAAGAGAATGAACATGCATCTATACTATTAGTCATTATTTTGCTTTCTTGATTTTTTTTTCTTTCAAAAAACTAAATTAAATAAATTTAACAAGCATTTTCATCAATTAAAAAGACTTTATAAAAGCGTACGTGGTACATAAAATACAAACTCTACAACAATGCACATACAAAGACATTGAGAAAATAACTCGGGAGGGCGGTCGCCATTAATAAGGACTTAAGGTTGGTTTAACCAAATGTGATGATCGTGACTTCAACACAGCCGGACACTACAAGCCCATCAAATACTTTAAGCTTGGTGGTTCGGATCAAAGCCGCCCAACATGAAAACTCCCCGTTGGAAAACGTATATTGTATGGACGCAAAAGCCGTCAAAACTATTAGCCGTTATTTGAATTAATCTCGCCATAATCGTGCAAATTTGTAAATGATAACGATTCAAGATTTTGTTATCCATCATGCACATATTATATTTTTTTAAAAGTCAATTTGTATTTTGTTATTTTAAGTAATATGTAAAATTTTGTCAACTTTATTGCTTAAGTCGTGGAGCAAACTAGAACAAACGGATAACTTCAAAAAGTGTAAATTCAAACTAGTTAAAAGGGAAACTCAACATTGTCATATGGTATAGTAGGTCAACATATTTAGATAGTCAAATAGATATTTTGGTTAACTACTATGTGGTAATCACCTCCTAAATCAAAATGATGACACCCACACTAGTACTACTGATAATAATAACAAAAGAACAAAAAATACATTTCATTTAGTCAATGACAATGAGCCTCTTTGAGATTGATTGTGTCATGTTACCATGTTATTAATTGGCATGTCAAATTTGATGGCGTTTGATATATAGGTAAAGAACTAAAGACTATATCATGCTACACTAATGGAATTGTGGCACCCTTCATGTGAACTTTTTCCTTTTCTCAAAAAAGAACCTCCTTCGAGGAATTCCGAATTAGATTGTCTATGGTGTTTGTGTCGAAACTCGATAGAATTAAGTAGGGGTGTTCATGGTTCTAGAACCTGATCGAATCGAAACCGAACCGTAAGAATCGAGAACCGTAAAATAAACAAGATTTGGAACCGAAAAACCATTCTTATTTCTTCGGTTCGGTTCGGTTCCGGTATGGTTCTGTGGTTTCGGGGTGAGAATTTACGAGAATTCTCGATGAGAACCATTGTGTTTAAAAACTTTAACTTTTTTATTTTTAATTTTTCATAAAAGGCATATTATAACAATACAAACACACACAAAAATGTCCTCAACAATAAAAATCGTACCAATAATTTTAATAGTTCAAAATGACATAACAAAAACACAAATTTTTTATATTAAAAAAGGCTATAATTGTTAAAAAAATACCTAGAAAAATAAAACGTGTGAGCCATAACACATCAACAAAATGTGATGTGATTAATGGCGAATAATTTTATATATACTCGTAAAAAGTAACATTACACCATAATTAACGATCATTAATACTAGCATTTTATTCATTCGAACTGGTGGTATACGATGATATGTTTATAAAATTATGCATATGCTGACAATTATCAAACTATAAATAGTCGGTTAATATAGCATTAAAACACATATGTTAGAATATCTTATTAAATTAGTTCATGTTTATGAATGATAATAATGATGTCGATAAATGATACAGATTAAAAGTTAAAGTTTTAAGTTTATTTAAGGTTAAATTATTTTTATAGCTTTAATGAGTAGTTTTATTTTTATTATTTTAAAAGGCTTAGATGTTCTGCATAATGTTATAAACGAACCCTACAAAAGTTTATATTTCAAAAAAATGGTTCTTTCGAGATAGAATCAGAACCGACCGGTTCTTTCAAGAACCGTACCGAGAACCGAAAATTAGGAACTTTAGGAACCAAAAACCGGTACGTGGTTCTAACATACAGTTCGGTTCTGGAATGGTTCCGGTCCGGTTTCTCGGTTCTTGTGGTTCCTCGGGTTTTTTGGACACCCCTAGAAGTAAGGATGTACATCTTATTTGCATGAGAAAAACCTGTTTGTAAAGGACTAAAAGATAAAAGGGTTTTGTTAGTTTTAAAGAAAATGTTGGTAATTGACTAGTTATAGTCTTTTTTGAAACCTCTAGAAGAGAAATGATTACACTTAACTCGTTCTTGTATACGTTGAGGCCAGAACAGTACTTCGGAGAAGCTGAACCATCAAAATGGTTCAAGCCAAGAGTCAATAGCCTTGAAGTTAGTTAGACAAGGTACGATGACGGTGTACGGAAGGAACACGACACCAGGACCACAATGTCCATCTGCCACACCAGGACAACCCAATCGAAGGGGACATTGTAAGAACGAGCTCGGCGATCTTTAGCCGGTGGAAAACGACAACCACGGTCCTTTTGACGTAAGGTAACATTGAAAGAGTTTAAATAGTAAAGGTTCACTCGTCCGGACCAAGAAACTCACACATACCCCCGAACATACCAATTCTCTCTAACTCTCCCTTAATCTCTTCACAATTATATTATATCATCATACTTATCCTCAAACCGGAGGCTGTCTCAGATTCAAAACCCTAAGCGAGCTAACGATATTCTCTCTTATTTTCATCTAAAGTACGAAGGAGCTAGCTGAACAAGACACTCATCAAGTTTGATGCATATTTACCAAGCCCGAGCACTCTCCGTAAATTTGCATCGACATTGGCTTCAAAATTTGTGACCCTTAATTCCAATCTACCTGATCTAGAATACGGTCGATTTATGAAGAAATCTCATCGAAATGAGGGGGAAACTTAGGAGTCGGGTAAAAATATGGGGAGATAGATACTCAAGAAGAACATTCCTCACCCGTTGGCCTATCTCAAGTAAGGTGGTTTGATGATTATGGAATCGATTTTAAAGAAACTAAATGTAGCGATTCAATGGGTCGCGCCACTGGTTGTACAATATTAGCACGATGATGATGATTGAAATTCCAAGCCGTTGGTAACTTGTAACAACACAGATGAGAACATTACGTTAAGTGACGTGGAGAGGTTGGTCCTTGCGAATCACCTCTAACATGTGAGTAAGTGTGTAATGGAGATTACAATGTATGCATAAGTATGTGATGTTTATGTAGGTATTGATAGTGTAATCAAACCTAAATAACCTGCCCATCTATTTATAGGTAATGAAAAAGGGTGAAGCAAGCATCCGTACTAGAATCAGTGATCGTGGGGGTGTCCTCGATTTTAGAAGATTACATGGGTAGTGTACCATGATCCCTATCTTGTAGGAAAAGCCTTGAAAGGGTAGTGAGTGTGGGTTTTGACTTGGTCTGACTTGGCCTATGCGTTAGTCTCATCGAAGGGTACACCCTGAAGGGTGTTGTGCTTCGAGTGGATGATTCCCTTATTTGTATTAATTGCTACGAAAGATTTTACGCCACTATAGATAATTCAAAGGTTTTTAGGTGTCTGTGGGAGTAGATCCTGAGAGAGCTCGACTCGGAGGCCTTCAAGCTATTCGGAGGATACATCAAAAGTAAAAAATAAAGACAAATCTTGACACCCAACTTTACCATCCAATTCCTGGTAGAAACGAGGCGAGACCCGACAACTTTACAAAGACTATACCAAGAAACTAAACTACGGCCCCGAGGAAAGCGATAAGGCTTAAAGTGGGTGATGTGACTCATGGTCCACGGATCCTACACCATCAACGGTTGGACTGTCCCAAGCTCGGAGCAACAAAACAAGTCCTATAACACACCACACGCCCCCTCCACGTACAAAACACGAGCACTTACAAAAGACAAAAACAAAGACAAAAGTAAAGAGTGTTGAAACATAAAGGTACAAACATCAAACAACTAAAAATTTAAGCCTCGAGAGGAGTAGAAACATCTTCATGGGTAACAGGAACATCTTGATTGACAAAAGTATCACATTTTCCTTCCTCTACAATGGCAAGGGCTACCACAACATTCAGGTACATGATATAAGCCAAAGAGTAAAGTCAACAAAAAAGTCAACATATTCAAATAGAACCATGGGCAGGAAAAGTTGTTACCAACGTAAACCCTTATTCCCTTTATTGTATAAATACCCATATCTTGTATTCATTTAATTCTCATGCGTGTTTTGATATTTCAGTAGCAAACCTTTGTAACAAACTCAATACTTAATAATAAATCGCATTTTACCTTAAATTCGTGGGAATTAAGAAATTAGATCATACCAAGTGGTATGAGATATATCTTTCCTTGTATTAGCTTAATACTGTTCATCCACCATCAAATTTGTTTCAATTTTTATATTCCATTTTTCGTCCCATACGTCCATATTCTTCCAAATTTGTTTTTTTTGGTATACCTAGGTTTTTGACTCGACATTGCGAACCGACTAATCCCAGGGCAACTATCCTTTTGGATAGCCCGGAGTCGTCGCAGGTGAACCTCCCAGGGCAACTATTCTTCCAAATTTGTTTAGATATCACAAATACCTGTTCTTGAGTCTGTTGTATGGTTCTTGATTGGTTACTAGTGATTCTTGGTAGTTAATTGTGAATTAATTGAGTTCTTGATAATGGTACAGGAAATGAGTAATGAATAATCTTTTAAGAAGTTAGTTGTAAGGAAGAAATAGCCAAGTTAGGAGAAGAAGGTACAATTTTTATTCAATAAGATCAAAGGAGTAAGTTTCATCATTTTACTAAGATTTCATCCCCTAAATTTGGTGGTAATAATGTAAGAGGCTAGGTATTCAAATATGAGCAATTCTATAAAATTGATCATATAAAAGATGTTGATAAATTCAATTTCATATCCATTCATATGATGATCTTCCATTGATGGGGAATCAACAGTTTGTTAGCATTATGAGAGAAAATGTATCTTGACCAATATATAGAGAAGCAATAATAAAAAGATTTGTTGGCACATTTCTTGATCCATTGGGTGAAATCAAGAAGTTGAAACAAGTTGGTTCTATTCAGGTCTACATAGATGAGTATGACAAGTTGTTATGTAGAATATATTTTCTTGGTGATGGCGTATAGCATGGACACGACCCATTGGGCCTAAAACTATACACCAAACATTTGGCCCAGACCCAAGTACAGCCCACCAGCGGTGGCATAAAACTCGGACGGATCTGCTTCCAGTAAGCGGAGCCGCTCACAATATCGGACGTGCGCTCCCAGTGAAGTGCGTTCGAAAACTATGCGGACTAGATTCCAGAGAACCTATCCGCAGGTCACGATTAGACCACAAACAGACAAATGGGATTTTGGACCACAAATGCCCACTCTCAAGTACCATCCAAGAAACAGGGAAAGGCCCAGTACTTTCCCATATAAATATTACTCACTTGCACTCCAAACGGGGTATGATTTTCTCACTCATCTTTACACACACATATATCTCTGACGATATGAATACTTACTCTCACACCAGAGTCTAATCGTAGGGTCCGTCCCCACGGTAAGGATTAACGGTATTACTCTACGTGTGCAGGAAATCGTCAACATCTCTTGATAGTACAAGATCTCTTTACAACACAAAGCATCTATGTACTTCCCGGCGAGTGCTTAGATCTACTTTCGATCCTGGCCGATCACTGTACTAACAAGTGGCGCCATCCGTAGGACCCATTACACAACTGCGTTTCATAAAAATCTCGTTCCAAAATGGGCGATAGAACACCAAAATTCCCCCGGGAACACACGTCAAGTGCACATTGCACAACAGAAGAAAGACCAAACCAGAGTGGAAGCAACCGTGACAAGAAAGCATCCGATGCTGAGATAAAGGAATTTTGCGACACGCATTATGACCAATTGCTACCGCACATATTTGGCAAACTATGCAAAGAAAAATGATAGTTGTATTTTCACACTCGTTTAGGAAAACGAGGTAAAATCGGTAAGTACTAAGCGTACGTTTAGGAAAACGTAAACACTTATGACCCTTTGTGTGGGATTCCTTCTCAAGGAGGCTTGGTGTGTGTGTTAAGACTTGATTAACTTTGAGATTAATATTTATGAGAGAATGGAAAAAGAAAAATGATGACAGATACAAATAAAATTAAACTACGACGAATGACGTAAACGTATAACCGTAAAACGTGACGAAATTTAAAAATTACCCTAAAAATTCCTAGAAAATCACAATAAATCCCTAAAAATACAAATAGAGTTTACCAAAAATCAAAACTTACTCAAACCTTTTATTTAATTAAATAATAATTTTTTAATGCTAATTAAAGCCCTAAAAATCAATTTAAATAATAAAAATCCCAAAATAAGATTTTTCAATTTGTAAACCTCTAAAATAACTTAATTAAACAAAAAAGTATTTTTGAAAAATTTAAAACTAATTAAAACTATTTAAAATGATTAAAAATTTAAATTAAATAATAAAATACTATTAAAAATTCAAAATTTATAAAAAAAATCTAAAACTTGCAAACTACTTTATTTTAACTTAAATAAACCAGAAATGAAAGTGAAATGACCAAATTACCCCTAATGGGCGTCCAAATGGGCCAAAATAGAAAACAGTCCCCTAATTGGGCTTTTTGGGCCCAATAAGAAAAATGTTAACCAAATAAGCCCAAAACTTCCAGATAAGCTTAAAATTCAATTTTAAACACAAAACTCTAAAGGCCCAAAAGCTGAATCAATGCTTATCACAGCTTAATAGAATTCAGCTTATTCTTAATGGGCTTTTTGGCCCATTAAGCCATAAGCTAATGCCATAAGCTGAATTTGACACACATCCTTCTTATGAGATTATAAAGCTGTTTGTAAAAAGAATTATTGAAAAAGCTCAAGAAATAAGCCTGAAATAAGCCAAAGCTCTCTACACAAAACGACAAAATAGTCGTTTTGGAGTTCTAGACCACTTCAAGAGCTGATTCAAGTTGCAAAACGTTTGTAATGACTTAATTAAGATTAATCAACAAAAAAGATTTCAAATAAGCACACTCAATAAGCTAGAAAAAGTGATAAGCTGTTTTGAAAAACAAAAGTTAATTCGTTTTCTAGTCAAACTTAAAAGTCAAAGGCTACAAAACTCCAGATCTAGTAAATGGGTCAAATAAGGAAGACTGATTACAAAATCAAAGTTGTTGCACAATAGAATAAGCTAATATAGCTTATTAATAAGCTGTTGACCAATTAACACTATCAGTGGGAACTTTCAGTAGGAAAGTGTTCCCACTGCTTGACTTTTTTGACTTGCTTTTTCAGAGTGATTAACTTAGTTTCTTTGGATAAAAAGGGCACCCCTACAACCAGTAAGTTGTAGGGAGTCACAATCAAGCAAATAAACACAAATTGATCCAGCCAAATGATACATTTTAATCAAACAGTGCTCAGATATGATACAGACATGAAATAAGCGGATCTGGTGATTAAAAAGCAGATTAAGCAAGATTAAGCCAACCAAATTTAACCAAAAGCATACAACAGCTTAAATAAACTTAAGTGAACACAAACAAACTTGTTTGATGCAATGGGTTAAAGATTTGAGCTAGTATGAACCCTAAGTGACTTAACTGATGAACAAAGATGAACACAAAGAGACCTTTGCTGATGTACTTGACCACAAATCCAATTTCAAAGCCCTATATCATTACGTAGGTTGCATAAACTTTGATTAATCACTTGTTATCCCTAGTTAGAATGCAATCTAGGTGTGCACAAATAATCAACTCAAAACAACCTAAAACAAGCAAGATATAGCAAAGATTCAGATTTATGTTTCAAAGCACAAGAGTAGCAAAAATCAGCACACAATCACCTCAATATCAGATACAAACTCAAATAAACCCTTAACACTTACTCAAACTAACATACAAATCACAAAACAGTAGTCCCAAACAGTCCTTTAAAATTCTAGATCAAGATTTTTCAAAGCCAAAAACGTTTTTAGTCCAAGAAAATCTCAAACAAGCATTCAAATAACCATAACATCAACTAAGAACAAGAAATCATGCATCAACCAACACATATAGCATCAAGCACCAAAATATCACTTATCACCAAGGTTTGACATATTTTTCAAGAAAAGTAACAAACCTCATGAATGTACATCCACACTCACGTATGTTAGAGCTTAAGTTCTAGCTAAACAAGAACTAGCTTCCAACAAATCACCCTGCTAAGATCAACAGAGTTAAGATTATAACAGATTATATGAAAAGAAAAATAGAGAATGAAACAGATTCTTTCAAGCTTTGTAACCCACTCCTTGAATATCCCCAAGCCTAGATCTCACTCCACCTTGATAATCTTCTTATCAGGGTGAGATGATCAATCAAAGCCCAAAAATTTCAAGTGTTTGTACCAAAGACTTAGAAACAAATCAGGTTTTGGAAACTTTTGAAACAACTTGCACAATACTTAAAACCACACTTTGAAACTTTAAACACAAACTTAAAACATGTAACAATAGCAGTAAAAGTAAATTGGATCTTGGATTTTCGTCAATAGCATTCAAACTTTTTCATTCATGAACAAAGCATTACAGAACCTTGACCAAAGGAAAAACCAAGAACAAAGTAGAAGGTAAAACCCTAATGCCTTTATATAGGCTACAATGTGAACTAAGAAGCTGATAAAAAGCTATAAACCCGTCCTCAATTTGCCCTTGTAGTTTGAATATTTGTTGACTGAATTGGACGTTTATGAAGAAACATGTGAACTCCTCTTGTTGTTTTGTGATCTTGAGCGTTGCTTTTGTGCTTAAAATGAAAGCAAGGCTTTGGGTCATTGATATGCTGGCAATTCTTGTCCTCTTCCCAAAAGTATGTAGCAGGGGAACCCTCATGTGACAAAGTGAGTGATGAGGTGGCATGTTTTTGGGTTGGGTTTTGTTAATTAGACCCTTAATCTTAAATCTGGAGTTGATTAGGGGTTAATTTCAAACGATTAAGAAATACCCAATTATGTTCTTGAGGGAATAGTGAGCTGATTGATCTTGGTTTATGTTTGAAAAGGTGTTTAGGCGCGAGTTAATAACTAATTAATATAATTAGTTTAAACCGGGTGTGAGTGGGATAGTGAGGTGGCAATATGGTGGGTTTTGATTGGTTTGTGAGGATTGAGTGGAGCATGTGGAAACATAGTATTGGTCTAGGTATGTTTGCTTGTCTCCTATGTTTAACCCCTCTATTATTCCTTGTGTTTCATTTGTGGTTTAATCAGCCAACAATCCGAATTCCTTTGTAAATAAAGTTTTGGTTTTTATACTTTGGCCCCAAAAACTTTCCAAAGGTTTGAATAAGGACTTGTTTTGTAATATCTTGATATTTGAAGGGCTGTTTTTGGCATGTCTTCATTCTTCAAGGTCTTCACTTGTATTCTTGTCTTCATGGAGGAATAAAAGTGACAATTCTTCAAATTTGAGGGATCATTCTTTCCAATTCTTCAAAGTTAAGGGTCCTTTTTGTAAATTTGACAAACTTTAGGGACCAAACTTGTATTATGAATAAACAAGGGTATAAAGTGTCAATTCTTCAATAATGAAGGACCCTTCTTGTACAATCTTCAATTCTTCAAGGACTTTTCTTGGAAAATCAACTCTAGGGCCCGGTTCATTGTGCGGCTTCGTTTCTCGTGTTCCTTTTTGCTTGTTTCTTGTGATCTTTTGTCATTTTCTCAATATCCGTACCTAAAATACACATTGAACAAACACAAGCATATATATGGCACTTTTTATGATATTTTACCATTTTGAGCCCGTTTTAGACGATGAGACTATGTATAAAAGCAGTCTCATCAAAAAACAACACTCTCCAGAGTGGGAATCCCTTGAGAAGCACTTATTCCAAAATATAAGTACATAGGAGAAATCCCCCAACACGGGGTACAAGGAGCTCCAGCACCCAGACCAACTAATAAGTCAAAGGTTAACTCAGAATGTCTTTTCAAGGATAGGGTGGCAGGTCCCGGACCAAAAAGACAAGAGCAAAAGCTTTGTGTTTGTAAGGCTAGGATCACGGAGCGCGGAAGTGTTTGGTAGATTGGTAGAGAGGAAGGAAGAACCTTTCGACGAAAAACATTAAGACCAACCACCACGTCGCTTGATCTTCGAGATACACAGAGACTCGGATAGGATCTTGGATTCAGAATACAAACAACAATCCATCCCCGAGTAAGAGCATATCCAAGAGCCACGTACATACCGAGAGAATGACCCGTTCACGTCCCGGATAAGGAATTGAAACCCCCAAACAAAAGTATAAAAACAAGAACAAATTAAAAAATACGACGGCTCCGAAAATCCTGAAGAACACTTAATGATCTTCCAAGCACGAGCCTCAGTAGAAAGATGGGCTATGCCAACGTGGTGTCACATGTTTAAGGGAACACTGATCGGCAACGCCAGGTTATGGTTTGAAATCCTCCGCCCCGAAACGATAGACAGTTACGAGGAACTAGGAACCAAATTCTTAGCCATCTTCCGAAATGACGCCAAAGGTAATTCAAAATACCATCATGTTGAGCAAAAAGAAAGAGAATCGATCGGGGATTTTGTTGAAAGATTTAGAAGGAGGAACGAGCATGCTGAACCTGTCCCAGACGCTATACTAATCTCAAGATTCATGAAAGGAATAAAACATCAGGGTGTGATAAAACATATAGTTGACAGCAATCTTAAGACGAGCGTAACAATGAAAGTAATGGAAGACTTCCTAAGAGGAGAAGCCGCAATAGCTAGAAGATGCCAAACGGAACCAAACCCCAAAAGGAAGAAAAACTACGGACAATGTCTAGACAAAACACCCAACTTCCGAAACCACAAAAAGTCGCAACACATAACAAGCCGGATGAAAATCCTAAAAACACCCACGGAGATCCTACATCTGGAAAGGGAAAAACTCAAAGCGCCACCCTCTATGATCACCCCACTAGAGGAAAGAAAGGGAAACGGGTTTTGCGAGTTTCATAACAAAATAGGACACAACACCGACGAGTGCACACACCTAAAAAGAGAAATTAATGAACTAGCCAGAAGTAGAAGACAGTTATCATAGGTGAGTGATGTTCGTTTTACAAGTCTTAAAATTTTTTCAAGATATTACCACACATAAATGACTAGAAACACAAACACGGGCAAGTATACCCTATCATGTATAGCATAGCTTAATGGTAACGTCCAGTTCGTTCCACGGGATTGACGCTAAAGAATTATAAAACAGTTACCTCTAGAGTGTCACAAGTTCTAAAGATATACTTATCAAATGGTTTTAAAGGTGCGTTTGGTTAAGGTCGCAAACCTATGAAAGATAGATAGCAATGATGATTACAAGCACATAAACAATGTAAGACAACATGCCGATTACTAGTCGCACATGCAACATCTAATTTACATAACAAAAATCCGACTAAAGATTATGTCATATCAAAAGCATTAAGAATGGTTTATGTTTGATTTCGATAACTAAAATATTAGATGAGACTAAGCAAGAGTTTGTTATATGTTTTATTCCACTAATCGCGACAAAAGAAAATAACAAGATTTATTTACTAGATGACATGAAATTCATCCATTCACATGAGTACTAGTCATGGTCATGAACAAATCCAACATATAACAATGATCTTACTTAATAGCAAAATCATACTTATAATCAAGAACCCAGGGAGAAAGTGCGCCACACAAATCTATTTGTGCGCCACACTTTGCCCTAACAAAGTTAAAATTCGTATCTCATCATAAGGTTGTAAAAACCTTAACCAAGTGCACAACACACTACTCCATAATAACAGTAAATAAGTTCACTTCAACAATATGCAAATCAAAGTAAATAAATAACATAAAGGAAATGAGAATTATACCAAAAAGTATTAATCAATGATTACTCCAAAAGGTTATAAGCTTTGTTCCAAACTTATTACAATCACAAGCAATATTATTAGATCCTTGCTAAAACAGCAATGGTATGAACCAACTAAGGTTCACCTTATACTAGTAACAATGATCAAGGATTTGTTAAATCCTTGATTCTATAAGAACCCTAATAACAATGGAGTATAATGGAATGAGATGTTTTCATATGCATGGCCTTGGGTCTCATATATAACCATAAATTCGTAGCTAAGGAGTTCTGGGAGTATATCAAAGGGTTTCTCCATAATAGCCATTCATAATGATACTTATTTGTGTAACTGCAGCAAATGTGCGCCGCACTTTGTCAAATGTGCGCCGCACTTCCATTTTGTAAATGTGCGCCGCACTTTCTCTTTTGTGCGCTGCACTTTTAGTTGTACTCCAAAATCTTAGTGTGCGTCACACTTTTCTGTTTGTGCCCCGCAATTTGGCTCATTTTCAGCATACTTTATTTTTTTCTTCACTATAATCAAACAATACACATTATTAGTAACATTTCAACACATAACTTCTTTATTTACATAGCAAACAAGGACAAATTCATCATTACAAACATGTATAAATGAGGCATTATCAAATTCCCCCATACTTCACTTCTTGCTTGTCCTCAAGTAAGGTAAAAATATATTTTTAATAGGTGTCGAAAGAAATAGATAAGGCCAATAATTGAAAGCAAAGATAACGCCACAAACACCTTACGAAGTAGATATTTTGATTTCACACACTCTCTTTATATGAGTAAATTAACGCCCAAAAAGCACTGTCATGAAAAGTAAATTACCATAAGCTTGTACAAGGAACTAAACTAAACTAATTTGGCGTAAGCACCAAGTAAAATGTCAAAAGAGGTCTTTTTAAAAACTTTTATTACCAACGCATGTTAAAAAGAGTAAATAGCATATCATTTTCTACCATGTTTTTTGTTTCCATACTTTTATACTTTACACTTGTAGGCTCACTCTTTGCCTTTTATTCTTTTTTTCATTTGGGGTAATATGTCATCCCCCATACTTACGATCTACTATCATCTCGCAACATGGTTTTCTACAATATATTATCGTCTTAAAACATCGGCAAAAACTTTAAATCTTTTCTCTTTTCTTTTGCCTCCTTATCATTTAAAATACTTTTTATCATACAAGTATGATCCCACTAAGGTCTCGTAAAGATTACCAAGCATAAGTTCTATAAATTAAACTAATCATCGGCGTACTCACAAATTTGATTTAAAGCGTAAGAATGCTTACGAATTATAGGCTAAAAATCCTCACAATTGTTAATAAGATATTGTGCACGTAACGTTATCAATTCCGAGTCAAAATAGCTTTACAATCACAGGAATTATCAATCTTTCAACAAAAATCCTTTTTTTATATAAGTACATAACAAAATTTTAAAAAATCCGCCAGAAAGTGCGGCACACAATTTTGTTAGTGCGGCGTACTTTTTGTCACAGAAAGTAGAAAAAATTTTCGAGTTAAAACACTCTTATTTTCCGCTTATCACCCCCATACTTATTATGAGCATTGTCCCTAATGCTAAACATAAAGAAAAAGTAAAAATAGAGGAAAATAAGAATAATACTCCCCTTTCATTCCGAGTCGCGAACGAAGCCGAAATATTCAATCTTCGCCTTATTGTGCCTTGACTCGCTTATTTTCTGCAATTGAACACAAAATATATACACAAACATATCTTACATGCCAGATAGTCCTACGTGCCAACAAAGGCATATTACACAACCAAATAAATTGTTTTTGAAATTGTTCCAAATTGTGACTAGCACACAAGTCACAAACACAAGAGACATCACATATCCTCTTCAGTCTCGTAATTTCTTGGAGCATTAGATGGGTGGAAGTGTGGTGGATAAGGTGGTGGTTGTTGGGTGTAGTAGAATGGCTCATGGTGATATCCGGGTGGTCCATAAGGTCCACTCATCGGAACACTATATTGTTCCGCCATCCTGATCGAAAACCGGAGCGTATCTATCCATGCTATAACATTGTCGCTCCATCATAATCCCAAGTTGGTATTTCCTAACCTCCATCCTTCCCATCCTCATAAACATCTTGGAGTGTTGCATGAGGAGGTCGCGGCATGCTCACACATAGTGCTCTCATCGGCGCGTCTTCTCGTATCAACCTTCGATCCGCTCCAATCAAATCTCTCAAAGTGATTTTGTCAATGGTATCACATATGATCGGCGGACTAAGATTACCCACAACTTGATTGGTTAAAAGTCTCATTCTTCGGGCTAACTGATGAGACTGTAATTATACATAGTCTCATCGTCCAAATCGGGCTTAAAACGCTTAAAATATCATCAAAATACCCATATATGTGCTTGTGTTTGTTCATTGTGTATTTTAGGTACGGATATCGTGAATTCAACAAAAGATAACAAGATTCAAGCAAAAACGAACACGGGAAACGAAGTCGCACAAAGAACCGGACCCGAAGAATGAATTTTGCAAAAATACCCTTGAGGTTTGAAGATTGTACAAGATTGGTCACTCTACTTTAAAGATTTGACACTTTATACCCCTCTACTATCTTAAAAATACTTTGGGGTCCCTAAAGTATAAGGAATTGTCAAGAATTAGCCCTTATGTTTGAAGATGTTACACATTAGTTCCTTTTTTACAACAAAGGACTAATGGTGAAATTTGCCCAAGGACTAACTGTGAAAAGATTCAAGGACCATGGATGAGAAAGTTGTTCTTTGCTGCTGTTAATGGAGGGACTAACTTTGCCAATTACCAAAACCTACTTAACTAAATTAAACAAACTGCCACTAAATCCCATCCAGTCAGCTCCCACTCACACCCCTCACCCTATCAGCCCATGACACGTCACCCACCCAACCAATCATATTTCTCCAAAACCCCACGTCATTTTCCACTTTATTTCTTAAACTGATTATTAATAATCAGTTAATTAGTGTGGGAAACAAGGTTTTTAAACCTTTAAACGAATCAAAACCCATACTGTTTAACTTTCATCCCCACAAACCTTAAACAAAACCCAGATTTAAGTAACCTATCAATAACCCAAACCCCAATTAACCATAGGGGTTTTACTCCTTACCCCACACCCATTAAACCTCTTCACCCAGAAAACGACCTCCTCCTTTCTTGTCCCCTCTCCAGCTCACACTATGTCACGAGAACCACAAACTTCCAAAATGATTTGACCAAATCAAGGGATACGATGGTTTTGCTTGCTCTCTACTCAAATCCAACGAGAAAAAAAGGCTCAAGTAATCTGATTCTTCACATGGGAGCCAAAGACAAATTTCAAATTGGGGCATTATACCAAGCATCTTCTAAAGATTCCAAGGACAGAAAAGGAATTGCATAGCCTACGGTTCACCTTATTCTGGTCTCTAGATTGTTCTATGTAGTAGTATTTAAAGGTTCGGGTTGTGAACCTTTAGCTTGTTCTAGATTTTATTTTGTAAAATTTTTAAAGTGAATTAATCAAAGAAGCTTTTCAATCTTGCAAATATATCTGAGTTCCTTACTGTTTTTTAGTTTAATAACTTTCATTTTATGCAAGTAGTGTAAGGTTTATAAAACGAGTTCATTGGTTCAAGTAATTTGGTGAAAATGATTTCTTTCAGTTTTTTTAGAAATAGAAATCTAAGCTAATTGAGGAAGTGAAAGTGGAATTAGTTAGCTTGGTTTATTGTTTAAGATTTGAAAAGTTTGGTTTAAAAAGGGTTGTAAAAGGAGGTCAGTTTCATAGAAAGTTCATTGTTGGATTTTCTGTTTTATATAAGCCACAAGCATCAAGCTGGCTTAATCAATAAGTCATGCTTAGGATCTTGTAGGTCTGTTATCAGTTCATGTTTTCTCTTGTTGTTCTATTTTCAGGGAAATATCTCCATATTAAAGACATATAGGGGTGTTTTGGACTGCAGTATTCCTCACCTAGCACATTCTCCACAAACAGCTCACTCACATAAGCCATAAGCTTAGTTTTAAGCTGAAAGGAAGATGGCATCAGTCCATCCCTTTGATTTGGATGTAAATCAGAAAGGTAACATGGCTTGAACCGTTGTTTTTAGGCTTTAAAGTGTGATTTTTGTGGATATTGAGTGTTATACTATTCATGTGCTATTATTTGCTTGCTTTGTTCTTATTTCAGCTTGGTATGCATGTTTAGATAGGTTTAGGTCAGTTTAGGTAAGAGTTTAATGCACTTGGTTTGATAAATCTCAATTTCTGAAAATATAGGGGTGTTTGGGATTAGGGTTTAAGCTTAAGGACTGACAAGCTTTTGGTTTGAAACTGCTTAGACACACTTGTATTGGTAGTA
The DNA here is from genome assembly GCA_025667525.1 of Glebionis coronaria. Lineage (NCBI taxonomy): Eukaryota > Viridiplantae > Streptophyta > Magnoliopsida > Asterales > Asteraceae > Glebionis > Glebionis coronaria. The sequence continues at coordinate 574,991,155 of CM046876.1, forward strand.
TTAGTTATTTGCAACTTTGGTTTTCGATATTGATAGGTTTCAAAGCATTTGCATGTTCAACTAGCTATAAAATCAGTAGTCCCTTAACTGTCTTGTTTTAGTTAATTGTTGTTCCAAATCTTGTCATTTGTCAAGTAAACTGATAATATAGGATTGAGTTAAGTTATATTGTGATTTTGTGTTGCATTGAACAAGATTTGGTGAGCTAAAACTCACCAAATTGCCAAATAGTTCAGCAAGTCCCACCTGACTTTACCATCTTCATCAGTAACTGTATTTGGGATTGTATGTGTGATTTTTGTTAGTGAGTTGTGTGTTTTATTGCTTAGACTGACTCCCCACACTTCCATGAGTGTGGGGGTGCCCCTTGTTCCAACAAAATCCAACTAACAAGCAAGATCCAAGCACAAACAGCACCAGATCCGTATTTTTGTTCAATCAGTGGGAACAAAGTTCCCACTGCTAGTGTTCCAGTTCTGACTTCTACACATACAGACAAAAAGAAACCAAGTGTCACTATCAGATTTTTATATTTTTCTCTTTTGTGAACTTTTTTTAGAGTTTTCCCTTGATTTTAATTTTGTTAATTTTCTTATTTTATTTTTGATTTTTCCAATTAGTTTAATTTTATTTTACTGTTCATTTTCTATTTTTTGGAATTTATTGCATTTTTAATTAGTTTTTAATTACTGTTTTTATCTTTTAGTGAAAAACTTTTACATTTTTCAGTTTTAAAATTTTTCTTAGATTCAGAAAATTAATTTAAGATTTTTAGTTTCAAAAGATTTTATTGTTCACCTTTTTAAGTAATTTTTAGAATTTGTTAATCCCATATCAATCCATAACACAAGATTTAGAAGAGATATTTAGAGAGAGAAAGAGAAGAAATGTAGAGAGACAAACAAGAGAGATTTTGGAAGGTTTATGTTTACTTGAGAGAGAAAGTAAAATGAACCAACACCCTCTTCCACACATGGAAGAGGGTATATATACCCTAGGCTTTGTTGGGCCGTGGGTTAAGTAACATGGGCCGGGCTTGGCTTTGTCTTGGGCTTACGCCCCTAACTTATACAATATTAGCTTAAAGTACAAGCCCGGTTTTCCCGACTAACCAATTATAATACAAGACCAATAACGACTAAGATGACCTATTACATTCTTGTTCGACTATATAAAATATAGGGCTAACAATCTCCCCCAATGTATCGGTCATCTTAAAAAGCATAAGATGATTGAGTGAATACATTCTTGTAGAGGAGATCTTCATTCTTTGGTCTTGTATCTTGGTCTTGATCTTGTTTGCAATGGCTTTGTTCTTTCATGCTTTCGTGATCTTTATCTTGAGCCTTTGTCATTTAACTTTGAGTGTTTGAGATCTTTATATGTGCTCCTTGTGACTAAGATGACCTATTACATTCTTACATTCTTAGGTATCTTGATTATCGCCATCTTGTGCTCTTGTGACTTCTGAATCGACATCGGTTAGTACACAGCTACGCTACCTTCTTGATATGCAGCAACATATACAGACACGGATAAAATGGCTTTGAACATTTCATCCTAACTCGGTAGCGTTTTACCTCCGGTCGGTGAAGACCGTTAGACGATATTAGATACCGTACCTGTGATAGGGTAGATTCGATTAAGAACATCCTTGACAGGTTTCCCGGCGGTAGTAGCCAGTTCTCTTTACTCGACCGTCTCAAAGCAGACTATGAACGTAAAGAGTGAATCATAAGGATAAATTATCCGTCTGATTAGAGTTCGTCAATTCAGATTTCCTGGAACAAGTTTGATTCTAAAAGAATCGCACCATTGTTGCTTTCCAGTTTGTCACAAGCTTGATTCATAGAGAATCTTGCGAGTTACCTACCGTAGTGCTGTTTGATGTTGACACTGGAAGGATTTCCATTCGTCACTGTGAACACTAATGAGTGTCACTCTGAATGTTCTGGCAAGATTACATGGATTTTTCGAAGAAACCTGGAATCAAGTTTGAATCAATTAAGAATCAAACTTAGTTGCATTCCAGTTCTCACAAGTTTGATTCGTGTAGAATCGCACAAGTTACCTACCATGACCTTGTTTGATGCTGGCTCAAGCAGGATTTCCATCTTCATTGTGAATCGTATCACTTAGATGCTCTGGCAATATCACAAGGATAATGCGTAGGACTCGACTGTGTCCTAATGAGATGATAGATAGATCTCGTTTGGCTCTAGACTCAATAAGTGCATTTTGGTAATCGGAGGCTGGAGCAGACTGCCACCTTTTCAATATTGACTAACTCGGAGTGAGAAAGTCAATGGATACGTGTTGATCGCCGTGACAATGAGACAAGTTTCTTTTGAGAGAAACTCGAATGGATGGGGAAGGGTTGTGCATCGCATGACTGGGTCCATGACACTTGTCTTCGATAGATGTGTTAACCCGGTTTCTGCCTAAGTTGCATAGAATATTCAACTCCTTCAATGCTTACCAATACGTCATCACTAGCACCTTGTTGTGATTGTTCCAGTGCTAACTTAAGTAATTGGTCCGCATTCAGCTTCATTCAACTTCATCTTTCCTAAGGACAACTATCTCTAGCTATGGAATGTCCTTGGGTAGATCCCTCCGGTTCTGGTTGGATCATAGGACTTAGTTTCCTATCCTAAACCACCTTTTGACTCCATCGTTCTATCGTGGATAGTAGGTTGTTTTGGGTATAGATTGTAACCATAAACCATTGAAAAACATTCAAAGTGTTTGATAAAAAACAAAACTTTTAACACTTGAAAGTTTTATATTTCCGAAAAGCTCCCCCTACACACATGCATCGATATACGAAATGGTTTAGCATGTGAAGGAAAGAGTTGCACTTGAGTCTTTAAGATCACATGTTGCAATATATTACATTTTAATCACATTTTCTCCCCCTATCTCTAATATAAAAACATCATATTAGAGATACCAATTGATTAAAATATGACAATTTTTGAAAACCGATTGGGAGAGAAACATGTGTGCACGCATGAATCATGGAACTTTTTCAGTCGGGATGCTCCCCCTCAACAATATATGTGTGTCTTAAAACAAAAGTTTGACAAAATTTTGGAAAAACAACACCACAAATATGTTGAGGTACGGAGTAAAGATGCCTTATCCGATATAGTATATTACATTTGACAATTTAATATCATTTTCGGAATGTGTTGGATACATAAAATATGACAACTTTGAGATGTACCCAACAACATTAAAGGCTTGATTCTAAAACGCTCCCCCTCAAAAATTGATCAAAATAACATATGACATTTTAGAGATATAAAAACCACATATGAGGAAGGGAGTGTTGAACACACAATTTTGAAAGATTTAGAAAAACCTTTTGAGAAATTCTTGAAAAATTGTGTTGAACGGTTTTAAAATAATTAGGGTAGAAGACTTCTCTTCTATTGCTTAGGGAAAGCGCACTTACACGTACACTTCCCTTTCGGGTCCGTTTTTCATGAGCTCGAAACTTCGATTGTTTTGTGACTAGCTATTGACCGAGAAAAACAAATTTCCCGTTGTGAAGAATAAGTTATCATCCGTGATAAACTTTCCTTAAGTTGAAGTTCGAGGTCTAAGCTGACATTTACTTAGAAATCGTTTTTCATGAACTTAAAAACTTTGAATGTTTTTATGAGAAGCTCATGACCGAGAAATATGAATTTCTCGTTGAAAAGGATAAGTTATCGTCTGAGATAAACATTCCTTAGTTGAGGCCCGAGTCATAAGCTGTGATGCGCTTAGAAGTCATTATGAGAGAATATCAAGCAACTTCATTTGCCAAAACCTCCAAGTCTTCTGGAGTCATATACTTCACACCAAGACGGCCAACGAGATACTGAAACCTATTTTGTGATAGGGCTTTAGTAAACAAGTCTGCTATCTGGTACTCAATTCCGACAAAGTATAATTCCACGATACCACGTTCCACTTGTTCCTTGATGAAGTGATATCTGACGACGATGTGCTTGGTACGGGAGTGCTGAACCGGATTGCGAGAGATGGCTATGGCTGACTTTGAGTCACAATACATAGGTATTTTATCAAAGTGGAAGCCATAATTCATGAGTTGAGTTCTCATCCAGAGGACTTGAGCACAACATGCGGATAGAGCCACATATTTTGCTTTAGCTGATGAGAGCGAAGTGCAATCCTGCTTCTTTGACGACCAGCTCACAAGCTTGTCTTCCCCTAGAAATTGTACGCTACCAGAAGTGCTTTTTCGACTATCAAGGCAACCTGCGTGATCAGAATCTGAAAAAACTGTTAGATGAAAACCGGTTCCCTTCGGATACCAGAGTCCCATGTGAATGGTATTCTTAAGGTACCGAAAGATCCGTTTAACCTCTTTGAGGTGCTTTTGAGTAGGTCTAGCTTGATATCGTGCACAATAGGATGTGACATGATGAATATCAGGCCTGCTGGCTGTAAGGTACATAAGTGACCCGATCATACTGCGATATCGCATTTGATCTACGGGATATGAGTATAAGTCAACGTCTAGGGATGTGGTCGACAATGGTGTACCAACGCGAGCACATGAGGTCATACCATGCTTTTTAAGTATCTCTTGAGCGTACTTAGCTTGGTTTATGAAGATACCACGTGGGGATTGATGAATCTGGAGGCCTAAAAAGAATTTTAGCTCCCCCATCATTGACATTTCAAATCTGCTGTGCATTAATTTTTCAAAACGTTTTGAAAGTTTTGGGTTCGTAGAACCAAAAATAATGTCATCAACATAAACTTGCACCAGCAGTATGTCATCCCCATATTTATTAATAAAAAGAGTAGGATCAATAGAACCTTTGGAGAATCCTTTCGAGACCAAGAAGTTGGATAGTTCTTCGTAACATGCCCTTGAAGCTTGTTTAAGTCCATATACTGCCTTCTTGAGACGATAGACTTTGTCAGGGTGATGAGGATCGATGAATCCTTCCGGCTGATTCACATACACTTCTTCCTTTAAATGACCGTTGAGAAAAGTAGTTTTAACGTCCATCTGAAAAACCGTGAAGCCCTTATGTGCAGCATGAGCGAGGAATATCCTGACAGCTTCCAATCGAGCAACTGGAGAGAATGATTCATCGTAGTTTATGCCTTCTTGTTGACGGTATCCCTTAACCACAAGACGAGATTTATGTTTGATGATGGTTTGTTCTTCATCCACTTTATTTTTCCAGATCCATTTGAAATCTAAAATTGACATTCCATAGGGTCTGTCAACAAGTTCCCAAACATTTAGGCGTTCAAACTGATGAATTTCGTCTTGCATTGATTCAATCCACGCATGATCAGTCATGGCTTGCTTGATGTTTGTAGGTACAGTTGAACTCACGGTGAGTGCATACATACACACATCGCCATCTGTGTTGAGTTGTTTGCATGTTCGAACCGTTGTAAAGGATTTCCAATGACTTGCTCTAATGGATGATCATGTGTCCAATGGTGAGTGGATGGATATCGTTGGTAGATGTATGCATGTTGGACTGATCAACATGTTGAGTAGAAGACTCTCCGACTTCACGTACCGGTGTACCGAACGGGTTGATAAATTCTTCTTCATCGGGTTGTGCATCGACTGCTTGATTGTTGTTTCCTCCTTCAGCATTGACGGTTGGTGAGGTTGGTTGTATGACAGTTTCTTGAGTTTGTTGAGTATCTAATGGAATTGTCTCTTGAGCAACGGTTGCTGAAGTAGATGCAGTTGTGTCTTGTTGACTTTGTTCGGGTGCATCAGCAGCATTTACAGCGGAAGGCTTTGACACAACTTGATTGTTTCCATAGTAATATTCATCAAACATCAGATCATATAAATCAACCAACTCATTCATTTGTGTCGTATCCGTCGAGTCTGCTGTAGGAGTACTTTGTTGACATTCTTGCACGGAACGTGCACTGTTTTGTGTAGGTGCCATTGTTGGACATTGAGGAGCGGGACTTGAGCTGTTGTGATCAAGTACCATTTGTGGCAATTCGTCAAAGTTCACATGAATTGTTTCGACAATAATCTTTGTTCTCTTGTTGTAAACTTGATATCCTTTCGACAATGTAGCATACCCCACAAAAATACATGCAGCACCTTTTTCTTTCATCTTGTCGAGATTCTCACCGTCTTTAAGAATGTAACATAAAGATCCAAATACGTGAAAGAATTTAACCGTAGGTTTCCTGCCATTGATGATGTGGTAAGGTGTCTTTTCATGTCTAGGGATGACGAGAGAACGATTCTGAGTATAACAGGCGGTTGCAATAGCTTCAGCCCAAAAGAATAGTGGTAATTTTGAAGCAGAAAGCATTGTTCGAGCTGCCTTTACCAAAGTGCGATTCCGTCTTTTGACAAAGCCATTTTGTTCAGGAGTTCGAGCAATAGACGTTTGATGTTTGATGCATTCTTCTTGAAAGTAAGACTGCAAGTTCTTGTTCAAAAATTCAGTACCCCTATTCGTTCTTACGGTTAAGACTTGAGCTTGAAGATTGCGTTGTATCATCTTGAGAAAGTTTTTGAGAACCTCTGGTGTTTCATCTTTGTACCTTAAGAAGAAAGTCCATGTGTATCTAGAGTAATCATCAACAATCACGAGAATATACTTTTTCCCGTTAATAATTTCTACACGCATGGGACCACATAAATCCATGTGTAGAAGTTCTAATCGTCCTTTTGAGCTTGGGGCAGTCTTTGTTTTGAAAGACTTCCGTTTTGCTTTCCCCAACTCACAAGAGGAACAAAGATGGTCTTTGACGAATTTTAACTTAGGAAGACCGGTCACAATATCATTCTTCGAAAGCAAGTTGATGGTGTCAAAGTTGAGATGTGACAATCGTTGATGCCATAACCATGCTTGAGAGGATGAAGCTTTAGCCATTAGCAAATTGGATTTGTTGAGGATGTGTCTTTAAGAGTTACTGTGTAGAGATCAGAACCACGAGAACCTGTAAGAAGGTCAATCCCATCGTAGTCTCTAACATAGCAAGTAGATTTCTGAAAAGCCACTTCCAAATCCGCATCACAAAATTGACCAACCGAGAATAAATTGTGATTCAGTCCCTCGACGTAATAAACCCGTTTGATAGTGAGATTTCCTTGAACCAAATCACCATATCCAAGTATCGGTGCAAACTGATCATTTCCAAACCGCACCGTACCCAGAAACTTCTCCACGAAGTTAATGAGAAGCTTGAGATTACCCGTCATGTGCTTTGTGCACCCGGAGTCCATTATGAATAGGATAATTTCGACGAGCTGCAGAGGAATTAGAAGACAATGTAGCATTTGACAAATGGGATCCCTTGATAGAAACGGGTTCCAAAATAGTAGTGGGCCTAGATGTAAAGTCTACAGGCAAGCTGATATTCCTAGACCCAATCACTAAAATGGTTAACTTAGGTACCCATTTGTATCCGGGTGGTGTAAAGCTCGAATACCCCCGTGTACATGTCCTAATCATGTTCTCATATAGCTTCTTTAATCTGTTTTGTTTACGCAGAGTAGTGGAGTCTAACGCACTTAGTTTCTTAAGTGGTTGATCAGTGGATTGGTTCAAAGTTCTTGTGGGTTCTCTAGTACTAGTGGGCACAAGAATAGGCTTCCTAGTTCTAGTATTCACGCCATTATGATTAAGAGCACAAGCATTATGATTGAAAGTACGAACACATTTTCCACATTCAGCACAAACAACTTCAACATTCGAGGTCTTAGCATTTAAACTGTCATTACAAGCTGTTACAAACGTTTTATTCTTAGAAAACTTAAAATTCCTACGGTGGTCTTCTATTTCCAACTTCTTTCCTTGACTATTGTTAAGCATGACCTTATCTTGCATTCTAGTGCTCTTAAGCTGTGGTCCGCTAACGCTGGTAGTGGGGATTACTCCTGTAGAAGAAGACACACGTTGATTAGTTTTCCTAATATTCTCAGGTAACCGCGATGTTCCAGTTTGAGTGGGCTTAGTATTCATCTGATACATTCCTGGTTCTATCACATTTGTGCTCTTATCATTTCCTATCTTAGGCAAAGTCTGTGGGGATTGTCCCAAAACAGAGGATTTAGGGCATTTAACCGCATTCGGTTGACGAACGGCGGATGGTTTACCCAATACAGACTTTCCTTTCATTTTCTCAATGAGTTTTTGTAACTCACTGATGGCTATGTCCCTTTCTTGTAGCTGAGCTTTCAAATCATTTATTTCGAAACCTTTTTCATTTAATTGTCGAAACGAAGAAGCTGCCATTTCTTGACATTTTTTATGATTACAAGATTTATCACCTTTTTGTAAAGCAAGTTCAAGAGAAATGGAGTGTTTCTCAAGTTGGGAAAAACTTTTCGAAAGTTTGTTATATGACTGAATTTGTTTCGAAAGCTCTACTTCAAGATTGCGACATTTCTCGTCTGATTCTGCCACTAGACATGCTACATGACAATATTGATCAAGATCGGTATACACACCAAGTATAGCATTCATATGGTCAGCATAAAAGTATTCCTTAGAAAGTTGATCAATTTCGTTAGAAAGTTGATGTTCTTGTGTCTTTAATTTAATTTGAAGAAAATCAACTTCATCTTCAAGAGATTTGACATAGCTTAAATCAGTTAACATTTCCTCAGTGAGAGCATTATAAAACATTTCCACATTTTTTGAAAGATCATCAATGGTTGGAACAATGCATTGTTGAATGACGACTTCTACTTGTGGGTTAGGTTTAATATTCCAAATGTTATCTCTAGAAACTTTTTCATAATCGGCGACACCTTTGTACAAATTAAAAACCCCTTGTTTTATAAACTCAAATTGCTGAACACTTTTGCTTTTCTCATCCCATTTACGTTTTTCATCCGAAATTTGTTTTTCTAAGAAAATTGATTGCTTTTTGAAACTCCTTTTTAAAGAAACTTTCTTTTGGGTTTCATCACTTGGTGGTGGAACACTATTGTACATCTTTTGTTCTTTGGAAAGTTCTTTTTGAGGAACAAACTTAATATAATTATCAGAATCAGAAAGGTTTATTAAATCACTTAAGTTTGATCGACTTTCTTCTTGTTGACGAATGATTTCGTCGCAGTCAGGGGAAAGCATAAGAGCAAGATTATCAACATAACAACCGATATCATAAAGAGCAGGCTTGGTACTTTGAACTTTCTTGAGATATTCAGGCTTGACAAAACTCGTTTTCATATTTCTATTGAGCATATTCATAGTTTGAATAGACTGACCCGTTTTGTAAACAATGTTGTTTAACGTGTCGACTCTCTTTTCCAAAGCAAGTATTTTTTCAATATCCTTTTCTTCACGAGTTTTATAAAGCTCAGTTTGTTCTTTGTTAACCGACTCTAATTCAGTAATTTGGAGTTTATGTAGCAGCAGTTGTTCTTCAAGGTCTAATATCTTTTGTTTTGACATATGAATTTCGTGTGTTACTTCAGAACAATATTATTCATTGAGCACCTTACGTTCATATACCAAACCATTAGCTATCGCAACCCGTCGACCAGCTTCTTTTACATAATCACACTCTTTAAGCCTGTCTATCTCCTCGGCTAAGGATGTGTTTGCTTGCTTCAAACGTTTATTAGCCTCTTTGTTTTCCTCAATTTCATGTTTTAAAGAATCAATAATAGACGCAAGCAAATCACGTTCCTCATCCGAGTCAGTATCCTGAACAGCTTTTCCGTCATCATTACACATATGCTGTGAATCCGTAGAGATATTGCTATCCTCCGTGTCCATTACATATGTGTCATTGATGCTTTCGGGTTGCTCAGGATGACGTCGTTAATTAGCAAACACATTATAGTTATCATGTGATGGTACCTTTTCAAGTGGCTCAGAATCATAGATGGGTCCAGAAGTATCATCAGTCTCTAAGATCACTTCTTGAATCTTTGCCATGTACACATAATGTGCCTCCAACTCTTGATCATCGGCTTCATCATCAGTGTCATCACGCCAGTCAACTTCATCTGCTGTGAGTGGAATTCCTGCTTCTTCTTTCTTACACAGCAGCATCTTTTCCTTGTGATATCCCGAATCCTTAACCCGTTTTGGCTTCTTGCATTCCCTAGCCATGTGCCCAAATCCCTTGCAGTTGAAGCACTGAATCCCAATCTTTTGCACAACCGGAGTGCCTACAGTGTCTCTAGCCCCAACTTGATTCGGCATCCTCTGATTATCATACCTAGCATCACGATCATACCGAGGTGCATGATCAACATACTTATATCTAGCATTGGATGATGATCTGAGGTTGTTGTTGGTAGGTCTGTAGATCTTCTTATAAGTTGTGGTGAGTAAAGACATGAGTTCTTCAATCTTCTTGTCCCTTGAAGTTTGTTCATCATCACTGTCTCCATCTGACTCGGTGTCATACTTTGGAGGTGGAGTGGGGACAATTGCTTTTGCTTTGTGTTTAGCAGCAGCTAGAGGTTTGGTGGATGAGCTTGATGACTTCGAGGAATGAGTAGGTGGTTGTTGACGAGGAACGGGTTTTGTTGAAGTAGCAGCCACAAAAGTAATAGTATTTGCAGACCGTTCTGCCTTTTCAGCCCTTAGTTCATTCACTTCATTCTGATATTGTTTCAAGATATCATAAAGTTTGTGATAGGAGATGGTCTTGATATCTTCCCTTTGTTTAACCAAGGTCACAAACCTTTGCCATTCCGGTTTGAGTTGAAGTAGAAACTGAACATTGGCATGATGAATGGAGATGGTGCACTGATTTTTGACAAGCTCATTCATCATTTTGTAGAATCTCGAGTAATATGAGTCAATGGATTCACCATCTTCAGGTGTGAATTTTCCAAACTCCCAAAGTAGATTAGTCTCGAGATCTTGAACATTGATCGACTCCCCTTGCTTCAATCAATGAATTACATTCCACATTTCCATAGCATTAGGACATGCATCAACTGTGGAATAGATATCATTATCCATTCCAGTGAGTATGAAGTTTACAGCATCAGCTTCAGCTTGGAGGAGTTTCTTTTTCTTAGCAGAACATGTGTCAAAATCCTCCATAGCTCGTATAGTTGATGAAGTACCATCCTCTGCATGTGTTGTAATTGGTCTGAATTCAAAAACTGGAGGTGGATTCTCAAGGCAGTGACGAAGAGCAGTTCGGTTTTCTTTTCCATCGAGAAATCTGAGAAAATGAGATCTTCATTGAACGTAGCAACCGGCAGTGAGCACAGGTGGATTACCGTTGCCACCTTGTTCCAAACGGATTTTATTAGCAGTTGCAATGTTGATGTTGTTGAAAGACATGGTGAATAATTGTGAATGAATTGCAGATCTTAGTGGATTTGTTGTGATGATGTGTGGTTAAAATTGAAATTCCGAAAATTCAAATTTTTTTTCAGTCCGACAATAAATTCCTCAGTCTGACAAAACGGTAAGCCGAAAAATTTTGTATCGCCAAATTTTGAATTTGAGTTAGAAATAGCCAAAAACTAGTAGGGAAAAAATCCGATTTTACTTGACAGTGGCTAAGTCTGAAAAATACTCGAACAAAATTTCCATCGAAATGACCTTGTCGGAATAAACCCTGTCGGAATAAACCCTATCGGAATACCCTGATCGGGATGTGATCGGAATACTCAAATCAGAATGTCCAAATCAGAATGTAAGAAATCGGAATACCCAAATCGGAATGTTACAGATCGGAATACCCAAATCGGAATACTCAAATTGGAATGCAGTCGGAATCCCTTGATCAGAATGTGATCGAAAAACTTAAACCCTTTTCCGATGATACAGATCGGAATAACTATTATACTCCTGAAACCCTTTTCCGATGACCCTAATCGGAGTATATCCCACTTTTCTCGGACAAAACTCAACAAATTCGAGATTTTAAGCCAAAAAATGACCAAAACACCCAAAAATTTTGTGTTTTTAGCCAAAGTAAATATACCAAATCTCTACCACAACTATGTAGAAGATTTGTATCGAGAAAAAACCATAAAAAACACAAGAAATTTTTTTAGGACGTGAGATATAGATCAAAATAACCACGAAAAATCAAGAACACAACACACGAATCTTCAATCACCTATCCACTATAGGCTTTGATACCAAATGTTAATCCCATATCAATCCATAACACAAGATTTAGAAGAGATATTTAGAGAGAGAAAGAGAAGAAATGTAGAGAGAGAAACAAGAGAGATTTTGGAAGGTTTATGTTTACTAGAGAGAGAAAGTAAAATGAACCAATACCCTCTTCCACACATGGAAGAGGGTATATATACCCTAGGCTTTGTTGGGCCGTGGGTTAAGTAACATGGGTCGGGCTTGGCTTTGTCTTGGGCTTACGCCCCTAACTTATACAATATTAGCTTAAAGTCTAAGCCCGGTTTTCCCGACTAACCTATTACAATACAAGACCAATAACGACTAACATGACCTATTACATTCTTGTTCGACTATATAAAATATAGGGCTAACATAATTAATTTAAGTTTAATTAGTTTTAAATTATAATCTGTTTTGTCTTTTAGTGTAAAAAAGTTTTATTTTCAACTTTATTCAATTTTATACTGTTTAGTAATATAATTTAGGATTTTTGAAATAGTCAAATTAATTTTAGCATTATTTTTATATTTTTAATCATTATTTTAGTTTAAAAATTGTTTTTAGTGTTTTAAAAATAGAAAAATAGTCTTTAAAATTTAGGAAAAATACTTTTTAGTATTTAAATAATATAAGTGATATATTAGTTCATTAAAAAATATTTTTGCCTTTTTATTAATTATATTTAATTTTATGGCTTTAATTAGCATTTAAAATTAAATATTTAATTAATAAAAGGTTTTAAAATTTATTTATTGAATTTTTATTCTTATTTATGTTATTTAGACTTAGTTTTCATTTTTAATTAATTTTTAGGTTTTATTTTTAAATTTTGTCACGTTTTACGTATTTACGTTCGCGTTTTACGTTAATTCGTCGTAGTGTAATCGTAATCGTAGCTCGTCTTTAATTTTTCTCTCTCAACAAAAAAACGACACTAATCCAAACTTTGATTTTATATAATTGGCTTTTAATTCACACACCTCCTTCGAGAACGAACTCGTACTTTTCGTCTTCACGGTTTTCCTAAATCGTGTCGATTAATACTTTCCGCCTTATACTTTGTTTTTCCTAAAAAAAGTATATAAAAACCTACATCAAATTTTTGGCGCCGCTGCCGGGGAGGTGTTTGTGTTGCCATTATTATTATCGTGTTTGTGTGAGTAGTACGTTTTTGCTTTTCAATTTTTGGAAGCGTAAATATCGTACATACTCATTTTTGTTATTTTTCTCTACTATATTATAATATCCAAATAAATCGTGTTTAGTTTTCTTAAATTAAACACACAACAATCATTTTACTTTATTGTAGATATCCCATTATCGTTTTCTTTTTCTTGTGAATATTATTAATATATTGTATTTACGTAGAACAATAAATATACAAGTACTCCAAAAGCGTGAAAACGCAACCTTGATTCGGGATTTCATCACTCGATCATTGTATTCGAATCTAAAGCAAAATTTTAAAGGCAAAATAGATAAATACTTTCGTTTCAATTAACACAAACTATAAGGTTGGTATAAGGCGGTTGTATTTCACGACCTAAGGGAAAAAGGCTCTTAAGTGCTTAGCACCGCCTCGTTTCCCCCGCTTGCTTTTGCGTGTTTTGAGAAAGAGGGCCAATCGAGGGTTTGCCGTCCAAGTATTATCTACGTATACTATATTTGCTTGTTTTCCAGATTAAACCCTCTTGAACATTTTGGTGTTTCACCAACGTTCTAAAGTCATCGAAAGCGTTCACTCCACGTGATCGTTTTCATTCTTTGAGGCTCCTTTAATCGAGAAATCAATTCGAGGAGAGATTTGTATATTTGAGTCTACGTAATACACAAAAATCCAAAAAAAATAAAAAACAATCAAAAACCAAAAAAATTGAAAAAATCGAAAAGCCGCAAAAAGAATCTTCTTTGCTACCCCCCATTATACGCTTAGTGCATGCACACTCGATCGAAGGATTATTCTAATTCTAGCGACGCTTCGAATCGACGCAATCGTAATCGAAGGAATCGACAACGTAGACGAGATTTAGAAACCGACGTTCCTAATATCGTTGTTGAAGAAACCGTAGAGGAGATGGCCGACAATTGTTCGATGATGGAATTGCTCCAAGCACCCACCTAGGGTTATGGAGACGCGATCGTAATTCCCGCTATCGAAGCGGAGAATTTTGAGATTAAGAGCAGAGTGCTTTCGTTAATCCAAGCTACGAAGTTTCGAGGTCGTGAAGCCGATAATTCTCACGACCATATTCGGAATTTTGATCATCTTTTAGCCACGAGCAAGTTTAAGAATGTCGACACCGATGTCGTCAAACTTATGCATTTTTCGTACTCGCTCGATGGTACCGCCAAGGATTGGTACGAGAAAGAGCCACCTAATTCGATAACTACGTGGAAGGATCTCGTCTCCAAGTTCGTTAATTATTTTTTCCCACCGTCTAAGACGACGTTTTTCAAAAATGAAATTACGAAATTTGAGCAAAAACAGAATGAATCTTTTAGAGACACGTGGGATCGTTTTAAGGAATTGCTTAGGCAATGTCCTCACCATGGTTTTTCCGAGCTGCACCAAATCGATACGTTTTACAACGGTCTTAGTTTTCAAGAACAAGATTCGTTGAATTCCGCCGCCGGTGGCAACTTTTTGTGTAAAACTCCGAAAGACGCTTTGATGATTATCGAAAATCGATCCAAGGTTTACCAACTCCGCAACGCACCAAGTGTTGCCAATGTCGCCAATGTTAGTAATTCTAATAGCGACATTGAGAGGGTTGATGCGAAAGTCGACAAGCTAACGAATGTGTTTACGTCTTTTTCGTCGAAATGCAAAAGAAAGACGCTCCCGCTACGGTGAAAGCGGTTGAGACTTCGTGTACGTATTGTGGTGGACCTCATAATTATTACGAGTGTGCGGCTACGGATGGCCAAACGTCGAATGTGAGTGCGTTAAACAACAATTTTGCAAACCAAAATCAAAATAACGCCGGTCCAGCGCAACAAGGAAATTATAACCAAGGCAACAATTTTAATCAAAACCGAAACAATTTTCAAGGAAATAATCAACAAGGAAATTTTTCAAATCAAAATCAAGGTTATAATCAAGGTCGGAATTTGAATTGGCAAAATCAGACAATAATCAAAACTCGAATTTTTCAAACAACAACAATCAAGGTAACAATTTTTCAAATGGGAATCAAAACAATTTTCAAAGAAGTAATCAAAACCAAGGGAACTTTAATTCAAATCAAAATATTTCGTCAAACGATTTTCAAAATTACATGAAAACGAATGAGGCTAATATGAGACGATTAGAGGGAGAAATTGGTACTTTGAAAAATGATTTTTCTAATACTTTGAAACTTCAAAACACGAAGATTGAGCAAGGACAAATAGATATTAAAAAGATGTTTTCGGCCATAATGAACAAGTCCTCAGGTGCTTCATCGAATTCGTTACCTAGTGACATCGTTGCAAATCCGAAGGAACAATGTAAAGCCGCCTCGTCTCGTGAGAAAGGTCGTGTGATTACCCCTAACCTTGATGGATTTCGAGTTGTTCCTTCTTCTCAACCCTCGACTTCTAAGACGTCTTCTTGTTCTAAAGTCGATTGGGTGAACGTGGCGACCAAGGAAAAGAGTGCACACCCTCGTGTACCTCAAAATCCATCCACGGTTCAAAAAGAGAGTTTTATCGACCTTACGAAAATAACCCTTGAAGAAACTTGTGCATCGATCCTTCTTAAAAAAACCCAAAAGGCATATGCCGAGAAAGGAAGAGGATCCGGGCCAATTTCTTTTACCTTGTGATTTTTCCGAGATTGAGGGATGTTTAGCCCTTGACAATTTAGGTGCTAGCATCAATCTCATGCCTCATTCTCTTTGGAAATTGATGAGATTGCCTAGACTTACCCTCGCGAACATGACTATCAAGCTTGCAAATTGTACACCATTTATACCAATTGGAATAGCCGAGGATGTCTATGTCAAAGTTGGAAAGTTTGTTTTTCCCGCGGATTTCGTCATATCCGATTACGAGTGTGACCCTAAATGTCCCATTATTTTAGGCCGACCATTTTTATCGACGGCTCGAACCGTAATCGACGTTCACGAGGGGAGACTTACAATGAGATATGGGGATGAAAAAATGGACTTTTTCACGAGTAAATCCCAAGTGTTTAATGATAATGAAAAAAACGAGGTTTCAAAACCTAATGATTTCACAATGTTCACTTTAGCAGAAAGAATGAGGCTTAATGCATGTTTTGAAAAAATTAAGAAGAACGGTTTTAAAGATGATGATTTTAATGATAAAGAATACGTGTACATAATTCAAAAGGGTATGTGTAAATTTATGAATGAAAAATCACTTTGGGATGTATCCGATGAAACAAGTGACACACCAATTCCGAAGGTCGACGTTAGTGCCATCACGACAATGACCAAAATGGGCTCGTCTTCACCACCTTCGAAGGAACATGTCTTTGAGGCTTCAACTTCTAACTCCATCGAAGTGCCTCCTTTTCCTAGCCCAACACCCGTTGAGGCGAAAGGTTTTATCGACATTGATCCTCTCGTCTTAGAAAAGTCACCTAAGCATAGTCATTCGACTTGTAAGACCATGGTTTTGAGTGCTCACATCGACTCTTTCTTTGATGATGACGATGGAGATTTTGACAAGATTGATCACGTACGTCGAAATCCACATGCCATTTTTGAGGATTCTCCCAAAAAGACCTCTTCTCATATGAAGTACGATGACTACGAGTTTGATCACGAAATTGAGGAAATCATTGAACGAGAGCTAGCTCTTATGCCTCCACTCCCACCTACGAGTGAGGTCGATCTTTCCAAAATCGAGGATGAACTAAATGAGTTGGAACGTCTTATTTTTTATGACGAACCAACTCATGTGACCAAAAATCCAATTCTCAAGGAGTTACCTAATCAACACTCTTCAAATGAGAATTACGTTTACCACATTCGTGAGGATTTAACTTATCAACAATCCCCATAAATGAATGATGGTTTCGTGCTTGATCGTGATCTTTTCGAGAGAGTTTCTAAGATACTCAAGGAGGGGAATGACAAACCTTGGTTTGACAAGCCTATATTTGATGAGGAAATCGATGAGATCAACGTTCATGAGGATGACGAATATGTAGACCCCGAGGGGGAGGTGTTCTTTATTGACAAACGTTTTGAGAAATTATACAATCCGCCACCCCCTCCCACCAATGACTTAAATGTGAGGATTTTTAGCGCGACTAATTTTAAATTTGACACGCCAAATATTTTTTACATTATCAAATCGGGTTTTCATAAAGAGTTTTTGAACGATGAAAAAGGAAAGGATTTTAAAATTAATTTAAATGAATTTTCTACAAGTTTAACTCCGTCATCACCGTGTTTTATGAGTGCTACCACCTCGTCTACTCCTTTTGAAGATGGTGTGTGTGGATCTAGTGTGGGGGAAGCCCCTTATGTTCCCTCACATTTCTCCACCTAGGACGAGATTTACGATCCCGAAATTGCTTGTAAAGGGAAATCTCGGTCTTCCACCGATGCAATAAATAGAAAAATTATCTATTTGCTTGGTGTGAGTCTACCTCGAGTAACTCATTATGTTGACTTACCCATAGCCCCACCTTTCTACTTCTTATCTCTATTCTTCTACCCCTTTGGGGTTTTAGCACGTGTCAGAGTGACATTGTTTCGTCTTTCGTCCGAAAACGAGGACGCTATCTTTGACACTGGTATACGTTTATCGGGTTTTTAAAGTACTTGGGAATTGTTTAGAATGTAAGCCCCACTAAAAATGACCATACCAAGATTATCCCCAAATGATCACATTTATGGGGATTCGAGTCGAGCTTTTGACTCGGTTATCAAAAACAAGGTGCCTCATGGGGGATTCTCATGCTTATCCTTGTATATATTATCGTTTTCTAATTAGTTAACGAGGGGACTTGTGCTCTTCCAGCCTTTGTTCTGTGGTTGTTTGTGATTGCGATTTATTAGGTTCATCATCATTATTGAAGCCTCTCGTGTTCATTTTACGGATCACTCGAGCTTCGATCGTTGTCCTTGGAGATTCCGATATCCGATGATACCTTTTTATGTTCTAACGATTATCTTATTAGCATAATTCATAAACGGCTTTTAGGTTATCCGTTTTACCCTTTCCATGCTCGAGATTAAGCATTCGACTTCGTCTCTAGTATGGGGGTGTTTTCACCCCTAGACTCGAAACATTGAGGACAATGTTTAATTTTACTATGGGGGGGGGGGGGTGAGTAGATACTTCACCTTGCTCACGTCATCACGCAATCTAATATTCATCTCTTTTGTTATCGTTTTGTTGCAAAATAAGGCTAAAAATGGCCAAATTTTAAAAATTTTCTTGTTTTTCATAAGTGTTTAAGACACGAATGTAGGTTTTCCGATGGTGAGAATAAGAGTAATTTTTGACTCGACCGTGCGTGTTGAGCACTTAGCTCGATTCCTTAACTTTTTAGGCTAAGTCTCTTAAATGAGGACGAGAAATGATAGAGTTATTTGTAAGTTTCGTAATCTTTCACGATCTCATGTGTAGTAATTGTTAGCTTATTCTCCCCATGGTTTTGATAATAAATTATTAATAACTATTGATTTAGCGGTCTAGTCACTATTGTTGGTTTCTAATTTGTTTTAGTAGCTTCCATGTAATTAAATTGGGAAAACATTAAGGTATCGCCAGCGTCACGGTTTTGAAGTATTGGCACCCGAATAATCGAAAGCTTCACCTAATAATAAGATTTCAAGTGCTCACCTAAATTAAGCAAAAATTTGAAGCTCACAAGGCCGAAAAATCTATGCCCAAACTGAAAGTGAATCAAGCCTTAATCTTTGAAGCTTTAAAGATCCAAAATTCGTTTTAGCGTGAGGATATACGTCTTTGGCCATAATAAAACCACCGATGATGGTGGATAATAAAAGGCAAGGCAAGACCGAATTCATAATAAAAGCTCCATGGCGGAGTTGAATAAAAGATGGAGGTAAACCTATGATAATAAGGCCCTTCCGTTAGGGGGCGTATAAAAGTCTTGGTAATAAGTCTCATGTTCAAAACCGTTATAAAACCGTGTTTATCGATCCTTCTTGTTGACTTAATTTTTTGACATCGTTGTCTATTAGGGTGAATTATTAATTCAATGATTTTGGTTACACAGTTAAACTCTATTTTTAGACTTAATCTCTATTTACACATAAGTCAGTGATGTATCCTCGTGATCATTAAGACAAAAATAAAATATAAGAGATACCAAGTAGGAACAAGGGAGTTTAGGTGTGTAATTAACACTCATGAGATATGATCGTGTTGCTAACTTATAATAACAATGATCTCGTTACACGCTTAGCATGGAATTGGGTGAAAATCGAGGACGACAAAAGTATTTCCAATGAAGCATTCACGTGTTCTTATTCTATGATCCTAAAAGTCACTTAATCATGATGAAAACAATACATTATGTCTAAAACACGTGTAGTAGTTTATTTAAATTTATGTCTTCAGTAAATGTCATCATAAAATGAATTTTAGAAGTGCTACGATACTTAATTCTAGCATTGCGTAGGGACACGACAATGGTTTAGTATGGGGGAGTGGTGAGACTGTAATTATACATAGTCTCATCGTCCAAATCGGGCTTAAAACGCTTAAAATATCATCAAAATACCCATATATATGCTTGTGTTTGTTCATTGTGTATTTTAGGTACGGATATCGTGAATTCAACAAAAGATAACAAGATTCAAGCAAAAACGAAAACGGGAAACGAAGCCGCACAAAGAACCGAACTCGAAGAATGAATTTTTCAAAAATGCCCTTGAAGTTTGAAGATTGTACAAGATTGGTCCTTCTACTTTGAAGATTTGACACTTTATACCCCTCTACTATCTTAAAAATATTTTGGGGTCCCTAAAGTATGAGGAATTGTCAAGAATTAGCCCTTATGTTTGAAGATGTTACACATTAGTTCCTTTTTTACAACAAAGGACTAATGGTGAAATTTGCCGAAGGACTAACTGTGAAAAGATTCAAGGACCATGGATGAGAAAGTTGTTCTTTGCTGCTGTTAATGGAGGGACTAACTTTTCCAGTTACCAAAACCTACTTAACTAAATTAAACAAACTGCCATTAAATCCCATCCAGTCAGCTCCCACTCACACCCCTCACCCTATCAGCCCATGACACGTCACCCACCCAACCAATAATATTTCTCCAAAACCCCACGTCATTTTCCACTTTATTTCTTAAAATCATTATTAATAATCAGTTAATTAGTGATGGAAACAAGGTTTTTAAACCTTTAAACGAATCAAAACCTATACTGTTTAACTTTCATCCCCACAAACCCTAAACAAAACCAAGATTTAATTAACCTATTCACTAACCCAAACCCCAATTAACCATGGGGGTTTTACTCCTTACCACACACCCATTAAACCACTTCACCCAGAAAACGACCTCCTCCTTTCTTGTCCCCTCTCCAGCTCACACTATGTCACGAGAACCACAAACTTCCAAAATGATTTGACCAAATCAAGGGCTACGATGGTTTTGCTTGCTCTCTACTCAAATCCAACAAGAAAAAAGGCTCAAGTACTCTGATTCTTCACGTGGGAGCCAAAGACAAATTTCAAATTGAGGCATTATACCAAGCATCTTCTAAAGTTTCCAAGGGCAGAAAAGGAATTGCATAGCTTAGGATTTACCTTACTCTAGTCTCTAGATTGTTCTATGTAGTAGTATTTAAAGGTTCGAGTTGTGAACCTTTAGCTTGTTCCAGATTTTATTTTGTAAAATTTTTAAAGTGAATTAATCAAAGAAGCTTTTAAATCTTGCAAATATATCTGAGATCCTTACTGTTTCTTAGTTTAATAACTTTCATTTTATGCAAGTAGTGTAAGGTTTATAAAACGGCTTCATTGGTTCAAGTAATTTGGTGAAAATGTTTTCTTTCAGTTTTTTTTAGAAATACAAATCTAAGCTAACCGAGTAAGTAAAAGTGGAATCAGTTAGCTTGGTTTGTTGTTTAAGATTTGAAAAGGTTGGTTTAAAAAGGGTTGTAAAAGGAAGTCAGTTTCATAGAAAGTTCATTGTTGGATTTTCTGTTTTATATAAGCCACAAGCATCAAGCTGGCTTAATCAATAAGTCATACTTAGGATCTTGTAGGTCTGTTATCAGTTCATGTTTTCTCTTGTTGTTCTATTTTCAGGGAAATATCTCCATATTGAAGACATATAGGGGTGTTTTGGACTGCAGTAGTCCTAACCTAGCACATTCTCCACAAACAACTCACTCACATAAGCCATAAGCTCAGTTTTAAGCTAAAAGGAAGATGGCATCAGCCCATCCCTCTGATTTGGCTTGAACCCTTGTTTTTAAGCTTTAAAGTGTGATTTTTGTGGATATTGAGTGTTATACTGTTCATGTGCTATTATTTGCTTGTTTTGTTCTTATTTCAGCTTGGTATGCATGTTTAGATAGGTTTAGGTCAGTTTAGGTAAGAGTTTAATGCACTTAGTTTGATAAATCTCAATTTATGAAAATATAGGGGTGTTTGGGATTAGGGTTTAAGCTTAAGGTCTGACATGCTTTTGGTTTGAAACTGCTTAGACACACTTGTATTGGTAGTATTAGTTATTTTCAACTTTGGTTTTCAATATTGATAGGTTTCAAAGCATTTTGCATGTTCAACTAGCTATAAAATCAATAGTCCCTTAACTGTCTTGTTTTAGTTAATTGTTGTTCCAAATCTTGTCATTTGTCAAGTAAGCTGATAATATAG
Source organism: Glebionis coronaria (assembly GCA_025667525.1). Taxonomy (NCBI): domain Eukaryota; kingdom Viridiplantae; phylum Streptophyta; class Magnoliopsida; order Asterales; family Asteraceae; genus Glebionis; species Glebionis coronaria. Next base: position 575,013,087 of record CM046876.1, read on the forward strand.
GATTGAGTTAAGTTATATTGTGATTTTGTGTTGGATTGAACAAGATTTGGTGAGCTAAAACTCACCAAATTGCTAAATAGTTCAGCAAGTCCCACCAGACTTTACCATCTTCAGCAGTAACTGTATTTGGGATTGTATGTGTGATTTTTGTTAGTGAGTTGTGTGTTTTATTGCTTAGACTGACTCCCCAAACTTCCATGAGTGTGGGGGTGCCCCTTGTTCCAACAAAATTCAACTAACAAGCAAGATCCAAGCACAAACAGCACCAGATCCGTATTTTTGTTCAATCAGTGGGAATAAAGTTCCCACTGCTAGTGTTCCAGTTCCTACTGCTACACATACAGACAAAAAGAAACCAAGTGTCACTATCATATTTTTATATTTTTGTCTTTTATGAACCTTTTTAGAGTTTTCCATTGATTTTAATTTTGTTATTTTTCTTATTTTATTTCTGATTTTTCCAATTAGTTTAATTATATTTTACTATTCATTTTCTATTTTTTAGAATTTATTGCATTTTTAATTAGTTTTTTATTACTGTTTTTTTTCTTTTAGTGAAAAACTTTTACATTTTTTAGTTTTAAAATTTTTCTTAGATTCAGAAAATTAATTTAAGATTTTTAGTTTAAAAAGATTTTACTGTTCACCTTTTTAAGTAATTTTTAGAATTAATTTAAGTTTAATTAGTTTTAAATTATAATCTGTTTTGTCTTTTAGTGTAAAAAAGTTTTGTTTTCAACTTTTTTCAACTTTCTACCGTTTAGTAATATAATTTAGGATTTTTGAAATAGTCAAATTAATTTTAGCATTATTTTAATATTTTTAATCATTATTTTAGTTTAAAAATTGTTTTTAGTGTTTTAAAAATAGAAAAATAGTCTTTAAAATTTAGGAAAGGTACTTTTTAGTCTTTAAATAATATAAGTGAGATATTAGTTCATTAAAATAATATTTTTGGCTTTTTCTTAATTATATTTATTTTTAGGGCTTTAATTAGCATTTAAAATTGAATATTTAATTAATAAAAGGTTTTAAAATTTATTTATTGAATTTTTATTCTTATTTATATTATTTTAGACTTAGTTTTCATTTTTAGTTAATTTTTAGGTTTTATATTTAAATTTTGTCACGTTTTACGTATTTACGTTCGCGTTTTACGTTAATTCGTCGTAGTGTAGTCGTAATCGTAGCTCGTCTTTAATTTTTCTCTCTCAACCCAAAAACGACACTAATCCAAACTTTTATTTTATATAATTCGCTCTTAATTCACACACCTCCTTCGAGAACGAACTCGAACTTTTCGTCTTCACAGTTTTCCTAAATCGTGTCGATTAATACTTTCCGCCTTATACTTTGTTTTTCCTAAAACAAGTATATAAAAACTACATCACTAACCTAGTCACAAATTGTCCACACACAATCATACTACCCGCTTGACTACCATGACCTTTCCTTTTCATCCACTTTGCAATCACCCAAGCCACATTAGCATATTGCTCACGGTTCTTGTTCCTAAACATGCTCAACAACCACAAATCATTCTTTTGAACCTTATCATATCCCGTGGTGCTTTAGCAAACCGCGTAAGCAATCATATTTTGCAGCACTCTCAAAAGTGGACTAGAAATCCTAGTGGTTGAGCTCCTAGACAAGCTCAAAGGATCCTCATCCGGACAAATTAATGCCCAAAACTCATTAGCATTGAAGTTCCCATGCTCACATTCTCCTCCTTGAAAATACACTTCAAATCCTTCCTCATCTCTCTCTTCTCTAGTGTACAACTCCAACTACTTAGCAAATTCTTTCAAAGTTAAAGAATCTCCTTTTCCACAAAGTCTAAAAATCATGATTTTCTTAGTCAATAGCTCATCATCATCAATATCTTCATCAAGATTGAATGTCGAGAAAAACTCAAGAACAAGCTCCGCATAAATCTTTTCCCTACAAGTAAAAGCACGAACCCAAGCATCAGAACGAAACAAGACTTTATTTCCTCCAGCCTCTATCACAACAATCGATAGCATCTCTCTAATTTGAGCTTCACAACCGAGCTCATTCAAAATTCCAAAATCCACAATGCTAGGTGCATAAATTTGTTTCGGCAGTAGAAGACTAAGAGCATTGTTGTAACTGATTTTAGCATCAGTTGTACATCAAGGCCAATTCAAGAATGGATGATTAGGGACCCCCATGAGTGTGGCACTTGCCGACTCGATAGGCTTTTGCCTCTTCCTTCGGCTAGATGAGTCGGTCTTATTGTTTCCAGAACCTGTGTTCTACAAAATTTATCACATAAACAAACATATATTAACATTAGATAAACATTTGGGGTCAACGGCAACCCTATGTTGGTGTTCTGAACATTCTGTTTGTTTTTTAGGAGAAAAGTGGGGCGCACTTCTGAGAAGTACGGCGTACTTTCTGGGAAAAATCCGCCAGAGTGCGGCGTACTTTCTAAAAAGTGCGCCGCACATTCTGCGTATATCTGCACATGTCGGGGTTCTAATAATCTTAACCAAAATCCGCAAACTAATGGTTCCAAATCAATAACAATGGCTAGAGTCGAACACTAAACCATTCCCAATTCATTCCAATCCGCGACATTGCTCAATCTTAGGGTTTGATTTCAAAAACCCTCTTTTTTTATTTTTTTCAATTCCATCTAACAATCTAATCCTATCCTAATCATTATCCCCATTTCAAATCGAAATGTAATTCGATATTTAATAACTAAGAACCCTAATTGAAAATTAGTCATAAATTAAACCCTAAATAAAATGAAATGTAAATGAATTAAAGATAAAAGACTTACCCAAGACATGATCTCTAGTATGAATTGGAGTAAGAATCGAAAATGTTTTTGGTGATGATTCGAAAATCGTCAGGTGTGTTTTGTTGTGTTTTTGTTTTTTTAGTTTCAAATGAGATAAAAAGGAATTATATACAAAAATCCGCCCAGAAGTGGGGCGCACTTTGCAAAATGTGCGGCGCACATTCTGTGCTCACAGACCTGTTTACTGTTTTTTACTTGCTAGACACAAAATTTTCAAACAAAAACCTCCAATTCAATTGATCTCATAAAAGAAAAATAACAAGTCCTAATAGGAAAACATTTCCTTCTTCTAAGACCATCCTAAAACTTCTAGGACTCTTAGATTTCACTTAGTTTTATTTTTTATCTACATACAAAAAGTAAAAATGCATAAAGTAACTAGGAGCCAATGGTGCACTCCTCAATTCCTCCATTTCCTTAGTTGTAGCAGAAGTTTAGAGGTGACATGATATCACTCTCCGTGTAACGCCCCAAGACCTCTCTATTGGTGTTGATATGAGCAAAATCTCATATCAATTAATCAGCAAATCACCCAAAAACACATGGAAAATACCTAACTTTTGTGCTATAAAGCTGAATTATGTGGTATGTTTTGTGTTTGTGCTTAAATAGGTAACATGTATACATTTTCAAGCAAACAAGAAGAAATCAAGCTTATTTGTGATGAAAAAGACAAAGAAGGATCAAAGATGACAAGACTTTGAAGATGAAGGACCTATCTTGACAACATTCTGAGGGACTTAAAGTGCAATTTGGAAAAAGTCAAGATTCAAGTCAAACCTGGTCAACTCTAAAGTCAACCAAGTCAAAGGGTCAAAATAAACAAGAATGCAAGTTGAAGGACTGAAAATGACATTGGAATGAAGATTGTGGCTTACTTTGATATTCTGCCTAAGTCAAGGGGCTTAACTTGCCAAAAATACTCCAAATTTGGTCTTGATCCGTGTCTACTTGCTATGGGCCAATCAAAACACAAGAAAATTTTGAACAAGGATTGCCAGCTAACTAAGCCAGCTCACCGACACATTAAATGAGCGTATCTGCTACATCAAAACCCACTATCCACTTTTGGACCAATCAAAGAACGCCACTCAATAATCCCATTCATCCATTATGGATAACAATCCGTGTGACATGATAACAACCAACCACATCAAGACACGTATCATCTTCTTCTTCATACAAGCCCAAAACGGGGATTTGCCTACAATGCGTTTCATGAAAAAGTTTCTACATGAAAAGTGCTCGTTTTTGGATGACGAATTCAACCCACTCACTCAATTAACTTGAAAGTCAACCAATCAGAAAATCCTGAATTCAAGCTTTCAACGGCTAGTATCAATCAAGAGTTTGAGGATACCTTGAAACCTCTAATTGGTGGGAACACATCACTGACACTCACCTCACTTCATCTCAACCTCTATAAATAGGACTTTAGACTCTCATTTGTAACAAGTAGCAAAAGTGTGAAAATACACACACTTTTCTTTTCTCTTTCAACTCAGTAGAGAGTAGTTAGCAACTCAAGAGATTGACAACCTCTTGAGTCTATTAGTAGTTGTAACTGCTTTACCTACCTTTTGTAACAACTTTTACCTTCATTAATAAAAATTCACAATTCCTTCTTCAATCTTCATTCTGTTCATCTCATTCTGTTCAACCTGTTACTGCTCTTAGTTTCTATTGATCACCATTGATCAATGGAAGCTTTATGAAGAGTTTTTTGTTGTTCGGTTCATTCCAAGTAGAAGTTAAGAAGATTGTAGCTGCTTTGGGTAGATTATGATTAGACATGGTGATTTGAGGTTGTTGATTGGTGTATGGTGATGATCTTATGGTGTTTTGATAGAATTGAGTTGGTTCAGCATCACACTCCTCCATCAAAGGAGTCTTAAGCTCATAAGTTTGTGCATTCTGTTTTCAAATTCCACTAAACTTTTAAATGCCTGCTCAATTCTAGTATAAATCTTCTTTGCTGCTCTAATCATGTGGTCTTGACTTGTTTTAGCATAATTAGTTTGTTTAGATAGCTTGTTAGTGGATTTGTTACTTCAAGTTTGATTTTACTTGAATCTGTTCTATTTTCATCAATCATGTTTCTTTGAGTGCATTTTGTTGATTTATGTTTAAACAAGCTTGCTTTTGGTCTAGAAACTCTTCATTTTGCTCATCAATCATGTTCTGATATAAGTCAAAGTTTAATTCAATCTTTTACTAAAAATTCTTTCATAAAAGTTCATAACAGCCTTGATCAAGAGTGTTTAGATCTGTCATGTTTTAGTAAAACAAGTTGATAAAACTTGTTGAGTATTGTTCATTTTCATTCAATAGGTCTTTTGAAACAAGTTTGGTTAGTTTTAAGGTCAAAATTAAAGTCAAACAGGCAAATGGTTAGAAAAAGTTTTGGGTTAAGTCTTTGTTAAATGTTCATAAGAAAACTAGCTGTTTTCAATCTCTTGTAAATTGTTCATTTCTTAGTCAAATTTCTTGAAACGAGTTCTAATCTGTGTCTTAACATCCAAGGATTAATCTTGTATAAGGAAATTATACAGTTTTCATAATCAAGCTAGAAAACAGTTTTTTAATAAGCACTTAGGCTAAGTCAAGTTTCTGTGATAATTGAGTGGACCGTTTTCTTGGATAGGCAAATCCACTTCACAAAAGTGCTTATTTTCTTCCACATTCTTGTTTAGAAACATGTCCTAAGTGGAATATGATCTTTTCAACTTTTTCAACTTTTGGTCAACAAAAGTCAAATAAGCTACGTTTCAGCTTAATTGCATTTTCCTGCTTATTCACTTGATCATTTTCCAAAAGAAAAGACATTCCACACTCTCATTAAGCTGTTTAACAAGATTGAGCTTAAAAATCTGAATGTGCATGTCTAAATTTTCAGTTAGCTTATTCATGGCTTATTGGTTTGAGCTTATTTGAGTTTTACTGAGTTTTTAGCGTTTTCCTTAGACAGGTCTAGCTTATTTTCAATTTTAAGTCTTTTGAAATTGGTTTGAGCTTATTTGGTTCAGTAATAAGCTCAAACAAGCTTATTTTTCACTTGTACCCGTTTTTGTTTAAAATTCCCATTTAATTGCCATTTGGTCCTTGTAGTTTGTTCCTGTTTTCATTTAAGGCTAATTGGCTAATAATTAGGGTTTGCAAGATTTACATCCTTATACTTTTAACTACTTGTCATAATCAGTTAGTTAGTTTTCAAGCTTGTTAAAATTAGTTAGAAAGTTGTTAGAATTTACACATTTAGTCCTTTAACTTTTCAGAATTTACATTTCAAGCTTAGAACTTTCATTTAATTTACATTTTTGGCACATTACTTTTATGCTTTTACAATTTTGTCCTTTTGTGAATATTAATTGGTAATTGCTAAGTGTTTTACGGTTACGTAGCTTAATATTTTTCACCAATTTTACGTGCTTGGTTAAATAGACATAGAAAATCTAAAAAACCCTATCAACCAAAAACAATAATAAACTTGATATTGTTAGGACTTTCAATTGGTTAAGAATCAAGAGAAACGAACTTCAATTTACTCAATTCTAAATGGAGCCGCTTCCGGTTCTTTGACTTTACGAGAGACTATCGATTGACGGTTTTCATTGCCTTTTGGGATCCGTTCACCTCGTGAACGTTATTTTTATGTATCATAAATCAAAAACATAAAAAAAATCTAAAATATAAAAATATAAAAACTAAAAAATAACAAAAACAATACTTTTCCTAAAGAATTGACAAAAAAAATAAAAAATAAAAAAGCAATCTTTTTCCTAAGAGATTGCACCCAAAAATATATATTATTGGATTTCCTCAATTTTTATGTACATATAGTATTTTCTTTAAGAAACCCCAATAAATACAAAAATATTTTCTCTATATTATTATATGTAGATACGTATACGTATAAGAACAACCAATACACATATCTTCCATAAGTATTGCCAAGGCAATACACCGTGTTAGGGGGCATTCCGATCCTTGACACGTGTATCGATCAAATTCAATAAAGCAAGAATAGATAAATACTTCCAATAGGCAATAATTCGAAGAATACAACTACAAAGTGAATAGAAACACGATGTGCTATAAAATACCATCTAAGGGTTAATAGGTACTTAAGTGCTTCGCGCCACCTAACCCCCCGTTCACTAGTGCGTATTCTAAGTAGGAAGACTTGATTGGGGGTCTTGCACCCAATTAGTAATTACATAGATTATACTTTCTTGTGGATATTTCATATTGAATCTCGAAGAGGATAATCCCTTCTTCTTCAAAGTCTAACGAGAACTTCTCTCTCATTCCTTGTATTGAGTTACATGCTCACTCGCGGGCGTGCACAAATACCGATTGGTATACAACCCCTTCCTCTGAAAGGGAAGAAAAAAAGAAAGAGTAGGAACACCACCGTCCATCAAGCCGATCCCGAGAATCGTGCTTTAGTCCACACACCACAAGAAGCCATGGCAGGAGTTGACACTCGACCTTTGATGGAGCACTTGCAATCCAATGTGCAAGGATATGCCGATGCTATCAAGATACACGATATTCCGGCAAACACATTTGAGCTAAAAACATCCATGATTAACTTGGTTTCAAACACACCATTTTTTGGGAACAAGAATGATAATCCTCATGATCACCTTAAGAAATTTCTTGTTCTTTGCAACACCATTAAGTACCATGGAGTATCCCATGATGCCATTAAGTTGATATTGGTACAATTTTCACTAGAGGGTCATGCTAAGCATTGGTTAGATACAGAACCACCCGAGAGCATTACCACATGGGATGGTTTCACTAAGAAGTTTTTGAAAAATTTCTTTCCCCCATCTAAGACCATGGCTTTGAGGAACTTAATTATAGGCTTTCAACAAAAACCTAGTAAAACCTTTAGTGATGCTTGGGAGGAGTATAAGGAGCTATTGAGGAAATGCCATGTTGGAAATTCACTTTATGTGACGACATTTAAGAATTCCCATTAGTTATTATAGTCACACACGCTTAGACTAGACTAGGCTGAATGTATAGTTTAAGGATCGTGTGTGAATATATATACCCCTCCTAGGCTTCCAAGGAGGGGTGTTGCTTGTGTCTCATTTGTGTTTTCATTTTGTAAATACACTTTTCTTAATCTTTCACACACAACCTCACTTTCTCTCTCAACTTAACAATGGCTTCCACCACCATTTACCACCATGTTAGACCACCGGATCATATAAAGCAAATCCACAATTGGTATCAGAGCCTCAGTTCATTCCTTGGATCGTCGTGATTTTGGTTTCGATATGGTGGTCTAAAACTTTTTTCTTATCTTGTTCTATCATTTTTTTTCCAACGTGTCAATTTTTTGTCACGTATGATATCTTTTTGTCATAGTGTTTCTTCTGTCACAGTTTTACTGTCACTTTATCAGTTTGTCTCACATATCTGATATTCAGAAACCCACACTTAATATCTGGTCATTTCACAACTTTGTCACAGTTTTATTGTCCCAATAGTTGGTATTCAAAGTTTATGACGGTATTCATAACCCACACTGGTCCAAAAATCAAACTTTTTATGGTCAAAAGTCAAGTCAAAACCTGCCGTTTTTTATTATTAAATCTGCTAATGATTTCGTACATGGTTTTTTCTGTTATATCATTTGTTTTATCATCAGTTCTGGGTTACATATTTTTTTTAAAGATGGAGATAAGAATGTGCCCAGAAAACATTTTCCTGAATATCAGGAAAAGGTACAAATATGATTTCAGATTCTCAGTCAGATCGGAATATTGCGATCGCAAAAACCATTGGTTTCTACATTGCGATCGAATATTCCGATGGAACACATTCTGATGGAACACATTCCGATGAAACATATTCCGATGGAACGTATTCCGATGGAACGCATTCCGATGGAACGCATTCCGATGGAACGCACTCCGATGGAACGCATTCCGACGGGGTGTAGAGGAGACATTTCGATGGACTCATTATTTTTAACACATTGCGATGCAAGTTTAAACATTGCGATGGGTTTAAATGGTGACTTTACGGTGGGTTTCAAAAACATTGCGATGGCTAACAGAAAACATTGCGATGATTTTTTAGAAATCATTGCGATGAATCTTATTGACTTGTGATGGGTTTCCAATAGACTTATTGACTTGCGATGAATCACAGTTTGACCAGTTTTAAGACCTAAAGACTTAACCATGTTGTTTAAACTTAGCCCGAGACCAGAACCAACAAATCAATCACCATCCTTTTATCTCCCAATCAACACCAAATCTAACTAAACCCTTCGTCTCCTAATCCCTTCGCATCTAGACTCGAACGAAAACATACACATGATCTCAGATAGTTATTTAGTGTGTTTCAATAAATCATGATCTTTTGAAGTTCAAATACACGAAATACTAAAATCATCATAGATCTATTTTTGAAGGAAAACCCTCATTTAATTTTCGAAATGAAACAAGATTTATAACAAAATTGTTATGATCTATTTGTTTCTTTCGTTAATTATCAACATGCAATTAAATCACTTACCCGCGATCATTTATGATCTTGAAGCCCTCTTTTACAAGTATTTAAACTTGAATTAATCAGTTTTGTATCAAGAAAAGATGGTTAAGTAATTTATTCGGTGTTTTTTGATGTGGGTAATTGCATGCAGATCGGTGTCTGTAGATGCATAAGATGGGGACAGATTTATTTTATAAGTGGTGATTTGCAAATTTGGTGATGATAACAGAAGTTTATTTTGATTGAGTTTGGTGGCTGAGGAGATGAAGTGTTATGACTGGGGACGGGTTAAACGAGGTGGGGGTGTGAGAGAGGAGTTTGGTGAGGGGCGGAGGTTGCTAAGATGTGAGGATTAGGGTTATAATCGTGTGAGTGAAATTAGGGTAGTGTGAGTTATATCCCAATTGATGGACCGTGTATTTTAACAATGATATGGGCCATGGACTCGATTTTTTTAACAATGCAATGATTAAAGGGCCTTGCATTTGATTTGGGCCGTGTGATTTTATTTATATACACACAATTTTTTTTAAACACAAATTTGTATTTTCGTATAAATTTTGTGTGTATTAAGTTATACTTCGGTCATCATCGGAACGAGACAACAAGTGACGCGACAAAGTGACAAAAAGACGTGACTAAATGACGAAATTTATTTGAGACGAGACCAAGAAAAAAATGGGCGATTTTTTAGTGACTACAGATTTTTTTTTTGGATCGGGTATTAATTATTTGAAGACGAATACGAATTTCTTCGAAGGCGTGTACTTATTTTATCCTTGAACAGATAACTTGCTCGTGCTTAATCTTAGAATGAAGACTTCTTTATCTAGTTTCTGGGTTCGGGGTGGTTGGTTGATGACTCAGATAACTATCACTTCAACGGGTTACATTGTTGTACTCAGTGTCACGCGCTTAGTTGACGTGGATAATTTCAAGAGGTGTTGTGCTTATAGACTTCTTCAGTGATGCATTGGGCAATTAGAGATTTCTCCACCGTTCCTCATTCAACAATAGTGCAAGCTTAAGTCACAAGATCGAAGGATTTTTATTCAGCTTCATGTTTGATATATCTGGTTCAATCTATCAGTGATCACTTCAAATTGCTTACAAGTGGGTTGGTAAAGATGGCCATGGAGAGTTTATGAGTAGAGATTTTCGATCAACAGCTGATTCTCACCGAATATAATTAAGCTTATTTATTATTCTCTCGAGATTTTCAGGTTCATGTGCTTACGATTTATTGATGGTTCCGAGTTTCGAAACCATCAAGGGGGAAGAAGAAGACACATTGAACGCACAACGAGTACACGTGATGAACTTCATACCTTCTTTTGATTTAAAGACATTCCGGGATGACATTTGTCATAGCCGCAGAGAAAATCAGTGTTTTAACTCGTGGCGTTATCAATCTATAAACGGCACACTACTGATTCGATGTTTAATTTTTTGGTTGTTGCAATTATTCATCATCATTATCCTATATGCATTCCCGTGACTTAATTGACTCTGGTGCATCTCCGGAAGAAGATATGTGTATTTCCAGGACTTAATTGACTCTGGTGTTACGATGTCAACTTCATGAATGAGATAAAGTATCTACTTCAGTATTTGAGCTTCATACTCGGGATTGATTTACTTTCTTCAACTATGTGGGAGAAGAAATGTCTTGATTCTTTCTAGTATGCATAACTTGATTTCTCAGGGGGAAGAAAAATTCAAAAGAATTATTCAAGCGTGAGAAGAGAAGTTGTTGATCTACTTGGTGTGCCCCAAACTTTCAATCCCTCTTAGCAACGTTATCATGTTATATGATGGGATTTGCTTGTTAGATTCCGCTGTGCGCTTAATCATTCTAAGCTTTATTGAAAGCTTTGAAGTTGCTTACGAGGATTGTCGGTTTAGGGGGAATCTGTTTAAAAGCTTCTACATCAAGTTTATGTGGCATGAATTAGGGGGAAGTTAATTTAGAAGCTTCTCCTTAACCAGAAGTGTATGGGTTACTTAGCTCATGCCGTTACAGTATTTCTACTACAAGTTACTTTAAAGATGAGTCGTTTTGAAGTCAAAGGCCTCAGAAGACATCATCAGCATTGGACGCTTCATGAAAGCTCTTGTTCTTAATCATTATGTACTTGTTAGGAAAAATATTGTAAGGAATTCTACACGTCGTCCCATAGGGGAAGATTGTTGGAAATTCACTTTATGTGACGACATTTAAGAATTCCCATTAGTTATCATAGTCACACACGCTTAGACTAGACTAGGCTCAATGTATAGTTTAAGGATCGTGTGTGACTATATATACCCCTCCTAGGCTTCCAAGGAGGGGTGCTGCTTGTGTCTCATTTGTGTTTTCATTTTGTAAATACACTTTTCTTAATCTTTCACTCACAACCTCTCTTCTCCCTCTCTCTACAATGGCTACCATCTTCCACCACCATGTTAGACCACCGGATCATATAAAGCAAATCCACATGCCCAAACCATGGATTCGATGAGGTTCACCAAATCAACACTTTCTATGATGGATTGAGACCACACCACCAAGATTCACTTAATGCTTCCGCGGGTGGAAATATTCTTGATAAATCCATTCAAGAAGCTTGGGACATTATTGAGACCAAAGCAATGGTGCAAACGAACACTCAGTTTGAAGAAAGGGTTCATGTTGTCCAAAATAATTCTCAAACACCGTGTGATAACCAATTCCTCAAGAGTCACCAAGAGATACTTCAAAGAATAGATAGGGATCATGAGATGCATCTTAAGTCAAGTCAATAATTGATCCAAGCCATTAATGGCCTTTCATTGAACAATTCCACCAATGACGTACATGCTATTACTCTTTCATGTAAGACTTGTGGAGGTCCCCATTCCTACCAACAATGTGATAAGGTGCAAGGATATCAAGGGGAGTGTTATGCTTACCAAGAAGAACATCAAGAACATTTCAAACCTAACATAAACCTAAACAACCTTTCTTACAAGTCTCAAAATTACCTTGCTCCACCGGGATTCCCACCCCATCCACCCACCATTACTCAACCCAATCCACCTCAATTGTTACAAAGGAACCAAGGTCCAAGACCACAATACCAAGGGAGAAATTACAAAGCACCTAACACCTTTCAAAATCAAGGAAATAATTTTCATCCACCCAATCAAGGATTTCACCCACCACCACCCTTTCAAAATCAAGGATACCCTCAAGTTCAAAATCAAGGATATGTGCCATATGATAATCATGAGTATGTTGAGAGGAGAATTCGTGAAAGTGAGAAAAGAATGCAAGAGCAAATGAAACTTATTGCGGAAGAGAAAACTAAGAGGCTTTTAATGGCATTTAATCAAAGACCACAAGGGGCTTTACCATCTAACACACAAACAAACCCGAGGGCAAATGTCAATGCTATTACAACAAGAATTGGAAAAATGACCAATGATCCTTCAACTCCTACACCTTCTAGTGCTAAGCCTACTTTGGTTCCAACATGTGATAAGCCTTCTACATCTTCTTCACCACCTCCAAGCTCTACTACTTCATCACCTACACTTTCTCAACCTATACTCACTTCTCCTTTACCTTCCATAACTCCCAATGAAGAAGCTAACAAAGAAAAATCTTCCACTACAACACCTACTCCACCTACACCTAAACTAAATCTTCCTTACCCTTCAAGATTAAAAAAGGACAAATTGAAAAACAAGGATGATATAACAGTCTCAAACTTCTTAGAATGTTCAAGCAACTCAACATAAACATCTGTTTTGCAGAAGCCCTTGCTTACATGCCAAAATTTGCTAAGATGTTCAAGGATCTACTCTCCAACAAGGAAAAATTGGTTGATTTGCCCAACACATCTCTTAAAGAAAATTGTTCCGCCGTGTTGCTCAAAACCTTACCTACAAAACTTGGAGATCCGGGGCGCTTTTTGATCCCTTGTAATTTTCCCAGGGTGGAAAATTGCATGCCATTGGCGGATCTAGGGCAATCATAAATCTCATGCCTTTATCGGTTTGGAAAAAACTCTCTCTTCCCGAGCTCACTCCAACTAGGATGACACTTGAGTTAGCCAACCGTACCATAGCTTACCCAGTAGGTATCACGGAGGATGTGTTTGTAGGTGTGGATAAGTTTACCTTTCCGGCCGACTTTGTAGTGGTTGATTATGACATGGATCCAAGAGTTCCTTTAATTGTTGGTAGACCATTTTTGAGAACGGGTCGTACTCTAATAGATGTGGCGGAAGGAGAACTAATCATGAGAGTAGAGGATGAAAAATTGGTGTTTAAGTTAGGAAAAGTGTGTGATGAGAAAGTGATTAAGAAGTCTAAAGCTTGTGAAACCATCAACATAGTTGATGTACTAGATGAGGTATGTGATGAGCATTTCATGACGCTTGCAAGAGTAATAGTGAAGATATGCCCATGTTGAGATCGTGGCCTCAATTGCTCCCTCTTTAACACCATTTGGAGAGAGTGATTTCCTCTTGGAGGAATTTGAGTCCAACTTCCTTGGTAATGATGATTCTCCCATCAATTGGGAAGAAGACATTCTCACTATCCAAAAGTTGCTCAATGAGGATCCCATTCCTTCACCCATTCCACAAGAAGTAACTAATGATAATCCATCCATAGTGAAACCTTCCATAGAGAGTCCACCTCCACTTGAACTTAAGGACCTTCCATCCCACCTAGAGTATGCTTTCTTAGAAGGAAAAGACCAATTACCCGTGATCATTGCTAAAGATTTGAAAGAGGATGAGAAAGAGAAACTCATAGAAGTCCTTAAGAAAGACAAGCAAGCCATAGCATGGAAAATATCTGATATAAGGGGAAATGATCCACATTTTTGTAGACATAAAATCCTTATGGAGGATGATTACAAACCCGCTATTCAAAGCCAAAGAAGGGTTAACCCTAAAATCCATGAGGTTATTAAGAAGGAAGTTATCAAACTCCTTGATGCATGCATGATTTACCCCATTTCCAAATCTCCATGGGTTAGCCCGGTACATTGTGTTCCTAAGAAGGGTGGAATCACCGTAGTGCCTAATGAGAACAATGAGCTTATTCCTACGAGACTTGTTACGGGTTGGAGAGTTTGTATTGATTATAGGAAGCTTAATGATGCTACTAGGAAAGATCATTTCCCATTTTCTTTTATGGACCAAATGCTTGAACGCTTAGCGGGAAATGATTACTATTGCTTTCTAGATGGATTTTCGGGTTATTTTCAAATACCCATTGACCCTAAAGGATCAAGAAAAGACCACATTCACTTGTCCCTATGGTACATTTGCTTACAAGAGAATGCCTTTTGGCTTGTGTAATGCACCGGGGACATTTCAAAGGTGTAGGATGGCAATTTTCCGTGATATGATTGAGCAAACTATGGAAGTTTTCATGGATGATTTCTCGGTTTTTAGAGATTCATTCACCTCTTGTCTCTCCCATTTAGAACGTATGCTAAAGAGGTGTGAGGAAACACGTCTTGTTCTTAATTGGGGGAAGTGCCATTTCATGGTTAAAGAGGGGATAGTCTTGGGACATAAGATATCCAACAAAGGTTTAGAAGTGGATCATGCTAAGATAGATGTGATTGCTAAACTTCCCCCACCTACCACGGTGAAAGGAGTTTGGAGTTTTTTGGGTCATGTGGGGTTTTATAGACGTTTCATTCAAGATTTCTCTAAGATAGCAAGACCGATGACCCACCTCTTGGAAAAAGAGGCTCCTTTCATTTTCAACCAAGAGTGTTTGGATTCTTTTGAGATACTTAAGGAAAAGTTGACAAAGGCTCCCGTTTTAGTTTCTCTAAATTGGGAATTGCCTTTTGAGCTTATGTGTGACGCGAGTGATTATGCCGTGGGGGCCATGTTAGGACAAAGAGTGAATAAGCATTTTCAACCTATACACTATGCTAGTAAAACCATGACGGGTGCACAACTTCATTATACTACCACGGAAAAAGAGTTGCTTGCTATAGTCTATGCCTTTGAGAAATTTAGACCCTATCTTGTGTTATCTAAAACCATAGTGTAGACGGATCATTCCGCTCTCAAGTATCTCATGACAAAGCAAGATGCTAAGACTAGGCTTTTGAGATGGGTTTTATTGCTCCAAGAGTTTAAGATAGAGATTCGTGATAAGAAAGGAGCCGAGAATTTAGCGGCGGATCACTTGAGTAGACTTGAGCATCCTTTTCTAGGAGATTTGCCTCATAAGGAAATTAATGAATCCTTTCCATTAGAGGAGCTCATGTCTATCTCTTCTTAAGAGGATGCCACCCCTTGGTTTGCGGATATTGAAAATTATCTTGTGGGGGATGTGCTAATAGAGGGTCTCACTTCCCAACAAACGAAGAAATATCTTAAGGAAGTGAAGTATTACTTTTGGGATGACCCTTACCTCTTTAGGAAATGTGCGGACCAAATCATTAGACGGTGTGTAGATGGTCCCGAGGCATTTAAGATTTTAGAAGCTTGTCATAAGGGACCTACGGGTGGACATTTTAGGCCCAACCATACCGCCAAGAAAGTCTTTGATTCGGGTTACTATTGGCCTTCCATATACAAAGATGCCCAAGAGATAGTGAAATTTTGTGATGTATGTCAAAGACAAGGAAAAATTACTCAACGTTATGAGATGCCACAAAACTCCATTCAAGTGTGAGAATTTTGATGTGTGGGGAATAGATTTCATGGGACCTTTTCCATCTTCTAAGGGAAATAAGTACATACTCGTAGCAGTAGATTATGTGTCAAAGTGGGTTGAGGCCAAAGCCTTACCTACTAATGATGCTCGAGTTGTAGTGAAATTTTTGAAGCAATTGTTTGCTAGGTTTGGTGTACCTCGGGCCATCATAAGTGATCGTGGTACTCACTTTTTTAATGATCAAGTCACGAGAGATATGGAGAAATATGGAGTTAATCATATGTTGGAAATACGTTTTTACGTATTTAGGAAGATTCGGTCACTCCGACAATATATTAAGTAGTAGCTCGTAGTCTAGATATCTTTATTAAACAAACAAAGTCAATCCTAGCCTACAACATGTGTAGGCCGGCCCAACATTGTAAGCCCAAGCCCATCACAAGGCTTGGGTATATAAACCCTCTCCTTTGATGGAGAGGGTGTGTGGTTAATCATTTTTCACATAGTAAACATAAGTTTCTCTCTCTAGAATTGTGTGAAATCCACCATCTCTCTATCTCTTTCTCTCTCTAAAACATAAGCAAGATTTACATATCCTACAAATGGTATCAAGAGCCATGGGATGATTGTATTGTTCATGTGTTTGTATTCTTGATTCATACGCCTATTTTGATCCTTTTTACACACGAACCAAATTTTTTTTTGTGTTTTTGATGGTTTTTTTCTTGATACAAATCTTCTACATAGTTGTGGTAGGGATTTGGTATAGTTACTTTGGCTAAAAACACAAAATTTTTGGGTGTTTTGATCATTTTTTGGCTTAAAATCACGAATTGGTTGAGTTTTGTCCGAGAAAAGTGGGAATTATTCCGATCAGGTCATCAGAAAAGGGTTTATAGGACATTCCGATCAGAGTAATCGGAATAGGGTTTAGGTATTCCGATTTTGGGTACATTCCGATCAGGTATTCCGATTAGGTATTCCGATTAGGTATTCCGATTTGGCATTCCGATTTGGCATTCCGAAAAGGGACATTCCGATTTGGCACATTCCGAAAAGGGACATTCCGATTTGGTTCTTTCCGATTTAGGACTTTCCGATCTTTGACATTCCGATTAGGGTTTATTCCGATTTGGGAGATTCCGATCAAGGTTATTCCGATAGGGCTTATTCCGACTGATATTCCGATCACTATTTCGATCAACACTCCGATAACAAAAATTATTCCTTAAAAAATTTCGAACTCGTGTGTAATTTTGACTTGGAACTTTTGGTTTATCAAGGACATATTTTAGGGGATTTTAACATTGTTTCTCGACTTCAACTCATAACAACAAACACATTTACTTTCTTTCATTGATCGATCAACGTTTGTAAATCTTAACTTATTGAAATGGAGTACACATCTCTTACGGATAAGTCCATCCTCTCGGGTACGGATAATCGTCCACAAATGTTGGTGAAGACTATGTATGAGGAATGGGCTTCCCGAATGGAACTTTATATGTTGAACAAGGAGAATGGACATCTCATTTGGGCATCGGTGCTCAATGGACCATTAGATTATGGTACAGTGACGGAAGGTACAACTACTCGTCCTCGCACAACGGGTGGATTGACTAGAGATATGAAGATTCAATACAAATGTGATAAGTAAGCTACAAACATCATTCTCCAAGCCCTTCCTCCAGATGTCTACAAACTCATCAGCAAACATAAAGTTGCCAAAGAGTTATGGGATAGAATTCGTGTTCTCATGCAAGGCACCTCGTTAACTAAACAAGAACGAGAGTGTAAGCTTTATGATACTTTTGATAAGTTTGCCTATGTGCCAGGGGAGACTCTCAATGAATACTATCTGAGATTTACCCTATTGTTGAATGAGCTCAATATTTATGGCATGACAATTCCTACCTTTCAATTGAACACCAAGTATTTGAACACTCTTCCTTCAGAATGGAAAAAATACGTGACGGATGTTAAATTGGCTAAGGACTTGCATAACACCAATGTGGATCAACTTCAATCTTTTCTTCAACAACACGAATGCCATGTGATCGAGGCTCGGTTGTCTACACCTCAAGTTCATGATCCACTTGCAATGTATGCTTCTCAACTGAACATGGCTTATACTTATCAACAACCATCATACTTGCAGCAGCCACCACCACACACCTATCAGCAACCACAACAACCATCTTATCAACCACCAATGATGCCACAACAAGCATATCAACAAAGTGTTCATCAACAATCTTTTCCACAGCAACCACCATATCAGACATCACTATCACAAGCCAACACTTCTCCAATGGACTATACTCCTCAGCAAGGATACTTTCCTATTGAAGCACAACCAGCACAAGCTTTCTACTCTAATGAACTTCCACCAATCCAAGCACCGGTCTTTACTCCAAATGATACGCCAGATGATGTTCTAAACCATCTCACAGCCTACTTGTCAAAACTTGTTGCAACTAGAGGATTTCCACCAACAAACAATCAGCTCCGCACCTCATCAAATCCTCGACAACAAGCCACTGTTCAAGATGGTCAAGTGATGGTGCAACCCATTCAGGGAAGGAAAAATTCATATGGACCTCCTACAAGGACTGGGAATTATCAAGCTGTGAATTCTCAAGCTAGTGGAAATGGGAGTCCTATTGGTCCTAAGAAGGTTGTGACTTGCTACAATTGCCGAGGACAAGGTCATATGGATAGGGAATGCACTCAGCCGAAAAGGAGGAGGGATGATGCATGGTTTCGTGAGAAGATGTATTTGGTTGATGCTCAGTCTAAGGGGAAGATTTTGGATTCAGAGGAGTTGGCATTTCTTGCAGACCCAGGGGCAGCAGATACTGAAGGCATTGCAGTCGTTTCTACTTCTAATTTAGCTTATCAAGCAGATGATCTTGACGCATATGATTCGGATTGTGATGACATTCACTCTGCCCAAGCTGCTCTCGTTGCTAATCTCTCTCACTACGGTTCTGATGTCATCAGTGAGGTACCAACCACATCTAATAATATTGATGATAACCAACATCAAGTTGGGCATGAAAATGACAACCTCGAACAGCATTCGGGAACTAGTAATTCAAATGATGTGGTACCCAAACCTACACATTTGAGTGAACCTCAACCAAATGCTACGACGGGTATGGAATCTTATGCTCAACTAGATTTGGTCATGGTGCCTAAACATATTATTGATCAAATGCATATGGCACTCAGACAATCCGTAGATACGAATTCCACCCTAACTGCTGAGCTTGCGTTGCATAAAGAAAAGGTCAAAACTTTTGAAATGGTCCCTTAAGCAGAGAAAATAACATGTTCTGAACTTGACCAATTTCGTTTTGAAAAGATTGAACACTTGAAAGAAATAGAATCATTAAAAGCTAATCTTTCTAATGAATTAAAAGCAAAAGAGTCGGTTGTCAATGATTTTCAGAAACTTAAAATGGATTTCGAAACTCTCGAGTCTAAAAAGGTTGAATCGGAAATTAATGCTACCAAACTTCTTAAATTTAAATAACAACAGCTTTTAAAATAATAAGCTTCCACAGAAAAGGTTCATCTTTTAACTAAATCATTTAAAGAACTCGAACTTAAGCGTCTTCAAGATTTACCACCTAATCCAGGTTATGCAAAACAAGCTCAGGAACATATTCCCGGTCTTTATGATATGACCATAATTGGCAAATCGAAAGAAGCACCTTTTGTTCGTAGTTCTGAGGAGACACAGTCACTTGCGGATGAAACTCATTCTAAAATGCTTTCAAAATTCCATACAATTGATTATGATCAACATAACAAAAACCAATTTTCGAAAAAGACACGCATTCGCTTACAAAAGGAATTAGCAGAATTAACAGTTCTTGTGCCCCAAAGTTTGTTAAATGAAAACCTTCCTAGTACGTCTCCTACACTTGTCAACACGGATTTAACAAAGTTAATTCCACCGGTAAGCAAGGCGTCCGTTAACTTAAATGCGGTTCACCAACACTTAGCCGATTTTGACAAGGTCATCTTGGAACGTACGACGGCTTCGGCCATAACGGAAGGTGAATGGAACTTCGAGCACACTAGAGCTGCGTTCCGAAATGAAATTGTTCCGTTTGTAGACAATGTTAAAGCTTGTCTTAGTAATCTTGATCAAGATTTGCTTTTGGAAATAGAAGAAGTTAGACGTGTTTTCAATGAAATGAATGATGCTTATGAAAACAGTTTACTTGAAATAGAACGGGTTTCACGCCAAAATGATCAGCTTCTGAAGCAAGTGATGTCTCATGATATAGTCTATGTCTGTGTGCATAAAAGTATTGATAATGATTCTATTGTGCATAATGTTGAATCTGTGGATAATGTGGTAGATAGTACTTGTCACGAATCTGACGCTGAATTTTTAAAGCTTCAAGATTCATATTCTTCGCTTTCAAAACGTTTTGATGAGATTCAAACACATTGTATTTCGCTTGAATGCAAGAAACAATTTATTCAAGAAATCTTTGAAACGTCATTCGAAGGTGTTAATATCGATGATGCAAACTTTGAAAAGAATTTTCGATTGAATTTACAATCAAAACAGCGTCAGCCAAGTGACAAAGTTGCTACATCTTTGCTGATAGAAATAGAGAAATCTAAGGAGCTTAACTGTGTGAACGTACTTGAGGCCGCTGAGAATTTAAAACTTGATCTAGATAATCGAGTTTCCAAGATTTTGTCCAAAATTGATAACTTAAAACAGAAAAATACACGACTCTTCGATTCAGTAAAGCCCACATGTGCTAATACCACTGCACAGAATCAATCGTTGATTGAACAATTAAATCGAAAGTCGGTGGAAATATCTGATTTGAGGGAACAAATTTGTGATAAAAATCTGGTCTTGGCTGAGTTAAAGGAAACACTTCGTACTCTAAAAGGTAAGAATGTTGTGGATAATGCAGCCACTATCTCAGCTTCGTCCTCTAGTGTAATCAAACGAACCTTATAGCCGTCACACCACTTAAAAAGGGCCCTAGGACTAAACCATCTCAAACTTTGGTCACTAAAGATAAGGCGGAATCAAAACCAGCTTCTAATATTCCCGTGTTGCCTTCTACAGGAGTAAGCACCACTACTAAGGCTCAAAGATCTAAGCTTAAAAGAAACAAGAAGAATGATAGGATCTTGCCCCCATCTAGTAGTCAAGTGAAGAAGAAGAAAGTAGAAGCCCATCCTAGGAATGTTATTTCTGTTTTGAATAAAAAGAATCATGTAGCTAAACCTAAAGTCTCTGCGGTTGTGCAGCGTTCTAAGCCTAGTGTGAATTATAATTTGAAATCTTGGAATTGCAATGAATGTATGTTTTCTAGTCGTCATGATTCTTGCCTTATTGACCATGTGAATGAGATGTATGCCCAGAAAAATGGATTAGAATGGAAACCGACTGGGAAAGTGTTAACCCAAGTTGGTTGGATGTGGTGCCCCACTGGTAGAACTTTCACTATAGTAGGAAATATGTGCCCTTTGAATAGGATCACTCCCACTAAAGCGAAGAAAGCGTACCCTTTAACTAGGAGTACCAAGGCTACCAAAACACAAGCGTGTCCTTTAACTAGGAACACTGACACTACTGTAGGAACCAAGTTCCCTTTAAATAGGTCTACTCCCACTGTAGTGCCCGCGAATAATCCAAACCCTAAGAAAGTTGGAACGGTAAAACCTGTCAGTGCTAAAACTCACATTGGAAAACGCAGGAAAACTAAGGGTCTCAAAAATGTTAGCAATTCTGATAATTCTATATATGTATCTGCTAACACTCCAGAACCAATAGTTTCCAATACATTGTCTAGTGTTGTTGTTGAAAACAGGTGGTCCAAATTGTTCTCTGGTATTTGGACTCTGGTTGCTCCAAGCATATGACCGGAGATCGCTCTCAGCTCAGAAATTTCGTCAGCAAGTTTCTTGGTACGGTTCGATTTGGAAATGATCATATTGCAAAGATAATCGGTTATGGTGAATATCATATTGGGAATGTTATTATTTCAAGAGTGTATTATGTGGAAGGTCTCGGTCACAACTTATTTTCTGTGGGACAATTTTGTGATGCAAACCTAGAAGTTGCTTTTCGAGAGCATACCAGCTTCATTCGTAATTTGGAAGGGGTTGATTTATTGAAAGGTACTCGAGGGAATAATTTGTATACCTTGTCTCTACAAGACATGATGGCCGCTTCTCCCGTATGTCTTCTCCCCAAAGCATCAAAGACTAAGTCATGGTTATGGCATCGACGGTTATCTCATCTTAACTTTGACGCTATTAATCATTTGGCGAAAAACGAACTTGTTCGTGGTCTTCCTAAACTTTCATTTCACAAGGATCATTTGTGTTCAGCGTGTACAATGGGGAAAAGCACTAAGAAATCTTACAAACCCAAGACGGAAGACACCAACCAAGAGAAACTTTATCTTTTGCATATGGATCTTTGTGGGCCAATGCGTGTTGAAAGTCTTAGTGGAAAAAAGTACATCCTCGTCATTGTCGATGATTACTCTCGGTTTACATGGGTGAAATTTCTTAAAACAAAAATGAGGCACCTAAATTCATCATCGGATTTCTCAAGATGATTCAAGTGCGTCTCAACACTACTGTCCGACGCATTCGTACAGATAATGGAACCGAATTTGTGAATCAAATCTTGCGTGATTATTATGAAGAAGTTGGCATATCTCATGAAACATCCGTTGCACGCACTCCACAACAAAATGGTGTCGTTGAAAGGCGAAATCGCACACTTATGGAAGCTGCTCGAACGATGTTAATTTACGCAAAGGCTCCATTGTTTTTATGGGCAGAAGCAGTACCTACAGCAGTGTACACCCAAAACCGGTCACTAATTCGTAAACGCCATGGTAAAACACCTTATGAGCTTCTCCATGGAAAAGTAAAAGATTTATCATATCTTCATGTATTTGGCTCTCTTTGCTATCCAAATAATGATGGTGACAATTTGGGAAAACTTCAACCAAAGGCTGATATTGGTATTTTCATTGGTTACGCACCCGCAAAGAAGGCATACCGAATCTACAACCGTAACTCTCGCAAGATCCTCGAAACTATGAATGTTGATTTTGATGAGCTGACAGCAATGGCTTCTGAGCAAAGCAGCTCTGAACCCGCACTTCATGAAATGGGACCCAGTAACATTAGTTCTGGTCTTGTCCCAAACAACCCTACTTCATCATCATTTACACCACCTTCTAGGACTGAATGGGATACGTTGTTTCAATCGTTCTTTGATGATTTCTTTACTCCTCCAAGTATTATTGCTCCAGAACCTGAAGTAATAGCTCCGGTAACCGAAGTTGTCGCTCCAGCAACCGTTGCATAATCAGATACATCTGCACCTACAATTGGTCAAGATATACCTTCAACAAGTAATTCTCAACCAACACATGTTTCAACTACCCATGTCATGCCTATTGATGATGAAGAGGATGATAATGATCACGATTTGGAATTCACTCAAATGCGTAAACTTCCATTCTTTGGTGTACCAATTCCCGACCCTAATCAAGACGGGTCGTCACCTCAGAGGAAGCTCGTAGTACGGTTTACTCCAATCCACGGATTCGTGAACATGACAGCAAGTGGACAAAGGATCATCCTATAGATTCTATTATTGGTGACCCTAATCGTCCGGTATCCACACGAAGTCAGTTACAAGAAAATGCAATGTTTTGTCATTTTGATGCTTTTCTCACTGAAGTTGAACCTAAGACATGGCAAGAAGCTTTTACTCAATCTTGTTGAATAGAAGCTATGCAAGAAGAACTTAATGAATTTATACGTCTTGAAGTAAAGGAACTTGTCCCATGCCCGGATCAGGTGCAGTTACTCACTTTGAAATGGGTTTACAAGGTGAAACTCGACGAGTTAGGTGGAATATTAAAGAACAAAGCTAGACTAGTAGCTCGTGGATACAAGCAATTATTGGGCATCGACTTTATGGAATCCTTTGCGCCTGTTGCCCGTTTGGAAGCTATTAGACTATTCCTCGCTTATGCAGCCCACATGAATATGATCGTCTATCAGATGGATGTAAAGACGGCATTTCTTAATGGTGAAATCAAGGAAGAGGTCTATGTACAACAACCGGATGGTTTTGTGCATCCTAAATATCCTAATCATGTGTAAAAGCTTAAGAAGGCTCTCTATGGGTTGAAGCAAGCTCCTCGTGCATGGTATGATCTATTGTCACAATTCCTCATTACGCAAGGCTTCGCTAAAGGCAAGGTGGATCCCACGCTGTTCATTCAAAAACGAGGTAAAGATATGATTATGGTACAAATATATGTTGATGATATTATATTTGCAGCCTCGACCCAAACTTTATCTGACGAATTTGGGACACTCATGTCTTCCAAGTTTAAGATGTCAATAATGGGCAAGGTATCATTCTTGTTAGGTCTTCAAATATCTCAGAGTCCCAGACGCATCTTTATCAATCAATCCAAGTATGCCCTTGAATCGCTAAACAAATATAAGATGAAATCTTGCGACCCTGTGGATACTCCAATGGTGGAAAAATCTAAGCTTGATGCAGATCCACATGGAGTTGCCATTGATCCGACACTTTATCGTGGAATGATCGGTACTCTTCTGTATATCACAGCCAGTCGACCTGAGCTTCAGTTTGCTATATGTATGTGTGCTAGGTATCAAACTAGGCCTACTGAGTTACACTTAGCTACTGTTAAAAGGATCTTTCGATATCTTAAAGGAACCATTAATCGGGGACTTTGGTATTCGAAGGACTCTTCTATTGCACTAATGGCATATGCAGATGCAGATCACGCGGTTTGTCAAGATACAAGGCGTAGCACGAGTGGAACATTGCAACTACTAGGAGATCGATTAATCAGTTGGGCATCGAAAAGGCAGAAAAGCGCTGCAATTTCAAGTACGGAAGCAGAATACATAGCTATGTCCGGTTGCTGTGCTCAAATTCTTTGGATGAGATCGCAATTAACCGACTATGGTCTAGGTTTCAACAAAATTCCGATGTATTGTGACAACAAGAGTGCAATTGCCTTATGCTGCAACAACGTTCAATTCTCCCGTTCGAAGCATATTGACATTCGCTACTATTTCATCAAGGAGCAAGTGGAAAATGGAGTAATAGAGCTTTACTTTGTCCGATCTGAGTATCAATTGGCGGATATTTTCACGAAGGCTTTAGATCACGCTCGAATTGAATTTTTGGCCGACAAGCTAGGAATGAGAACCTTCTCGCCTGAGACTCTTAAGGAACTAGCAGATGAAGCGAAAGATTAGTGGTGGTAAACTATTCTCTGTATCCTTGGTGATCATTTGTATATATTGTTTATATTTTTATCCACAAAAGCAAAATACAAAAATATAAAACCATATAAAAACCATAAAAATTGAAAAATTCATAAAAATCCAAAAATATTTTTACTTTATTTTTCAAAGGCATGTCTTTTGGTACGATAATATTTACGGCATTAGAAATGTCGATTAATATTGACACGGCGCCATAAATAGAGTTCGTACAAAAGTTGTAAATCTTTCACAAAATATGCCTAAATGGCTTGTAGTTATTTCTGACTGCAACCCGGTTTTCACATTAAAGTCAAGTATTTCTTATGAAAGCTTTGGCTCTCAACGGGAATTAACTTTCTCGGGCAAGGTTTACTTTAAAACCTTGTAAGGGATCAAGTTTACTTTATAACTTGGTCTAACACAAATCTATGTACGCCTCAGTGCATTTATTTGCTAAAACAAGAGAAGTCTTGTTTTTATGAAGCTATCATCTCTACAACCATAGCAATCTACAATTGGTATCTACATACTCGACGATGCGACTACTCAACCGACGACTACAGATCTTTCAATAGAACACGGGTCAACAATTGAGGGGGAGCAATTGTCAAGAATTCAGAATCTTCGATGCCGAACGTGCCAAGTTCACAAATTGGTGTCAAGACAACAATACCAATCATACACGTGGTGTCAAGAGATGACTTCAGACGTGACGAGGCGACCAACATATGCTGACAAGAACAATTTGATCTTTTCATATGATTTTCTCATCAATCAGGTCCAACCTTGTCAATTGTCTTCTAATATGGTGAATATGTGATCATGTTATAAATCGGTATCATATCTCATACGTTTGATATCATGAAGATAAAATGGACTTGCATTTTTCTTCCCAAAACCTTTGTTAAAACTTCATTAAATCAATTGATATTAAAAACATCGATTGGGTTAATATTTTTAATATGGGGGAGAAAATGTGATTTAATATGGGATATTATCACAATTCGTTTGACTTAATATGCTGGCTCATCCCGACATGTGCGAAATGTTTTCGAATATCGTGGCATATGTTAAGGGGGAGCAAAATGGATTTGCTAGATCAAAATGGATTTTCATGGTGACATCTACTTACCCATAACCCATTTATTTCACGACGATGAAGATTGTGGTGACATAAGGATGGTAGGATAGGTTAAGTCCAATGATTCTTCTAGAACCGGAGGAATCTTCCCAAGGACATTCCATAGCTAGAAATAGTAGTCCTTAGGAAAGATGGAGAAAGATTGTGAACGTAACTGAATGCCGACCAAGTACTTAAGTTAGCACTGGAACAATCACAACAAGGTGCTAGTTATGACGTATTGGTAAGCATTGAAGGGGTTGAAGAATGAAAAAGAATTGTAAAGATAAAGGGTGTAAAGAAAGAAGCCCTCCTTACAACTTTAGGCAGAAACCGACTCAATACATATGCTATTGAGATCATTTTAATGATTCTCGATATTGAAGATAGACATCATGGACCCAGTGATGCAATGCACAACCCATCCCAGCTAATTCAGATATCTCTCAAAAGGTATTTGTTTTAATCACACAGAGAAAACACATTATCTATTGATTTATTCACTTCGAATAAATTGGTATTGAAAAGGTGGAACTCCTCTCCAGCCTCCGATCACTAAAATCCAAAATGCACGATCGAGTCTAGAGCCATTTGAGATCATCAAATATCTCATTAGGACACATTTCCATATTTCCTTGCTTCTTCACACACTGTGAAAAGTAAGATCTTAAGAGTCCTACGCAAAATCTTCATGATATTGCCTGAACATCCGAGTAATACGAAAGTATTTACAATGAAGATGGAAATCCTTCTTGAGCGAATATCAAAAAGCTCATGGTAGGTGACTTGTGCGATTCTTTATGAATCAAACTTGTGATAACTGGAAAGCAACAGCTGTTTAATTCTTAACTGGATCTAAACACGTTCCAGGCCTCTACGCAATATCTTAGTGATCTTGCCAGAACACTCAGAGTGATACCTTAGAGTTCACAGTGATGAGTGGAAATCCTTCTAGTGTTAACCTCAAACAGAACTTGGTAGGTAACTTGCAAGATTCTATACGAATCAAGCTCGTGACAACTGGAAAGCAACGATGGTGCGGTTCTTAATTGAATTTCACTTGTTCCAGGAATATGAATTGACTGCTTCAAATCATGCGGATATTATTATCCAAATGATTCACTCTTTATGTTCGTAGTCAGCTTTGGACGGTCGAATAAAGAGAACGGGTTTACCCGTGAAATCCTGTCAGGAAGTTACTTAATTGAAACTATCCGTCACGGGTACGATATCTAATATCGTCCAACGGTCTTCACCGACCGGAGGTAAAATGCTACCGAATTAGAATGAAATGTTCAAAGCCATTTCGTTCGTGTCTACTTATGTTGCGGAATTTGAAGACGGTGGCGTTACGGGATCCAAGAAGAAGTCGTCCCCGCATGCTTATACTTTATGCACTTAATACCTCATCAAATTCAAGAAAGCCTAAAAGTTAAGTCTTCCGCTGTATCGAACTCTGAAGCTTTCACGAATTACGAAGGTATAAGTATGTGGGACATGGTGTCACGAAGAGGCGAAGATCACAAGTGATGGATGCAAGAGATCAAGGCAAGAGATTGATGCTAAAGATTGATATCAAATATCACATCAGCATGTTCACCAGAAAAGAAAAAATAAAAGAAAGACGAAGACTACGAGCTCAAGACAAGCATAGTATGCTAGGTTTATATCATTATTGTAACTCGGGTAACGCCCTTGTTTGGAGTGACCTCCCTTAGGGGGAGATTTTTGGAAATACGTTTTTATGTAATTAGGAAGATTTGGTCACTCCGACAATATATTAAGTAGTAGCTCGTAGTCTAGATATCTTTATTAAACAAACAAAGTCAAGCCTAGCCTACAATATGTGTAGGCCGGCCCAACATTGTAAGCCCAAGCCCATCACAAGGCTTGGGTATATAAACCCTCTCCTTTGATGGAGAGGGTGTGTGGTTAATCATTTTTCACATAGTAAACATAAGTTTCTCTCTCTAGAATTGTGTGTAATCCACTATCTCTCTATCTCTTTCTCTCTCTAAAACATAAGCAAGATTTACATATCCTACATCATAGACTTTCTACCGCGTATCACCCTCAAACCAATGGTCAAACTGAGGTCACAAATCGTGGTTTAAAGAGAATTTTGGAAAGAACGGTGGGAGAGCATCGAGCTTCTTGGTCGGATAAGCTTGATGATGCTTTGTGGGCTTTTAGGACGACTTTTAAGACACCATATGGTTGTACTCCATATAGGTTTGTCAATGGAAAAGCATGCCACCTCCCATTCGAGTTAGAGCATAAGGCTTCTTAGGCTCTCAAGTGGTCTAACTTTGATTTAAACCAAGTCGGCTCACATAGAAAGGACCAACTTAATGAAATGGATGAATTGAGAGCCAATGCTTATGAGAACTCATTGCTTTATAAGGAGAAGACTAAGAAATTGCATGATGCTAAGATCAAGAACCGTGAGTTCAAAGTTGGAGAGCCGGTTCTCCTCTTTAACTCAAGGTTGAAACTCTTTGCGGGCAAGCTTAAGTCGAGATGGTCCGGTCCATTCACTATTGCTCAAGTATTTCCATATGGAACTATTGAGTTGTCACAACCCGATGGTCCAAATTTCAAAGTGAATGGTCACCGTGTTAAGCACTATTTTGGGGAGGACATTTCCGTGGAAATGGTCCAAGAGATCCCCATTTTCCCCATGAATTAATTCATTGAGGGAAGAGTCGATCTAGAGACTCATTAAATCAAGCTTGAATAACTAGGTTTAGAAGTTTTAGACTTAGAGTATTGTAGGTTAGAAATAAGGATAGAGAGTTGATGAGAAGTGTAGGGGAGACCTTCGTTTGTCTTCATATTGTTTGTAGGGTTTCTCACTCATCACGTGCTTTGGAGCTTATGGAGGAGGCCCTTGTATCCGGTTCACTTCGTTACTATTGTGATTTTTCATAAACACATTGTGATTAAAAATTAATTCACTATAGTTGATCTTTCCTTAGCTTGGGTTAAGCAGAGTCTATTCATTGTCATAAGTGTAGGGGAAGTTTTATACTTCCATGCTCTTAAACATTGAGGACAATGTTTAGCTTAAGTGTAGGGGGTCTTCTATCGAAGTGACCTTACCTAAATTTTGTCATTGACCTTCATGAAAACATGGAAATTAATTTTTCAAACATTTTTCAAATTTTTGATCCATTTTGGCCACCAAAAATATGCATTTATATATCTTTTGCATCAATCATTTTTCATTTGCATAACACATTTGCATTGTATATATTTCTTCTTTTATTTTTCATCGAAAATATGTAAAAGGAAAAAAAATATAATAAGAACATGGTTTAACAAATTTAGACTTCTTTGACATATTAGGTCCGCCATGGATATTTTGACTCAACCGGAGTTTGCTTATCCAATCATTCTCTAGCTAGTATCCTTAACCATGTAGACCTTTATCAGTTTATTAGGCTAAGCATCCACCACTCTCATTATTTGAGATTTTAAATTTGTGGAGAATGGGAAATGATAGAGTTGAAGCAAGTATAAAAGGGTTAGATAAACTTCATGATAATTACTTGTGGCTAAAACTTTCTCTTCTTTACCTCTATTTTCTTCGCATGTATATATGTTAATAAATAATCAAGAACGGTTTTAATCGGTTTGTAATCTCTTATGCATTTTTGTCTAATCATTCATGGTTGGTATAAGTACGTCTTAAGATTCTAAGTTAGAACGTTTTATGTGTACTAGACTTATGACATGCTTAATATTTAGCTGGTGTTTTTCCTTTTATTCTTTTCAAATTTCTTTGTGAGGAATAAAGAAAAATAAGAGCGGCTTACAAAAAAATGAGTGGCTAGAAAAAAAAGAGAAAAAGAAAAAAATAAAAAATAAAAAATTATACAAGACTCCCAAGAGGGGCAGTGAAGTGTTAATTATAGTAACTATTAGATTCCAATATTACCTTGACGGGTTGCGCGGATTTAATAGTTTCTCTAATCCAATATTACCTTGACGGGTTACGGGATTGAAGATCCAAAGTCTCAAAAAGGCGGAGGATGTAAATTATTGCGTGAGTTTTATTTTTCTTTCCTTAGCGAGTGTGTAGCTACTTATTAATGCATGACATGCGGATTTTACACATAAGGCGAATGACTTATTACTCTTGAAACGGAGTTGTATTAATTGTGAGCGGTTTTTTAAGTAATGGATGAGAGGATTACTTAGGATTAAAACCGTGCTTCCTTATTTTTGGATTTTACATTTCTTATATTTCACGCTTCAAATAATGACAATTTGCCTTCAAGCAATTTGCTCAAATAATAATCGGTTCCACATTTAATTGTCATGAATAAGTTGATGCACTTTTTACTTGTGAATACAATGATCCTATTTTTAAGCTTGGTATTGGGAAAGTGAAACTTGAGGGTGATAAGTATCCATGGTACCAAAGCCCTAATTTAAGTCATTGACTTCTTTATGAGTTTTTCCATCAAAACCATTTCAAAAAAATCAAAAAGATATAAATAGAATTCTTTTCTTTGCATTGCATTGTTCAAAATCAAAATCATGCATCATATAGAGTAGTATAGTATAATATCATTCCATATTGGCCAAGGTAGGTTAATTATGAGGAAAATGTAAAATTTTGCTTTAAAATATAGCATTGCATGAGATCATGGCAATGTTCAAGTGTAGGGGATTTGATATGAGCAAAATCTCATATCAATTAATCAACAAATCACCCTAAAACACATGAAAAATACCTAACTTTTGTGCTATAAAGCGGAATTATGTGGTATGTTTTGTGTTTGTGCTTAAATAGGTAACATGGATACATTTTCAAGCAAACAAAAAGAAATCAAGATTATTTGTGATGAAAAAGACAAAGAAGGATCAAAGATGACAAGACTTTGAAGATGAAGGACCTATCTTGACAACATTCCAAAGTTGAGGGACTTAAAGTGCAATTTAGACAAAGTCAAGATTCAAGTCAAACCTGGTCAACTCTAAAGTCAACCAAGTCAAAGGGACAAAATAAACAAGAATGCAAGTTGAAGGACTGAAAATGACATTGGAATGAAGATTATGGCTTACTTTGATATTCTGCCTAAGTCAAGGGGCTTAACTTGCCAAAAATACTCCAAATTTGGTCTTGATCCGTGTCTACTTGCTATGGGCCAATCAAAACACAAGAAAAATTAAACAAAGATTGCCAGCTAACTAAGCCAGCTCACCGACACATTAAATGAGCGTATTTGCTACAGCAAAACCCACTATCCACTTTTGGACCAATCAAAGAACGCCACTCAATAATCCCATTTATCCATTATGGATAACAATCCATGTGATATGATAACAACC
Source organism: Glebionis coronaria (assembly GCA_025667525.1). NCBI lineage: Eukaryota > Viridiplantae > Streptophyta > Magnoliopsida > Asterales > Asteraceae > Glebionis > Glebionis coronaria. The sequence goes on from CM046876.1 coordinate 575,044,892, forward strand.
AACCACATCAAGACACGTATCATCTTCTTCTTCATACAAGCCCAGAACAGGGATTTGCCTACAATGCGTTTCATGAAAAAGTTTCTACATGAAACGTGCTCGTTTTTGGATGACGAATTCAACCCACTCACTCAATTAACTTGAAAGTCAACCAAACAGAAAAGCCCAAATTCAAGCTTTCAACGGCTAGTATCAATCAAGAGTTTGAGGACACTTGGCAACCTCTAATTGGTGGGATCACGTCACTGACACTCACCTCACTTCATCTCAACCTCTATAAATAGGGCTTTAGACTCTCATTTGTAACAAGTAACAAAAGTGTGAAAACACACACACTTTTCTTTTCTCTTTCAATTCAGTAGAGAGTAGTTAGCAACTCAAGAGAGATTGACAACCTCCTGAGTCTGTTAGTAGTTGTAACTGCTTTACCTACCTTTTGTAACAACTTTTACCTTCATTAATAAAAAGTCACAATTCCTTCTTCAATCTTCATTCTGTTCATCTCATTCTGTTTAACCTGTTACTATTCTTAGTTTCTATTGATCACCATTGATCAATGGAAGCTTTGTGAAAAGTTTGTTGTTGTTCAGTTCATTCCAAGTAGAAGTTAAGAAGATTGTAGCTGTTTTGGGTAGATTGTGATCAGACATGGTGATTTGAGGTTGTTGATTGGTGTATGGTGATGATCTTATGGTGTTTTGATAGAATTGAGTTGGTTCAGCACCACACTCCTCCATCAAAGGAGGCCTAAGCTCATAAGTTTGTGCATTCTGTTTTTAATTCCACTAAACTGTTTAATGCCTGCTCAATTCTAGTATAAATCTTCTTTGCTGCTCTGATCATGTGTTCTTGACTTGTTTTAGCATAATTAGCTTGTTTAGAAAGCTTGTTAGTGGATTTGTTACTTCAAGTTTGATTTTACTTGAATCTGTTCTATTTTCATCAGTCATGTTTCTTTGAGTGCATTTTATGTATTTGTGTTTAAACAAGCTTGCTTTTGGTCTAGAAACTCTTCATTTTTCTCATCAATCATGTTTTGATATAAGTCAAAGTTTAATTCAATATTTTACTAAAAATTCTTTCATAAAAGTTCATAACAACCTTGATCAAGAGTGTTTGGATCTGTCATGTTTTCGTAAAACAAGTTGATTAAACTTGTTGAGTATTGTTCATTTTCATTCAATAGGTCTTTTGAAACAAGTTTGGTTAGTTTTAAGGTCAAAATTAAAGTCAAACAGGCAAATGTACAGAAAATGTTTTGGGTCAAGTCTTTGTTAAATGTTAATCAGAAAACTAGTTGTTTTCAATCTCTTGTAAATTGTTCATTTCTCAGTCAAATTTCTTGAAACCAGTTCTAATCTATGTCTTAACATCCAGGGATTAACTATGTATAAGAAAATTATACAGTTTTCATAATCAAGCTAGAAAACAGTTTTTTAATAAGCACTTAGGCTAAGTCAAGTTTCTATGATAATTGAGTGGACGTTTTCTTAGATAGGCAAATCCACTTCACAAAAGTGCTTATTTTCTTCCACATTCTTGTTTAGAAACATGTCCTGAGTGAAATCTGAGCTTTTCAACTTTTTCATCTTTTGGTCAACAAAAGTCAAATAAGCTACGTTTCAGCTTAATTGCATTTTCCTGCTTATTCACTTGATCATTTTCCAAAAGAAAAGACATTCCACACTCTCATTAAGCTATTTAACAAGATTGAGCTTAAAAGTCTAAATGTGCATGTCTAAATTTTCAGTTAGCTTATTCATGGCTTATTGGTTTGAGCTTATTTGAGTTTTATTGAGTTTTAAGCGTTTTCCTTAGACAGGTCTAGCTTATTTTCAATTTTAAGTCTTTTGAAACTGGTTTGAGCTTATTTGGTTCAGTAATAAGCTCAAACGAGCTTATTTTTCACTTGTACCCGTTTTTGTTTAAAATTCCCATTTAATTGCCATTTGGTCCTTGTAGTTTGTTCCTGTTTTCATTTAAGGCTAATTGGCTAATAATTAGGGTTTGCAAGATTTACATCCTTATACTTTTAACTACTTGTCATAATCAGTTAGTTAGTTTTCAAGTTTGTTAAAATTAGTTAGAAAGTTGTTAGAATTTACACATTTAGTCCTTTAACTTTTCAGAATTTACATTTCAAGCTTAGAACTTTCATTTACTTTACATTTTTGGCACATTACTTTTATGCTTTTACAATTTTGTCCTTTTGTGAATATTAATTGGTAATTGCTAAGTGTTTTACGGTTACGTAGCTTAATATTTTTCACCATTTTTACGTGCTTGGTTAAATAGACATAGAAAATCCAAAAAAATCCTATCAACCAAAAACAATAATAAACTTGATATTGTTAGGACTTTCAAGTGGTTGAGAATCGAGAGAAACAAAATTCAATTTACTCAATTTTAGGTGTCTTTTGTCTCGTACACTTTTTCGTACCTCTTTCCACGTGGATCAATAATGAGCATGGCAACATGCCACTCACTATCTCCATCTTTAGCAATATTTTCAAATTTTCCCCACTTGCCAATCTTTGTATTTCAATGAAATGGGAAGTGCTCCAAGCATTCCCACAATCTTCTTGTACACACATATGTCAAAGAAAGGGTTATGGTACCTTCTTTCACTTAGTGATGTGTCCAAAAGTTCTTCCGGTTCCGTCCATGGTTGCAAATGTGGACCATAAATTGGCATACCGTTCTCATCTCTTTTCACGGTGTATTACTTATCGTCTTCATCATCACTGTCATCATGTTTATTTGGTTTTAGTACATTATAGTTTTGATGGACAAACCCATCAAAGCTAGTCATAATAGCTTTTCCAACATCTATGTTTGCACCAATGGTGTGGTAATTTAATATCTCGATCAATAGGAATGTCGAGAAGCATGAAATCGGCTAGTAGTGTGGTTGTTCTTACTTGGCAAAGAACTCTAAGTAAACGTCCAAATCCCTCCGCATAGGAGTGATCAAGCATTTTGATACGATCAAACCTTGGTTTGACTCTACCAACATCTAGCATTTTGAAGATTCCATAAGGCATAACATCAACATTTGAACCGGTATCAACCAAAGCATTATTAGCAGTTTTACCCTCCAACCTTATTGGTAGGATAAAGTACCCCGGATCTTCTTGTTCAAGCATTACCTTGTTCTCACGAAGCATTTGAATAGCCACATCTTCATAATCCGGTGTGAGTCCATCTTCAACTTTTAATTTGTCAAGCAAGACCCCATCAACAATCATTTTATATTTATCACTATATTTTGAAGTTTCAATGATTGGTCGATTCATGTTCAACAACATGTCTCTTTCTTCAATGTCTTCTTGCAATTCCTCTATAGATAGCTCTTCTCTAGTCAAAGGTTTGTTAATGGAGAGTGAAGGTCCTTCAACATTATAGCTCAACTTGTAAGCGTGGGCGGGTTTCTTGCCTTTGTTGCTTTTGTTTTTCCCCATGCTACAAAAAAATCTAGGAGCATCAATCTCCTCCGGTTTCAATAGGTGCAAAATCATCAAAGTTGAGATTATCAAGTATTTCATCAATTTCCCCAAAGTCTAAGCTTTCATGTACTTTTGGCCATAAAGTAAGTATTCCACAAGTAATGTCAAGTTGTGCATTAGCTTGCTTTAGGAAAGATCTCTCAAAGATTACACAAGGTTCACAATCGTCTTCCTCCGGATTGACAAAGAAGTCAACGAAAAACAATTCATCTTTGATCATAACAACGAGCTTTTTATCTATCTCCTTGTCTCCATTACGATGAGTGTTGTAGGTTAAGCCAAGCACAACTACAAATTCATTACTAATTAAGCTTCTTTCTAACTCAAAATCCACTTGCCCATCATAAGCAAATTTTCCTTCCACATGGCAAGGCATTAAGTATTTCTCACTAGGTGTCAAGTCCTCCATACGATAAAAAGTTAAGACCTTTTGAACCCTGCTATAGTTTGAGACCTTACATTCTGATCCTATCCATTCTCCTTCTGATTCTATTTTATCATTTAGACTAATTTGCTCATCCACTCCTAAGCATAGTCTACCAAGGCTAGTTTTTGGATCCATCTCAATCTTAAAATAATAACACATCAAAAGAAACATTAATATGTTAGTGCCATAAAATCCAAATGATATTTCATACCCTAATGTTTTCAGGCAACTCGTTATTTTCAATGAATATTTCTATTTGAGCATGTTACTAGCTATTTTTGCTTTATGTTTCTCCAGTTGTGCGACGCACTTTTGCGCGATAAAAGCCGACGCACAATTTAAATGTGTGGCGCACTTTTTGTAAACAGAATAATGTTCCTCCATTTCTCTACTTGCAAACCAATCAATCCAAGTTTTCAAGTATGCAATATAACATTTTCTCATAAAGTGATCAAATAAAGATATCATTACCAAATTTGGCACATTTTCCACAAGTGTTTTTAATAATATTGCTATTTTTTCGTTTTCGCTTATTTTCTCATTTTTTTTTTTGAAATTTTGTTGTGTATAAAAATTCAGAAAAATTACCACAAATCATGATAAATACTAAACAAGTTATACCAAAGCAATTATTCTACCAAAGAAATAAACTAGAAAATAAAATTTTGAAAGCAAATATTTTTGGTTTTTCTTAAGATTCAATATGAACAAACACAAAAGCTCAAAAAGCATAAGTACACACAAAGTAATTCTCATGTTTTCAGCAGTAAGTGTTGAGAGTAAAAGGTTTTGGTGGTGTTTTGGGATTGTTTCTTCAAACATTTTAAAAATTCGTCACTAGATGTGCGGTGCACTTTTATGCTGTTTTGTAAAAAACTTTTTCAGATTGCCAGAAATCTGTACGGCGTGCTTAGAAATTTTAGTTTACCAAGTATTTTAGAATGTCTTAAACCAATAACAAATCAATCCCCGGCAGCGGCACCAAAAACTTGATGTTCGTTCTACAAGTCTTAAAATTTTTTCAAGATATTACCACACACAAATGACTAGAAACACAAACACATAGCATAGCTTAATGGTAAAGTCCAGTTCGTTCCACGGGATTGATGCTAAAGAATTATAAAACAATTACCTCTAGAGTGTCATAAGTTCTAAAGATATACTTATCAAATGGTGTTAAAGGTGCGTTTGGTTAAGGTCGCAAACATATGAAAGATAGATAGCAATGATGATTACAAGCACATAAACAATGTAAGACAACATGCCAATTACTAGTCGCACATGCAACATCTGATTAACATAACAAAAATCCGACTAAAGATTATGTCATATCAGAAGCATTAAGAATGGTTTATGTTTGATTTCGATAACTAAAATATTATATAATACTAAGCAAGAGTTTGTTATATGTTTTATTCCACTAATCGCGACAAAAGCGAATAACAAGATTCATTTACTAGATGACATGAACTTCATCCATTCACATGAGTACTAGTCATGGTCATGAACAAATCCAACATATAACAATGATCTTACTTAATAGCATAAAATACAAGAGCATCAAAATCATACTTACAATCAAGAACCCAGGGAGAAAGTGCGCCGCACAAATCTAATTGTGCGCCGCACTTTGCCCTAGCAAAGTTAAAATTCGTATCTTATCATAAGGTTGTAAAAACCTTAACCAAGTGCACAACACACTACTCCATAATAACAGTAAATAAGTTCATTTCAACAATATGTAAATCAAAGTAAAGAAATAACATAAAGGAAATGAGAATTATACCAAAAAGTATTAATCAATGATTGTTCCAAAAGTTTATAAGCTTTGTTCCAAACTTATTACAAACACAAGTAATATTCTGAGATCCTTCTACAGCAGCAATGGTATGAACCAACTAAGGTTCACCTTATACTAGTAACAATGATCAATGATTTGTTAAATTCTTGATTATATTAGAACCTTAATAACAATGGAGTATAATGGAATGAGATGTTTTCATATGCCTGGCCTTGGGTCTCATATATAACCACAAAATCGTAGCTAAGGAGTCCTGGGAGTATATCAAAGGGTTTCTCCATAATAGCCATGCATAATGATACTTAATTCTGTAACTGCAGCAAATGTGTGCCGCACTTTGTCAAATGTGCGACGCATTTCCATTTCGTAAATGTGCGCCGCACTTTTAGTAGTTCTCCAAAATCACAGTTTACAGAATGTGCGCCGCACTTTTCTGTTTGTGCGCCGCACTTTGGCTCATTTTCAGCATACTTTATTTTTCTTCTTATTTCTTCATATCTTTGGTCCATATGTTTATTCCTTCACTATAATCAAACAATACACATTATTATTAACATTTCAACACATAACTTATTTATTTACATAGCAAACAAGGACAAATGCATCATTACAAACATGTTTAAATGAGGCGTTATCAGTGAAAGACGAAAAAAGAAAACAGGGAACCTCATGAAGATAGTCCTAGTGATGTCTTCATGATACGGTCAAATGGCGAGACCAGAAGACAAACAAAAAGAAAAAGCTTCTCACCAAGCCCAAAAATATCCTTTCCTCCATTGGAAAAACCAGAGGTGGAAGAGGGACCAATGATCATTGAGGCAGAAATAGAAAGACACCAAGTACACAGAATATACATAGATGGAGAATCAGCCTCCGAAATAATGTACGAACATTGCTTCAACCACCTCCGGCCAGAAATAAAAAAGAAAATGATCCCAGCCACAACCTCCCTGATAGGATTCAATAGTGAAACCATGTGGCCAATGGGACAAATAGAACTACAAGTAACAGTCGGAGATGAGAATCAATCATTAGTAACACGAATGAACTTCATGATAGTAAGATCATATTTACCATACAACATTATCATCGGAAGACCAGGGATTTCCCAAACAAAAGCAGTACCATCAACCGCACACAGAATGATCAAATTCCTAATAGATGGAGGTGTTCACACTTCACAACAAGAAAAAGGCACCTACGAGTGCGCAATGGTAGAAAAGCAAAATAAATAACAGATCCCACCCAAGGAAAGACAACAAAAAGTGGCAATCCACCCAAGATATCCAGAGCAGATGGTAACGATAGGATAACTCTATCGGAAAAAGGAAAAAAGACCTATGTAATCTGCTAACCTCGATATGTTCGCATGGGAACCAAAAGACATAACGGGTATCCCAAGAATCATAGCAGAGCATCACATTAAAGTCATGGAAGGATACCCCCCCCCCCCCCCCAATAAAACAAAAGAAGAAAGGTCAGGCCGTAGAAAGAAATGAAGCAATCCATAAGGAGGTGGCAACTCATAAGAGAAATACACTACCACAACTGGCTATCAAAACCGGTAATGATAAAGGAAAGCAATGACAGCTTGATTTCACAAACATTAACAAATCATCCTTAAGAGAATGCTACATGCTACCAGAAGACGAACAAAAGATAGAATCATTATGTGTGTGCCCCTTCAAGTGCTTTCTAGACATCCAAGAAGGACGCTACCAAATACAGGTAGCAAAAGAAGATGAAGAAAAACAGCATTAATGACAAGCCATGGTATTTTTTGTTACAAACGACTACCCCTGGACTAAAAAACACTGGGGTTACATACCTAAAAATGATAGAAAGAGTCTTCAAAAAACAAAAATGACGCAACCTGGAGGTCTACACAGGTGATATAATCATTAACAGCAAGCAGAGGAGGAAATCCTCAGAGACGTCGAAGAAACATTCCAAACTCTGAGGAATGCAAGCATAAAGCTTAACCCATGAAAATGCACCTTCGGAGTAGAAGAAGGAGAATTCTTGGGCCATATGATCAGTAGGATGGTATAAAACCATCCCCAGAAAGAATAGAAGCAGTCATAAACTTACCCTCACCCAAGAACAAAAAAGAAGTTCAAGAACTAAACAAAAAGCTTGCGGGCCTAATCAGATTCGTGTCAAGAGCAGCAGAAAATTCTTTACCACTATTCAAAGCCTTGAAAGGATGCATAAAGAAAAATGAACTTCGCTGGACAGGGGAAGCCGACACAGCATTCCAAGACATCAAAAGACAGATTGCAAAGCTACAAATGTTAGCTACCCCAACCCAGGGGGAGGAGCTAATAGTATACCTATCTGTTTCAAAAAGTGCGGTAAGTGTAGTACTGCTAACAGAAAGAAACTCCAAGCAACTACCAATCTACTTCATAAATAAAACCCTGATAGGGCCAAAGAAAAACTACTCTCCCATCGAGAAAGTGATCATGGCTCTAATCCATACAACCGAAAAGCTTAAGCGGTACTTCTAAGCACACCCTGTAACGGTGGTCACAGACCAACCAATCAAACATATGCTGTCAAACCCAAACACATCTGAACGAATGCAGATGTGGAGAGTCGCTTTGGACGTATACGGAATTAACTACAAACCGCAGAATGCAATAAAAGGGCAAATATTGGCAGACTTCATAGCCGAAATACACGACTAAGACACCCCCATGAAAGAAGCTGAAAGCCAACAACCAGAAACATGGACACTGTTCATGGACGATTCCTCATGTGTAGATGGTTCAGGAGCAGGACTCATACTAATTCACCCAGAAGTAACAGAATTCACCTATGCGTTAAGGTTCGAATTTGAAACTTCGAACAACGAAGCAAAATATGAAGCATTAATCGCCGGATTAAGAATAGCTAATGAAATGGGGGTGAAAAACCTGCAAGCAAACGTGGATTCCAGGTTAGTAGCTAACCAAATAAACGAATCATACACACCAACGAAGAAAGCATGAAAAAATACCTAGAAAAAAAAGCAATAATCAGCAACTTCGAAGAATTCAAAATCAAACGGATACCCCGAAGTGAAAACAAACTAGCCGATGCGCTCAGCAAAATTGCCTCAACAAGCTTCCCACACCTAGCTAAACAAGTCCTAGTAGAAACACTAACAAAGAAGTCAGTGGAAGAAGCAAGGGTCCTAGTGATAGTAGAAGAAACGGAGCATAATTGGATGACTCCAATATATGACTTCTTATCAAAAGGGACACTACCAACAGAAAGGAGACAAGAAAGAAAAATAAAAGACAAGGCAAAAAAAGTACGAAATCATAAACGAAACGATGTACAAGAAATCATTTCTTGAACCATGGAGACGGTGCGTAGGACCAAAACAAGCCAACTACATCATATAAGAAATCCTCGAAGGAACATGTAGTATGCACTCGGGACCCATGTCCTTTAGCAAAAGCTATAAGGATAGGATAATACTGGCCAACAATGCATGAGGACGCTAAAGAAATAAGAAACAAATATCAGAGCTTCCAGGTACACAGGCCAGTCCCAAAGTACCCCCAACAAAACCTCACACCAATAACCGCCCCATGGCCATTCCACAAATGGGGAATAGACATAGCCGGTCCCTTCCCAGAAGGACAGGCCAAAGTTAAATTCCTAATTGTTGCAATCAACTACTTCACAAAATGGATAGAAGCAAAACCAGTAGCAACAATAACATGTGCGCGGATAAAAAACTTCGTATGGGATAACATCGTGTGCAGATTCGGACTACCCGGAGAAATAGTATCCGAAAATGGAAAACAATTTCAAGACAACCCATTCAAAGATTGGTGCAAAGAAAAAGGCATCATACAACTTTTTGCTTCCGTAAAACACCCACAAACAAACGGACTCGTCGAAAGGGCAAACATAAGTTTAGGGGAAGGAATCAAATCAAGACTTGAAGGAAGCAAAAACTGGATGGAGGAAATCCCACATGTCCTATGGGCACACAGAACAATGCCAAAGACGATTTATAGAGAAACTCCATTCTACCTTACATACGGCGCATAGGCCGTAATTTCATCCGAAATAAGAATTCCAACGATCCGCAAATGGAAGTTGATGAAGCAACGAACGAAGAAAAGCTGAGAATAAACTTAGAACTTCTAGAGGAAAAAAGAATACACACAACACTCGAAGAAGCAAGAAGCAAAACGAAATGAAAAAAATACTATGACTCAAGAGTCCGTGGAAAAACATTTAAACCAGGAGAATTCGTTTACAGGAGTAACGATGCAAGTCGCGCACAAGACATAGGCAAATTGGGCCCAAAATGGAAAGGACCATATGAGGTCATAAAAGCCTTCGGAAACGGAGCATATAAACTCAGAAACAAAGAAGGATACACACTTCAAAGAACATGGAACGTTTTCAATTTGAAGAAATGACACACATAGCTCCATACTTTCTTCTAAAAATCACTAGGTAAGCGCAAAGCCTCGAATAAAGGTCACGGACGAGCTATCGACCGATTGACAAAAGGAAGTCTCTTCTTTATTTTCAAGATATCATTACTATGTAAACAACTCTATATGTGTTCAAGTTATTACTTTCTTTTGTGTATATAAAAAAGCATGCGAAGCTTAGCTACCTCCGCATCCTTTATGTAGAAACTAGAAGGGGGGGGGGGGGTGAATAGTTTCTCTTCGGTTTAAGTCGTAATTAAAATACGTTTCAATTAGGCTTGTCTCAAAACTAGATTTTACTTGAAAGCTAGTTCCATAATGATTAGGTTTAATTCTAATGCATTAACAATGACTAGTAATATATGTGAATGACATGATAGTAAGAATAAGTAAAGAGTAAGGAAAGAAGCAACCTAATAGGAAGACACCAAGATTTATAGTGGTTCGGTAACGAAGCTCTATCTGCGTTCCTAATCCACTCCTCGAGTACACCTTACTCGATATTTCTACTATATCCACAAGCTCCCTTCTTGGCGGAGAAAACCTTACAACGTCGCTAACATTATTTTCTGACACTAAGCTAAATGTCGAGACCTAATCTTAGATAGGACTAATCTACACAACGTCGCCCACTTCACCATTTAACGACACAAGGCTAGATGTCGAGTTCTAATCGAAAGATAGAACCAATCTTCACAACGTTGCCTAATTCAACATTTAGCGACACAAGGCTAGATGTCAAGTTCTAATCTAAAGGTAGAACCAATCTTCATAAAGTTTCCTAATTCATCATTTAACGACACAAGGCTAAATGTCGAGTTCTAATCGAAATGTAGAACAAATCTTCACAACTCTTCACTTTGAAGCTAACTGAGAACATCACTAGACACAACTATATCACTTTAGAGTTTAGTGAGAACTCACAAGACACAACGACATCACTTTATAGTTAAGTGAGAACTCACAAGACACAACCACATCACTTTATAGTTTAGTGAGAACTCACCAACTCTTCACTTTGAAGCTTAGTGAGAACTCCACAAGACACAACTACATTACTTTAAGTTTAGTGGGAACTCACAACTAATTCCTATTACAACTCAATAAAACGCATATCCAAGTATACACATGTAACTTGGATCTACACAACACAAATCCAAGTATACACATATACAATGGATTTACACAAGATTAGATCTATGTATTCACAAATACCTTAGATCTACACAAGACTCAAATAAAAATAAATGATGAACATGGCTAGATCTTTAGGAGAGGATCTTCATCAAGGCTTTATATTTAATCACATCACAAGTGTGTGAGTGATCTTCTCATTGGACAAGGTAAAGAAGGAGATCAGTGAGATAACCATAAGTGAACATACTTAACATATTAAGTGATCATTTACAAATGATTAGGAATTAGAAAAGAGAAAGATGGCAGAAAGAGTGTCCAAAAAGGGTTGTGGAAAATGCAGGTTTACTATTTATAGGAGACAAAGGCCAACGGCTCTCTGAGCGTGGTGCCTTAAATATGCCTGCGGTTCCTTATCACTAAGGAACCGCATAGCCCTTTAAGGGATCGTGCTCATAGACTCCGCTCCCTTTTGTATTTTAGTGGGGAAGTAATATCTGAGGTAAGTTTTTACCTTCAAAGGATATTCTTATGACATTTAGAATATGCCATATTCAAATTTACATTTTCCATTTTAATAAAACATTTTCTTAAAAAGAAAGTTTATTAAAAAATATTTTGTCACATTTGACAAAATGTAAGTTTAGGATTAATCACTTTTATGATCACTAATCATGATTAAGATATGTTAGTGCAATACTTAAATGATTATTACCTTGATGATAATGTTTGTCAAATAATTCGTCTTATGATTGTATTTGACGATAAATGTCTTTTTTAATTTGTCATGATCAAAACTAAGAAAGATTAGTTAACACTAATAATGTTTTTAGGCATTGCTTTGCATTAACAATATCCCCCTTTTTGATTACGACAAACTATAAACTCATTTATGTAAAATCCAAAATATTTCGAATTATTAACGAGTTTATCACTATCATTTCTCTCCCTTTTTCGAAGCAAAAAGGATGCAAAAGTCTTTGAGGAAGAAAAGAATCGGACTTTGCAAGAAGCTCCCCCTTGGTGCTTACTCCCCCTTGCTTGGGGCACCAAGAAAATGAGCTTAGATGACATGCTACACAAAGGTTAGTAGAAAGAAAAGAAACACCAATGTATATTTAGTCACTACCTACTAAGTAACTTGAGAGGGAGAAAGAAAAGAAATCTCAAATTAGAAGTATGTATTTGCTAAAAATGTCCAAGGATGGTGTTTTGGTAAAATCAAAGTTCAATTGGTGGAATAGAGGTAGAAAATAAACATCCAAACCAATTGAAGTGATAGTATGTCAAACGGTTAGAAACTTAGAATTGGTGGAATCACCCAAAAGCAATTGTAAGTTTTAAGCATGATCTACTCAAAACAATGTGTGAAAATGAATTGATGGGAAAGAAAGTATTACACATAACATTCGTATTACACAAATATGAAAGAACAAATAAGAGAAATATTCATACACACAATATGAATATTTAACACAAAACATAAGGAAAATAAAAAAGCAGAAACTACTCTAGTAGTGATAATCCTCCAAGATTGCTTAAGTTGACTCAAACAATTAAGACACAAAATGTACGTTGATTGGAAAAATAAGATGACGAGGCATCATTCGAAGATTTGTTCACGGGAACAAATACTTTGATAGGAGGTCGAGTGAGAAGAAATTCAAGAAAATTTGTTTGTCATACACATGAGCAAGTTCAATTTGTTGAAATCGACAACAAGCACACGAGCTTCCATGATGCAAAACAAAGTTGTTGGATGGGTGAGGACCATCAAGATGAGAAGGTTGTGGTGGAGAGGGAGATAATGGATAAGAGATGTCTTCACAATGCCTAGTGAGATTTTGGAAAGAAGATAGGTCATTTAGAGAAGGTATGTTGCAAGGTTTAGGTGGTGGTGGAAGAACTTCTCTTTCTCTGGTAATTGGATCAATTGAGAAAGTCTCATTCCAATACGCAATGGGAGAGGAAGAAGTCTTGCAAGGTTTGGAAGAAAAGGAATCATGATGATCCTTGTTTTTCTTGACCCAAATAGGTTGAACCAAGATTTTTGGTTTCTTGGAAAGCTTAGAAGAAGAAGCTTTGAGTTTAGAAGCTTGTGACAAAGAGATGTCAAGGTTAAGATTAGGAGAGTTAGGCATTGTGAGGGATGAGAAGAAGAACTCCCAAAATAAGAGAATTTAAAGAAAGTAGATAAGGCAAAGATTTGAAATGAAATAAAAAGTTTGCAAAGAAGGTTTAGCCAAAATTGGTAAACAAGGAATCTTGAAAAAGATTGTGGTCAAAGAGGAAAGACCAAAAACTTGCCAAAAATGGCCTGCTATCCGCGGTTCCTTAAAGGAACCTGCGGTTCCTTATATATAAGGAATCGTGCGGTCTTTGTGGATCCGCATACAGTGGACATGAAAAATCGATTTTACAAGGTTTTGGGAAAACTAAGACATTTTCAAAAAGTTGCAAATCTTGGATTTTTACCATTTTTAGCACTATTATACTTAGGTTGTACAAAAGGCAACACACTCACTAAGAGTGTCTTGACAAAGGGTGACAAAATATCTAGATAACATTTTGATCCAAATTTATTCAAGTTTTAATGGTTGTGATAGATTTAGGTTCAATTTTAAATAAATTGAAGTTGATTAGTGTGAACACATAGATTTGAAACACACAAATACTAAATCCATAACACATCTTCATGAAAACTCGTGAAAGAAAGGAAATACAAGAAATGAAAAACAAACTAACTATTACAAAGTTAGCTAAACTAGTTCTTGATAGATAGTCTTCCTTGGCTTGATTTTCTTTTGAAAGCATTTATTTTTAGAAAATCATGATTCATCCTCTAGGAGGTGCAGGCATGGAGAACAAGGTAAGCAAGAAGTCTTGCAACCTCCTATGAAGTCCAAACATCTCCATTCTTAGATTTGAATGATATAGTTGTTATAGAGGCAACATGGAAAATTAGCACCATGAGCTTCTAGAAAACCAAAGAAGTATGGATCACCCCTAAAGTAGGAAATGGGAACACCAAAAAGTGGAATGTTTGAGGGCGGAGGAGGATGCATGGTGTCCAAAGGTGAGATGGGTGAGTTAGGAGGATTGAAGGGTGAGGTGACCAATGGCTCAACAAAATCATTTACAATTGGAATGCTTTGTAGAGTTTGAGGGTTTACGTCCATGGGAGGATAAGGAGTGAATGGTAAGGACAACTCATTAATTTTAGATTTGAATGAAGAGGATGTAGATCTATGAGAGTGGTTAGTGCCATGGGTTGAACTTGTCTTGCATGGTGCAAGTGGTGATGAGGGTGATGAAGAGATGAGGATTGGAGAAATCTCACTCTTAGGTGTAAGAAAGGATGAAGAGTTAATCTTAGGGTTTCTTTTGGATGAGGATTGTTTGGAAGAATTTGTTGATCTTGTAGACACCATGGTTTTGTATCAAGGTTTAGAAGAAGGTTTGATGGATGAAGAAGAAGATTAAACAAAGGAGGTTTAACAAGGGAAGGGGATGATCCAAACTAGTAATGGCTTAAAAATCATTTTGGTGAACAATGAAATTAGGTAGGCTAATTTAGGTAAAAGCTGGTCTTTTAGCAAAAATTTTAGCAATGTTTACAAAGATTTAGAGAAAATACTGTAAAGCAAAGATTGTTTCGTGACCAGATCCCGCGGTTCCTTAGATAGGACTACAGTTCTTATCGCTAAGGAACTGCAGATATTTAAGGTACCGTGGACAGTGGTTCCAGAAAGATGATGTTCCTACAATTTTCAAGCCCCCAGATTTTTCACAAGTCTATATCAAGCCAAAGTAGATTATAAACCAAAAACTAGAGAGCTAACTAACAAAGAAATTGCACAAAGATATGTGAATCGCCATAATGATCACATAAACACCTCTGGATTAAAATACTAAACAATCCAACACAAAGTATTAGTTAGAGAACACCAAATCCTAAGGACAAGAAAAATAAATAAGTCCAAGAGCCACACGTGGTAACAACCATGAACAATTCTTCAACACACTTTCATTCACTCCATTTCTCCACTGTCTTGATCCACTCCTTAGATCTCCTAGAAGACGATGCTTGAGATAGAATTTATAGTCGGAATCAATTTCTAGAGAAGACAATTGAGAGATGGTAGATGACAAATTATTGCTAGAGTTGAGAGAATTGTCTTGAGAGACATTTCCATCTTCAATTGAACCAAGCTTGGGTTCAAGTGAGAGGTTACCTTCAATAGGAAGCATAAATTGATTCACGAAGTGAAAGGATGAAGCATTTAAAGGTGGAAAGTCAAGAATAATTTTTCTAAGAAGCCGTGAGAAAATCATAGCAAAAGGGAGACTAGAGTGAGACCCGTTGAGAACAAAACTTATTCTTCTAGCCATGAAAAATGCAAGGTTGTATGGAGTAGAAGTTGCAACATAATACAACATATGTGTAAGACAAGCAGGCACATGGTTGCGATCACCACCAAGACACATTGCATTTTCCCTAATGATTTTGGCCCAATGAATCATAAAATAAATAAGATCGCTAGTGAGTAATTCCCAAGGAGTGAGAGCACGAATTTCTCCTTCAAGTTTACCAAGAATAGGATGTTCATGAGGTTTAGCAATAGCACAAGAAATGGCCGAAGCCGAGGGTAGCTCGGTCACGTAATGTACATCAACAGGATCTGATTCTAAAGAGTTTATACTCCAAGTATCAGTGAACCTACATTGACCTTTGTATGGAACATTGAGAATTTCACCAAATTCTTCAAGAGTATATACAAAGGTTTTTCCCTTGATGGAAAATCTTATAGATAAACCATTATTGATGCACATTAAAGTGTACGAGCTAAAGAATTCCAAAAGGAAGGAAGGAAAGATTGGCTCATTAATATCAAGCAAGTAATCAAAGCCAATGGATTTGAGCATGAATCGAATGAAGTCAAGTCCAAGAAAGTTAGAAGGAACAATGCGTCCTTCATGAAAACTACGAGTCTCTAAAGATCAATAAGTATTTTTAAGGGAACAAGATCGACATGAAGAAGAAAGATTAGGCACGTATTCTCTAGTTTTCTCATGATCTTTATGAGTTTCCAAATGCATGATCAAGTACCTAAACATAAGGCAAATATTGTTCCAATTACTCTTATGTTACATAAAGACTTAAAAATCAAATTCATGAGAGTGTGTTTAATCAATTTCTTGATAAACAAATGGTTAATCCTTGTCATTCTCATGTTCACAATGAACTCAATTCATTATTGACTATTACATATGAGTAATGAAAAATGAATCAAGAATTTGAACAAAGGTTTTTGAAAAACATTTTTAGGTAAGCATTAACAATGCAATTACCAATTTTGTTCATGGGTTCATATCAATTTCATCATTTAACCAAAAATACTTAGGCAAAATATGGATTGTTCTATAAGTGGATTTTAGTTAAATCTCAATGAATTCGACCTACGGAATCATAGTAAAATAACTATGTCAACTCACATTCCTAGCAAAGTTCTAATTCAATATTCATTTTAAAAATCCCCAATTATAAAAATAAGAGCCCTAGAACAAAATAGAATAAATTGAATGAATATAGTTACAACTAATTGATGTTGGAAGAGGGATGAGTGAAACCCACAACTTAGAATCAATTGATCTTGAGTAAATTAGAATTTTTGAGGATTCAACAATGGTGGAATGAAAGAAATATGTCGCCTCTATGGAGAAGAAATGAAGGGTTTGTTTGAAATAGTGTTTTAATTAAAAACTGATTACTTTAGTCACCTGGTGGGGCCACGGTGCTTTATCAATATGGCACCGTGGTTAAGCACCGTAACAATTAAGGATCCGCGCACAGTGGCAGATTTTTAACAAAGAAATACAAAGAATTTTTCAAAACCAAGTTTTTCTAAAATATTTAAAATATATCTTAAGCCATTTGAAAATCATTAGACCACTTCAATACTAGGAGATAATGCCAAGAGAATGATTACGAGTGGAATCGAGACAGAAAAGAGATTGAAACAAAGAAACGACTACTCGTAGAAATGAGGTAAAATAGAGAGAATCCAAGGGGAGTGAATCAAGACCAAGGTCAATGCTCAAAAACCAAGTGATAAACTTCAAGTAGCGGAAACGAAGAGCTTGTGTCATTTATAGTGGTTTAAGACGTGTCTTTCCGGTGAAAGCTTAAACGGCTTTGGTAATGAACTATATCAAGAAATTGTACAAAATAGATTAAGAACATTTTCAATAGTATTCTTAATGCTATTTAAAACAATGAGCAAAATGTAGATTCACTTTCTCTCCCACATTATCAGACAATTATCATTGCTAGGTATTACAATGACAATATCCTTGGAATATTTCAATTCCAAATGTGTAATATCCTAACTACACCTTATGGAGTAATTAGGTATCTCAAGGGATTAAACAGTCATCCTAGATATGAGCTCAATTTCACACATTACACATGATATAGGGCCTACTAACCGTATGGGTGCAAACGATAGATATTATACTTGATACTTTAGGCTACTACTAACTCACTTCTACATCTCCTAAGTGAGTCAAGTATCCAAGCAATGAACGTTTGAGAGGATATGAGAATAGAATCACAAACCACAAACAAATGTCAAGGAAAAGATGCCAAAGACAACCATATAGTCAAGTAATGATCAATAGGGCGTGTGGAAGAACGAGAACGTACCTTAGCTGCAAAAGGTCACTTCAAGATTTCAAGAAGCTAATGCAAGACCCAATCTTGACTAAAGTGACTACTAAGTCTTCAAGGACGAGTATCACTCACATCCATCTAATCATCATCACTCAATGATGTTGGGAATCAAAGAAGATGAGTCTTCTACAAGTGTAAGCAACTCAATCCACAATCACTTAAGTGATAGATCTTCATGAGTACCTACAGAAAGTAAGATGCAAACTAGTAGATACATTTCAAGGGTAATACTAAAAAGTATAAGTTCCAATAATCTAATGAGATGCAATTTACTAATAAAAGGCCTATTTTCAATGAAAAATAGTTTTGACCAAAGAGAAACTTTAGTACAACGAAACCTTCTAATTTGAGGAGACAATTGATCGATCCAAGTTTTAAAGTACAATATACTTAAAAGACCTTGAGTGACCATCGCTCTGATACCAATTGTAGAAACTAGAAGGGGGGTTGAATCGTTTCTCTTCGGTTGAAGTCCTGATTAAAATTCCTTTCAATTAGGCTTGTCTCAAAACTACCTTTTACTTGAAAGCTAATTGCATAATCATTAGGTTCAATTCTAATGCATTAACAATGACTAGTAATATATGTGAATGACATGATAGTAAGAATAAGTAAAGAGTAAGGAAATAAGCAACCTAATAGGAAGACACAAGATTTATAGTGGTTCGGCAACGAAGCTCTATCTTCGTTCCTACTCCACTCCTCGAGTACACCTTACTCGAGATTTCCACTAAGCTAAATGTCGAGACCTAATCTTAGCTAGGACTAATCTACACAACGTCGCCCACTTCACCATTTAACGACACAAGGCTAGATGTCGAGTTATAATCGAAAGATAGAACCAATCTTCACAACGTTGCCTAATTCACCATTTAACGACACAAGGCTAGATGTCGAGTTATAATCTAAAGGTAGAACCAATCTTCACAACGTTACCTAATTCACTATTTAACGACACAAGGCTAGATGTCGAGTTCTAATCTAAAGGTAGAACCAATCTTCACAACTCTTCACTTTGAAGCTAACTGAGAACTTCACTAGACACAACTATATCACTTTAGAGTTTAGTGATAACTCACAAGACACAACGACATCACTTTATAGTTAACTGAGAACTCACAAGACACAACCACATCACTTTATAGTTTAGTGAGAACTCACAACTCTTCACTTTGAAGCTTAGTGAGAACTCCACAAGACACAACTACATCACTTTAAGTTTTGTGAGAACTCACAGCTAATTCTTATTACAACTCAATAAAACACATATCCAAGTATACACATGTAACTTGGATATACACAAGACAAATCCAAGTATACACATATACAATGAATTTACACAAGATTAGATCCATATATTCACAAATACATTAGATCTACACAAGACTCAAATAAAAACAAATGATGAACATGACTAGATCCTTAGGAGAGGATCTTTATCAAGGCTTCATCTTTAATCACATCATAAGTGTGTGAGTGATCTTCTCATTGAACAAGGTAAAGAAGGAGATCAAAGAGATAATCATAAGTAAACATACTTAACACATTAAGTGATCATTTACAAATGATTAGGAATTAGAAAAGAGAAAGATGGCAAAAAGAGTGTCCAAAAAGGGTTGTGAAAAATGCAGGTTTGATCCACTATTTATATGAGACAAAGGCCAACGGCTCTCTGAGCGCGGTGCCTTAAATATGCATGTGGTTCCTTATCACTAAGGAACCACATAGCCTTTTAAGGGACCGTGCTCACAGACATCGGTGTGAGATGAAAATAAATAAACAGAATCCTACATATTATAACAACATATATTTTTTCAAGGTTGTTATGTGTTACTAAACATACAATGTCTCAAAAAAGATAGTTAATATTTCAGTTATACAAAGTCAAATCATTTATGTAACAAATATTTATACAAAATATCAATTAATATTATCACATAATAAAAAATCATGTAAAACTCGTGGGTTCATGAGCATCATAACTATTAAGTATTAAAAAATTAATATTGTTTTATAGAATAATATTAAGCATTACAAAAATTACGGATTTATAAATCGTGTATGTAAGGTTGATGTAAACTATTTAGAATAAAAATATCGGTAAAAAGAGTGAAATTCAAAAAGTAAAAAGTAAGATGAGTTTATATTAATTAAATTTACACGGTAAACAAAAACATAATCAAACATATAAATATTAGATTTTTTTTAAAAACATATAATGATATACATAAATCGCAAGAACGAAACTATTATTTAATTTATTTTTTATGTTCAACTCCCGTGCGTGCACGGGTATTAAAACTAGTATATATATATTTTTTTAACAATTAAAATTGTATTTTTTTTCCATCACGATATATTCCTATTCTGTCAAAACCTCTAAATTCAAAATATCAAATTTCATATGTCACATTTTGAAGTAGTTAACATCAAAATGTAAACCCAATTTGCGGTGCTTATTCAAATTCAGTGGTTACGCCTTTGCCAGCATGATTACGTTTCTCGACACGGTCAGACAATCTGGAAGAATCTGAATTAGTATGGAGCATAAATCAACACTGTTTTCACATATTGACCCCCGGATGAGATGCGTAAACCAGTGGCGGATCTTTAGATGTTAATACGTGTTGAATATCCTATGCAGCTCGTCCTAATAGAAAGTTAGAAACCACGAGTCTAAAAGAAGCAAGTATGGCCACATACTCTCTTATCTAAAAGGCTTGGAACAATAAAAAATATAGTTACTTATGGCGTCTCTTCGTAAAATAAGTGCATGTTCTCATCCAGATACGCAACTCTTGAACTGTACACTCCTTCAGGTACTTAACTTCTGAAGATGTATTACTGTTAACGATGTCAAGAAATATGTCTAGAAAACGCTCTAATACCTATTGAGATACCTACAACTTAACTATGGAGTACTGTAACTCGTTATACTAAATATACACAATAATATCCCTTGTGAACACACCACGAGATACAATTTTGACGGCTGTGGATCGGGTCAGAAGATGGGATATAAAGGCTGGCAAAAGTGACTACAATACCCTTACTATGTCACCCACACTGCATTTATAAGTGGTACGTTTAAGAAACATTCCACATTTATTGAAGTGATAAGATAGATTATAGTGACTGGCAAGTATATCAAACTAAAAGGTTAAAATCTTACGGCTTACACAATAATAAAGACCATGTCACCTAGTATTTAAGTGGATAAAGGGACTAATTCATCCCTCATTAAGTTATTACCCAGAGTGGTTCACCAAGTTAAAGACCTGACCCAGTAAAAGATGCAACATCACAACCGACTATAATATATTACTACGTTTTAAACTGACCGTTAGCTTCAGTCATGATATCAGTAACTAAACATAGAACCAGTTCTCCTTTTACGGTTTCCTCATATTAGTCACTACCCAGAGAATATATTAGTCGTTAGAGAATGTGGATATGATGACAAAGTCTCTGGAAGGTACTTCAAATAATGCTATTGTAATTTGTACTTCATACTCGGAATCTTGGATTGGACAAATTGACATATTTATTACAATTAAGTACATTTACATTGTTATACCTGGTTATTCTTTTGAAAGTAATCATCACAACTTTATAGCCATCAACTCCATGAGGCGGATAACTGGTTTAAGCTCAGAGCTTGGATATGGCATATGAAGGTAAGTTTGATCTAGCAGGGAGTTTGAGGTCTTCCCAGTCTTTATCGTCTAATGCTGCAAAGTAACGATCAACCATACTGTCACTGACAAACTCGAGCTTTGAAGGTTCCCACTAAACAGAAGAAAACCAAAACAAAAAAATGTCAGTAGATCATATAAAGATGACAAATTTCTATTTCTTAATTTAAGCATATGTGGATTCTGGTTAACTTAAAAGTAAAACGGGTCAAACGGGTAAAAACTAGCACAATATTTTTTGATACATAAAAACCTCAAAATCAATTTATTCAAAAAGCATATTGATAATGCTGAAACATTATCATTTTTAGTAATCATACTTGACGCATTAAAAATATACAAATATTAAGTTCAAAACGTGTTTCACATCGACCTATTTGACATCTTTAAATAACGGATTCCAGTTTGAATAAGGCATGCTTGGGGACAAGCAATGTCTATTACCTTTGGATTTTTATCCTTATCTAGCAGCAACGCCCTACATCCCTGCAATAGAAAAAGTTACGGTATCATGAAGTTAGTTTTTGTTTATCAAGGGTTTAAGACATACTGTGAATAGTCAAATACTTTTCTTGGACTATTTGTTTGGTCAAACCCCTTGCTATTTTTATGGATTAGATAAAGTATTAAATTAGCACCTCAAAGAAATCCCGGCTAAATTTTCCTTGCATAACGGTACAAACCATTCGGTATTCACGGATAAGACATTGACCGACACCTTGAAGTCTTCCTTGTCTAATCTGCACACAAAAGCAAAACGGAGTTAAAAATTGACCGTATTTCTTAATATTTTTAACAAAGGAATGGAAGATTATAACTGCAGAACACTCAGTTTACCCGTTCCAGTTTGGCACGTTTACCCAACCCGCCCGTTTGCCACCTCCAATTAAGCAATTGGGTAGGATTGACTTATGTTGTAACAAAACTAATTAAAGTAATTAAGGAATCAGTTTATACTTACAGAGCGAAGAGATATCTTGAGACTTGTGGGTGATGCCTTCTTTAAGGACTCGATCGTCCAGGCGATCCAATCATCCATGTTTTTATCGGCCTCTTTCTCCTAGCAAAAGATTTAACAATAGGACCAAATGTGATTAGATAAAGAAAAAAAAAGGGTAAACGAATACATTTCATGTTAATAGAACTTACAAGTGCAGAAATAATATCTTCCACTGTTCTTCGAGAAAAACACCTTTCAATGGTTTTCAACCTGCATCATAGGGTTGAAAAAAATATGGTCACGAATGACAGTTACATTAAAACAAAAATTGTAACCAAGAATATGAGTAAAGTATACCGAAAATATTGGCTCTTCTCTTTCAGCTTAGGAGTGCTTGAGTATTCGTTTATAATATTGTTGATAATATGTGGATCGCCAGTATTTGCTTTGCATAACGCATCCTCTAACAAGGGTAATTTCTGTTCATTAATAGTATACATGTTATTGGAGCAGTGATAACATCTTTAAACTAAAGAGATGAAGGAGATGATACATATTTAATGATGTGAATTTTTTTTATCATAACTCCTCTTGTGAATATAGAAATTATATAACTCATCTTTTATACAAAAAACAAAAGAAAGGAGAAGAAAGTATTTGCACGTCAGTGCAACCGGACTTGATCCTACCCTTTTTGGTGTGCAGTCGTGCACTATATATGAAAAACTAAATGGGATGTACCTCTAATGGGACAAAGTGGGTTGCAAGACCACATGCAAGCATTTCAGCACCATCCAATCTAGCACCTGTAAGGCCCACGTATTCCCCTGCCAGAAGAATATGAACTCAGATATCATAAGTATACGATGCACACAGACTAATATATGATCAACTAAGTTATTGTAATTTCAAGACTAACAAGGCCAATGAGGACAACATATTTGGAAGGTTGTTTCATCTTAGACTCACCATAGTATGAAATTTGTGGGTGCTCAACGATATACTCTAGCATTCATGACCTAGGGATAATATAGTTTCATGATTTAGAAAAAGGAAGAGCTCTTTTGAGAATTACCAAAGAATCCAGGCGTTCTTGATAAGTAATAAGAGGCGCCTACATCTGGGAACAGCCCTAACGCAGTCTCTGGCATTGCGAAAACCTGTAAAATGTTAGTACCAAACACATTAACCTTAAAAGAATGTAGTCTTAAGAAATGTTGCAACTCTTAATGAATTAGGAATGCATAACATATTGAGAGTACATAAAGGCCTAAGAGTATCTTCAAGATAATGAATATGGTAAGGATATACCGAATTATCTGTAGCAACTCGAAATCTACCATGTATTGACGCGCCTGCACCACCTCCCATTACAATTCCTCTAAGTAGTGACACCTTCAAGTATAATCTCAGGTTAACTTGAAGATGCATATCGTAAGCAACAACACATAAAATTATACTTGTACTCAATAGTCGGTTGCTTGGTTTAAAAAAGCGCGCCTTTTTGCGCCTAAGGCGTGAGGCGAGGCGAGGCGACGGGGTCAGCGCATCAGGACCCTTAATGCGCAGCCATTACAAAAAGCGATTTAAGGCGGTGCTTTTTGACGCCTAGAAGGCACGCTTTTTAGCGCCTCAGGTGCTTTTGGTTCTAAAACTGCCATTTAAACTCAAACTCTTTGAGTGGACTTTTATTAACCTTTTCTAGTTGGTATTTGGGCTTTGGAACAGCCTTTAATAAAGCCCATCTCAGAAGGAATGAGGAATGAATGGGTTATTATTGTTTTTAATGTCCTCTTGATGCGTTAATATATATGAATTATGGTTTTTAAGTTTTAACAAAATTATAATCGTTTTGTACAAAGTATACGCCTCGCCTACGAAAGGCGTGCGCTTTTGCCTCATCGCTCAACGCTTCTCGCCTTGGACCATTAGCGCAACGGACCGCCTTTCGCTTTTTTAAACCAAGGTCGGTTGACAAATTTACTCTATGAATAACTATTATAGTAAAAGAAAGAACCGCTGCAAGAGCCGCTTACCTGGGGTTTAGTGTATGTTGCCATCAGATAATTCAAACTAAATTCTTTCGAAAAAAAATCTGCACCTAGTTTCCAGTTACCTGATACAAAAGATCTCACCAGATAAGCAATAAAGCACCATAAATATTCACAACACTTGGCCAAATTATCATTGTGTCTGCAAAACGTGAAGTTTGATATGGAATTTACCATTCTTGATATCATTAACAACAGCTGCAACATCACCACCAGCACAGAAAGCCCTTCCTTCACCCTGTGTTCACATTCCCTTATAAATCGCAATTTAATAGAAACTAAATTTGCGGTTATTTGAACTTCTATGTTCGGTTTTTTTTCTAAAAGATGCCAGAAGGTCACAAGTATGGCATTAGCGATGAAAAACGATCAAGAACTATTTAAGTTTCATTCTTTTTAGTACTATTGGCAATTAGCAATGCAATTCATTGTTGAGCATTATGCTACTATTAATGTTCAGCTTGGACGGGAAAGTACCTTCATTATTATCAGCTTGACATTAGGGTCGTTTTCGTAGGCAAGAAAGAGTTCCAAGAGCCGGGAAACCTGAAAGATAATATAACAGCGATGGGCCCTTTTATGGTTAGATAATAAGGTCATAATACTTTAAAAGACACGCTGTGACATTTTCGGGTGCTACTAATAGTTATTTTCATATACACTAGGGTATGTAATATACACCAAAACCTTGTTTAACGTAAGATGGCTTAGTGATGAAGCACCCCGATGCCCTCACAAGAGTTCTCATGTTGAAACCTCACTAGGTACACATCTTGGGGGGTGTCAGGGAAAGGTTCAGAAACGGCAACGGGCGGACGTCTGAGTCAAGACTCAGCATCCCCGGGTAAACTCAACATAAAAAACCTCGTTCGTTTACGCGTTTTATATTAGCAACAAAGATGTATTGTAATGCTAACAACAGTAGCATCATCAAAATAAGATACAATGTACATGAATTTAACAGTTTTAGACATGATAATAACAAGTTCATCCCACATTACCAAAAACATCAGATAAAGCAAGTTATCCAACATCGTAACTCACCATTTCACCCGAAAGCGCATTTAGTTGCTTAGGCCTGTTCAATACAATTGTCCTCACATTTGAGCTCTCTTTAACCAACACCTGCCGTACAAAGAAACCTTTAAGTACCAATTTATCTTTCCACCAAATGTTAACAAAATACTCCATTCGTCCCACACTAAGTATCCACCTTACTATTTTAGTCATCTCAATATAAGTGCCCACTTTTAATCTTTAACCAACCAAAAACTTTCTAAAAATTAAAAGATGTCAGTCTTATTGGTTTACAGTAACTTTTCTACAACCGTGTCCCATATAGTCATACCTATAATGGACACTTAATATGGGATGAATATAGTATTATATACAAAAGTAAAACCATCTACGAAAGATTGTGGTTTAGAGGGTGTTTGGCATTGCTTATTTTTTCATCTTTTCTGCTAAATAACTTCTTTTTCATAAGAAGAATGGTACCTGGTTTTTTTAAGTGCTATGTATCCGCAGGCTGCCCAAATATTAAACATTTTTCTTTTAGGCCATCAATATATCAAAACTAACTTAAAAAGGCCACCCATTTATGTGTTTGCTTTCGTTCATACCAGTTTTGGATATTTTTACTCAAAGATCTGAAACAACAAGAATAAAGCTAAAACTAACATAGTAAAACAACACAAATAACTATCGAAATATATCAGTCTTAGCTATTGTTTGAGTTCAACATTTCCGGTGGAACTGATTTATGAAAATTTAGCTAATGTTCTAAATTTCAATAATGAAAAAAACAGACGAAAACGCATAAGAACATATATTCAGGTGGCTCATAACTTAGTTTAAATAAATGGGTGGCTTTTTTATAGAGTTGTTAGCTTTTGAGCTATTTTGAAACTTTTCTAGAGTTGTTAGCTTTTTTATTAAAAAACTAATCTAGTAGCTTTGTTTGGCACAACAAATTTTTTAGAAGTGTTAGCTTTTTATTTTAAATAAGTAGTAAAAAAAAAGCTGGTTCATAAAGCTTTTTAAATTGTCAAGAGCTGATAAAGTTGTAAATTACTAATATACCCTCCTAACCATATTATAATTTATTTAAATATATCTTTTTAAGTCATTTTATAATTTATTTTATATTATAGTACCAAACACTTTTATTAAAAAATACAACTTATATATCATGTTAAGAGCTTCTATCTTATAGCTTATAATTAATAGCTTACCGTTAACAGCTTACAGCTCGTTTCGCCAAACAAAGCCTAAATAGTTGGACTCCCTTTTTTTCAAATAATCGTTTGACAAGTTGTTACCGAAAATTATGATTATCAATTGTACTAACAAAGTTTGTGATATTACCTAGTATATCATTTTTTGATTAAATAAGCAGAATATGATGACACTAGAAAACCAGCTTATCTAGCTTATTTTTGATCAACTGGAATTGAAATAAATAAAAAGCATATACTCACCTGATTAGTTGGAGCCATGAAGATCAGCTGTGAGAGTCGTGACAAACTTGAATAATTGTTAGTTAGCAGAGATTGAAGAAATGGTGAAAACGTTATCGGGTCGGGTTTTGTTAATTGGACTGGGTTTTCTACATGGGCTAAAATTAAGTTGGGCTATATTTGTATTGCCCACTTTCGCAAGTGGACTCATGAGGCTTTGAAATTTGATCCTGAGCATCTATAATAAGTGAACAGTGCAAATGTGCTATTTTTATGTTCTTTGTCTAACAGGAAATACATGAATGGTACAGTATATGCTGGCAAGTGAAGTCTATATACAAAATTCAAAGCCTTGTCATATATTTCGGTTTCTTCTTATGAATTCATGAGACTGGGAACAATGAACAAAGAATATTCGAAAAATTACCAGGCATTTAAATCACGAATTCAGGATAAAATATGGTTCATCAATTGCTACAATGGTATTCAATACGAAAACATGGAATCAAAGGATGGATCAATACGGTTAATGAGTAAGGAAAACATCTAGTTATAATTAACTAGAGGGTTGAGAACAACTCCGACAAATAGAACAGCTCGGGAAGAGTCTTCTCTTATCATGAACATGAATGGATGCTTAACCTCAAATTCAACTGGTGGAGGTCCCCTTCTTAATGGACAACCTGTCCTTGTAATCGTTGCACTACCCGCACCAGCTTCAGTTCCTCTTTCATTAATTTGAATAAAAGATTTTTGAAGTATTTTCGACACATGAAGCATATCATATGGCTCTACTATCCCGCTAAACTCCTTATTCCTTACTTTAAATGGCAATGTTAATCCCATTTGTTTCATAACATCTTTAGGTTCAAATTTACAAGATATCTTGAACTTGGGTATCCGTACCACATCAATCTTCTGCCGTGTAAGCTCAAATTCCCCATGAAATAAAGCATCATTAGAATGGAAAGTTTGAAGCAGCTTCTTCAACCCATCTTTCTCATTTGGGAGAAAGATATACATTGAGAACTGATTTGATTTGCCTTTATCACTTTCATATGGAAGTCTGATCATCTCGTAGCCCTCAAATGAACCATAGTCAAATCTATCTTCAGCAGGAGTCATGAAAGGGACTTTAACATACTCCCCGTTTATGAGATGGAAAATTCTCCTTCTTGTCCCCCTTTCTGAAAATGGGTAGGACCATTTTCCTTTAAAATACAAGGCATTGGCTATGACCATTGCACTTCTCCGATCGAAGTCACTCTTTTCGACAATGGAGGGGATCAAACCCTTAGTTTCCTTGTGCATCCATGAATTTATTTCGTCAACGGCTTCATCACGCTTCATCCATAAACCAAGAATAAGACAAAAAAGTTGATCGAAAATATATAAAAAACTTAGTACTTAACTAAATATATAAAAAATTTACCTTGTTTCTGAAGTCCGCAGATCTGGCTTCTGTTTTGTAAACAGTTTGAAGAACCTTCTGGTATGATGTTTGAACAGGTCCTACTTTTTTGTCTACCCAAACACCATTTGCTAAATTGAATTGAAGACCAGTTTCCGGGTTCGGCAATTTCCTTTTTAAAAGTTTGGAACTTGGCGACTTAGCAAGAAATTTGTCAATGCTTTCGTGTCCAAGAAATTCCAAAAGCTGCTTCAAAGTTTCGCCTTCAGCTCCGGCAGCCAGCATTCCCAATAAGATATCAAGCGACAACGGTGAACATGCGAAGTTTCCGTTCTTGTAGCCATTGTTTGCGTCATCTAGTAAAGTTTTTGTCACAGCCTGTTTAAAAAATTCATGAATGATCATCGTAAATTCATGAATGATCGTCGTAAACCCTAGTACAATTGCTTTATTTCGATAAACTGTGTCATATTCGCGTAGTAAGACACTTATTATCTGCGACGAAGGATAAATTAAAAGAACTTACAGTTATGGAGTTGGCTGTTATTGTGGCTGAGGCAGTTTGTTTCTTCTGCTTCTTCAATGGTCGAATGCTGGGTTCCTCATCAGATGAGTAGATGATCTGTTTGCTTTCTTCCGCCATTGGATAGATCGAACTGCAAGTTAGGGTTTAAGATCGATTATTAAAAAAATATAATGGTTAGGTTGTTTATGTTTTGTATTTATAGTGGTTAATGAGGGGCATCGACATAATGTAAGATCACTTCCAAAAATATAAAATAGAGTTACCTAATAATTAAATGCATTGTTTGAAATTATTATAGAGTAGATGCATAATTTTCCTTAGTTTGTAACTGTTTGAGGTTCGAGATATCTTGATTTAGACGGTAGTGGTGGTAGTGCCATATAATTGCATACCACCTAAACTTTGAATATCACAGTTTTTGTCATTGCTTCAAATGCAACTTTGTCAAATTGCTTTCCGGTGAATTATCTTTGTCAGCCCATTTGACCTGTCAATAGTCCTGCATTAGTATGTGTTTCATGTATGTTGTTTCGTCCAATCGGCCTACACAGGGGGGGCACCTTGGGTTAGCTCCTGGCTACAAACAAATTCAAGGTAAGTAATTGATGATGATGAGACGGTCCATGAAAATATAATCGGCCAATTGTTCTTGAGCCGAAAACGCACCATGCATGAGACCAGCGTAATTAGTCCAACGAAGGTGGCAAATCTTTCCACGACATTGTAGTCCGACATTCCTGGTAGTATCTGTCCAATATGTATTAAACTAATGAGAACCATTATCAAATTTTATCTACTCTTAGCTAAGTGATTCTCTTAAACTGTAATCTCAATTAACCTAGCAAGGCTTTTTTTCTTACTAAATAAAGCAAGTTGTTGATATCTTCATCATATAACATTTTCTAACAACTTTTTGTAACAAACTTTTGTAACAACCTACTTAAATAACATTTTTTTCTTTTAAATTGAAAAATCTTTTTATTAATTTGTTATTTTTATAATCTAATTTCACTATATTTTCTAAAATTTTATGCTCTTTAATTCGATATCCATTTTGCTATATTTTTATTAACTATTATTTTTTTTAAATTTAGAGGTTTTTTTCGATTTTTTACAATTTTAACAATACAAACTTAATGGATAAGAGATTAATATTTGTTAGCCTAAAAAAATGATTATAAGTACTCGCCGCCGCATTGCGCGGGTCCATGCTAGTTACTATATAAAGCATTTGGAACCTTCTTAAAATAGCAAGGCTGAAAATTCAGCCTTTTTTCCTACTAAATAAAGCAAGTTGTTGATATTTTCATCAACATTATATATACTATAACTTTTTCTAACAAACTTTTGTAACAACCTACTTAAATAACATTTTTTCTTTTAAATTAATTTTTTTTTTTTATTAATTTGTTATTTTTATAATCTAATTTCACCATATTTTCTAAAATTTTATGCTCTTTAATTCAATATCCATTTTGCTATATTTTTATTAACTGATAATTTTTTAAAAATTTAGAGGTTTTTTTTTTTTACAATTTTAACAATACAAACTTAATGAATAAGAGATTAATATTTGTTAGCCTAAAAATGATTATGAGTACTCACCGCCGCATTGCGCGGGTCCATGCTAGTATTTTTAACCCGTTTTAAAAAAAACCCTGAGTCAAACCATTTCAGTATAGAAAGGTTTGAAATGGCACCTTGAAAATTAATAAAACTGTAAGTACCAAAGGCACATATATAGAGCTAAAATTGCTTTCCAGAAACATATAACACTTGAAGTTTAACTATAATCCACTTTTTTCAGATCAAGAAGGTGATATTCCTGACACAAATTTGGGGTGTTTGATGTTTGGAACTGCTTATGTAAGTGGGTGTTTGAGATTACGTTTGCATTTATATTATCAATTTATTTCATTTTGAAAATGGAGATAAGTTAAAATGAGTGTTTGGATAATAAATGGAGAAAAGTGATTATTTGTATTTAAAAGTTTCCAAAATGGAGTTTTGAAAAAGTAAGTGGAGAGCTACTTATTTCATTTTCAAAATGGAGAAAGTTAAAATTAGTTTATTTCATTCATTTTACTTATCAAATAATCAAATTTGCCAAACACTAAAAAAACTGATTATCTGATTATTGCGATTTCAAACGGGATAATCAAATCCAAACACTATTTTCTAGAATAACGTTTTCAAAATGATGATTATCTGATTATTAATTTTCAAAATGAATAATATGTTTTCAATAAGTAATCCTAAACACCCCCTAAGCCTCATCCATGCATAAGATAGTTTTAAAGAAAATAAGCAAACACACAGTTTTAAAGCTCCTGGGCAGTTCCAAAAAGTGTGCCAGAAACTACTAATCTCTATTTTCTTATAGCTAGTAATCTAACAGATACAGACTTCATAAACACAATTAAGAAATCAACTAGCATCAGTAGATGTCATAAATAAAAACTTAACATACCCAATATATGCTGAAGGTTTATGATGTTCATAACAATTATAAAAACATAATTAAAGATCAGAGCACGTAATAGCGGAAGCGATTAAAACATAGAATCATAATAACACATTCATAATTAATCGAATTAAGGTTACGTACCTTTTAGCTATGCGATTCCTATGAGCAAGAACGAATCACCAATTAGGGTTTATGAGGATCAATAATTAACCCCTTACCGTTTTGTTAATCGATCCAATATATAATCTATAGTGAGATTATATCACGTTGTTGTACACACGTATAATAACGAGTTAACCGTAATACTAGTACCTATAAAATGAGCTAAACGTGAAGTGTAAAAATCGAACTGAAACCCCTTGTGGGAGTGGTCGGCCGATCGCAAGAAAAGAAGAGAGGAGAGGATGAAAAATTATAAATAATCCTATGGGTATTTATAGTGTATTAATCCTTGGAGCCAAGATTAAATATACGCATGTTAGGAAAGAAAATCGTTCCCGTCTTGCTCCCTTGTCCACCGATCGGAACCACCTCCAAGAGGTGTTCCAGAATCTTCTTTTCCTCTTCTAGTTTATTCCACGTTTATCGTTAGTCACTAACTTTTAAAACTGAACGACCGTTAAATGTTTAAAGCTCGATTTAATTCATAAATATATAAAATATATTAATTAATAAATTAACTCTTTAGGCATTTTGTGCAATCCCGTAATCTCGAGTTCGATCCTAACACACAACTATTAAAATTTAAGTCCATAAAACTTACAACTCCCACTTAGACATATTATAATAGTGTGATCACATCGGTTAGCGTCTAGTTACACGCTGATGCCTCTTGTACAACTCGAGTAAGGTATCATGGATAAAACCTTTTAATGATTCATCATTATTATTATTCTTTCGCTTATAATACAACGTTAATAAGGATATGGATCTTAGTCAGTCCTTAATTAACTATTATGTTTCTCATTTATCCGATTAAGTAAGATTACCAAAACTTCTAAACATAGTTTAGAACGACTTTGGGTGCGGCTACACAAACATCTTATTAATCCGACGAGGGCCCCAGCTGTTTTGAACTCCAAAATGATTTTGGAGGAAACAAATCCCATATTGACTACAAGCAAAACTTATGAATTTTGCAACACTTCTGAAAATAACCCTTATGGCCACCAGTTACGTATAACTTTAGATTATTTCACAGAAATGCACTAGATCCACGACAGTTTCCTGGTATTTCATGTCTGATGATAACTATTTTATGATTAACTTGATGACAAAGATACATAAAGTATAATCATATAGTTGGGATAAGTCCTATATTCAATTCATTGAATATCATCTAAATTTGACACATGAACACATCAATATACTTTCAAGTATATTCTATCACAATTTAGATTTGTCTTAGTTTAATAATACTCCCATATTATTAATTGACAACGGACATTTAGAATAGAGAAATGCTAGACCCACAAACAAATATCCACAAAATATTTTACAAAGTGACATGTCATATAATTAGTGGATATGTAGGAAAGAGAATTCAAAAGTAATTTTGAGAAGCCACTAATAATATGACATGTCACTTTGTAAAATATTTTGTGGATATTTGTTTGTGAGTCTAGCATTTCTCGAATAGAATATAACAATATTCATGGATTAAAACATGTGAAATATGACACAAAATTAAATAACAAGAATAAATATAACCAATACTTTATTTCATTAAATAATAATATTTAACATCCTTTATCCAAATACTAATCACAAATTTGCATGAAATCACTAGCTAATTGAAGCCCAATTGCTTTGGCATGTTCAATGACCTTTCCTCTAGGCAAAGCCTTGGTAAAAGGATCAGCTACGTTATCATCTGTGTGAACTTTTATTAATCTGATTTCACCAGCCTCGACTTGTTCTCGAACATAGTGATACCTACGTTTAAAGTGTCTGGCGCCCTTCATGAATCCAGAATCATTGGCGAATACGATTGCAGCAGAATTGTCACAATACATATAAATAAGTTCTTTGATTGAAGGCATCACTCCAAGATCTTCAATAACTTCCTAATCCAAACAGCTTCCATTACAGCTTCTGAAGCAGTCATATACTCAGATTGAGTAGCATGCATTGCAATCGTTGTCTGTTTTTTGCTCTTCCAGTCAACTGCTCCTCCACTAATGGCAAACACGTAACCTGTCTAACACTTTGTATCGTCTTTATCACATTGACAGGGCGCATCACAGAAACCTGTAACATTCAGTTATGTATCTGGTTTTCCTCTAAACACCAAAAACATTTCTTTCGTACTCCATAAATACTTCATAATATGTTTAACAGCAACCCAATGGAGCTTCCCTAGATTCTATTGGTAACGACTGGCTAAGTTCTGAGCAAACGTCACATCTGGCCTTGTGCATCTTACAGCATACATGATAGATCCTAGAGCCGAAGCATAAGACACTTAATTCATGTATGCCACCTCTTCAGGTGTTGATGCATCCATCTCATAGCTTAACGCATGCTTAACCTCCATAGGTTTAAAACCTTTCTTGGAGTTACGCATATTATACTTATTCAATATCTTGTTAATATAAGCACTTTGACTAAGACCAATAAACGCTTACTCCTATCTCTATAGATACTAATTCCCAGAATATATGTAGCTTCTCCCAAATCCTTCATAGAAAAACATTTACCAAGATACTCCTTAACTGCTTTAATTCTTGAAATGTTACTTCCCATGATTAATATTTCTTCAACATATAAAATTAGGAACACTACATCGCTCCCACTAGCTTTGCGATATACACATGGCTCATTACAATTTTGAATAAATCCAAACATTTTGATTTCTTCCTCAAATAGCTTATTACAATGACGTGATGCTTGCTTCAAACCATAAATAGATCTTTGAAGTTTACACACGCGTTTTGGATACTTAGGATCAACATACCCTTTAGGTTGCTGCATATAGATATTCTCATCTAAGCGACCGTTCAAGAAGGAAGTTTTAACATACATTTTTCATATCTCATAGTCATAGTATGTTGCTATAGCTATGAGTATCCTAATAGCTCTTAAGTCTGCTATCGGAGAAAACGTCTCCTCGTAGTTAACACCAAAAGTTTGAATAAAACCTTTAGCTACTAAACGAGCTTTATAGGATTGTATTTTGCCACCCGTGTCAGTTTTCTTCTTGTATATACACCTATTTTTCATTACTTTAGCATTTGGTGGTGGATCTACAAGAATCCAAACATCATTTATTTTCATGCATTTCATTTCCTCATCCATTGCACTAGTCCACTTATGTTAAGACATAGCTTGCTTGGTACACGTATAGCCCTTTCAGATCTACGGAGAGGAACTAATTCAGGTGGAACCGCCATACTCTCTGGTTCTACACGAATTATTTCGCTAGTATTTTCAAAAGGCAATGTATCTATATGACTCTCTACAAGATTATAATTTCTCCCACTGAATTCTTGAGATATGAGATCTCTTTTAAGCAAAATCTCCAGACCTTGCAACAATAACCTTGTTTTCAGGTGGGAAATAAAAGTAGTAACCCATAGTTTCCTTAGGGTGTCCTACAAAGAGATATTTCACAGATCGTTGTTGGAGTTTATCAGTTGTGTCACGTTTCATATACGCCTTACAACCCCATACCTTTAAATAAGACAAATATGACGTTTTGCCATGTGATATTTCATATGGTGTCTTATTTAACCTTCTTCGTGGGAACCATATTTAGAATACGAACAGTAGATTCTAAGGCGTAGTCCCAAAAGGATAATGGTAAAGCTGTAAGATTAAACATAGATCGCACAATATCTAATAATGTACGATTTCTCCTTTCGGATACACCATTTTGTTGTGGAGTATAAGGAGAAGTAAGATTCTGAACAATTCCATTATTACTTAGATAATCTTTAAACTCTTTACTTAAGTACTCGTCATCTCTATCAGAACGAAGAGCTTTAATCTTCTTTCCTAGTTGTAGTTCTACTTCAGCTTTAAACACTTTGAATGTTTCAAATACCTCATGTTTATGGTTAAGCAAATAAACATAACCATAACGACTAAAATCATCCGTAAATGTTAAGAAGTAGCTAGCACCTTTCCTTGACACATGTCTAAGTGGTCCACACACATCATTGTGTATTAAACCAAGTTGATCAGTAGCTCTTTCAACATTACTATTAAAATGTTTCTTGGTCATCTTTCCAGAGATACAAGACTCACATTTATCAAATTATTCATCGTTGATATTTTTCAAAAGACCTTCACGCTGAAGCTTTTGTATGTGTGTGTTCCCAATATGGGCAAGCCTACAATGTCAAATATAAGAAGAGTTCAAGTTTAACTTTAACTTCTTATTCATGTTAAAGACATAATTATTATTTTTCTTGGAAACATTATCATGCATGTCAATTTCAAACACACCATTCACAATAATTGCATTCAAATAAAAAATACCATCTTTGAAAACAGAAATTCTATTACTATAAATAGTGTGAACAAATCCAAGATTCAACAAATAAGAAAAGGAAATAATACCTCTAACAATAGAAGGGTCATAATGACAATTGTTTAAGATCAGTACTAAACCCAAAGGTAAAACAAAATTAAACACTCCTATGGCTTCAACAGCTACTTGTGCTCCATTACCCACTTGCAGGTATTGCTCTCCATAAGATAGCTTCCTTTTCATCTTAAACCCTGAAGCGTATTACAAATGTTAATACCGCATCCCGTATCATACACCTAGGAATTTAATTTTTATATTAAATTAAATAATTCAATCATAAATAAGTTACCTGAAGCTGTAGCACTTTGCTTAGACTTCTTTTGCTTACTTTCTCGCAACTCTTCGAGATACAAAGGGCAGTTCATCTTCCAATGACCATTGGCGCCACAGTGGTGACAAGTTTCATTCTTTTGAGATTGATTCTTCTTAGCAAAGTTTTGCTTAGGATTTTGATAAGTCACAACTTGCTTGCCTTTATCACCTTTGCCTTTGCCTTTTATCTTTTTGTTCGATTGGGGTTTGGGCTTACTCACTCTACCATTTTGTATGTTAAGTACTTGAGGAGTAGAGGTTGGTGCCTTGTCCTTTAAACCCTTTTCATAGTCTATGAGCATTGCGTGCAAATCACTCATTGTCTTCCCCGCGCAATGCGTATTGAAGTTTCTAACAAAATCACAAAATCCTTGTTAATGGACCTATTGATTAAGTTAATCGTTATATTATCATCGCAGGTCTTCCCAAGTGCAGTTGGTTGGTCCATGAAACCTCTCATTTTCAAATAATGCGTACTTACGAATTTCCCTGGTGATTATCTGCAGCTGTACAAAGCATCCACTAAATCGTCGATATCCACAAGTTGAGGCTTCTCAAACATTGCCTTAAGCTCTTCAAGCATTGTTTTTAGAGGATAATGCTCAAACTTATTTTGAAGCGCATGTGACATTTTCCCAAGCATTAAAGAAGCTACATCATTATACTTCTTGAATTTGCCATTATATATTAGCTTTTCCATATCAGAAGCCCCTTCAGCGGGTTCAGCAGGAACTGGCGTGTACAAGTAATCATAAGTACCTGCTACTCAAAAAGTCTTAGTGAGTGCATTCCTCGGCGTCCCTCATTCGTGATGCAGTGGTGATATTCCAGATAGGGTTGAACGATTGAGGGGGGCCGGACGTCGGGAGGTCTTGCGAGGCTGTGGGGGTACCTTCTTCAAAAACGGGGTCGGATTTCGTGTCGGACGTATGAGGCATGGGGTTTCCCCCCACTTCTTTTTCTTTGCCCTTCTCCATTTGGGTGTCAGGAGGAGGCGCGGCACCAGTTTGTTCGTCCCTGTGAAGCAAGCATTTGGATACATATTAAGTATTGCTTAAAAGGAATTTGTCGATCTTACATATCAGGATGGAGTCTTACATGTTATTTCTTGCTAATTTTGATGTGGTGGGGGCAATCTGAGTGACTGGATCGACATGTGCGGCCCGGATCGTCTCGGAAGCCTGGGTGGTGCTCCCAACAGATTGGTATAAGGGGTGGTCTTCTCGAAGCTTCTTGGGAGGGGCGTTGTGTTCGCCAACCTCGGCTGGAGCAGTTCTCCTTACTCGTTTGTTCCTTTTACGGGTACGCCTGGCGACAGGCTGGGCTGTTGCTTCTTCAGTCTCCTCCTCAACTTCTTTTTCAACTTCCTCCTCTTCCTCCTCATTGATTTGTTGTACCTCTTCATCATCATCGCCCATCATCCGGCGAAGGCTGGAGGTGCTTAAGTCAATATTATCTCCCTGCTCTTCCCCATGTGAATGAGTGGCAGTCTTAGGCAGTGAGGAGGGTCCGGCTCCTCCTTCAAGCATCCTGTTATCACCGTCCTCGTTGTCGAAGTCAACGCGCGTCCTCATTACAGTTGTTTCCTCCTCGTCCGAGTGGCGATCCGGCACGGCTTCAAGAGCAACCGTCACGTTACGGGTGTGCTCAAGCAGGGGTAGTTCATTCTCACGTCGGGGGTGGGAGCCTTCTGGTACAAGCTTTGGGTCGCCCTGGCGTAGAAGTCCAAAGAAGTTCATTTCTGCCATACAATAACAAACTATGTTAGCTATTACAAAGTACTTGAGTATACTTTTTTGTGTACGGATGTTAGCCTACCTTCACCCTGCCTTCTCCAAAATACAGGATATTTGTTGGACGGTGATACATTGATTTTGCTAGGGTTCAGGTTAATCTCGATATCCTCTCGAATTGATCTTGGTTCTAAGTGGAATGATTGTTCTTGGTTACTAACAAGGGGAGTGGTTTTCTATTCTACTGAATGTTTAAATGCATAAAATGTAAACTTAAATTTAAAGGCAGTTATATTAATAACAGTAAATAAAAACTAGAATTAAAATATAAAATAAAAATGAAGAAACAGTAACACTTAAGAAACAGTAACACTTAAAAATAATCAAAGAAAATTGATTCGGAAGTACCTTGATTCGGAACTTTTCATCCGGAACTTTTCACTCGGAACCCTTGATCCGGAACTTTGTTCGGAAGTTCACCCGGAACCCTTGATCCGGAACTTTGTTCGGAAGTTCACCCGGAACTTCGTTCGGAAGTTGTTGATCCGGAAGTTTCACTCGGAAGTTCACTCGGAAGATTAATCCGGAACTTTTGGTCCGGAAGTTTATTCGGAACTATCAACTGATTCGGA
Organism: Glebionis coronaria; assembly: GCA_025667525.1. Classification (NCBI taxonomy): domain Eukaryota; kingdom Viridiplantae; phylum Streptophyta; class Magnoliopsida; order Asterales; family Asteraceae; genus Glebionis; species Glebionis coronaria. The sequence goes on from CM046876.1 coordinate 575,083,698, forward strand.
ACTTTTGAAAAGAAAACTCATTCGGAACTTTTTAAGCTAAATTGATTCGGAACTTCAAAAACAAACATTCATTCGGAACTTTTGAAAATAACATTCATCCGGAACTTTTGTTCATTCGGAAGATTTGGTTCATCCGGAACTTTTGTTCATCCGGAAGTTTGTGTTCATCCGGAACTTTGTGTTCATCCGGAACTTCTGGGAATACACAAGAACAGTAACTTATACCGAAGAACAGGGAAAACGATTTTAAGCCAATAATCACCAAGTTTTTCACCAAAACTTAAATAGAGCTAAACACAAATGATATACTAACCAATAACAACAAATCCCATCAATAAAAACATAAATCCCAACAACTTTTGAAGATCAAATCAACAAAATAAGAACTTAAACTTATAACCAAATAGATGAAGATTAACAAGATGAAATGGAAAGATTGATGTATTGAATGATTAAGGTTTTAACAATCACGAAACAAAGATTAAAATTACAAGATTGAAAAACAAAGATCAAAATCACCAAACACCCTAGTGGTGTTGGTGATGCTACGAACAGAAAGGGAGAAAAAGAAGGAGGAAAAGAAAAACTAAAAAACTTAATGAAAAGTGTGAGGGGGATTCCTTTTATAGGTGTCCCCTTTGGTTGGTGAGTGGGCTTTCTCCCGTTCTTCTTGTCTTCTCGTCTTTTCAGAAAAGTTGACGTTTTCGATTCTGATTCGGGATTTGTCGTCGATTAAATTCAACTCGTCTTTTAATTTCTTCGTTTAATAGACTTGAGTTTCTTCGACTTATGTAAATCTTCCATCTTTGGTCCTTTTCTTCGATAAATCGTCAAATAGGCCCATTGACTTCAAATCTTTTGCATCTCTTGGACAATAGACTTCGTCTTGAGTCTTTTTCTTCCATAAAACCCGTGCAATCCCATGTTTTCTTCAATATTCATCCGGTTGGCTCTGAAAACACAATAAACACAAAAACCACGCATAATTCCAAACAAATGATATTAAATACGTGTTTTGGTCTCGTTTTAGCCAGAATTAAGTGGTAAAAGGATGGGTGTTTACACACCTATCAAATCCCCTACACTTAACCATTGCCATGCCCTCAGGCAATGCTTAGTAATAAAGCAAATTTACACTTTTCTCATAATTAATCAACCTTGGCCTTATTAAAATACTACTAAACAAAAATTTAAGTACTAAGAGAAATTAAAATCTTTAAAGTAAATAAAAGTATAGAAAACCATTTTCACTTGAAAATAGCTACATGGAAATAACTTGCAAAGAGATCAAGGACTTACATTAGGGCTTTGGTGCTGCGAAGATTTATCACCCTCAAGTTTCACGTTCCCCAAACTAAGCTTAAAAACGAGATCATTGTTATTATAAGTTAGTAAATCAAACACTTACACACATGGCTTAATTATATGCTTAAACTCCCTTATTCCTAGGTGTATCTCTTATATTTTATTTTGGTCTTAGAATGATCATGAAGATGCATTTTTGGACTTATTTCGATAGTTTATTTAGGCTGAAAGCAAAGTAGGACGATTTGATCAATAGTTAGCTAAAGGACAAAATCTCTTAAAACTGCTTCTCGGGATATCAAAAAGTTCATATCTTGGCATAACTCGGTTCACGATTTGAGACCTTTCTCGGGCCGATTTGGCATGTACTTCATACTTTATATCTTGAGAGACGTGCTTGAGATTATGGTCTTCTCATCGTTAATATAGTTTCTTCAGTTGGAGACTTTTGAGGGGTTCTCCAACTTTGTTGACCACGACTTCATGATTATTCTTCAATCTCTAATTGGGATTTTGAGATACAACGATCCGCCTCCTTTTCGGACTTGGATCTATTTATCCTCATACCTTGTTAGGGTCTTTTCGGATAGACTTCTCCATGATCTTTATGGGAGTTGATTGCTTTTCGTCGTGAGTCTTGATCCTTCATATTGACTTTGGGAATAATGCTTTTCACATCACTTTGGATCTTTAGCAATAAAATGGAATCCTCATGCCTTGTTAGGGCCTTTTCGGACTCGCCAATCTTCGCGCCCCGCTTCATAAGTTATGCCTTGGCTATGAACTCTTATCATTACCGAGCAACTTTTAAACGATCTTGGGCTAGAATCTAAGTAACTTTTCAAATCGTACGAACTTACTTATTTCAGATAAATTATTAGCAAGTGATGGGAGAATAGGCAAATAATTACACCAAGTGAGCTTGTGCAAGAATACCGACTTATAATTGACTCTATCATTTCTCGTCCTCCACAATTTAAAATCTCAAGTAATGAGACTCGTGGATACTTAGCCTAATAAACCAATTAAGGTCTACATGGTTAAGGATACTAGCTAGAATAAACTTGGATAAGTCTATTCGGGTTGAGTCAAAATAAACGCAACGGGCCTAATATGTCAAAGACTTCTAAACTAGCTACACCACTTTATTAAAGTTTGACTTTATTGCGGGATATATACATACGAAAGCAACGATAAAAATTTAAAAATTACGACTAAATGGCCAAAGTTAATAAAAAATTTGAAAAATGTTGAAAAATATGATTTTCCGGTTAAATGAAGGCATTTTCATGGAGAAGTCCACTTAAAACTTCGATAGAAGTCCCCCTACACTTAAGATAAACATTGTCCTCAATGTTTAAGCATGTGGGAAAAGTCTCCCCTACACTTATGACATTGTGCACGTTGGTTAACTCAAGTTAAGGAAGAGACGACTAAAGTGATCAATTTCAAATGTGAGTATGAAGAAAATTGAATCACGATAGTTGAGAGATAGAAACCGGATTTCGGATAACACGGGAGCACAGTTCTTCAAAGGTTCCAAAAGTGAACTTATCCCTGTAATCACATCACCACACAAACACAAAGAACCTATAGAGGTCCCCCTACACTTAGGAGGTTAAAACATAAAAGGATAGATACTCGGGCTGCCTCCCGAGGAGCGCTTGTTTTTTATAACCGAGTCACGAGCCTGACTCGACCCAAAATTAGTTCATGGGGAACGTGGTGAGGGATGGAATCACCTCCTGAGAGGTGTCCTCACCAAAGTACAACTTCACTCGTTGGCCATTCACCTTAAAATTAGGTCCATTAGGTTGAGCGAGCTCGAGAGTACCATATGGAAAAATTTGGGCAATGGTGAATGGGCCGGACCAACGAGATTTGAGCTTGCCCGAAAAGATTTTCAACCGAGAGTTAAAGAGCAAAACTTTTTCTCCAACTTGGAACTCTCGGTTTTTAATCTTGGAGTCGTGAATGAGCTTAGTCCTTTCCTTATAGATCAAAGAATTTTCATAAGCCTCATTACGGAGTTCATTGAGCTCATTGAGTTGGATCTTGCGTAGGTCACCGGCTTTGTTGATATCAAAATTAGCCCACTTCAAGGCCCAGTAAGCCTTGTGCTCCAACTCAATGGGGAGGTGGCATGCTTTCCCGTACACGAGACGATATGGTGTACAACCAATCGGGGTCTTGTATGCGGTACGAAAAGCCCACAAAGCATCATCAAGTTTATCAGCCCATGAGGCACGATGCTCTCCCACGGTCCTTTCAAGAATCCGCTTTAATCCTCGGTTGGATATCTCAGCCTGGCCATTAGTTTGTGGGTGGTAGGCTGTGGAAAGACGATGATTTACACCATACTTAGCCATGACTCTTGCGAATTGATCATTGCAAAAATGAGTCCCACGATCACTAATAATGGCACGAGGCACACCGAATCTAGCGAATAGAGCTTTCAAAAAGTTACAAACCACCCTTGCGTCATTAGTAGGTAAAGCTTTGGCTTCGACCCACTTTGAAACATAGTCAACGGCAACAAGGATGTATTTGTCTCCTTTAGAAGAAGGTAATGGCCCCATAAAGTCGATACCCCAAACATCAAAGATTTCACATTCTTGTATGAAATTCTGAGGCATCTCGTCTTTATGTGTGATCTTGCCTTGTTTTTGGCAAGCCTCACAACGTTTAACCATATTGTGGGCGTCACGATATATGGTGGGCCAATAAAATCCCGAATCAAACACTTTTTTGGCGGTGTAGTTGGGACCAAAGTGACCACCAGTGGGTCCTTTGTGGCAAGCATCAAGGATTTCAAAAGCTGCCGGTCCATCAACACATCGGCGAATAATCAAGTCAGCACATTGTTTGAATAGATACGGGTCATCCCAAAAGTAAGTCTTAATGTCTTTGAAGAACTTCTTCTTTTGTTGGGATGTGAGCCCGTCAACGAGAATTCCACCCGCCAAGTAGTTTACAATGTCCGCAAACCACGGGATTTCATCAGCAGTCGAGTTGATAGACATTAAGGTCTCCAAGGGAAAAGAATCATTGATTTCTTTGTTCGAATGATCCCCCTGGTAAGGATCCTCAAGTCTACTGAGATGGTCCGCGGCTAGGTTTTCAGCTCCTTTTTTATCGCGAATTTCGATTTTAAATTCTTGGAGTAGCAAAACCCAGCGAAGAAGTCTTGGTTTGGAATCTTGCTTTGTCAACAAGTAGTTCAACGCGGAATGATCGGTGTAAACGATTGTGATGGAAAGGACAAGATAGGGGCGGAACTTTTCAAAGGCATAGACAACAGCTAAAAGCTCTTTTTCGGTTGTCGTATAATGCAATTGTGCCCCCGTCATTGTCTTGCTAGCGTAATGGATTGGTTGGAAGTGTTTGTTCACTCTTTGTCCCAGAACCGCTCCAATAGCAAAATCACTAGCATCGCACATCAACTCAAAGGGAAGCTCCCAATTGGGGGTAACCAAGACGGGTGCCTTAGTTAGGTTATCCTTAAGCGAGTTGAAGGCTTCAAGAAACTCTTTGGAAAAGATAAAAGGAGTATCTTTTTCCAAGAGGTGGGTCATCGGGCGAGCGATTTGAGATAAATCTTTGATGAATCGACGGTAGAAGCCCGCATGACCCAGAAAACTTCTCACACCCTTCACAGTTGAAGGTGGAGGCAACTTAGCGATAACATCGACTTTAGCACGGTCTACTTCAAGACCGGCTTTCGAGATCTTGTGTCCTAGCACGATGCCTTCTTTTACCATTAAATGGCATTTTTCCCAATTCAGAACAAGGCGAGTGTCTTCGCACCGCTTAAGCATACGTTCCAAATTGGCAAGGCAAGAAGAGAAGGAATCCCCGAAGACCGAGAAATCATCCATGAAGACTTCCATGGTTTGTTCAACCATGTCATGGAAGATAGCTAACATGCACCTTTGTAAAGTCCCGGGGGCATTACATAAGCCAAAAGGCATCGTTTTGTACGCAAATGTGCCATAGGGACAAGTGAATGTTGTCTTCTCTTGATCTTGGGGATCGATGGGTATTTGGAAATAACCCGAGAAACCATCAAGAAAGCAGTAATATTCATTACCTGCTAAACGTTCAAGCATTTGGTCCATAAAAGGTAGAGGGAAATGATCCTTTCTCGTGGCATCATTGAGTTTGCGGTAGTCTATACAAACTCTCCACCCAGTAACGAGACGAGTGGAAATCAACTCGTTGTGTTCATTGGGAACAACGGTTATTCCGCCCTTCTTGGGCACACAATAGACTGGACTAACCCATGGTGAATCCAAAATAGGGTAAATCATACCCGCATCAAGAAGTTTGATAACCTCTGTTTTGATGACTTCATGGATTTTTGGATTCACCCTTCGTTGGCTTTGAATTGTGGGCTTAAAGTCGTCCTCCATGAGAATTTTGTGTGTGCAGAAGTGAGGATCAATTCCGCGAATATCTGAGATTTTCCAAGCAATAGCCTTCGTATGATCTTTAAGCACGGCAATGAGGTGAGTTTTCTCTTCATCTTTCAAATCCTTCGCGATAATGACGGGCGACTTCTTCTCTTCTTCAAGGAACACATACTCGAGATGGGGCGGCAACTCCTTAAGTTCTAAATCCGGAGGCTTTTCGACGGGAGGCGTATTCAAAGTCGGAGTATCGATAGCAATAACCGTGGGAGATGGTGGAGAAGGATTGTCTTCGTTGAGAAGGTTTTCAAAGAAATGCATGTCTTCATCCCCATCGGTGGGAGAATCGTCACTTGCTAAGTTCACATCTCCCATGGTGGCTTCAAGAGTGTTCCAAAACAAATCACTTTCTCCAAATAGAGACAGTGATGAATCAATAGAGGAAACGGTTTCAACATTGGGAAGAGAGGTAGGAATATTTTTACAAGCATCATTAAAGTGTTCTTCACAAGCCTCATCCAGAACGTCAATACAATTAACACTCTCGTATGAATAAGGTTGTTTAGACAACTTTCCCATGTTAAAGACGATTTTATCGTCACCCACTCTCATGATAAGCTCACCGGCTTCAACGTCGATGAGAGTGCGACCGGTCCTCAGGAATGGACGACCCACGATCAAGGGAACACGAGGGTCCATCTCGTAGTCGACGACGACGAAATCGGCAGGAAAAGTGAATTTGTCGACTCCTACAAAGACGTCTTCGGCTATCCCCACTGGATATGCAACCGTACGGTTAGCTAATTCCAAAGTCATTTTGGTGGGGACTAGCTCAGGGAGAGATAATTGCTTCCAAACGTTTAGAGGCATTAAATTAATACTGGCACCTAGATCGGCTAGGGCCATGCAATTCTCTACTCCCGGGAAATTGCAAGGGATTAAGAAACGACCCGGATCACCAAGCTTGGTTGGCAATTTCCTTAAGAGCACTGCAGAGCAATTCTCATTAAGTTGGGCGTTGGCAATATCAAGAAGCTTCTCCTTGTCACTCAGAAGATCTTTAAACATTTTCGCGTACTTAGGCATGTGAGCGAGAGCCTCAGCGAAGGAGATGTTGAAATTCAATTGTTTGAACATCTTAAGAAAGTTCGAAACCTGAATATCGTCCTTGCTTTTGAGCTTCTCTTTCCTCAACCTAGATGGATAAGGTATATTGGAAGAAGAGGAAGGCTTTGGGAGAATAGGATCACTCACATCCTTGGGTGGAGGAGGGGTAGAAGGAAGAGGTGGAGAAATTGGGGAAGTAGAAGGATGAGGAATAGGAGCAGGTGACTCGTTCTCCTTAGTCACAACCACCGGTGGAGGTATAGGAAGATCGGGTTCCTTGGTACCTTTGCCACTGCGAGTGGTGATTGCTTTCATCTCCCCTCTTGGATTTACAACGGTGTTACTCGGAAGAGTACCCGAAGAAGAGGGTTGATTACCTTGGAAGAAACTAGCCATCATGTTCTTCAAGTCATTTGTTTGGCTATCCAACGTGTTTCTCATGTCGGCTCTCAAATCGTTCCCTTGTTTGACCAGGTCTGCTTTCAAGTTGAGCACTTCACGCTGAAGGTTTCCCACGATCACATCATTAGTCCTCATATAAGTTTCCACTTCTTGGTGTAAAGCGTTGGGTTGGTTGGTAGGAGCATTGTATGCGGGTGGTTGATAAGCAGGTTGCTGGTAAACTTGGTTGTTTCGTTGAGGTGGTTGTTGCTGTTTATGAGGTGGTATGTATGGTGTACGAGGTTGTTGTTGTTGTTGAGGAGGGCGATTGAGGTTTTGTTGTTGGTTTGGGTTGTTTGGAGGGAAACCGGGTGGTGAGAGGTAGTTGTTGGAGCGGTAGCTAAGTAAATTACGGTCACCTTGAGGTCTAGCTTGATAAGCAGGTTGAGGATAGGTGCCATAGGCTACATTCACATTTTCTGAAGGGTAGTCTTGGGTGGCAGTACAAGTGGTGTAAGAGTGAGGACCCCCGCATATCTCGCATGGTTGGCTAACAGCATTGACTTGAGCGTCTTTAGCGTTTCTAGCATTGATGCTGTTGGTGTTGCTGGCGGTTTGGGTAGCAAGCGATTCAAGAAGCGTAGTGATTTTGTCAAGTCGCTTATCGCTGTCACTAGTACTAGCACTAGCAACATTGGTCCGAACACTCTTGGTTTGCACACGAGACTTATTCTCAATGATATCCCAAGCAGCATTGGAAGTCTTAGCCAAAAGATTACCCCCCCGAGGCACTGTTTAGTGAATCTTGGTCATTCATGTTTAAACCATTATAAAAAGTGTTAATTTGATGCACTTTGGTAAAACCATGTTGTGGGCATTTTCTCAAAAGATCTTTAAAACGATCCCAAGATTCACTGAACGACTCATCGTACTTTTGTTCAAAATTTATAATTTCATTCCGCAAAGCGGTAGTACGAGAGGGTGGGAAAAAGTAATTGATAAACTTGGTTTCCAAATCCGTCAACGAGAGAATACTCTGTGGCGGTTCCTTAGCAAGCCAATGCCGGGCTTGTCCCTCTAAAGAAAAGGGAACAAAGTTGTAGACGGATTACCTCTTGTGGAACACCATTGAACTTGACCGTATTAGTGAGTTGTAAGAATCTCTTGATGTGGTCATGTGGATCATCAATGGTACGCCCCAAGAATGGTTGAGCAGAGACCATCTGGATAAAGCCTGATTTGAGCTCAAAATTGTTGGCTGCAATAGCTGGTATAACAATTGGATCAGTGTTGCCATCTACATGAGCTTGCAGTAGTTCAATCATCGGGCGATTATCCGGTTGAGGCTCATTGTTGTTATTATTCATGTTGTTGAAAGGTGGGTTGTTGTTGTTATTATTGTTGTTTTGAGGTGGTATGTTATTGTTGTTTTGTACACCGGCCATGTCTAAGTTATCGAGAGGCTCGGGCTCTTGATAAGACGTTGATTGAGTGCGCATACACCTGCAATAGAACTAACAAGAGAAAAACAAAGCAAAAATATTTTTGGTTTTTTATGTTTTTTACTTTTTAGGATTTTTGTAAATTTTATATTTTTTAGGGTTTTTTGAAAATGCTTGCGAAAAAGTAACGTTCACGGTGAACGGATCCCAAAATCCAAGTTCTCACAAAAAACTTTTGATCTTAACGAGAAGAGCCGGCAGCGGCGCCATTTGATACATTGATTTTGCTAGGGTTCAGGTTAATCTCGATATCCTCTCGAATTGATCTTGGTTCTAAGTGGAATGATTGTTCTTGGTTACTAACAAGGGCAGTGGTTTTCTATTCTACTGAATGTTTAAATGCATAAAATGTAAACTTAAATTTAAAGGCAATTATATTAATAACAGTAAATAAAAACTAGAATTAAAATATAAAATAAAAACGAAGAAACAGTAACACTTAAGAAACAGTAACACTTAAAAATAATCATAGAAAATTGATTCGGAAGTACCTTGATTCGAAACTATTCATCCGGAACTTTTCACTCGGAACCCTTGATCCGGAACTTTGTTCGGAAGTTCACCCGGAACCCTTGATCCGGAACTTTGTTCGGAAGTTCACCCGGAACTTCGTTCGGAAGTTGTTGATCCGGAAGTTTCACTCGGAAGTTTACTCGGAAGATTGATCCGGAACTTTTGGTCCGGAAGTTTATTCGGAACTATCAACTGATTCGGAACTTTTGAAAAGAAAACTCATTCGGAACTTTTTAAGCTAAATTGATTCGGAACTTCTAAAACAAACATTCATTCGGAACTTTTGAAAATAACATTCATCCGGAACTTTTGTTCATTCGGAAGATTTGGTTCTTCCGGAACTTTTGTTCATCCGGAAGTTTGTGTTCATCCGGAAGTTTGTGTTCATCCGGAACTTTGTGTTCATCCGGAACTTCTGGGAATACACAAGAACAGTAACTTATACCGAAGAACAGGGAAAACGATTTTAAGCCAATAATCACCAAGTTTTTCACCAAAACTTAAATAGAGCTAAACACAAATGATATACTAACCAATAACAACAAATCCCATCAATAAAAACATAAATCCCAACAACTTTTGAAGATCAAATCAACAAAATAAGAACTTAAACTTATAACCAAATAGATGAAGATTAACAAGATGAAATGGAAAGATTGATGTATTGAATGATTAAGGTTTTAACAATCACGAAACAAAGATTAAAATTACAAGATTGAAAAACAAAGATCAAAATCACCAAACACCCTAGTGGTGTTGGTGATGCTACGAACAGAAAGGGAGAAAAAGAAGGAGGAAAAGAAAAACTAAAAAACTTAATGAAAAGTGTGAGGGGGATTCCTTTTATAGGTGTCCCCTTTGGTTGGTGAGTGTGCTTTCTCCCGTTCTTCTTGTCTTCTCGTCTTTTCAGAAAAGTTGACGTTTTCGATTCTGATTCGGGATTTGTCGTCGATTAAATTCAACTCGTCTTTTAATTTCTTCGTTTAATAGACTTGAGTTTCTTCGACTTATGTAAATCTTCCATCTTTGGTCCTTTTCTTCGATAAATCGTCAAATAGGCCCAGTGACTTCAAATCTTTTGCATCTCTTGGACAATAGACTTCGTCTTGAGTCTTTTTCTTCCATAAAACCCGCGCAATCCCATGTTTTCTTCAATATTCATCCGGTTGGCTCTGAAAACACAATAAACACAAAAACCACGCATATTCCAAACAAATGATATTAAATACGCGTTTTGGTCTCGTTTTAGCCAGAATTAAGTGGTAAAAGGATGGGTGTTTACACACCTATCAGACGAGCCAAAATAGTTGCGGCTAATCCCTAGCAAACATAGAAATGACTCGGGAAGATTTCTATGGAACCCGGTCCTATTCAGATCTAATTCTTGAGAGTGTCGGGGGTTATATGTGCTAGCGTGCGGCTGGGGGTCGTGTGATATCCTATGTCTAAAGGCATAATCAGCCGGCCATACTATTGCGTCAATGAAAAAATAGTGGTCGTACCAGTTTTTCAGCGAGTCCATTGGCTTATTATGAGACTGAGGACTGTTAGGGGATCGTTTCTTAAAGGATAACCAACCATTTACTAGGTTGGGAGTGTAAAAAAGCCGGAATAGTTCTACGGTTGGGGGGATTCTTCTAGCACGGCAGAGGATCTCGAATTGACTAATCTTACAGGTGCCTATACAGTGGAGCTGACTAATATGTACATCATAATATCCTAACAGATCTATGAGGAAACGGGTGAATGGAATGCGGTAGTTGGCCGCATCGAAAAGGCGAGTGTACAGGCCAATCTTACCCTCCGGAGCCTCAGTTATAAGGTCTCCGGCGCCAGGAAGTGAGGGGTGTAGGTTGGTAGGGATGAAATAATTTGTACAAAAGTGATCTACTTGTTCCTGGGTCATTACATTAAGCACGGATCCGATGGTTGGGTTGTTTCTGTGAGCCATTACTAAATAAAAATGTAAGGGCGTGGTGTTCTAACTTGCGGAGGAAGGGATCCGTGCGTGGTTGATTGAAGCTAAGAAGGAAGCTTTAATGGCAGAAATGGAGATAATGAACTGTGTGTTTCACACAGCCGTAGGGGTGGCTTATTTATAGGGTTGCCTCGTGGATCATGGCCTGTTGGATGTGTGACACGTGTCTGCCACTATTCTTGATCGTGTGGTTAGGGGGCAAGTGGCAAGAGAAACGTCAGGCGGGACCCACGGGTCACTTCTGACTCAAACGTTTACACTGCTCGAGGCTCTGACTGTTTGCACTTTGGTCAGTCAACATGGCAGGTGAACAGTTATTAATGTCGGGATATGCGGCTCTTACGTAAGACTTGACATTTAATGCTATATTTAATTTGTCTCGGTCGCCATGAGCGGCTGAGATAATAATGGAATAAATTCCTAAGCCAGGTTGCTACGTGCGGCCGAACAAATTCTTGGACAACTTATCATTCCCTATTTTTTCTTGGTACGTTCAGGGAGCATCTTGGTAGTCTAGAGGTTACGCCTATGGTTGTAACAACTAGACTGGGGGGACATAATGACGTATAGTCCCCAGCCGGGTCATGAACCCGGCCCACGGGTACTACCCGTATCCGGCCCATCACAGATGGGTGGGAATAATGTCATTTAAGCTGATGGGCTTGGATGAACAGTGACCGCACACATGTGTACGGCCCACGGCCCGGCATGACCGGTGCAGGGTTAGACAGAATCATATTCTATCTCTGAATGTGATTTACTCCAAAGAAGGAGATATTCACTCACCATAATTAGAAGATAACAATCAATCTAATTATGGTGCTTATCTCTTCCTTGGGGCCGAAGTATCAATGACAGCCCATTAGGGTTTCATTGCCTATAAAAGGAACCCTCAAAGGTTCCACAAGGTATTACGTTCTATACTCTCAACTCACATAAAACCCTAACCGATTACTTACTCTCACGCCGGAGTCTAATCGTGGGAAACACTCCCACGGTAAGCCTAACGCGTGTTGTTTAGTGTGCAGGATCCCAACCAAACGATTCACTTGGTGCAGGAGCCGGAGCCCAGCCAACCCGAATTAAGCCTAATTCGGGCCAAGCAAGGATCACCCAACTTTTGCATCAACAGTACCAATCATTGAAGTTTTGACCAGTCAGGTCTTGACGTTCGAAGAAAGTCTTGAATGCCGAACTTAGAGTGTTATTGTTTTTGGATTGAGCCATTTCTACAGAAATAAGATCAAATCAAGTGATGACCTGTTAACTAAGAGCGTGTGAGTCTTTTGTTATGCTATATTATTTGGCCTTTCTATTCACGATCAAAAGAAACACTACCATGTTGCTTTTATATGTGACTATAATGATGCCTTCTGAAATGGAACTAAAGTTAGACATCGCTTCATTTTCAAAAGTTCATGAAAAGCAAACTAGAAAAAGTTAAATAATGGAAAAGAGTTATACGATGCTGCTTTGTGTACGAACATCATATAATTCAAGTCTTTGAATTAGTACATGCATTTTATCATTTTATGTATTATAGATCATTATGATGATATCAGGGTTTTAGAATTAAAGATAACGGGTTTGCTGAAAGTTTTGAGGGGAATTGAATAGCTTTTAGCTATATAAAATTAATTAAGACTAAAAGAAACATAGATGAAATTGGAGAAAATAGCGAAAGAGATAAAAATAAAACGAGGGATTTGATGCATTAAGAGGAACTAAAGACGAGGAGGGCATAATGGTCAATCCAAAAAGGAAAGTTATGCGTGCAATCAATTTGCTATTTGTAACACGTAGATTTGTTACACGTAGTTTTGATGCATTAGGAGGAACTATGGTGAACTTTTCTTGTTCATAACATTAATTTACAAAACTTTATGTTTTATAAACCTACTTCCACTATGTATAAACATCTTCAAAATTTATAAACCTCTCACATAATTCAAAAGAATTAAATTATGAAGAGGTTCAACATCTTAGATCTCTTCATGCCACATAAGTTTGAAATGTATTAGACCTCTTCATAAATTTATAAACCACCATAGCGGATGCCCTAAGACCCTTTACGGGTAAAAAAATACAAAAAGTACAACATAGTTTTTTTTCAATTTTTGTTCTCTAGTTCCTTCCAATTTATTACTTTTGACCCGTTAAACTTTATATAACTTTTTTTCACACATTCTATTCACCGATTTATAACAAAAAAAAAAAAAATCATAAAAAAAATAAAATAAAGGTTAATAAAATCCTTTTAAGGGTTACTAATAACTTACCCCCTAAATTACCATTTATATCTTTTTAGTTTTTTTTATATAAATTTTTTATATCTAAAACTGAAAAACTCAAAATACGAAATAGAAAATATATAAATTTAAGATCTCAAACGTATTAAATTGGCAAAAATATTAGAATAAATGCTAATAAAAATTATGTTATGTTAAAACATATAAAGTATACTTTTTAGTACCTTTTCTTGAGTACTGATAGAGTGATAGTAGCATCCTAAAACATATTTGTGCACACACTTAAAACATGTTAATCATGTCACTTGTCAACTACCTCCTGTCTTTTCATGGCTTCTTCATTGTCCTTTTATTTTTCATCAGTAGTGACGTTTTATACATGACAGAATAGTTTGGGAAAAAATATTGTCAAAATTTTCCTTTTCAATTTATTTTTTGTTCACTTGGAAAAAATATAACAAATATAGTCATATATAAATGGATAAGTGTTTAAGGGGTTGTTTACTTTTTTTAGTGGTATTATTTAAGGCTCTTAATATGCCTCTTAGTGAGAAGAGAAATGTTTTAGGGTGAGTGTGGAACAAGATGCTCAAATAGTTTAGGCTCACATTTGTTTCTCACTAAGAGATTGCAAATGAAAAAAAAAACACCCCCTAACTATACTATCATGTGTTATATGTTAAATGGTCAACTAACGCGCTTAATCCAAGTGATCAAAGGACCGATGATTGATTATAAAATGCTCAAATTAGCTATACCCATCTTTTCCCGAATGGATTTTGTTGTTTTTGTGTTCGATATATATTTCTTCTGGTATTTTGACTTTTTCTGTTTTCACTTTTTTTAATCGTTTTATTCATTTTATTAAAAAACAAAGACTTTTTATGGTAGCTTCATATTTTTTTTTGTGTTTTAATACTTTTGACAATCAAACGTCGTAACTCTTTTTCCGTTTTTATTAAAAGTAAATTAATTTTTTTTTTTTTAAATTATGCGTGTAGATCCTACTTTAATGGTATGTAAACCAAATGCCTTTCTTTAAGCACATCACATGACATGTTAGTCACTAGGAAACAAAAGATTTGTCCAATAAACTTTGTGGAAGTTGCAGGTAACATGACATGGATTGGATACAATGGCTATTTTATTAAAATTTACAGATTTGGTAATCATAAGTTTACATTGTTGCTACACATTTAGCTTAGAGCTTAGACATGGCATATGAAGTTAAGTTTGGTCTAACCGGGAGTTTAAGATCTTCCCAATCTTTATCGTTCACTGCTTCAAAGTAACGGTCAACCATACTATCGCTGACAAACTCGACTTTTGAAGGTGCCCACTAAAAGGAGAAATCGAAAGAAAAGTATGTCATTACAAATTAAAAAGCCGATAGCAGTTTGCGTAAAGGTGACAGTTTACCTGTAATGGGTCGTTTTGGGTTATCGTTAATTTAGGATGGGTCAAATGGGTAGCATTAGTCAATGCCGCGGAAATCATCCAAAGATTATTCAAATTGTTAAAAACTTTTGATATGTTTATTTATAAAAACTTTATCTTAACGATAGATTATTACCAAGTCTCTTTAATCATGCCCATAAACAGAAATTATGTACTGCGCGTAGGCCAACCCAACCTGCTGCACACTAAAAATTGTTTGGTTTGACCCGTGTCCAATTTGACTCATTGCCAAACCACTTATTTTGTCACCTTTACGTTTGAGTGAAGCATGCTAGGAGAGTAGCAGACAAGTAACGTGTTTTACCTTTGGATTTTTATCTTTGTCTTGCAGCATCGCTCTAAATCCCTGCATTAAAAGGAGTTATGATTTATTAGCTAGATATATGTTAAGAGTATCTATTAGCCAAATACTAAAATGATACCTCATAAATATCCCTGCTGAAATCTCCTCTAATAGTGGTACACACCATCCGGTATTCACGGATAAGGCATTGGCCAACACCTTGATGTCTCCCTTCTCTAATCTGCACAGGATAGAGAAAGTATATATTCATTGAATGAATGTGAAACTAATTGGATTTTAAAATATCAAGGGCAATGTTTGTTCTTACAGAGCGAAGAGAAACTTTCAGACTTGTTGGCGATGCTTTTCTTAAAGAGCGGATAGTCCATGAGATCCAGTCATCCATGTTTTTATCAGCCTCTTGCTCCTAAAATGGTACAAAAAAAGTATTTGAAGTGAGTAATGATATATTAACGACATCTTTGTTTCCGATTGTAAATTACCAAATACTAATAAAATGGATACATTCTAATAAAATGGTACTTACAAGTGCATAGATTATCTGTTCAACCATATTCTTTGAAAAACACTTGTCAATAGTTTTCAACCTGCAGCATTATGTAGCAAAGCAAATATAGTCGATACTGACATTTAAAAAGCAAATTTTAATGTGAATATGATTAGAGTATACCTTTTATAGTGACTCTTTTCTTTCAACATAGGAGTGCTCGAAAATTCATTGATAACATTGCTGATAAGTTTCGGATCTCCTGTATTTGCTTTGCATAAAGCGTCTTCTACTAATGATAATTTCTTTTTCATAGATAGATTACATGTCAGTCAAGTAGTCAAGCATATTTGAGCTACCAAGATGAAGAAAGTGGCATATCAAAAGAAAAAATTGTCAAATGGCTTGAGCAGGTCAGACGCCGTCAAAAGTGTATTCAAAGTCCTTAAACACTATATAAATCGCGTTACTTACGAGAAGTCAGTATATGACTGTCATAAGATAGTTTTTGTAATCGTATTTAACACATTAAGTATTTCATAAACGATGGGATAAATGGATGTACCTCTAACGGGACATAGTGGGTCGCAAGACCACATGCAAGCATTTCAGGACCATCCAATCTAGCACCAGTAAGACCCATATATTCCCCTGCCGAAATACAAACTCCAACTAAATCATCACCATACTTCTTTGATCTCAGGAGTCAGGACCATCCAATCTAGCACCAGTAAGACCCATATATTTCCCACATACCAAAATATTAACCAAATTAATCTATTTTGATTTCAAGACTAACCATGGCCTATTTTCTTTAATTTTCTTATCGTAGTGATTCATGATAGTAGAATGCAAAAAGCAATAACCATGTAAGATGAAGTAAGAGTAAGATCAAACTGGAATTACCAAAGAATCCAGGTAGCCTGGATAAGAAATAAGAGGCACCTACATCTGGAAATATCCCCAGCGAAACATCTGGCATTGCGAAAACCTTGAAAAAACATGTAACTTTTAGGAAAACAACCACTCCAATGTATGATGATCATCATGATGTTGCAAGGGAGATCAATACCGTATTATCTGTAGCAACTCGAAATCTACCATGCATTGAAGCACCTGCACCACCTCCCATCACGATTCCTTTTAGGAGCGAGACCTTCAAGTAACATAACATAAAAGATTGGTAAACATTCAATGACTTTTAGTTAATCAACAAGTTGGTAGTAACATGATTAAATTGATTTACCTGAGGTTTCGCGTATGTTGCCATCAAGTAATTCAATGTAAATTCTTCTGCGAAGAATTTTGCACCTCGTTGCCAGTTACCTATACAAACAATCTCATCAAGTCATTACAAAAAGTTACTACAAATTATTAGTAATAAACTAATAATGTCAGCGTGTGTTAACAACGAACGCGCTACTAACCTTGATTACAATCATTAACAATAGCTGCAACATCACCACCCGCACAAAAAGCTCTTCCTTCACCCTGGATTCCACATTACTTATTATAAGTTACTAACATATAAATTGAATATGAAAATCACCATTCTATTTGTTTTTATTACGAAAACCACAAAAATACCTTCAAGATTATCATCTTAACACTGGGATCATCCTCATAAGCACGAAAGAGTTCTAAAAGCCGCGTTACCTATAACCATAAATTACTAATCATAAGTCCCCTTCATTTCATTTAATAAAATGGTTACAATGGCTTATATCAAATGGAAAATATGTTACCATTTCAAGCGAAAGCGCATTTAGTTGCGTAGGCCTATTCAATATAATGGTTCTCACATTTGAGCTCTCTTTAACTAATACCTGCCATATGAACCAAGTTTATATATCGAAAAACTAAGTTGGATCTATTTGAACTAATGGGATGCAAATGATAACTATTAACACATTGGCATGATAAAAGTGTAATCAAGTAAGTAAACAACAAAGAACATATTACATTATACAAATAACAGAATGTATAAGAATACCTGTTTGGTAAAATTTTCCGCCATAAATATTGAACTGTTAATTGGTTAGAAAAATGACTGGTATATATAGCACTGCTTTTGTACAATCTTGCCGGGTCGGGTTGGGTTTTAATTGGGTTAAATGGATAGTTACAGATTTTAAACTTAGGAAGCTGCACAACCTGTTTGAATATTCATAAAACAAGGCTTAAATGCCTTCATGTATACTCCACCTTGTATCATATTACAGTAAACTATAGCTAACCTGTACTCATACATAATTTTTTTTTTCGGGCTGAGTACGGTGTTTCGTGTCGTGGGTCTCGTGTTATGGTCATCATTTCGGCTAGTAAATACAGCCAGTGGCGGACGTAGAAAATTAGGCAGTGGGGGGCAAAAAAAAAATTTATAATAGCAAGGGAAAAAAAACTAGAATCCGAATAAAAAACTGAATATTTTAACTTAAAAATAGAGAATTTTTAGGTTTTAAAGTGTGTTGGATTTCAATGTGTGAGTGGGGGGCAATTTTCGTTTCCGATGGGGGGCATTTAAAAAAAACTGTCAAAATTGAAGAAAAAATACATAGTAATCGCGTTTTTTTATCAAGCTACGGGGGACGCCGCCACCCCGGACCTAACAAATAGGCCCGCCCCTGAATACAGCGTCACACCTGAAAACCCGAGGATAAATACGACGTGTGGCGCGTGAGGGTTGCGTTTTGACCATGGCTCAAACCGTGGGCTACCCTACCCAGGCCCTTAATAGTCAGATAGATCTGCAGGCCCGTAGTCACTATCTATTATTGAAGTGGCCAGTCATTTTGTCCCACTAAAAACAAATCACATAGACATACTATCATGACACTGGAGTTTGGATTAATTGCATGTTTAGTTTTGTGCTTTTCTAAAAGTGTAGTCGTAATTTTTGTGAGAAAGTAATAGTGTAATTTTCGTGTCTGCCAAATATAAAATTGTTAAGTTTATGACCTAATCAGATACCACATTGATATTTGGGGACTTATTATGTGTGTTTTCAATGTTTCAGTTAACACTTAGACTTTTGGTGATACAAGATATTAACGTGGAGGACTAATGTTGTTATGCTGAGAAGGATTGACCAAGCCCAGTTACAAGTCCCAAGCCCATGACTTAAGGCCTTGCAACGGCTATCCTTACTTCGTTATAACCTAGGCTTCATACTTATTTGTGAGTATCTAGGTTATTCATCTGTGTGTTTTTCTAGGGTTTACTCTCTCTTTCAAACATGTAACACAGATCGTTTTTTTTTGTTATTTAATCTTTGTATAACTATTATCAATTAGATAATACGGTCACACCAGTGTAGTTGTGGTGATCTTCTTTTCTGTTTTGAAGTTTAATCTCTTTATTAATATAAGGCTTTGATTCTGGGTTCTTTATCTTGTTAACATTCATTTAATCATGGTGTTCTTCATGGTATTAGAGTCAGGTTGCTCTGAGATCATTTAAACTTTTTTAGGGTTTCAAAAATTTTGGGGGTTTTTGAAATTAACATGTTTTTTTATAGATCTGCTATTAAAATAGCTAGATCTATAATCATTTTGCTTAATTTCTTCATAATCGACGAAAAAATATTTTTAGGGTTCCAAATTTTTTTTGGGGTTTCGATATCTTTTATGTTTTAACCTTTTTTTGGTGCAGGGAAGTTGATTATTGGATCTATTGCTGAGATATGTTGGTGATTTTTCCTTTCCCTAATTTTTATAAATTTGAGTTTGGTAAGGAGGTTCTGTTTCTTTCTAGACTAAGTGAATCTAGGAGAAACATATCGATTGTGCTTTTTGGTTGCATGTGCTATAACACCTCTTACCCTTTTATACTTTTTTGTTGATTATCTGCTTACTCATTTACATATACTTAATCTTGGTTGATTACTGTTATTTTTATATTCTCTCTTGTTGGTTTTTTGTTAGGTATTGTTTACTCTTGACTGTTTTGCTTATCTAGACCCTTAATCTTTATCTTGCCCTTGACCTATTACCCTTGAGTGGTTTGGAAGCCTGGGAACTTTGTTGACTCTGATTAAGTTCTTTTTGAGGTTGTGATTTGTATCTGTGTTGCTCACCATGACTAGTTTACATGGTGACACAAATACTGAATAAGGTGAGCAGGTTGGGGATGAACCTGTGGGTGGAACTATCACCTTGATTAGTAAGCTTGACATAAGTGACCATTTTCACCTTCACGCAAATGATTCTGCCACCTTAACTGTGGTTTTTGTTAAACTCAAAGGCATTAAAAATTATCAAGTTTGGTCTAAAGCTATGTTACTTGCTTTAGAAGGGAAAATTAAAACTGGTTTTATAAATGGTTCTTGTAGAAGGTCCTTAACTAATGATGTTTTGGGTAAACAATGGGACAGAGTCAATGCTGTGGTGTTAGGTTAGATTCTTAATTCTATATCTGATGAATTGTTTCTTGGTCAAATATTCTCTAAAAAGGCTGAACATGTTTGGAATGATTTGAGGGAATCTTATCATAAGGATGATGGGTCTGTGATATTTAATCTTCATCATAAGATTAACACTTTGAAGCAAAATGGCTCTAATTTGTCTGATTATTATCATGGTTTGAATGCTTTGTGGAAACAGTATGATGCAATAGTTGAACTTCCTAATTGTGTTTGTACTGCTACTAATGAATTTAAGAATCATAACAAGCTGTTGAAATTAATGCAACTTTTAATGGGACTTGATGACTCTTATATGACCATTATAAGCTCTATTCTCTCTAGAGAAGTTTTACCAGATGTTAAAGGTTCTTATGCTATCATTTCTAGTGAGGAGTCTCAAAGAGTTGCATCTGGAAATTTGTCTGGTTCCTCTTAGATGACTCAAACATATGTTTTTCTTTCTAATGGGCCTACCAGAAATAAGTTTCAAAGAAACCAGAGTTTCAACTCTGGTGGCTTTAGACCTAGCAATAGTAACCCTAGACCTAATGTTCCTACCAGACCTAACAATTACAGACCTAATGGGAATACTCAGGTGACTTGTGAAAATTCTGGGTATATTGAGCATACTATTGATAGGTGTTTCAAACTTATTGGATTTCTAAGTGATTGTGGAAAAAAGAAACATGGATAAACCTTTAAAGGAAAAAATATTTCTAACAACTCCGTGGGTACTAACTCAGACTCTATGTTTTCTGATAAGCAACTTACCACTTTACTCTCTCTTATCAAAGAAAATACTGGTTTTGAAAAGGGTGTGCAGACCAATATGGCAGGTACTTACCTCAATACTAGTGAAGTTTTCAATGATAATTTTGAGAAGTTTTTTTGTTCTAATATTCACTCTAAAGTAACTCAACATGGGAAAGTTATTGACTTAGGGGCTAACCAGCACATGACCAACAATGAAAGAGAATTAGATAATGTCTTTGACATATCTCATTTAGAAATTAAAGTTGCTCACCCTAATGGTACTGAAGCTTTCATATCTAAAAATGGGAATCTTAAGTTGGGAAATGGTCTTGTTTTGTTTGATGTGTTGGTTATTCCTAAGTATTGTGTCACCTTGATCTTTGTTCATAAACTTGCTAAGGATAACAAAATCTTTGTTGTGTTTGATGAGAATAAATGTTTATTTTTGAACCAGGATTTGAATCCAAGAAACATTCTAGGGATTGGTAATCAGTGTGGTGGTTTATACTACTTAGATACTAAAGGTATTAAGTGCAATGAGAATCAAACTGTTACTATCTGTTGTCTTTCTTACTATGACTGGCATTACAGGCTTGGTCACCCTGCTGACCCAGCCCTAGATGTCTTAAAAGGTTCTTTAAACATAAATAAAAATGATAAATATGATTATTGTAAAGTTTGTCAAAGAGCTAAGCAGACCAAAAAAACCTTTTCCTCTAAGTGAGCATACTACTAAATCTTTGAGGGATATTGTTCATCTTGATCTGTGGGGACCCTATAAGGTGACCAGTCATACAGGCCATATATATCTTTTAACCATTGTGGATGACTATAGTAGAGTTGTGTGGGTATATCTCATTAACTCTAAAGATGAAGTTGTCACTTTTATTGAAATGTTTTATAACTTGATTCAAAATCAGTTTAAAAAGAATATTAAGATCTTTAGATTAGAAGTGAAAATGGGAATGAGTTTGTTAATCAAACCTTTAATTTTGTAATAACAAAGGCATACTTCATCAAACTTCTTGTGCATATACTCCTCAACAAAATAGGGTGGCTGAAAGGAAACATAGACACCTCTTAAATGTGGCTAGGTGTCTTATGTTTCAGGGGGAATTCCTTTAAAATATTGGTCTGAATGCATTCTAACTGCTACTTTTCTCATTAACAGATTACCTTCCTTTGTGTTAAATGGAAAATCCCCTTATGAAATGATTTATAATACTTGTCCTAATCTCTCTCTTATCATTATGTTTGGTTGTTTCTGATCTGCTACTATTTTGAATAGTCATGATAAACTGTCTAATAGATCTAAAAAATGTGTTATGATGGATTATTCTAATTCTCAAAAGGGCTACAGGCTTTTTAGTCTTGATAGAAATCAATTCTTTGTCTCAAGAGATGTTAGTTTCTTTGAGTCTATTTTTCCTTTTAAGGACTATGTCTCTAAAAACAAGCATGATGAGTCTAATGTTCCTAGCGTTAATCAAGATAAAAATATGTTAAACTTTTTTGATTTAGATAACCCTCAGCTACCTAATGATGATGAAAGAGTAACAGTTAGTCATAATAGTGACCATGAGTCGCATAGTGAGGGTAGCCACTCTCCGAACCAAGGGAATAATGTGGACACTGTTGATTCCCCAAATATCGGGGATGATGCACAAAATAGTGATGACATTGATGATGGGTTGGAAGAGGAGGCAGCTACACTTGATGATACAAATGAGTCTGAAGGTCACTTGGATCAAAATCCAAGCACTTCTGCTCAAGGGAATCAAAACCTTAATCAAGGTCTTAGAAGGTCTACTAGGCCTTCAGTTTTTCTAAAGAATTATAATGATTTTTTTGTTAACTCTAAAGTTAAGTATGGTCTTGAAAAGTTTGTTGGTTATTCTAAACTTAATCATGAATCTTTCTGTTTTGTCACCTAACTTAACAAAAACAGTGAGCCAAAAAGTTTTTTTTGAAGCATCTCAAAACCCTTATTGGGTTGATGTTATGAATGCTGAACTTACAGCCCTTCTTGAGAATGACACTTGGGAAATTGTTGAACTTCATAAAGGTAGAAAAGCCTTAGGATGTAAATGGATTTAGAAGTTAAAATTTAGATCTAGTGGGGAGATAGAAAGATATAAATCTAGGGTTGTTGCACAGGGGTTTGATCAAAAGGAATGTATAGATTATGAGGAGACCTTTTCCCCTGTTGTTAAGATGGTGACCATTAGATGTCTTATTAACTTAGCTATTATGCAATCTCGTCATGTCTTTCAACTTAATATTAATAATGTTTTCTTGTATGGTGACCTTCATGAGACTGTTTACATGAAGCCACCTCAAGGATATCTTCCTGGAGGTGACAACATGGTTTGTAGACTTAAAAAGTCTCTATATGGTCTTAATCAGGCACCCAGACAATGGAATGCCAAACTTACTTTTGTTCTTAATGAAAATGGTTTTTGTCAAAGTAAGTTTGACTATTCCCTTTATACCAAATCGCATGATGGTGTCTTTCTTGCATTACTTGTGTATGTTGATGATATCATTATCACTGGTAACAACATTGTTGATATTAAAAAGTTTAAAACTTTTTTGAGAACTAAGTTCATGATCAAGGAGTTGGGTAAATTGAAATACTTTTTGGGTATTGAAGTTATTGACACTGATTGTGTCATTTGTTTGAACCAAATAAAGTATGTGTTGGACCTTCTTTCTGAGTATGGTATGCTTGCTTGTAAACTTGCTAAGACCCCTTTGGTTTCTAAACTTGCTATATCTAATGAACCTACTATTGATGATCCCTTTCTTGATAATATTGTTGATTATCAGAAATTGATGGGTAAGCTTATCTACTTGACCAATACCAGACCTGACATATCTTAGGTTGTTCACTGCTTAAGTCAATTTATGCACTCGCCTTTGAATTCTCATCTTAAGATTGACTTCAAGATATTAAGATATCTAAAGGGTTCTCTAGGTTTGGGCATTCACATTAAGAAGACATCTGGTATGTTTCTTAGTGCTTATTCTGATGCTGATTGGGCTAAGTGTGTTGTGACTAGAAAATCAGTTACTGGTTATTGTGTGTTTGTTAATAACAATCTTGTATCTTGGAAGAGTAAAAAACAAAATACTCTCCAAATCATCCACTGAAGCAGAGTATAGAGCTCTTGATTCAGTAATCAGTGAGGTTATTTGGATTCTTATGGTTTTAAATGATTTTCATTGTGATAATCTTTTACCTGTAACCTTGTACTATGATAGCAACTCAACTATCAAAATAGCTGGTAATCCAGTCTTTCATGAGATAACTAAGCATTTAGAGATTGGCTTGCATTTTGTAAGGGAAAAAAACTTAAATGGGGTAGTTAAAACATGTAAAGTTGAATCTGCTAATCAAATAGCAGATATCCTTACTAAGGGACTGGATACATTACAACACAACTCCCTTGTTAAAAAACTTGGGATGTTTAACATGTATGAGGTATCTGATAAAGGGGGGATGTTAGAATTATGACCTAATCAGATACCACATTGATACTTTGGGGACTTATTATGTGTGTTTTCAATGTTTCAGTTAACACTTGGACTTTTGGTGATACAAGACAGTAATGTGGAGGACTAATGCTGCTATGTTGAGAAAGATTGACCAAGCCCAGTTACAAGCCCAAGCCCATGACTTAAGGCCTTGCAACAGCTATCTTTACTTCGTTATAGCCCAGGCTTCATACTCATTTGTGAGTATCTGGGTTATTCATCTTTGTGTTTTTCTAGGGTTTACTCTCTCTTTCAAACATGTAACCTAGGTCGTTTTTTGTTATTTAATCTTTGTAAAAATATTATCAATTAGATAATAGGGTCACACCAGTGTAGCTGTGGTGATCTTCTTTTCTATTTTGAAGTTTAATCTCTTTATAAATATAAGGTTTTGATTTTGGGTTCTTTATCTTGTTCATATTCATTTAATCATGGTTTTCTTCAAAAATGATTAAATTACTCGTTCTTTTTATCTAAGAAGACAAAGGTAATTTAAGGTCCTTTTAGCATGCACCTTATGATTTGGTTTTAGAAAATAAAGACACAACATTTGTTTGTTTAACTCTTTGGATAGAAATTAAAAGTTACTACCTAAATATTCCACCATTTAAAACCCCACCAAGACCAACATGTTTTATGCAAAGACCTGAGCTTAGATTGAGGGCCTGTTTGGTATGCTTAAGGTTTAGAATTAAATTGAATTTAGATGTGTTAGGTACCTAATATCTCACATCGGTTTAAATATAAATTCAAAGTCAACATATAAGTTTGGTAGGCTACTCCTTCTATCATCAGTTGGTTTTATAATAGAACTTCGGTGGGCTTATATATTCGACTTTCTGAGATACCGAGCCAAAGATTCTTGCAAGATGTTTTTTATTTCGTAAAGCAAAACAGTTAGTATTACTTTTTGTATTAAAAAAATTCTTATTTAATGAACAATAATCTTTTAATTTATTATTATTTTTGTAAATAATCCATTTTTTTATCTCTACTACATACTGTATAAATTTTATTAAATAATTCATTATTTTCATATTTAACTTAAATAAAATATTGAAATAGAAAACAAGTGTATTAGTCACAAGTTCCGAGTTCCATTACCAGGTTAACCTGATCGAGTTATCGAGTCACGGGTTTAACCATCGAGTCAACTTTGTTGAATCATCAGTTCGTGGGTTCTACCATTGGGTTAACCTGATCAAATCACTGGGTCTCAAGTTTGAACAGCAGGTCAACCCGATCGAGTCCCTGGTTCACGAGTTTGACCACTAGATCAAGTAGCTAGGTTGACTTACGAGGTCGAGCATCAGGTCAACCCGGTCGAGTCATAGGGTCAACCCGATCAAGTCACCGGTTCACTGATTTACGCACCAGGACTGGGTCAATCTGGTCGAGTCACCGGGTTATCGGTTCGACCACTGACTCAATTAACATATCTTGAACTATTTAACGTTAGGCAGTTTTCGCAACTATGCACAGGTATACGTCTAGTTTGATAAAAGTCTAAAAAAATTGATGGAGAAAAGAAGATATAAGAATATTGATGTCAAATTTTTTAAAAAGAAGAAATTTAAAAAGCAGGAGGTAATTAATAAAACTTTAGTGGTCAAAGTTTAAATAAATTATACTGTGTTAAATAAAACTTATTTTTTTATTTTTTAATAACTTAAAAAAGTAAATAAATAACCTTACACTTTATACCCTTTAGGTTTTATATCATACAAAATATGTATAATACAAATGAAATTTTATATGTTATTACGCGTGCATAATTATTATTTGTATTAATATTACAATTGCAAAATATTAAGCAAGATATTAATTATATTGATATGCACGGGACTTATAGTTAGTGATGTAAGATAAAGAAAGTAATTTAATAAATTGTTAAAGAATATTTCAAAATTAATCTAATCTTTTTTTGGTAAAGCAAAACTCAAAGTTGAGACTTTTTCAAAAGAATGTTTCCTTAATAAGAAACATTCCCTTGATTTGTTCCTTTTATTTTTAATGTTTTTTGAAAAAGAAATCAAAAAATTTCCTTGTTTGATAAAATATTTTAAGAAAATTGATGGAGAAAAAAAAGATACAAAATTATAGGTGTCAAATTTGTGAAGAAAAAAACTTAGAAAAAGAAGAGGTTGTTGAGGTGTAGGCTTTCGATTAGTGGCAACTGACCCTAATCCTATTTTTGGCAAAGATAGGAGTTATTTAATTAGTTTATCACGACTTCTATAATTATTAGGTTTCACTAATTATGTTAGTCTCTAATTCTCATTGTATCTGTAATGTTCGGAGCACCATAATATAACGCAAACCTTAGTTGCCACCCGTGGACGTAGTTAATAGCAATATTAACTTAACCACGTAAATCTCTTGTGTTCTTTATTCTTGCTTTTGGTTTTACTCTTGTGTTTGTAATGTAACCCTAACAAGTGGTATCAGAGCTTCACGCTCTTGATTCGTTACACCAGTTACCATTGCCAAAACAACTGGTCTTTTTTGGGGTTCTTCATCGTTGACATGAATTAGTCAATGAGTCGGTTCTGCTCTTTGTTAACATATCACCAACACTAAAGGAAAATCGACAAGAAGATTTTTTGCCAGATCTGGGCAGATCTATCTCGGACAGTTTGGGATAATGGTAGAGGAAGGAAAACTCAGAACTGAGAAGTTCGATGGATTTTGGATGGTGGAAGATGCAAATTGAGGACTTGTTGTGTCAGAAATACCTGGATCAAGCCTTGACAAAAAAACACGAGAAGTTGAAAGATGAAGAATGAGCTGCTCTTGATAGAAAAGCCTTAGCTGTTATCATATTTTCGCTAACTAAGAGTGTAGGTTTAACATCGTGAAGGAGACTATTGTATATGGTTTGGTGAAATCTTTGTCAAACATGTACGAGAAACCTTCTGCTTCTTTAAGGTATATCTGATAAGACAGCTAGTAAACACAAAAATTATGGAAGGTGCGTCTATTACATATCTCACATTAATGACTTTAATACCATTATTTCCCATTTTCTGTACGTTGATATCAAGTTTGAATATGAAGTCCAAGCTTTACATTTATTATCCTCATTGCCGAAAAGTTGGCCATGAACAGTTAAAGCTATTAGTGGTTCAGCTGGAACCTCTAAACTCACTTTTGAGGGCATTCATGATTTCATCCTAGGAGGGATATGAGGAGACGAAGTTTTGGAGAATCATTGAGTGTTATGCTTATCATCGAGGGGAGAGGTAGAAAAAAATAAAGGGGTAATGGAAGAGGCGGATAGAAATCTAGAAAAAGAGGCCAGTCCAAACCTAGGAAGGATATCCAGTGCTGGAACTGCAAAGAAATGGGACATTTTAGAAATCAATGCCCTAAACCATCAGATGATAAAAAGAGGTAAATGCAGCAACTGACGATTCAGAAGATGCTCTTATATGTTGTGTTGAGAATTCAATAGCGTCATGGATTATAGATTCTGGTGCATCATTTCATGTCACTTACAACACGAAGATGATGAAGAATCTGCGAACATTTAACTTTGGTAAATTTTGTTTAGCTAATAATCACACTCTTGACATCACAGGTATGGGTGACATAGATTTGAAAACATCATTGGGCTCCATATCATAGGTAATCTTGTAATCGTTAGGGGCAAAAAGCGAGGTACTCGATACATGGTTGAAGTCACTGATAATGGGATACATGCGATGACAAACGGGTTACAACCATCCAAATTGTGGCATCAACGACTTGGTCACATGAGTAAAAAGGGTATGAAAATGCTCGTTGCTAAGGGAAAGCTTCCATATCTGAAAAAAGTGGATTCTGAGTTATGTGAACCATGTGTGCTAGGCAAGAAAAAGAAGGTATCCTTTGTGAAGATAGGACATAGCTCAGATACAAGAGCTTGTTCACACAAACGTCTATGGACCGACACCGGTCTCTTCTTTGGGAGGATTAAACTACTATGTGACATTCATCGATGATTCAACACGTAAGGTATGGGTTTAATTTCTTAAAAATAAGTTTGTAGTTTTAATACTTTTAATAAATGGAATACTGTTGTTAAATTGGAAACATAAAATGTTTGAAGTCGAATAATAGTGGGGAATACATTAGCACAGAGTTATTTGACTATTGTATTAAACATGGCATTCAGATGTTAAAGACATTTCCATTAACTCCTCAACAAAACAGAGTGGCAGAAAGGATGAAATGAACCTTGAATGAGAGAGCCAGAAGTATAAGACTTAACGTTGGGCTTCTAAAGACATTCTAGGCTGATGCAGTTAACACTGCATCTTATCTTATCAATCGGGTATTTTAGTATCGCTGGGCTTCAAGATATCAGAGGAAGAGTGAAAAATGAAGCAGTAAAGTATGAACATTTAAAGGGTTCGGGTGAAGTGCTTATGATCTAATGAAATACAATGACAAGCTAGATGCAAAAGCCTAGAAATATACTTTCATTGGATATGGGCAGATAGTATAGGCTACATGCTTTGGGATTTTGAAAGCAGAATGGTAGTCAGAGGTAAACATGAAACTTTCAATGAGACAGAGCTTTATAAAGACTGGAGCATAGTAAACTCAAAGGGTCAAAAAGAACAAGTTGATTTCGAAAGTGATGTCATCAGAATCATAGGGCAACAAATACTCGGGATAATGGGAGTAATGAAGCTGATTTTCAACATGAATCATCAAAGACTGACGAGTCTGAAGATGATCAAGAAGACATTCCCAACAATGAAATCTCAAAGGACGAAGAAGGACCGCCTTCTCATCTAGTTGCATCACATTGGGTTAGAAGATATACTAGAGTCTCTAAACCACCTAAAAAGTATAATCCATTAGTCATTTATCTTCTTTCGACTGAAAATGGTGAACCAGAAAGCTACTTTAAGGTAGTTAAGCAGAAAGATTCACTTCTGTGGGAGCATGCAATAAAACAAGAAATGTAATCTTTAAACAAGAACAATACACGGGTCTTAACCAAGCTTCCACGAGATAAAAGAACCTTACAGAATAAATGGGTATTCAAAATCAAGGAAGAGCATGATGGGTCTAAATGACACAAAACTCT
The DNA here is from genome assembly GCA_025667525.1 of Glebionis coronaria. NCBI lineage: Eukaryota > Viridiplantae > Streptophyta > Magnoliopsida > Asterales > Asteraceae > Glebionis > Glebionis coronaria. The sequence continues at coordinate 575,113,163 of CM046876.1, forward strand.
ATTAGTGGTAAAAGGTTTTCAACTGAAAAAGGGGATCAATTATGAGGAAATATTTCTCCAGTGGTGAAAATGACCACTATCATATTGGTCTTAAGTATTCTAGTTACAGGGGGCTTACATCTAGAGAAACTATATGTTAAGACAATATTTCTACATGGTAATCTTGATGAAGATATCTACATGCCACAACCTGAGGGGTTTCAGGCCACGGGTAAGGAAAATTGGGTCTGTAGACTTAAGGAGCTTGTATGGTTTAAAACAAGCACCTAGACAGTGGTACATGAAGTTTGATAACTTCATGGAGATAACCGGGTATAGAAAATGTGAGATAGAACATTTTTGTTATGTGAAGAAATTCAAGGGCTCCTATATCATTCTACTTCTCTATGTAGATGATATGTTGATTACAGGTGCATATATAAAAGAGATCAGCAAGTTAAAGTACCAGAAGTCTGAAGAATTCGATATGAGAGACTTGGGTCCAACCAAACAGATACTCGGAATGAGTATTGTCATAAACAAGAAAGATGGGCCTTTGAACCTATCCTAGGAGAAATACATCAAGAAAGTGCTAGAGAAATCCAAGATGAATAATGAGAAGACTAAACCTAGAAACACACCTTTAGGAAGTCATTTCAAGCTTACCAAAGACCAATCTCCTATACCAGAAGAAGAGAAATCATATATGGCTAAAGTACCTTATGCATCTGCCGTTGGTAGTCCATATATGCTATGGTTAGCACGAGACTAGATATCACTCATGCCGTCGTGGTTGTTAGTCGCTTTATGTCACATCTGGAGAGAGAAAATTAGGAAGCTGTTAAATAGTTACTAGGATACTTGAAGGAACTTCAAAGTTGGGATTATGTTTCAGAGGTAAAGATACAGTTCTCAAAGGATATATAGATGCTGATTTGGGTGGATGTAAACAGAAATTCAAAAGAAATACCAGGTACATTTTTATAGTGGGAGGAACAACAGTTAGTTGGATGTCCAGACTTTAGAAAAGTGTAGCTCTATCTACAGCAGAAGCTGAATACATGGGATTTGTTGAAACTAGTAAAGAGCTAATATGGTTGAAGATTGTTCTTGAAGAGCTAGACTAGAGACAAGTTGATTACTCATTATACTGTGGTAATGAAAGTGTTATGAAACTTTCCAATAATCCAGTCTATCATACCAAAACAAATCACATTGGGATGAGGTATCATTTTGTTAAAGGGTTGATTGGTGATGAAACGATGAACTTAAAGAACATCTCAGGTGCAAAGAATCCAACAAATATGTTCACTAAGTCTGTAACGCTGGATAAGCTAGAGTTCTGTGTTACTTTCGCTGGCCTTTAGAAATAGTATTGAGGAGGCAGGTGGTAACTAGGGGATCATAAGATTGGTTGATGCTTACAGAATTACAAAGGAGTGCAAGTGAACGTATTTTGAAGCCTCCAAGTGTCAGATTATTGAGGTGTACGCTTTCGATTAGTGGCAGCTGGCCCTAATCCTATTTTTGGCAAAGATAAGAGTTATTCAATTAGCTTGTCACGACTTCTATAACTAGGAGGTTTCCCTAATTATGTTAGTCTATATATCTACCTCATTCTACCAGTAATTTTCGGAGCACCGCAATATAATAAAACCATAGTTGCCACCCGTGGATGTAGGTTAATAGAAATAGTAACTGAACCATGTAAATCTCTTGTGTTCTTTATTCTTGATTTTTTTACTCTTGTGTGTGTAACGTTAAACCCTAACATAGGTCTTAAGCAAAACTTTAGTGATTAAATTTTAAATAAATTAGTTGGTGTTAAATGATTTTTTTTTTCTTCATATTTTTCAATAAGTTAAAAAAAATACTCCTAACATTTTATAACCTAATAATATCATAATTACAAAATATTAAATACATAATTTTATATATCTTTATATTAAACTAAAATATTAAATAAAAATTGATTTATTTGTAACCTATGCGTGCACGTGACTTATAACTAGTCATAATATAAAAGGAGAATAAATGAAAAAAGGAGTGTGCTAAACATGGCCCATATGTTCACAATTGCATGCAGATTTTAGCAAAATTTTAATGTTGACCATGTTTTACGCATACACTAAACCAATCAATCACAATCACTAATTTTTTTAATCTAAAAAAAACACTTTTTTAAAAATATTAAATCTCACAAACCGTTAATCGTTACGTAAAACGAAACATACCACCGCGACGAGAATTAAATCATCTTTCTATCAAGGGGTACATGTATATATTTTCGAAGAATTTTTGTTTTGTCTAAGAAAATCATATATGTTTCGTATCGCGACTCGTATAGGATTTTTTGAAATTATATATGATTTTCTAAAAACATATATAATTTTGGAAAATCATATATGATCAGTGATGCGAATGATACATAGATTTTTCAGACAAAAAAGGTTCGTCAAAAGTTTATACATGCGCCCTCTCAATAGAAAGATGATTTAATTCTCATTGTAATGGTGTATTTTTTGTTACTTGACGATTTACAGTTTGTGAGATATTTTTTTAAAGGCAGAAAGTGGGTTTGAGTGAATATGATTGGTTGATGTGGTGTATGCTAGATTAAATGTGTACATTAATCTCAACTCTGCCGATTTATATACCAAATTGTGATGTGCAACTAGCAGTCTAGCACACAAACAATGATTTTTACTTTTGAAATTCAAAACCCAATCAAGACCTCTCAAATAAACTCGGGTAAAACAAAATCAATATTTTTGAACTTATACGATCTTGCGCGACCTGAAATCACAAATGCAACTTCAAAAATTCGTCTACGCGACTAAATTTTTTCTGCTATTTTCAGGTCCGATTTCTTATCCAGAATATTATGTAATGTATTTCTAGAATATATCTAGACACTTAGTAAACAAGTCTTACAGAATATTCACAAAATATGTTTTTTTATTAAAAGATTTGCAAATCAGTTTTAGAAATTACTTATTTGTATGTCTCTTTATTTTGGAGTAAATATCTTGTCTTGGTGACCAAGATATGTTTTCACTATAGGATAAACTTGTTGCATTATGTTATTCAATATTATGTTAATTTAATTACTGTAATTCAATTTATTTAATAAAAGTACACATGTTTTCCTATAATTTTAAATCAGATAATGTGATTAGAGAATTAAAAACTCTTTCATTGAATTAGATTACTTATTATTAATGTATTTTTATAGAAAATGTTTTTCCTGTCTAAACTAAAATAGAGTTTTATTGGAAAATCACCATTTTAACAGGATTTTAATTGACAAATATGGTATTACAGATCTATAACGATTTTATATAAGCAACTCATCTAATCAGTTATATTGAAATCAAGGTTGATATTCTATTAAACTGACTTATTTGATTTTAAAATCGGATTCATTGAAACCAAGATTGAATTTCTTTGAAGAAGATCGGTACAAGTATATAGAAATCACGTTTGAATTTATTATATACAAATCTATAACAGTTGATTTAACGTTTTGTGTTTGATATTTCAGGATAACCAACAAAATTGTTGTGACTACTCTTGTAAACGTAACTGGTGCGCTGGTTAACAACACAGGTGCTAATCATGCTAATATCTAGATAAATTCAATGGGAAGATGTTTATGAGGTGACAGAAGAATATGGTTCTTCTATCTAACTACTTTTAACCTTACGAAGTTCTTAAAATGAACCTCATAAGGAAGGTCAAGCCTTAATCAACAAGTTGTTCAAGTTTTTTAAGCATGAAAACATCCAGACTTCTTATGTTACAACTATATTCTGAATAGTTTGGTGGACTCTTTGCACAAAATAAACTACAAGACAACGATTTCCAAAGAATTATGGGAGTCGTTGGAGCAAAAGTACAAAACTGAGGATGCTGGTACAAATAAGTTCATGGTAGCTTGTTTTTTGTATTACAAGATGGATTATTCAAAGAATGTGTAGAATACAAAGATTAACACACTTCACACACCCTTGGCGTTTTAACCGTATACTTCTATAGTGATGAGGATTGTTCTAGTGAGATAAAGTATATGTGATAAAATGAGAACAACCAACCACTTCCACATGTTGGAAGAGGCTTATATAGTAGGTTACTACAAACCTTAGTAGGCTTAAACGGGCTTGTAACGGACTAACACTAGTCGTCCTGGTTACATTTAACGAAAATGATAATGAGTTATAACATGATAAATATCATAAAGTGATCGAGACTTTTCTTATTTCTAACAATCTCCCTCTAAGGGAGATTACTCCAAATTTACACTAATAATCCCTAATGCACTATGCTAACAATCTTCAACTCGTAGTCTTCCTTTTACATTGATCTTGATATATTGTACTTAGTAGATCTTTGAGCTTTATTCATCATGTAAAGATAATCTTGTGATATTCATTCTCTTAGTCTTTAATAGCTTGTGCCTTGAATCTTCAAGACCACCACGCTCATACTTCTTGAGATTTCTTGAAAGCTTTTGACAATCTTCCCATTTATACTTCAGATTACATATTGAGTTTGTTGAGGAAGATGTTGTTATATCAGAACACAACAAAAGTCTTTTATCTTTTGGATTTCTTGATTTCTTTGAAGTCTTTAACTTTTGGTACAAGCATGTGGTGACGACTCAGGATAGCACACGCAACGCCACCTTTTGATAATATGCGTAAGAAAATGAGTAATAATACATAGACAAGGACGAAAATATCTTTGTCATGCGTCCTAATTAGGTACCATTAACCTCTGGTTTTGTGAGGTATTGTAAAAACCTGCATGAAAATCCATAACATATTAATTACACGAAATCACAGATTTATTAAAACAGTTTATTAATTATGTCACGACAAGTATCCAAGCATATTAAATGTACACGATAAATATTCACGAATATTAAAAGAAACCATGACACGATAAATCACGAACCAAGTCACGAGGATTAATAGACGGGAATTACTCAAAACATGAAAAACGAAAAGCTTACTAAGGCCTTGTAGTGGCTGGCCAAAAAGGAGAAAAACAAGAAGGGCTTTAAGCCCAACCCATTTAGCAAAATGTAAACAACCAGGGATTTAATTTTATACTTCCATTTACAAAAAAACAAAACAAAAACTAGGGTTGCTGACCCCTTGGTGCCGCCGGCTGTAAACAAGAACAGGGAGGAGAAAACTAATTTCATGATCTTGGATTTGGGTTTGATGTTCGTTTGTATTTGTTCACCATTGATCGTATCATTCGGTAACACTTCTTTTTTTCTTATTATTATTATGATTATGCCGTGAATCCATTTAATTTGATAACAAGAACACAAGATGTTGTATGATTAAACATGTAAATGACCGGGGTTTGATCGGGTTTTGTTTTTTTGGGCACGAAAACAAAGGAACCAAGAACCCTTGTCCTAAAAAGGGTGCTCTCGCCAGTGGCTGTTTCCTTTAGGCAGCCGCAACACCCACAACAGCCAGTGGGGCGTTTGCTATAAGTAGTGGCAAACCGAGAGCCACAACTCTCAGTGGGAGTTCTGGACCATCAGTGGGAATCAACTAACAGTCGGTGGGTATTGTTTGAACCACATGGGGAACCGAGAAGCAGGTGGAACCGGGAAACAGTGGGTAGACCACATAGCCAACGACTATTTTGGCTAGCCACCGGCTAAAAGAGGGTGTTTGGTTTGATTTAAAGCTAATTAACCTTACATTTAAAATAGTTATCATGTTTAATTATTCAATATATCATGATCCATTTAATTAATTTAATTCAAGACTTAGCTTAATGAATTAATCCATGTTAACCACGTTTAATTAAATTAACTAAAGCTTTTGATTTAATTATTGAATTACCAAGTTTAAGGTAAAGTTTAATACCATGATTCATTAATTAATAATCGGTTAAACCATGGTATTTCATTAATTAATAATTAACTATAGGTTATGACACCTTGCATGATTTTATAAACTTTACTCTTTTTTAATTGTTAATTTATCAGGACTTATCAGATATATTAAATAAGCCTTAGTTTATATTATTGGCTTATTAAATCAGCTTATTACTATTTAAGGAAACTTCTATTTTTGGAAACTTACCATATTTAGAAACCTGCTATTTTAGGAAGTTACTAAGTACAGAAATATCAAGTGGAATAACACATGAAACATGAAATATATTATCAAGAATTCATGAACTATACATGATTAAGGAAATACAGAACAAGACAATAACAAGTAAATCAAGCCATGAACAAGTTAAATAAATTAAGAACAAGTAACATGTTAATGAACCAACAAATCATAGTATTTTCATCTTTTCATCTAAACAGTTACTGGACACATGGTACGGATATTCCGTCCTTCAGTATGGACTTTCCTTTCTATATATGATCAGGATTCCCCGTTTGCAGCCATCTGTTTTCCCAATTATATGTTATAAAACTTTGTATGATTTGCCATGATTAACATGTTTAATTTCCTAAGCTTTATATACATGCATGACCAGTTTCATCTAGTTACGAAGGTATCATAACCATGACTCTTGAGGCACCGATGTCATGACTCCTCTGCGATGGAGTGATTTCTCGTGGCATCCCTTTAATTTCAGTTGGCCATTTATCAGTATTTATCAGTGGGGCGTATGGATGTGATGAGACTGCTTTTATACATAGTCTCATCGTCCAAAATGGGCTTAAAATACATAAAATACCATGAAATATGCCAAATATATGCTTGTCTTTGTTACATGTGTATTTTAGGTACGGATATTGAGAAAATCATAAAAGATCACAAGAATCAAAGAAAAACGAACACGGGAAAAGAAGTCGCACAATGAACCGGACCCTAGTGATGATTTTCCAAGAATAAACCTTGAAGATTTGAAGATTGAACAAGAAGGGTCCTCCAATATTGAAGAATTGACACTTTAAACCCTTGTATACTCATAATTACAAGATTGGTCCATAAAGATTGTCAAATTTACAAAAAGGACCCTCCACTTTGAAGAATTGGCAAGAATGGTCCCTAAAAAATGAAGACTTATCAATATTAGTCCTCCAAGAAGTCAATTATGCAAGTCAAGACCATCAAGTTTGAAGAAAATGCCAAAACAGCCCTTCAAGTATCAAGAAATTACAAGAAATACCCTTGATAAACTTTTGGAAAAGTTTTTGTGGCCAAAGTGTGAGAAAAAAAGTTGTTAACAAAGGATTTGGCGTTGATGCAAGTTTTAAACTGAAATGAATGGGAGAAGAAAGAAGAAGGACCAAAGTCGGCAGACAAGAAACCTTACCTTAACCAACCAACACTTGCCACGTGCCCCACTCACCTCCCACAACCAATCAAATACCATCATTCTACCACATCACACCTCCACTCACCGATTATTAACTAATTAATTTAATTAGTTATAACTTGGCGCCTAAACACATTTTTAAAACCTTAAACAGATCAAAACCAAGTGTTCTTCATGTTCTTATCAAATTTGGGTTTTCCCTAATTATTGAAGATTAAGATCCAATCAACTCTAGATTTTTTATTAAGGTCATATTAATCATAAACCCACCCTTAAACCCTTTGCCACATCACTCTCATGCTCACATGTTAAACCCTTGACACACATTTTGGGGGTGCCAAAACCCTGTCGAGAATCAACACTCCATATTGAAGCTTACTTTTTAAGCTTACTTTGTGACTTTGGATCATATTCCACCGGCTAGCATCTCTATAAGACGCCAAGTTAACTTCACATGCTTATCAAAATTCAAAACTCAACAAGGGGCATTTTAGGAACTTCAAGACTTAGGGTTAATGCTTTTTATCAGTTTGTTAGCTCACATGTAGCCTATATAAAGGCATTAGGACTTTACCTTACAACTTGTTCTCAGTTTTTCATTTGTCAAACCTTGTAAAGCCTTTTCTGAATTAATGAATATATGGTGTTGTGTTATGATTGAAAAATGAGTTCCATTATTTGTTATTGTGTTGAGTAGTTGTTTGTCACGTTTTTGTCCTTAAACAAAACCTTGAACAAGTTCAAGAGTTCCTATAAGCATGTGAGTCCCTTTATTCTTACTGAGGTCAAGAATTTGGCTTGTGCTTGGTGAGGATTGTTCATTAAGGTGTTTCTATAAGTGAATAAGTCACAATTCAACTATCTTAAGCAATATTGGAAGTTGGTATACGTTATTATAACAAAAATATGTCAAGTGGTTTGCTAAGTGCTTGTGGTTCAACAGCTTGCTTATTTGAGCTTAAGGGTGATCATAGCCACCTAATATTGGTTGATTAAGGGGTGGTGAGGCCATAAGGGAAGATTCAAGCCTTGTGGGAACCTAAGTCTTGCATAGACTAGATAATTTGTCACCTTGAATCCTATTATTTTTGCTAACCTAGGCTCAAGCCTTTGGCTGAGCTTGTTTGCTGTTCTTAGCAGTGGAAAGCTGGTGCTTGTTCTTGCTAGCACCTCAGCTCTATGATTCCAAAGTCTGGATGTACATTTTGGAGGTTTGAATTCCAAATCTTCATTTTTCTATTTAAAATTTGTGTTCTAAGTGATTTTGTGATTCTGCTGGTGTATATGTGTTTTTATGCCTGAAAATTGGTTCTTGATTCATATGTTGGTTGTTATGATGCTTAATTGGGCTTAAAACAGTCTTGAGAATACTTTGGCTTTGTTAAAATTAGTTTTAGAAAGTTTAAAGGGTGTTTGGGATTGTATGTGGTTCAAGTTTGAATGAGTTTGTAGGTGTTGCTGTGTTGTTTGAGTTTGAATCTGTTGTTGAGTAGTTTGTGTTCTGATATATGCATATTTTGTGCCTTGAATAACTTAATCAAACAATTGGCTATAGAATCTTGAATACTTGTTGTTTTGTTTGAAATCTTGTACACACCTAGTTTGCATGTCAACCTAGGGCTAACAAGTGTTAAATCATTGTTATTGCAACATGTGTGATAGATCTAAGGCCTTGAATTTGGATTTGGTGTCAAGTAGATCAGCAAATATTGTTCTTGTGTTCATCATTGTTCATCAGTAACTGCTATTGCTTAGATTTTTTTCATAAGTTGGATTCATTACATGAAATGAGTTACTCTGTGTTTCATTAAGTTGTATTGATCTTGTGGGTGCATTTGGTGGTTTTTGGTTAGCTTATACTAGCTTAAAAGTATCTTATTGTCACCAGATCTGCTTATTACTAGTCTGTGCCATGTCTGTGTACTAATTGAATTAACTTTATCATTTGGCTTATTGGAATTTTGTTTTCTTGCTAGATTGTGACTCCTTACAACTCACTGGTTGTAAGGGTGCCTTGATTTTCCAACAAAACCAAGTAAAACTCTCTAAATCTTTAAGTCAAAAAATCAAAGCAGTGGGAACTCCTTTCCCCTGCTGCTAGCCACTGCTAGAGCAATTTGGTCAACAACTTATTACTTGTTCATTCTAGCTTATTCCAATGTGCAACAACTTATGTTTTGTAATAGGTCTTAATATTTTGAGCTTATAAGTCATTTTGGAGGTTTACAGCTTTTGGTTTTAGGTCTTGACTAGAAATCGACTATTTTGTCTTTTTCAAAAACAGCTTATTGCTTATTTCAGCTTATTGAGTGTGCTTATTGGAAAACTTTTTGTTGATTAAGCTTATTTAAGTGATTTAAAACCTTTTGCAAGTTGAATCAACTTTTGAGGTGGCCTAGAACTCGAAAACAACTATTTTGTCGTTTTGTGTAGAGAGCTTTTGCTTATTTCGGGCTTATTTCTTAGGCTTATTCATAAATTCTTTTTACAAACATCTTAATTAGGTCAAGAGAAGGTTGTGTGTCAAATTTCAGCTTATGGCATCAGCTTATAGCTTAATGGGCCAAAAAGCCCATTAAGAATAAGTTGTCTTGAAATAAGCTGTGATAAGCTCACTTTCAGCTTTTGGGCCTTTAAAATTTTGTGTTTAAAATTGAATTTTAAACTTAACTAGAACTTTTGCGCCATTTTTGTGGACTTTTTCTTATTGGCTTCGCGCCCGGGCGGTCCTCGCCAATTAAGGGACTGTTTTGACTTTTGGCCTATTTGAAGGCCCAATAGGGGTATTTTTGGTATTTCAAGTTCTTCTGTTTATTTAGGTTAAATTAAGTAGGTCTGCAAGTTTTTAGAATTTTTTATAAACTTTGAATTTTTTATTATTATTTTATTATTAAAATAATCATTTTTATTTTTAATTAAGATTTTTCACTTTTATATTTTTTCTAGGTCTTATACATTAAGTTAGGATTTTTAGAACTTTCCAAATATTTTTAGCATCTTCAATTATTTTCTAGGATTATTTTAAGTTTTTAATAGTTTTTAATTGTTTTTAAATAGTTTTTATTAATTTTAAAATTTTCAAAAATAGTTTTAAATTTAATTAAGTCATTTTAGAGGTTTACAAGTTAAAGAATCTCATTTTGGGCTTATTGTTAATTAAATTGATTATTTGGGCTTTAATTAGCATTAAAAAATTAATATTTAATCAAGTAAAAGGTTTGAGTGATTTTTGATATTATGTAAACTATAATTACATTTTTTAGGATTTGTTGAAATTTTTTATAAATTTTAAGGGTAATTTTTAAATTTGGTGACTTTTTACGGTTTTACGTGTACGACTTCGTCTTAGTTTAATTCATAATCGTAACCGTTATTCTCTTCTTATCTTTTTTCTATTTTTCTTTTCTCATCAATATAATCACAAACACTTAATCATCTCTTTACACAACACACTTGTCTCCTTGGGAAACGAACTTGAACTTAACTTGGTCATTAGTGCTTGGTTTTTCCTAAACCGAAACTTAATACTTGCCACTTTTACGCTCTTTTCCTAAAGGGTAGTAAAATCACTACATCAATTTTGGTGTCGCTGCCGGGGAGGCGTGTTGTGTTTTGATTTGAACAATTGTTGTTTTTATACTAACCATAATATCTATTTGTATTAGTAGCACTCTACTAATACGTATTATCGGTTTTCGTTTTTGTGTGAATATTACTATATTGTATACGTAGAACAATAAATTCACAAGTACTCCAAAAGTGTGAAAACACAACCTTGATTGGGAGATCATTACTCAATCATTGTAGTTGAATCTCAAACAAGAAAGAAAAGGCAAAATAGTTAATTACTTTCGTGAAGCTTAATTTTGACAAACACAAACTATAAGGTGGGTATAAGGCGGGTATTATAAAATATACCCTAAGGAAAAAGGCTCTTAAGTGCTTTGCGCCGACTCGTTTCCCCGCTTGCTTGTGAGAGTTTAGATAAAAAGGGCTAATCTAGGGTTTGCCAACCAAAGTATTAACTAAGTATCATATATATATTCTTGGTTTCATTTGAATAAACCCTCTTGAATGTTTTGGTGTTCCACCAACGTTCTAAAGTCATCGAAGGCGTTCACTTCACGTGATCGTTTTCATTCCTTGAGGCTTCTTTAATCAAGAGATTTGATTAAGGGAGAGATTTGTAGATTTTTGTCTACTTAATACAATCACAAAATAAAAAAAAAGTAAAAACAATCAAAAATCCAAAAAAATTGAAAAAGTCAAAAACACCAAAAAGAATCTCTTTGTTCATCCCCACGTTGTACGTGACGTTTATGCTTACTCGTAATCAAGCAAGACGTGCACGTAAGCGTCGTAATCGAAAGGAAAACACACCAACACCAACACCTTCTAGTGAAGAGACTCCAAGTGAGGAACCTATTGTAGGACAAGAAGCTATTATGGCTAATCGTACTATGATGGAGTTGCTTCAAGCACCTACCGAGGGTTTTGGAGAGGCCATAGTGATTCCCACCATCCTTGCGGAGAACTTCGAGATCAAGACGGGTTTAATGTCTATGCTTCAAGCCAACAAGTTTCGCGGACACGAAAAAGACAACCCACATTATCACATTAGGAAATTTAATCGTCTCACCGCGACAAGCATGTTTAAGGATGTACCTCATGATGCCATTAAGATGATGTTGTTTCCATACTCGTTAGATAGGCCCTCCAATATATGGCTCGAGAAAGAACCCCCAAATTCGATTTTGACGTGGGGTGATCTCGTTTCTAAGTTTGTGAATCAGTTTTTTCCACCATCTAAAACAACACATTTGAAAAACGAGATTTCACGATTTACTCAAAGGTCTACTGAGAGTTTTTCAATGGCTTGGGAAAGGTTTAAAAAAATGTTACACGAATGTCCACACCATGATTATTCCGAATTGCATCAAATTGACACTTTTTATAATGGGCTTAATGATCATGAACAAAATTACTTAAATGCCGCCGCGTGTGGTAATTTTTTGTGCAAAACGACCGATGAGGCTTTAAAAACCATTGAGAATAGGTCTAAGGTTTATAGCCCTCGTAACACACCGAGTGTTGCCACTATGGGTTCGTCATCATCGTCTCGCAACATGAGTGCCTTGCAAGATGAAGCAAATGAGGAGAATCGGTTTTTTGATAGGTTTTCGACTCTTATAACTCATTGGAAAGCACAAGATGCTTTGAGTTCCGCATTGGTTAAAGCGGTTGCAAAGAGTTGTATTTCGTGTGGTGGAGCTCATGATTTTTCCGAGTGCATTACCACAGATGGTAACACTTCGAGTGCTTATGTAGCCACGGGAACTTATAACCAAAACGGCCAAGGTTCTCGCCCAGATCAAGTTCAACAAAATCAAAATGCTAACAACTATTGAAACAACAATCAAAATGGTGCTTACCAAGGAAATTCTCGTAACTACAACAAGGGTAATTACCAAAGTGGAAATGGGAAAATTTCAAACCAAAACCAAAACCGTGATTTTCAAACTACCACACAAGGTTTTCAAAATGCTCACACTAAAAATCTTAATGGAGACTTTTTGGATTATGCAAAGGCAAACGATGCTAAGTTTGATAACATGCAACGTGAGATGATTAGCTTAAGATCCGAGTTGAAAAACGAGCTTAAAAACGAACTTGCTAATGAATTGAAAAATCATGCTAATAAAATGGAAGGAAATGTTCAACGTCTCCAACAAAATCAACAAAAAATGGAGAAGGTCAACATGAGATTAAGCAAGAGTTGTTAAAAGCGGATGCTAGGCAATCTAAATTTGAAGATCGAATGGGAAAAATGTTTGAAGCTATCATGTGTAAACCATCTTCTTCGGGTGGTGTTCCTAGTGATACCATCGTAAACCCGAAAGGAGAATTGAAGGTTATCACTACTCGTAGTGGTAAAACTTTCAAAGAACCCATTTCTCGTCCAAGTACTTCTACGGAGAAGGAAATAGAGAAAGAACCCGAGGTGGTGGGAGAAAAGGAGCAACTTCCAAGCCCACCAAGTACCGCTCAAATCACACCTACGGTTGAACCAATACAAATAGTGGAACCCGAGATTCCAAGGTCATTGCCTATGCCCCAACCCACACCACCCTTACCTTACCCATCAAGATGAAACAAGGAAAAGGCACAAGAACGTAACAATTATCAATTTGAACTTTTTATGAAAATGTTTCGTGACTTGCATTTTAATATAAGTTTTGCCGACGCCTTGGTCATGATGCCTCTATTTGCAGCAAACTTCAAAAGTATGTTGAATAACAAATAAAAATTGCAAAAATCGTCTAGTTGTTCTTTGGTTTTTCTTAGCCGCATACCTCAAAAAGTCGGTGATCCCGGTTGACTTTTAATCCCACGTGCAATACAAGATATGGAGGAATGCTACGCCTTGGCTGTCACACCCCACCATGGCAGAATATGGGACACGACGTATGGATATCATCACAACAATAGCGTGTCTATAGAGATAACTAAATGATATAAGAAATGTCATAAATGGTGACACAAATGTCATGACAATATCTCAACATGCAGGAGTCTAGGTAAGTAGGTAACAGTCCTACCTCTTACCCAAGACAAACAATAAACATAAACCAAACAAACATATAGGTGCCACTGTATCACTTATTAAATGAACAAATAAAAACTAAGAAGGAAACGGGGATATCCTTCTATATGCATTCCTATGCTCTCCAAATCTTAGCCACTTAAGTTCTCATGCCTACCCATAGCATCACCTGAAAGAGACACTAAAACACGTCAACATAAAGTTGGTGAGAGTCATAGGTTTAGACTCTAACGCTAAATCAGTTATAAGCTGTGAATAACAACCATCAACACAATAATATATGGACAATGTGCTACAAATATGCATTAACAACTATCAATCAAGATTAATCATACCAAACCAATCCAAGGCTCCTACCTTGCCAAACAACATCATGGTACCATAGATGATCACACTATGTACCTATCCCAAGGCCACTACCTTGGCAAACCACAAGGACCCTACCTTGTTAAACCACAAGGCCACTACCTTGTCAAACCACAAGGCCACTACCTTGTCAAACCACAATAACTGAGACGGCACGTGTCCCCCGATCCAAATCATACACAATCAAAAATCACATAGCAGTTAATCACATAATGTACACACAAGTCCATCTCAAATCACAAACACATTCACAGCATCAATTTAGAAAATAACTCAACACAGTGTCTCTTCCATCCCATCTGGAAGTCAAAATCATTAAAAGACATGGGACTATGAAACTCACCTAATTGCTTCTTCACAAGTCCTCGCACTAGCAACAAGCTAACAAACCAAAAACACGCAATCAATACATGAACTAATCACTAAGATGGCCCATCAACCTATGATGGACATCTAGCCTATTCCCACATATTTACCTTATTGATAAGCTCTAATCACCCCATTACCCTTCCTTAACAAGTCCTTAACTTGGTTAAGTTTAATAACTAACCCGTTCATATTTTACCCAAAACAGTCCCAGTTTTTAGGTCTCAAAACTTTAAGTCAAACATCCACTTAAACATACTCATGGTTTCTGTAAAAGTAATATTCATAGCCTTACATATGTTGGCTAACACCTCCCACTTGCCCTAACCTAAAAGCTACTGTTAAGGCCCCGATATACATATATCTACTTTTGTCATTCCAGATTTCCTGATTTTAAACGTACTAAAAGTTTGTTACCATTAAGGGGTCTTACCCTAAACCACAACCTTAGCCCAAGTGCAGATACTTATTACAATATATAAACCATCTCTCACGTTCGTGAGAAGATCCCAATGCAACCCTAAGTACCCCAAACAACCCAAAACTTAAAAAGAAAACAGGCTGAATTCAAAACTGTTTTGACCTCCGACTGTTGTAACCTGTTTTTGACCCACTTCCCTACCTCCAATTTAGTTCTCGTTTCTTGCATTGGAAAGTCACTTCAAATATCTTTCCAGGGGTACTTGGATCGTAAAATAAGAGTTTATAGAACTCCCGATATGATCAAAACAATTGACACAAAATCTGCCCAGTTTTTAAAAACGGGTTTAACAAAATCAACCTTATTAATTAACCCTAATCCCTCTAATTACAAGCCCTAATTTATATGATCATCATATTATGATTATCACATCATAATTTACTGATTTTATATGAACCCTAACCCTAATTCCATCATAAGAATGATAAAACAATTAAATTAAAAAAGGTTATGAAGGTTTTACCTTTGAATTAATAGATGATGAAGAAAACCTAATTTTTGAAGAACCCTAATTGGCCACCATTGATGAATTTCGGCTAGAAGATGTTATGGAGGTTAAAAACCTGATTATTATAGTTATGAGTTGGGTTTGGTTAAGTCCTAAAGGCCCCCTAATCCCATTACAAGTCCATTGGGCCTGTTTTGGGCTTTTCCCTTCTTTCTTTCTTCTTTGGTGCGTCTAAACCGACCCAAACACCCCTAAATTCATTTTTTATTATTATTTAATATTATGTTATTAATATTACTTTAATTTTCCTTAATTTATTTCAGCTCCTAAAGCTTCCAAAACCACAAAACCGTAAAACTAGTCAAATTTACGCGTTTTACCGTAAAAGACGTAAAATATACACTTTTAAAAAAAATCTCAAATTTTGAAATAAACTTTATAACTAAGTCCTAAATGACTTAAAACCATCCCGAAAAATATTCATATGACTAATTACCTCATCCGCGACCTCTAAATGCTAAACCGTAAATCGTAAAAATACGATTTTCTATAATACATATACGTATACTTAGAACCACCAAATAACACCATCTCACTTCATAGTCACTACCATGTGAACTCATGAACATGAAATCATCACACATTGTTTCATTCACAAGGTACCCCGTACCGGAAACGATATCTAAACCACAATCTATACACACCAATAAGCACATAAACACGTAAAGACACGCAAATAGCACAAAATAAAACTAAGTGACGAACCTCAAAACCAGGGTTGTCACATCACTCCCTCCTAATAGAAATCTCGTCCTGAGATTTACTCCTTAGGATCAAACACACAAACAACAAATCACACGAGGATACTTGTTCTAAAAGAACTCCTCTCATTTCCACGTGAACTTTAGTTCAAGTTTCAAAATACCACATATACAAACCAAAAACAATTAAACTCATTGCCAAACTCTTGACCTCACAGTCAATAAATCTCCTAGATGACTCTTTGATAAAACAAAAACTCTCATTAACACAAGTCCCGAATAACCGTACATGCAAAATGCATTCTCAAATAACCTTTACCAATCTCAATACATGAAATGTATCATGTATACAACTCATTTCCCCCAAGAAATTATATGCTCATAAGCTAATGGTCCGATCTTTCTAAAGATCATAAATGGACCTACAAAACTCTACATCAACTCTTCCATTTTACCAAAACATACCACCCGTTACTATGGGTGAAACTCCCTACATAACTTTGTCACTAACTCTAGTGGTTTCCTCTTTTTCTACATATGATTATCCAAGCCACGCAACTTACAGGTTGGCGCGTTCTCCGCTTTAGACAACTGAACTCGTGCAACCTACACCCTTCATCCAAATCACCCTAATACGTCATCCATATTGTTCCAGTTCGTCTCTGCTTCACTTTATTCTTCTTATTCCATGTCTCATCAACCATACTTGCCTTTCCCAGATGGTACTTGGCCTTGCAATTTTCTTTCATCACTTAACTCCACCCATCACCTTTGCCAAAAGTTCAATCAAGATGATTGAATATGTGTTGGAGACGTTCATGATCCGTATAGATCATTCTCCACGTCTCGTACACCAAATGCCTCTAGCATTCTAGGCAGATATAACAATCCAACCCCACTAACTAAGTCCATCTAGTTCTTCCAAATCTTCAGTTCCTGCAACGTATAAGCGATCGCCTTTCTTTGTCGTCCTCGTACGCGTCCAAATCCTTGCTCCACGTATCGTCATGCTTCGCGAATTCATCCGGTCCTTCCGATAATGCCAAGATCGGCTCATTATCCAATCCACCTCTTCAGCCTCCATAACGCTTCCTCATCCTTCTTCACTTCGCCCCTTGTTGGTTCCATGATACGCCATCATCTTAACTACTCATCATGGTAAACTTAATACTAAAAACTCACACTCGAAAATCTCACGTATAACTCCACTCCAAAACCAACACATAATTCGCCTCACTCTCCTTCTCAGATATGAGTAGTTCAAGATGGTCGTCGACACTCCCGATGACAACTCGTTTATACACGTTCATGCACACTTGTTTCATTGACACCATGAAAACCGCTAGTGCTTTGGTGAAGCCAAATACATAACCGTAAACCCAAAGCGTTCATACAACATCCTTAGCAGTTTCAACTATGTCCTCCTTGCACCCTCTCTTAGCGGCAATACGAATAAATTCCTACCTCGTTCTAATTGCAAAATTCATAACGCATCTTAAAAGACCGGTACTTCCTCTCATCAGACCACTCAACCTCTTTCCACATCAATCTACTACTAAGCAACTCAACTTTTATCCGGCATTCCTTGCAATCTCTAACAGCTCTTGTTTTTTTTAAATCACTCCATCAATGATTTGCCTTAGAAGGGCACTAACTACAACTCCTCTCACTTCTCCTACTTGCTCTATTTATGGTTCTACCTCACAGTAATAGGCAAACCTACTAAATTTCAGGAAATTTTCGGAAAACTTACATGCCCTACGAACAATCATAAATACCTTTGAGGTATTACTTCCCCTTCCAACACTCTCTATGGCGCGTTACTTGTGCTAATATCCCACAAATCTCTATTCATCTCCTTGGTACTCCTAAGAGACCTCATGACCACACTAGTTCGTCTACGAACTTCTTTCCTCTCCACTAAGGGTATTCCGACCGTTCTCTCATGGTCACCTACTTAAGCGTGTAGGCGCGACCAAGTCTTTCATACGACTACCTCAACGCTCCCGAACAATACGAAACCAAAACTACATCCTGAATCCATCAGATACGATCAACGAATCAAACCAACGGATAACTAACGACATTTCACGTGCACCAATTAAAACAAGTCAGAAACCACGAGACTCAAAAGAAACTCAAACCCAGAACATGTATCAATTCAAAATGACCCATGACAACAAAAAATAATCCAAGAAACACCCAATGGCAACCAAAACATATTACGCCCCGCAACATATTATTTAAACCGTGCAAAAGACCGACCTTTCCAAAAGAATATACTCTTATTTATTATTGTTATTACTTTTTTTACCTCCCCACATCTATGTGACTCAAACCATCTACAAACAACCTTCTAGGCGATCTCAAAACTCAACCCAAGGACTAGGTATCTCGTGCACCCCAAATAAAAATAAACTACTATTCAAAACTCAACCTTGAACCCGACACTTGTACAACAATTCCGACCAGTCCACTGACCTCCCATGACTATACTTTCTGAATATTTGAAAAGTACGTTCCGAGTACATAGTTTTTGGCTTTTGAATCACTCAAAAAGCTCTAAAAACGAACAGGTTATGACCGAAATAGTTTTATATTAATGAAAGATAAAATTGTATGTGAAATCTTCATAAACTCAATTTAACCTTGAATTAATAATTATAAATGACGTGAATCGGTTAAACCCAATTATATAAACTATGTAAGTAGAAAGAAATTTTACTTCGCTTTATTTTAAAGAAAGTCTTTTAGAATTTGAAATAATTAAGTGTTGACTAAAAAGAAATCTTATGTTACATCTTGTTTCAAACATGACTCCAACACCTTACCCTTATTTTACCGAATACAACCAACTATCTAACTCTATAGTAGATTTCCAAGTCCCCCCTTTTTTCCATATACCAACCAAAAGAAATGTAAGACTCAACCCAAAAGATTTCATTATCCCAAGAGAAATCTCCATTTATTTCAACGGACTTAAAACCCAGAACAACATTTTAAAACGTACACGTGAAATATGAACTCAAAGAATACGCTACAAGACACAGTTCAAAAAATTCGAAACGTTGTTGAAACTCCATCAACTCCAGCACCATAAAACACGAACAAACACAAGGTACGTTCAAGTTATAATAACTAGTGAACGACCATATACCATAACTTAACACATAGTAGTATATATACATCCGCATATATATACCTATTAAATCACCCAAAACATACTCGTTACCATACATGTCGGATCAACCAATCACGTCATACACTCGTTTTTCCACACGACTAATCACCATCTCACCGTGCCACAACAAGGCATAATGCCCACCTCCAAAACCAAACTATATCGTGTGACCCCATAATCACACACCACAACTATAACCCAAAACATAAAACACAAAAAGAACAATAGCCATATCATAGGCAGCCATTACATAAATCCATATATAATACGTATACCCAAATTCTACATCTTATCATATACAAGCATGTACTAACCCTCTTTCATGCAACCATACTTGAGAACCCATTGAAGTTGTGGTACTTGTATAACTATGTTGGCCACCATACTTATACAATTACCCTTTTCCCAATGCACTCCCTCCTATGATGACACTTATAAGAATCAATACAACATATAACACATAAATCTATCTACTCACATAAGCTCATAACCACATAACCAATAAGGTCCAAAACTCCATCTATAAAATAACATAATAAAACTCTTGGAATACAGAAATCCATAGTCTAGCTAAAACAACCTAGACTAAATCCAAAACGAAAACATAATCAGTTATAAGTCATGTCGCTCATAAGAGTGGAAACGGCTTAAAATCCTTCCTACCCATGTACTCCTAGTAACTCGAACCACCACACGATTCTTAGGGAACATGACTTAAACATCAAAAGAAAAATATTGTACCTCAGGTACATAAAATAACCCAACAAAAGATAGAACTACCATGTACCAAATTATGTACTATAATGTACAATTTAAGCAAAATACGACAATGACTAGTGTGGACGATTATGGTTCAACCTGCACTAGTCACCACCCAAAAAGAAAATAACATGTGGCTAAGTATGAACTTACTATGGTTCAATTCATACTAGTCAAAACATCACAATAAATAACATTCAAACACATCAATTATAATAAAATGCACACATACTCCTATGACGCCTATATGCAGGGACCCTTAAGCTATAGACTAGGCTACATGACTAGGCAATCTAATTCTCTATAACCACTGGCTCTGATACCATTTTGTCACACCCCACCATGGCAGAATATGGGGCACGACGTATGGATATCATCACAACAATAGCGTGTCTATAGAGATAACTAAATGATATAAGAAATGTCATAAATGGTGACACAAATGTCATGACAATATCTCAACATGCAGGAGTCTAGGTAAGTAGGTAACAGTCCTACCTCTTACCCAAGACAAACAATAAACATAAACCAAACAAACATATAGGAGCCACTGTATCACTTATTAAATGAACAAATAAAAACTAAGAAGGAAACGGGGATATCCTTCTATATGCATTCCTATGCTCTCCAAATCTTAGCCACTTAAGTTCTCATGCCTACCCATAGCATCACCTGAAAGAGACACTAAAACACGTCAACATAAAGTTGGTGAGAGTCATAGGTTTAGACTCTAACGCTAAATCAGTTATAAGCTGTGAATAACAACCATCAACACAATAATATATGGACAATGTGCTACAAATATGCATTAACAACTATCAGTCAAGATTAATCATACCAAACCAATCCAAGGCTCCTACCTTGCCAAACAACATCATGGTACCATAGATGATCATACTATGTACCTATCCCAAGGCCACTACCTTGGCAAACCACAAGAACCTACCTTGTTAAACCACAAGGCCACTACCTTGTCAAACCACAAGGCCACTACCTTGTCAAACCACAATAACTGAGACGGCACGTGTCCCCCGATCCAAATCATACACAATCAAAAATCACATAGCAGTTAATCACATAATGTACACACAAGTCCATCTCAAATCACAAACACATTCACAGCATCAATTTAGAAAATAACTCAACACAGTGTCTCTTCCATCCCATCTGGAAGTCAAAATCATTAAAAGACATGGGACTATGAAACTCACCTGATTGCTTCTTCACAAGTCCTCGCACTAGCAACAAGCTAACAAACCAAAAACACACAATCAATACATGAACTAATCACTAAGATGGCC
Organism: Glebionis coronaria; assembly: GCA_025667525.1. Classification (NCBI taxonomy): domain Eukaryota; kingdom Viridiplantae; phylum Streptophyta; class Magnoliopsida; order Asterales; family Asteraceae; genus Glebionis; species Glebionis coronaria. The sequence goes on from CM046876.1 coordinate 575,134,720, forward strand.
CATCAACCTATGATGGACATCTAGCCTATTCCCACATATTTACCTTATTGATAAGCTCTAATCACCCCATTACCCTTCCTTAACAAGTCCTTAACTTGGTTAAGTTTAATAACTAACCCGTTCATATTTTACCCAAAACAGTCTCAGTTTTTAGGTCTCAAAACTTTAAGTCAAACATCCACTTAAACATACTCATGGTTTCTGTAAAAGTAATATTCATACCCTTACATATGTTGGCTAACACCTCCCACTTGCCATAACCTAAAAGCTACTGTTAAGGCCCCGATATACATATATCTACTTTTGTCATTCCAGATTTTCCTGATTTTAAACGTACTAAAAGTTTGTTACCATTAAGGGGTCTTACCCTAAACCACAACCTTAGCCCAAGTTCAGATACTTATTACAATATATAAACCATCTCTCACGTTCGTGAGAAGATCCCAATGCAACCCTAAGTACCCCAAACAACCCAAAACTTAAAAAGAAAACAGGCTGAATTCAAAACTGTTTTGACCTCCGACTGTTGTAACCTGTTTTTGACCCACTTCCCTACCTCCAATTTAGTTCTCGTTTCTTGCATTGGAAAGTCACTTCAAATATCTTTCCAGGGGTACTTGGATCGTAAAATAAGAGTTTATAGAACTCCCGATATGATCAAAACAATTGACACAAAATCTGCCTAGTTTTTAAAAACGGGTTTAACAAAATCAACCTTATTAATTAACCCTAATCCCTCTAATTACAAGCCCTAATTTATATGATCATCATATTATGATTATCACATCATAATTTACTGATTTTATATGAACCCTAACCCTAATTCCATCATAAGAATGATAAAACAATTAAATTAAAAAAAGGTTATGAAGGTTTAACCTTTGAATTAATAGATGATGAAGAAAACCTAATTTTTGAAGAACCCTAATTGGCCACCATTGATGAATTTCGGCTAGAAGATGTTATGGAGGTTAAAAACCTGATTATTATAGTTATGAGTTGGGTTTGGTTAAGTCCTAAAGGCCCCCTAATCCCATTACAAGTCCATTGGGCCTGTTTTGGGCTTTTCCCTTCTTTCTTTCTTCTTTGGTGCGTCTAAACCGACCCAAACACCCCTAAATTCATTTTTTTATTATTATTTAATATTATGTTATTAATATTACTTTAATTTTCCTTAATTTATTTCAGCTCCTAAAGCTTCCAAAACCACAAAACCGTAAAACTAGTCAAATTTACGCGTTTTACCGTAAAAGACGTAAAATATACACTTTTAAAAAAAATCTCAAATTTTGAAATAAACTTTATAACTAAGTCCTAAATGACTTAAAACCATCCCGAAAAATATTCATATGACTAATTACCTCATCCGCGACCTCTAAATGCTAAACCGTAAATCGTAAAAATACGATTTTCTATAATACATATACGTATACTTAGAACCACCAAATAACACCATCTCACTTCATAGTCACTACCATGTGAACTCATGAACATGAAATCATCACACATTGTTTCATTCACAAGGTACCCCGTATCGGAAACGATATCCAAACCACAATCTATACACACCAATAAGCACATAAACACGTAAAGACACGCAAATAGCACAAAATAAAACTAAGTGACGAACCTCAAAACCAGGGTTGTCACATTGGCCGATCTTGGTGCTAGTATAAATTTGATGCCTCTTGAGATTGTTAAGTCTCTCAATCTTCCTAATCTCACTCCTTCAAGAATGTCAATCGAGATGGCCGATCATTCTATGATTCTACTTGTGGGGTAGCTGAAGACGTTTTCGTGAAAGTTGGAAAATTTTACTATCCCGTGGACTTTATCGTTGTTGACATTCCCATCGATCCAAAAGTTCCTCTAATTTTAGGTCGATCATTTTTGGATACATCAAGAGCACTTATTGAATTTCATGCTAGGAAAATCACTCTACGTTTCAATGAGGAGGAGCTCGTCATAAATTGAATTCAAAACTCTAAACTTTCTCATGTGTATTCTATCACGTCTTTGAACAATGTTTATTCCATAAAAAACATTTGCAAAAGAGTTTCAAAAAGAGTTTTAGGAGTTGTTGATAAAAATGATTTTCCATCCCCTCCGCCGGTGGAGGTTAGAGTGTTAAACCTACATCTCCAATCACGGAAGATTTTTCGGATGATGAATATGTTGACCCCGATGGGACGGTGTTCTTTGTTGATAAATGTTTTGAGAACTTGCCACCACCAAAACGGTTTTTAAATGTGAGATTTTTTAGTGTGCCTAACATCGTTTTAGAAACACCAAATATTTTTGACATGATCAAATCGGGTTTCCATAAGGAGTTTTCAAAAGATGAAAAAAGAAAATTTTTTGAATTGGATTTAAAAGATTTTTCTACAATTCTAACTCCGTCATCACCTCATGTTGTGAGTGCTACAAGCTCGTCTTCTCCTTTTAACGATGCTTTGTGTGGACTTAGTGCGGGGGAAGCCCCTTATGTTCCCTCCCCTTTCTCCACCGAGGACGAGATATTTGATCCTAGAATTTCTTATAAAGGGAAATCTCGGTCTTCCACCGATGCAATAAATGGAAAATACTTTCATTTGATTGGTACGAGTCTACCTCGAGTAGCTCATGGTTTTTGTGACTTACCCATTGTCCCACCCTTCTATTTCTTCTCATCTATTTTCTTTAAACCCTTTGGGTTTGTTTTGGTACATGTTGAAGTGGCGTTGATTTGTTTATCCAACGAAAACGAGGACGCCATATTTGATCCTGGTATTTTGCATCATCAAAGGACTTAGTCCTTAGTACCGGTTGTTTTTGGGCCTTGATTACATGTAAGTCCCACCAAAAATTGACCATACCATGATTATCCCTAAATGATCACATTTATGAGGGATTCGAGTCGAGCTTTTGACTCGGTTATCAAAAACAAGGTGCCTCGTGGGGGATTCCCATGCTTATCCATGTACATATTATCGATTGTTAATTAGTTTAACGTGAGGGGATTTGTGACCTTCCAACCTTTGTTCCGTGGTTGTTTGTGGTATGTGGTTTTTAGATGATCATGATCTTCACGATTGGAGCCTCTCGTGTTCGTTTTATGGGAGCACTCGATTGTTTGCTTTGAAGAATTTTTCAATATCCATGATATATCCTTATTTGTTCTAACCTTAGGTTTTTAGCACACTTCATAAACGGCTTTAAATTTAACGGTTACACCCTTTTCATGCTAGATTATGCATTTGACTACGTCTCTAGTATGGGGGTTTTCCAACCCTTAGACTCGAAACATTAAGGACAATGTTTAACTTTAGTATGGGGGTGAATAGATACTTGCCTTGCTAAACCTTCACGCTTTCCAAAGTTTATCTTTTTGTTTATCGTTTTGGTGCAAAATAAGGCTAAAAATGGCCAAATTTTAAATTTTTTTCATGTTTTATGAGTGTTTGAAGACACGAATGTAGGTTTTCCGATGGCGAGAATAAGAGAAATTTTTGACTCGACCGTGCGTGTTGAGCACTTAACTTCGATTCCTTAACTTTATATTAGGCTAAGTCTCTTAAATGAGGACGAGAAATGATAGAGTTAATTATAAGTTACTATGCTAAACGTAGAGTACTCGTATTCTTTCAAAAACTCATGTGTTCTCGTTGTTTGCTTATTCTCCCTTCACTTGTAAATATATTTTTCTTAATAAGTATTGGCTTAGCGGTTTAGTCTTGATTTTTGGTTTCTAGTCTTTTCTAGTAGCTTCCATGTAATTAAATGGGGAATACATTAAGGTATCGCCAGCGTCACGGTTTTGAAGTATTGGCAACCCGAATAATCAAAAGCTTCACCCAATAATAAGATTTCAAGTGCTCACCTAAATCAAGCAAACAATTTGAAGCTCACAAGGCCGAAAAATCTATGCAAAATTGAAAGTGAATTATGCCTTAATCTTTGAAGCTTTAAAGATCCAAAATTCGCCTTTGCGTGAGGATATACGTCTTTGGCCATAATAAACACCTCATGGAGAGGTTAAATAAAAGGCAAGGCAAGACCGAAGTCATAATAAAAGCTTCATGGCAAAGTTGAATAAAAGATGGAGGTAAACCTATGATAATAAGGCCCATCCGTTAGGGGGCGTATAAAAGTCTTGGTAATAAGTCTCATGTTCAAAACCGTGTTTATCGATCCTTCTTGTTGACTTAATTTTTTGACATCTTTTTCTATTAGGGGGGGGGGGGTTATTAATTCAATGGTCTTGGTTACACCGTTATGACTCTATTTTTAGACCTAAATCTCTATTATCGCATAAGTAAAAAATGTATCCTCGTGAAACATTCAAGACAAAAATAAAATATAAGAGATACAACTTAGGAAAATTAGAGGATAAGTACGTGATTAGGGCATATGAGTAGTGTTATCATTAACTTATAATGAAAATGATCTCGTTGCACGCTTAGCATGGAATTGGGGTGAAAATCGAGGACGACGAAATTATTTCTAGCGAAGCATTCACGTGTTCTTGTTCTATGAACCTAAACGTCCCATTTTGCGATGAAAATCATACATTATGTCTAAAACGCAAGTAGTAGTAATAGTAGTAGTGTAGCTAGTTTATCATTCAATAAAAGTGCATAAACATGAATTTTGGAGGTGCTACGGTACTTTATTCTAGCATTATGTGAGGGCACGACAATGGTTTAGTATGGGGGAGTGATGAGACTGCTTTTATACATAGTCTCATCGTCCAAAATGGGCTTAAAATACATAAAATATCATGAAATATGCCAAATATATGCTTGTGTTTGTTACATGTGTATTTTAGGTACGGATATTAAGAAAATCATAAAAGATCACAAGAATCAAAGAAAAACGAACACGGGAAAAGAAGCCGCACAATGAACCGGAACCTAGTGATTATTTTCTAAGAATAAACCTTGAAGATTTGAAGATTGAACAAGAAGGGTCCTCCAATATTGAAGAATTGACACTTTAAACCCTTGTATACTCATAATTACAAGATTGGTCCTTAAAGATTGTCAAATTTAAAAAAAGGACCCTCCACTTTGAAGAATTGGCAAGAATGGTCCCTCAAAAATGAAGACTTGTCAATATTAGTCCTCCAAGAAGTCAATTATACAAGTCAAGACCATCAAGTTTGAAGAAAATGCCAAAACAGCCCTTCAAGTATCAAGAAATTACAAGAAATACATTTGATAAACTTTTGGAAAAGTTTTTGTGGGCAAAGTGTGAAAAACAAAAGTTGTTAACAAAGGATTTGGCGTTGATGCAAGTTTTAAACCGAAATGAATGGGAGAAGAAAGAAGAAGGACCAAAGCTGGCAGACAAGAAACCTTACCTTAACCAACTAGCACTTGCCACGTGCCCCACTCACCTCCCACAACCAATCAAATACCACCATTGTCCCACATCACACCTCCACTCACCGGTTATTAACTAATTAATTTACCTAGTTATAACTTGGCGCCTAAACATATTTTTAAAACCTTAAACAGATCAAAATCAAGTGTTCTTCATGTTCTTATCAAATTTGGGTTTTCCCTAATTATTGAAGATTAAGCTCCAATCGACTCCAGATATTTGATTAAGGTCATATTAATCATAAACCCAACCTTAAACCCTTTGCCACATCACTCTCATGCTCACATGTTAAACCCTTGACACACGTTTTTGGGGAAAATGCCAAAACCCTGCAGAGAATCAACACTTCATATTGAAGCTTACTTTTTAAGCTTCCTTTGAGCCTTTGGATCATATTCTACCAGCTAGCATCTCCACAAGACGCTAAGTTAACTTCACATGCATATCAAAATTCAAAACTCAACAAGGGGCATTTCAGGAACTTCAAGACTTAGGGTTTATGCTTTTTATCAGTTTCTTAGCTCACATGTAGCCTATATTAAGGCATTAGGACTTTACCTTACAACTTGTTCTCAGTTTTTCATTTGTCAAACCTTGTAAAGCCTTTTCTGAATTAATGAAATTGTGGTGTTGTGTTATGATTGAAAACTGAGTTCCATTGTTTATTATTGTGTTGAGTAGTTATTTGTCACGTTTTTGTACTTAAACAAAACCTTGAACAAGTCCAAGAGTTCCTATAAGCCCGAGAGTCCCTTTGTTCTTGCTGAGGTCAAGAATTTGGCTTGTGCTTGGTGAGGATTGTTCATTGAGGTGTTTCTTTAAGTGACATAAGTCACAATTCAACTAGCTTAAGCAATATTAGAAGTTGGTATACGTTTTTATAACAAAAATCTGTCAAGTGATTTGCTAAGTGCTTGTGGTTCAACAACTTGCTTATTTGAGCTTAAGGGTGATCATAGCCTCCTAATCTTGGTTGATTAAGGGGTGGTGAGGCCTTAAGGGAAGATTCAAGCCTTGTGGGAACCTAAGTCTTGCATAGACTTTATCATTTGTCACCTTTAATCCTATTATTTGTGCTAACCTAGGCTCAAGCCTTTGGCTGAGCTTGTTTGTTGTTCTTAGCAGTGGAAAGCTGGTGCTTGTTCTTTCTAGCACCTCAGCTCCTTGATTCCAAAGTGTGGATGTACATTTTAGAGGTTCGAATTCCTAATCTTCATTTTTCTGTTTAAAATTTGTGTTCTAAGTGATTTTGTGATTCTACTGGTGTATATGTGTTTTTATGCCTGCAAATTGGTTCTTGATTCATATGTTGGTTGTTATGATGCTTAATTGGGCTTAAAACAGTCTTGAGAATACTTTGTCTTTGTTAAAATTGGTTTTAGAAAGTTTAAAGGGTGTTTGGGATTGTCTATGGTTCAAGTTTGCATGAGTTTGAGTAGGTATTGTTGTGTTGTTTGAGTTTGTATTTGTTGTTGAGTTGTTTGTGTTCTGATATATGCATATTTTGTGCCTTGAATCACTTAATCAAACAATTGGCTAAAGAATCTTGAATACTTTCTGTTTTGCTTTGAAATCTTGTGCACACCTAGTTTTCATGTCAACCTAGGGCTAACAAGTGTTAAATCATTGTTATTGAAACCTGTGTGATAGATCTGAGGCCTTGAATTTTGATTTGGTGTCAAGTAGATCAACAAAAATTGTTCTTGTGTTCATCATTGTTCATCAGTAACTGCTATTGCTTAGATCTTGTTCATAAGTTGGATTCATTGCATGAAATGAGTTAATCTGTGTTTCATTAAGTTGTATTGAGCTTGTGGGTGCATTTGGTGGTTTGTGGTTAGCTTATACTAGCTTAAAAGTAGCTCATTGTCACCATATCTGCTTATTACTAGTCTGTGCCATGTCTGTGGACTAATTGAATTAACTGTATCATTTGGCTTATTGGAATTGTGTTTTCTTGCTTGATTGTAACTCCTTACAACTCACTGGTTGTAAAGATGCCTTGATTGTCCAACAAAACCAAGTAAAACTCTCTAAATCTTCAAGTCAAAAAATCAAAGCAGTGGGAACTCCTTTCCCCTGTTGCTAGCCACTGCTAGTGCAATTTGGTCAACAACTTATTACTTGTTCATTCTAGCTTATTCCAATGTGCAACAACTTATTTTTTGTAATAGGTCTTAATATTTTGAGCTTATAAGTCATTCTAGAGGTTTACAGCTTTTGGTTTTAGGTCTTGACTAGAAAACGACTATTTTGTCTTTTTCAAAAACAGCTTACAGCTTATTTCAGCTTATTGAGTGTGCTTATTGGAAAAATTTTTGTTGATTAAGCTTATTTAAGTGATTTAAAACCTTTGCAAGTTGAATCAACTTTTGAGGTGGCCTAGATCTCGAAAACGACTATTTTGTCGTTTTGTGTAGAGAGATTTTGCTTATTTCAGACTTATTTCTTGGCTTATTCAAATATTCTTTTTACAAACATCTTAATTAGGTCATGAGAAGGTTGTGTGTCAAATTTCAGCTTATGACATCAGCTTATAGCTTAATGGGCCAAAAAGCCCATTAAGAATAAGTTGTCTTGAAATAAGCTGTGATAAGCTCACTTTCAGCTTTTGGGCCTTTGAAATTCTTTGTTTAAAATTGAATTTCAAGCTTAACTAGAACTTTTGGGCCATTTTTGTGGACTTTTTCTTATTGGGCCTAATTCTAAGCCCATTAAGGGACTGTTTGGACTCTTGGCCCATTTGAAGGCCCAATAGGGGTATTTTTGGTATTTCAAGTTCATTTTTTATTTATTTAGGTTAAATTAAGTAGGTCTGCAAATTTTTAGAATTTTTTATAAACTTTGAATTTTTTATTATTATTTTATTATTAAAATAATCATTTTTATTTTTAATTAAGATTTTTCACTTTTTATATTTTTCCTAGGTCTTATACATTAAGTTAGGATTTTTAGAACTTTCCAAGTATTTTTAGCATCTTTCAATTATTTTCTAGGATTATTTTAAGTTTTTAAAAGTTTTTAATTGTTTTTAAGTAGTTTTTATTAATTTTAAAATTTTCAAAAATAGTTTTAAATTTAGTTAAGTCATTTTAGAGGTTTACAAGTTAAACAATCTCATTTTGGGCTTTTTGTTAATTAAATTGATTATTTGGGCTTTAATTAGCATTAAAAAATTAATATTTAATTAAATAAAAGGTTTGAGTTATTTTTGATTTTTTGTAAACTCTAATTACATTTTTAGGATTTGTTGCAATTTTTAAGAAATTTTTAGGGTAATTTTTAAATTTGGTAACTTTTTACGGTTTTACGTGTACGACTTCGTCTTAGTTTAATTCATAATCGTAACCGTCATTCTCTTCTTATCTTTTTTCTATTTTTCTTTTCTCATCAATATAATCACAAACACTTAATCATCTCTTTACACAACACACTTGCCTCATTGGGAAACGAACTTGAACTTAACTTGGTCATTAGTTCTTGGTTTTCCTAAACCGACACTTAATACTTGCCACTTTTACGCTCTTTTCCTAAAGGGTAGTAAAATCACTACATCAGGATGCATCCTATTTTATTAGTTTATCCGTTTATAGTTTATCAGGTGAATGTGGTGTGCTCTACATCCTTCACATTAGAGCTGATCCCTCCACCTAGATTATTATTTAGAGGTCACCCCTCTAACAGCATGATGAGGTCACCCTTCTATGTATTCATGCACACGTTGATATATTACATGACCTATATAAGCTCTTGGAATTCATAATACATTGCATGCATGATTTCAGACTTAACAGTTATCAATTCAGTTTCAGAAGTTATAAACCAGGTTTTCCAGGACATACACAGTTTCCGCTGCATTCTACTTATCAGTCTTTCAACTTCAGTACTTTTATCTGTTTCAGCTTAGTATTCCATATCTTTCATTTATATTCCAGATATTCTTATCATGTCATTGTATCCGTTCACTGAGCGTATTGCTCACCCGTATTTTCTTTCCATGACTCATACGGCAGGTACCCAAGGACAGACTTGAGCATTTAGCGGACGTGCATAGAATGGGGGCTATCCTATTCTTCTATTCCTTTTGCATTTCATTTACTTTATGCTGATTTTTGGGTTTATGTTGGAAGCCGATGTTTGATTCCAGTTTTTCCATTATGGTCATGTATGTTTTTAAATACATATTACCTTGCATGATTTGATGACACACCATAATTATCATGTAACAGTCTACTTATCAAAGTGGGGTGTTACATTTATGGTATCAGAGCCCAAGGTTTCGACCTGTAGGCTCTTAAACTTGACCTGTGAGTAGTGGGTAGTCACGAGGAACTTCCAATATTTTGGCGTTTGTTGTCTTCCATGTTTCTCATGCATTTTATCATTTAGTTTTTCTAAGTTTTGACTAAGTAAAAGGTTGGTACAAGACTGGCCATACTTAGTTGCATGTGCTTTTCATTCGAATTTTGTTTGGTGAACCGACCCATAGGCGTTCACCCTTGCTCATTCGATGTTTTTTTTTGTGAACCGACCCATAGGCGTTCACCCTTGCTCATGTCATATTTCGTCGACTATGTCTTTGTAACCATTCCATGTATCTCATATGCTTATTTCATGTTTCTTCATGTTGATTATGTTTCATGCTTTTCACGAATTGATTTTTTTTCATGCTGGTTATATATTCATGCTCCCTCATGTTGATCATGTTTTCATGTTTCATCATGTTAAATCGTTTCATGCTCCTCCATGTTGAGCATACTTTCACGTCATTCAGTGATGGACTTCTTTAATCATGCTCTCATGATAGTCATTGTGGGATTTCAGCAATTATGTTTCATGTAAATCATTGATGAAATTTTGTTGAACCATGTTTTTGTGCTTCCTTATACAACTGGAATGATATCTGTGTTGGATATAACCATGATACCATGTTGTCTTCTTCAGTTGGTCTATGAACCGCCTAAACTTTTGCCTTATTTAATCATGACAGGTAGTTGACACCAGTACTGATCATCTCATGTGTATTCCATGTGTACCCCATGCACAGTATTCCATGTGTATTCCATGTATCATATTCCATGTGTACTCCATGTACCATATTCCTAGTGCATCCCATCTACCGTACTCCATGATGTTGCTCATAATTTGGAGATGTTACAAGATACTGATGCTGCTCATAATTCGGAGACTTTACAAGATGCTGATGATGCTTATACTTTAGAGATTCCACAAGATGCAGATGTTGTTCATAATATGAAGATTCTATAGAGCAAAGACGAAGACTATAGACTGGAAATTCTAGACAATAATATATTTCACCCATCAGAAGCTACCATCCCATTCCATGCCTTTACCTCCTTATTTAAATGTCACACATCATTCAGCTGCTCTTTCAGTCAGAAGAGTGGGAAATGGTACCCAGCCGGCCACTCAGCAGAATAGCTACATGAATCACGGACATGATAAGGACCGTCATGAAACTGACAGACAAGACGACAGTGACCGCTATCATAACTAACCGATCCACCAATTCCGATATTATGACCAAGATTTTATTTTTTTTTAGTTTCGTATCTGAAGACACATGTCAAGACATCACTCAAGACACATGTTCCACGTATATTTTTTGAAGACACATGTCAAGACATCAGACAAGATACATGCTCCACGTATATTTTCTGAAGACACACGTCAAGACACCAGTCAAGACACATGTCATACGAATATTTTCCTCAAGGCACGAGGCAAGACTCATAACTCATGTATATATTCTGAACCAGGACCTTAGTAATTCAGGGTACCCTCTAAGGGGGTATGCCCACGTATAGATCTGACCATTAAAAATTTAGTTACCATCACTAGAGTATTGTTCAGGTTTGGAAACGTAGTGTTCATTCTGTATGGATACAGACAAAACACATTCAGTGATATCTGCCATGATTACATCACGTGTTCATATGTCAGCTTTATTTTAGATCATGTACTACCTACCTCCCAGCCCTGGAAAGACTCAATTGTATCACCCATGTATATAAAGGTTTCCTTTCTAGTTGACGACAAGAACCGTCTTACTAACTCCTAGATACATTCATTATGTTTCCTGCCAGAAAAACCAGTACAAATTGTTTTTGCTTTACACGAACGTGTCTTAATATCCTATAGCTGCGAAGACTTTCTAGTTACCATTCATGACGCGACTTCTGAAGTTCCTTAAATCCACGATCAGCCGATTGTTCCAGAGTTTCCAGATGTATTTCCAGAAGAGTTTCTAGAAATTCCTTCCTACCCACGAGGTGGAGTTTAACATTGATCTTGTTTCAAGAATAGAACCTGTTTTCAAAACTTCTTATCACAGGGCTTCAGCTGAGTTAAAAGAGTTGCAGGATTAGCTACAAGAGTTGCTGGAACGAGGTTTTATTCGCCCGAGTGCATCACCATGAGGTACACCATTTCTGACGGTTAAGGAGGAGGACGGTAGCATGAGATCATGTATCGACTATCATAAATTGGATAAGAACACCATTCATAATCTATATTCATTCCACGTATTGAAGATTTATCAGATCATCTACGAAGTCTTAAACATTCTTTCAAGATCAATTCACGATCATGGTGCCATCAGTTGTGAGAAAAAGAACAGGACATTTCCAAAACTGTTTTTTGCACACGTAATGGTCTCTCTAAATTTGTGATTATGCTTATGGGCTTCCGAATGCTCCAGCTATATTATGGAATTGATGAATAAAATTTTCCATGAATTCTTAGACAAGGTCGTTGGTATATTTATTGATAACCTCCTGATCTTTTCAATTCTAGAGAAGAACACGAGAATTATCTTCTCACGGTTCTGCAGATTCTCCGACAAGAGAAATTGTATACGCGGTTTTCTAGATGTGAGTTCCAGTTGAACAAAGTGGCGTTTTTAGGCCACATTAATTCAGTAGGAAGAAAATTCCATGAATCCTACGAAGGTGAAGGCCATCACCAGATGGTCAAGACTAACACCTGTGACTAAAGTACGAAGTTTTCTAGAATTCAGTTGGTTACCACAGTAGAAATTATCGACAGTTCTCACGATTAGCTTTACCTTGACTAAGCTTACGCATAAAAGAGAGAACCTACACTAAATTATGTATTCCAGAAGATCCTACGCTAAGAGAGGTCTAATTTACTGAGAATTATATTTCTTCCATGACTATTCATCCAAATTCCACAAGAATGTACCATGATCCCAAGCAAGATTTTGATAGAAGTAGTATAACACATTGATGCAGCTATGTTCATATCTAAATGCCTGACATGCCAGCAGGTTGAAGATAGAACACCGACATGCTAGTGAGTTATTACAACCATTAGAAATTTATGAACAGAGATGAGGCAAGATTCACATGGAGTTGGTTATCAGATTTCCACAGACTCAGAAGAAGCATGGTACTATCTAGGTCGTTATCGACCATTTAACCTAGCTTATTCGTTTTCTTTCATCCGAAAGGGTTATGCAGTTAGCAGACCTGCAGAAAATTCAGTGAGAGATCGTACAATTTCATGGTGTCCCATCAACAATTGTATCAGATATAAATACATGTTCACGATCACGTTTACGTTCATGATCACGATCACGTTCACGTTTATGTTCATGATCACATTTATGTTCACATTCACGTTCACGTTTATGTTGATATTTATGCTTATGTTACCTTCACGTTTACGTCTCATGTCCATAGTTATGATTTTGTTTCCGTTCACATGTCGTTCCATCTCATGATTTACATTCATGTTCGTGTTCGCGTTCATGACATCGTTCACGTTCAGGTTCGTGTTCCATCTCACGATACACGTTTCATGTCTTGTTCTGGGAAGGGTTGCAGAATGTTTGGGAAACCAGACTCAAGTTTAGCACAACCTTTCCATCCCGAGGCAGATGTTTCACATCACGTTTCACCTTCTCAGTCATCATACGTTCACGATATATCCACGTATCACGTCCACGGTATGACTCAGGTAGCTCGTTCCATCTCACGTATCACATTCACAATTGTTCATCTTTTAAGTTCCAGTATGTCTTCAGTATCCTTGCTCAGAGATATAAATATCGTTCTTTTCATGTTATTTTGTACCGTATCGTTTCATGTAGCCTAAATGTGATATCTTATCCATCCGATCAGATTCAGGAAGATCCATCTTAAGTTATAGAACCATAAACTATTCAGTATCGTCAAGACAGGGTCATGAAGACCAAGGTCTTTCCCTTTGTCAAGATCCCTTGGAGGAACTATTCTGAGCGGGAAGCCACTTGGGAAACAGAGGAATATATCTGGATCCTCATCCTCATTCTTTCCTACGATCCAAGTATAATATCTTTAGCCATGTCACGTTCCATGTTCTCTTCAGTCATGTCAAGTTCATATTGTTTCAGCAACATCATGTCTCTAATTCGAGGACGAATTATCCTTTCAATAGGAGAAAAATTGTAAAACCCGCAGCACTATCATGTTTATTGTAAAACCCGCAGCAATATCATGTTTCTAATTCGAGGACGAATTATTTTTTTGAGGGGAAGAGTTGTAAAACCCGCATGAAAATCCAAAACATATTAATTGCTAGAAATTACAGATTTATTAAAACAATTTATTAATTAAGTCACGACAAGTATCCAAGCATATTAAATGTACACGATAAATATTCACGAATATTAAAATAAACCATGACACGATAAATCATGAACCAAGTCACGAGGATTAATACACGGGAATTACTCAAAACATGAACAACGAAAAGCTTACTAAGTCCTTGTAGTGGACAGTCAAAAAGGAGAAAAACAAGAAGGGCTTTAAGCCCAGCCCATTTAGCAAAATGTAAACAACCAAGGATTTAATTTTATACTTTCATTTACAAAAAAAAAACAAAACAAAAACTAGGGTTGCTGACCCCTTGGTGCCGCCGGTTGTAAACAAGAACAGGGAGGAGAAAATGTATTTCTTGATCTTGGATTTGGGTTTGATGTTTGTTCGTATTTGTTCACTATTGATCGCATCATTCGGTAACACTTCATCTTTTCTTATTATTATTATGATTATGCCATGAATCCATTTATATTGATAACAAGAACACGAGATGTTGTATGATTAAACATGTAAATGATCGGGGTTTGATCGGGTTTTGTTTGTTTGGGCACGAAAACCAAGGAACCAAAAACCCTTGTCCTAAAATGGGTACTCTCGGTGGGTTTTACCCAACAACCAGTGGCTGTTTCCTTTAGGCAGCCGCAATAGCCACAACAGCTGGTGGGGCGTTTGGTATATGCAGTGGCAAACCGAGAGCCACAACTCTCGATGGGAGTTCTGGACCATCAGTGGGAATCAACTAACAGTCGGTGGGTATTGGTTGAACCACAAAGGGAACCGGGCAGCAGGTGGAACCGGGCAACAGTGGGCAGACCACACAGCCAGCGGCTATTTTGGCTGGCTAGCGGCTAAGCTACAACCGCGGGTAAAGGGGGTGTTTGGTTTGATTTAGAGCTAATTAACCTTACATCTAAAATAATTATCATGTTTAATTATTGAATATATCATGATCCATTTAATTAATTTAAGTCAAGACTTAGCTTAATGAATTAATCCACGTGAACCAAGTTTAATTAATTTAACTAAAGCTTTTGATTTAATTATTGAATTACCATGTTTAAGGTAAAGTTTAAAACCATGATTTATTAATTAATAATCGCTTCAACCATGGAATTTCATTAATTAATAATTAACTATAGGTTCTGACACGTCGCATGATTTTATAAACTTTACTCTTTTCTAACTGTTAATTTATCAGGACTTATCAGATATATTAAATAAGCCTCAACTTATATTATAGGCTTATTAAATCAGCTTATTATTATTTATGGAAACTTCTATTTTTGGAAACTTACCATATTTAGAAACCTGTTATTTTAGGAAGTTACTAAGTACAGAAATATCAAGTGGAAGAACACATGAAACATGAAATACATTATCAAGAATTCATGAACTATACATGATTAAGGAAATATAGAACAAGCCAAGAACAAGTAAATCAAGCCATGAACAAGTTAAATAAATTAAGAACAAGTAACATGTTAATGAACCAGCAACTCATACACATACTTTATCATGTAGATCACATGAAGTCAGAGTAGTATTTCCATCTTATGATCTTCAGTCAGTTACTGGACACAAGGTACGGATATTCCGTCCTTCAGTATGGACTTTCTTTTCTATGCATGATTAGGATTCCCCGTTTGCAGCCATCTGTTTTCCCCAGTTATATGTTATAAAACTTTGCATGATTTGACATGATTACCATGTTTAATTCCTGAGCTTTATATACACGCATGACCAGTTTCATCTAGTTATGGAGGTACTGTAACCATGACAATCGAGGCACCGATGTCATGACTCCTATGCGAGGGAGTGATTTCTCGTGGCGTCCCTTTAATTTCATTTGGTCATTTATCAGTATTTATCAGTGGGGCGTATGGGTGTATCATAGTTTATCAGTTTATCAATTTACAGTTTATCAGGTGAATGTGGTGTGTGCTCTACATCCTTCACAATGGAGCTGATCCCTCCACCCAGATTATTATTTAGAGGCCACCCCTCTAACAGCATGACAAGGCCACCCCTCTATGTATTCATGCACACATTGATATATTACATGGCCTATATAAGCTCTTGGCATTCATAATACATTGCATACATGATTTCAGACTCAACAGTTATGAGTTCAGTTTCAGAAGTTATAAACCAAGTTTTCAGTACATACACAATTTCCGCTGCATTCTAATTATCATTCTTTCAAATTCAGTACTTTTATCTGTTTCAGCTTAGTATTCTAGATCTTTCCTTTATATTCCAGATATTCTTATCATGTCATTATATCCGTTTTCTGATCGTATCGCTCTGCCGTATTTTCTTTCCATGACTCATACGGCAGGTACCCAAGGACGGACTTGAGCATTTAGCGGACGTGCGTAGGATGGGAGCTATCCTATACTTCTATTCCTTTTTCATTTCATTTACTTTATGCAGATTTTTGGGTTTATGTTGGAAGCCGATGTTTGATTCCGGTTTTTCCTTTATGGTCATGTATGTTTTTAAATACATATTACCTTGCATGCCTTGATGACACGCCATAATTATCATGTAACTGTCTACTTATCAAAGTGGGGTGTCATAGGTATAGTATATATACCGTACAAGTGATCTGGTTATAAAGAATCTCTTTGATAGGGTTTCGTGATTGTACTAGCTTGTTTTCGTTACCCGACCATTTTAAAGCAGATTGCGATAGTAAGAGGAATCAATTGGATAATACCCATCTGATTTTAGTCGTCAATCCAAATCCTAAAAAAGTTTGATTAATTTATGATCGCACCATCGTTGCTTTCAAGTTTACACAATATTGATTCATATAATATCTTGCAAGCCACCTACCTTAGTGTTATTTGATGTTGACACTAGAAGGATTTCTATTTTCACTATGATTATATTAAGAGTGTCACTCTGAATGTTCTGGCAAGATCACAAATATCTTGTGTAGGAATCTAAGTATTAAACTTGTGTTCTTTGATTTTGAACAACAAGTGTTATCATGAATGTCTCCTAATGAGATTTATAGTGATCCTTTTTTGCTCTAGACTCAATAAGTGCACTTTTAGATTTTAGTGATCGGATGCTAGAGTTGACTACCACATTTTCATTACCTACTTACTCGGAGCGAGAAAGTCAATAAATAATATGTTTAAAAAATATCTTTTTATAGAATCTTGAGTTAGTTGGGATGGATTATGCATTGCCATCACTGGGTCCATGATGTCTATCTTCAATATCAGCAATCATCATTGTGATTTTGATAGCATATGTGTTGACTCGATTTCCGCCTAAGTGTAAGGAGTGCTACTTTCTTTACACCCTTTATCTTTTTAATTCTTTTTTATTCTTCAACCTCTCAAATGCTTACCAAGACGTCATCACTAGCACATTGTTGTGTATGTTCCAGTGCTAGCTTAACTTATTGATGTGTTTTCTACTACATTTACAAGCAACTCCATCTTTCTTAAGATAACTACTTCTAACTATGGAATGTCTTTAGGTAAGTCCGTCCAGTTCTGGTTGTTTCATAAGACTTATGCCTAACATACCATCCTATTGTTACCACAATCGTTGTGAGTTAATTGGTTGTTTCATATATACATAGTCGTTATGAAAACCATTTGAAAATTAATCAAGGTACTTGAGATATTAAAATTGGTACAATGAGTGTTTTTATTCACTAAATAAATTTGCTCTCCTTACATGCATGCATCTTAATTCAGAAGAATTTAAGAAAACATTCTGAACATGTGTGGTAGAGCCCGTACTTAGAATCAGAATTTTTTGTAATCACATGTTAAACCACACTTTCTCCCTTTATTAACAATATTAAGTCTCTTGATATATTGGATATCAATTGATTTAATTATGTTTTAACAAAGATTTTGGATAAATAAATGCAAGTTTGATTATTTTCATGATTGAAGCCCCCCCCCCCCCCCCCTTCCCTCATATTTTAACTAAGGTTTAGTGATAGTGTCAAGTACAAGGAGGTTTTGAATGATTTTTAGTTTAACGAAAGAAATCATGAAAAAATACTTGTACTTGACACATAGAAATTGATGATACACTACATGTAATTGACAAGATATATAAGTCAGACTTGAAAATTCAACATACATACCTTATTGCAAATTGCAATGTTGCTCTAAGAGAATCAATAATATGTAGTTAGTCTCGTTTCTCCTTTAGAATCGTTGATTGCTTCCTCCCAATCCGACAGTCTTTATTTATTAAAAAAATTACCAGGAGTGCCCTCTTTAACAACTATACGAACTTCAATTGATGATAGGCACATTGACACACCATTTGGTAGAATTTAACTGAATCGGTAACATCTCTTCCTGAATAATAAGATTATAACTCATGACATATACAATCTTTTTTAGTTAAGATACATTAACTCCCCTTAAAACATTAATTGTCATGTTACAAAGCATTTACCACTAGTATACTTATGATTAAGAGATGATATACTAAAAAGATAATTTAGAATCACTCTTCATCAAACAAATACTCGTCTTTTTAAGAGTTATGGTCATTGTGTGAGTGGTAAGAGTTATAACGAGCTATAACACGATGTATATCTAAGAGTGACCGAGACTTTCTTTATTTATATGAGAATGTGATAAATGAGGATCAAGGTGTGTAGATTTTGCTATACGACATTCATGTTGAGGTAATGACCTTGGGTGAAACTTTTCAAGTTGTTGCTGTCGTTATAAAGTTACCTCCAAGCTGGGTAGAATTTAAAAACTACTTAAAGCATACGCGAAAGTAGATGAGTGTTAAAGACTTGGTTGTTCTTTGTATTGAAGAGGAAAACCAGCTAACCCAGAAAAAACACTTACACACCTTATTCTGCCAAAACAAATATGGTTGAGCATGGTTCGTCTTCTTCAAAGTCTAAAGGTAGATGCAAAGATAAAGGCAAAGACACATGGGAATGAAAAGAAGAGCAAAGTGAAGGCACATTACCTTGCTCCTAAAGTTGTAATTGTGAAAAAGATGTTCTATGAAAATTGTTTCAACTATGACAAGCCATGCCATCGTGTTGCTAACTGCAAGATGCCACAACGGATGACTTCACGCCATGCTAATATGGTAAACGATAATGTCGACAATGTTGTTATGGTGTTTGATGTCGTTGCCATGATCTCTGAAGTTAACCTAGTAGGTTCTAACAACAGATTGGTGGGTTGATATTAGGGTAACACGTCATGTGCGTATTGATAAAAATATGTTTCACTCTTTTAGAGTGGTTGAAAATGGAGAGAATTTGTACATGGGGAACTGTACAACTAATGATACAAAGCGTGATTGAGATGTTATTTCGAAGCCGACATCAGAGCATGAGCTCAACTTGACTAATGTCTTGTATGTTTTGAAGATTCGCAAGAGTCTTGTGTTCGATTGGTTGTTGAATAAGCCTTTTCGTCTGGTTTTTTAGTCTAATAAGTTTGTTCTTTCTGAGAATCAAATGTATGTTGTTAAGGGGTATTACTTGAATGGTATGTTTAAGCTTAGTGTAAAAGTTGTTTAGTATTTTAATGTGTGGCATGGTCATCTTGGACATGTTAATTTTAATTCAATTCATCGTTTGATTAAACTTAATTACATACCAAATTTTCATATTGATTCAAATTATAAGTGTGAAACTTGTGTTGAAGCCAAACTTACAAGATCATCTTTTTAATAGGTTGAATGAAAAACTGAACTACTTGATATGTACACACATACATATGTGATTTGAAATCACTACCTATAGAATGTGGTAGTAAGTACTTCATCACGTATATTGATGACTGTACAAAGTATTAACACGTTTACTTGTTAAAAAGTAAAGATGAAGCTATAGAAAAGGGTTTTTTTATACAAAACAGAAGTAAAGAATCAACTTTGTAGCAAAATCAAGGTTGTAAGAAGTAATAGAGGTGGTGAATATGTATCTCCCTTTGTTGATCTATGTGTGAAACATGGAATCATACATGGATTTGTTGCTCCTTATTCACCTCAACAAAATGGTATTGTTGAAAGGAAGAACCGTAACTTGAAGAAATGGTCAATGCAATGTTGATAAATTATGAACTAATCCAGGACATGTGGAGAAGCCATTCTAACGGCAACTTATCTTTTAAATAAGAAACCTCGGAAGGAAAAAGAAAAAACCCATATCAACTATGTATGAGAATTAAACCATCATACCACTACTTACGAGTGTGGGTGTGTCTAGCCAAGGTAGTTATGGCGACACCTAAGGCCCAAAAGATTCCTAAATCTATGGATATATATTCACTGGGTTTTCTAAGAATAGCAGTGTTTATCGTTTCATTGTACATGATTTAAAAAATCCCTATATACAAATGAACTTAATAATAAAATCAAATAATGCTTCCCTCTTCGACATGGCTGGCTCTAGTGTTGGGCGAGGTGGGCGACGACCCAGGGCACCAAAACACTAGGGGCATCAAATTAGGTTGACCAAGTGTAGATATATTCGAAAGATTTTCTATTTTTACAACAGTATAACACCTATTTTGTCATTTGCTTTTGTGCGAGTATGTGATCCATATTGAGACGAGATCTTGAGAAAAATTAATAAAGACTGAAGCTCCTTCTTTTATGGTGGCAGGTGGTTAATACAAGAGTATCAGATTTAGGTTTAGGTTTAGGTAGGAATAAGAAAAGGGACTTTATTCATTTATTTTATGGGTCGAGTAAATGATATGAGCCATATTTTACTTTACTACTAGATTATGTTAAACTTGTAACTCACTATGTATTTATCTTAGCGAAGATTTTGAATATTACTTTTTTGCCACAAGTTGATGGGCGATTTTCTAAATTTAAAAATAGATTATAATAAAAATAAGATCTAAATTTAAAGCTTTTTTACCCGAAAGTAAATTAAATTAAACAACTGAGCTAAACATGCATTCAGGTTTGTATACCTTACTTTAAATTTTTATGTCTTCATCCATGTATAAACTAGATGCCTTGTATGAATAACTTTAAATCGATATAAACTTAAATTAAACCCATCAAGACACACTTTTACTTCTAGTGACAAAATTTGAAATTCTCCGTTGCCTTTGACTCTCACTCCATGGTGGAAACTATTTTTACAATGCGGGGGAAGGGGCGTTGGCATTTTTCGGCCCCCTTGCCCAGTGTAGCATGAAAGTCAGAACCGACCTTACTCTTCGAAAGTATATTTCATTGTTTAACGAAAGAAACTAGAAGCTCATCTAGTAGATGATGAAGTCGTCTAAGATAAAAGACAACGAGTTAATAATGATCTCCAAAATGAGAGACAAGATCAATTCGAGGAAGAAGAGGTTGAACCAAGAAGAAGCAAAAGGGCAAGAACCGATAAATCATTTTGACCCGATTTTGTCTCTTTTATGATAGAAAATGAACCCACTTCTGATCGACAACAACTACAACAACGATACCCAATCCCGCCAAGGCAGGGTATGAGGGAGTTAAAGCATAGACTGATCATACCCCTACCAGCAGGTAGGGAGACTGCTTTCGAGTAGTCCTCCGGCTAATAAAAAGGAAGAGATAAGCGATAACACTCCAAATAATTTTTTTAATTATTATTTATTAATTTAATTATCTATTTTATTAAATAAACAGCATATAAAGGTAGCGGGACATGAAAAAAAAACCCCATCCAAAACAACCACATAAACATACAATACAACAAGGGAGCACATAGACCACAACAAGCCACAAAACAAGACAAACACGTGAATGAAACCTCAGAGAGCATCCGATAACCTCTAAAGTAGAGCAATACATAGAAGCGAAGCACACAAGCAACCAACAAGTGACACATAATGAAAATCAAGCATAACCCACTTCTGATCGAGAAGTGGTAAATTCCTCGGAAGGACCTTGATGGAAAGAAGCCATTAAAAGTGAAATAGATAATATTTTACAAAATCATACGTGGGAGCTCATAGACTTGCCTCCTGGTTCTAAACCATTTGAATATAAATGGATCTTCAAGAAGAAGATGAAAGCTGATGGAACCATTGATAAGTAAAAGCAAAATTAGTAATTAAATGATTTAGACAACGCGAAGGTCTAGATTACTTTGATACTTATTCGCATGTTACGTGAATAACATCAACTAGAATGCATGATACTTGCTATTGTTGCATTAAGAAATTTGGATGTTCACCAACTTGAGGAGAAAATAGAATTTCTAAACGAAGATTTAGAAGAATAAATATATATATACCAACGTGAGAGTTTCATAGCTCCTGAGCAAGAGAGCAAAGTTTGTAGGATTTTTAAGTCATTATATGGCTTAAAGCAAGCTCCCAAACATTGGCATCAAAAGTTTGACCACATCATATTAGAAAGTGGATTCAAAATTAACAAATGCGACAAGTGTGTTTATGTAAAAGACACAAATAATGGATATGAAATCGTGTGTTTATATGTTGATGATATGTTTATTGTTAGTAGTAACGACAAGATGATCAAATCTACTAAGACATGTTGAAATCAAAGTTTGACATGAAAGATATGGATTTGGCTGATGTGATACTTTTAATAAATATCATTCGAACTTAAACTTGACTTGTGCTAAGTCAAGCACATTATGTGGACAAAATTCTTAATACTCATAATGTGGGGGACTCCAGCCTAGATAGAACTTCAATTGACATCAGTTTTCATCTATCTAAAAATAGACGCGTAGGTGTTATCCAATTAGAGTATTCAAGTATTATTGGCATTTTAATGTATTTAATTACAAGTACGCGACCTAACTTAGCATATGTTGTTAATAGGTTAAGTAGGTATACTAGTAATCCAAGTGATGCACATTAGAAAACTATCACTAGGGTACATCATTATTTAAGATACAATCGTGATTATGGACTGGATTATGATCAATATCCTGCTGTTATCAAAGGATACAATGATGCAAATTGGATATCTGACATAAATGATTCTAGATCGACGAGCGGATATGTGTTTAAACTCAGAGGGGCCGATATATCTTGGAAGTCTTCCAAGCAAATATTATAGCTTATTCCACGATGAAATAATTATTTATCGCATTAGAGATATGCGGAGAAGAGGCGGAATAGCTACGTCAATTCTTGGACATACCAAGGTGGCCTAAATCGATAACAAATCATAGCATAATGTATAATGGAAAGTTCAAAAATATCCGACGTTGACATAATCTGATACGACAACTGCTTTTATGAGGAGTTATCTCAATTGACTATGTGAAGTCGAATGATAACATCATGGATCCACTTTACGGTAAGTCGTCTAAAGGAATGGAACTAAAGCCCTTGAAGGAACGAGTTCCTATGAAGGAAAACCTAACCTAATTGACTGGAGATCCCAAAATCTGGGTTCAATAGGACTAACCTAATCATAGAAATGTGGCAGAAGTCACGTCAATGTAGGAGATTTACTTAACATAGTGACTTGCTAGTTCATTTGTATAAAAATGTGACTTGTTAAGAGGTTAAACATATAGCTTAATGATTCAAGATGAAATCTAAAACTATATATTTATATGATTCAAGATGAAATCACCTATGTGAGAGAGAAATATGGTCGCTTTGATGGAATTGGAGGGAGGGGGTGCAATTTCTAAGGGACATCACGTAAACAAATGTTGAGTTTAAGGACATCGCTTTCTACTCATATCTAGGAGACTAAGTATATCTCACAAGGGAAGGTTCAAAGGGTCACACCTACCTATTCTATGTAGGACTTAAAAGCAGAAATTTTGCCAAAACTTTCTTGTGTTTTCGACCAATCTCCATTCATGTGGGGACTGTAGAAAAATAGTTTGCAAAATGATTCTTTCGTAATTTGGACATAGCTGAAATATATGTATTTTTTATATGTATTTTCAATAGTGAGTAGCTTTTCGTTCTCCTCGAAGAGAGTTTCGTGACGAGCTAAAGTATGTCCAAAATGGAGTTAATATGAATAAGTATCGTGTCCCAGTATGAGGCATGTGAAACACATAATATAGAAAAGGGGGAGTAACTCGCATCGCCCAAAACACTATGTGATACTATGTCTAAATAGAAGTCTTGGTGTTTATTATTAAAATCTATTTGGTTGGTTTTATTCCAAGACTTACATGCGCACAGGGAGAGGGGTGCAAATTTCAAGATTTCAGGTCCTAAATAGGTTTGAATCTTCTGAAATCATGTGAGCCCGCACGATCTCTGGACACGAATGCAGCTCCAAAAGTTCGCCTACATAACTATCTTTTTTGCTACCATTTTTGGGCCTCATTTCTATTCTAGAATGTTCTGCAATCTATTTTTTAATATATTTAGACTTAGTAAACGATTCTTACAGAATATTTACATATATATTTTGTGTATTAAGATATTTGCAAATTAGTTTTAGGAATAAATTATTTGCATCGTGTTTGTTTTGAAATTTAATATCTCGTCTTGATGACCAAGATAAAATAAACTGTCTCATTTAATTTTCATAAACAGAAAAACATAGATCTATATCCATTGTATTCCAGCAGTCTCTTAGATCAGAAACACACAGTCTTTTGTGATTTTTCAGGCAAATTTGTCTAGTCCGACTGTATAACAGCTTTGGACGTTGTATCCTAAAAACAGATGATAAATATGTAAGGAAAATATGTTCAACACAAGTCTCGTCTCTAAATCTTTATTGTTTATTTGTTTTTTAGTTTCTTTATTTAATTTTTAGTTAATTTAATTACTACTATTTGATTTATTTAATTAAAGTGTACAGTTATTCCTACAATTATAATTGTTAGTCTATTAGTTTACAATTCTAGTTATTATTCGATTAGGTTTCTTTTCTTATGTAATGTAAGTGTGTCGAGTGGGCTTGACCTGAGTTTGTAACCGACCCCCTCACCTATAAAGGGAGGTGAAGGGGTGATGCACAAGACACACCGATTCTTTTATTCTTTCTTGTATCGATCGATATTTATAATAAAAGTAAATCGTTCTGTTACCTTGTAGTCTTTCGTTCTTTTGGGTTTCGTTTGCTGCATCTCTACGACCTTCTTATCTAAGGGTTATAAGGTTCCGCGTTATCGATCTCTGGGGTTGTTGGGTTATTGATTCCAAAAATAATATATATTTTTAAAAAATTCAATAAAAACACAGTACATTATACATTTAACAAAACTTTAAACTACATAATCATGAAATTATCACGAATATGATCGACTTATCTTAGTCAATTCTAATATTTTTTTACCAGAAAGCAAAACTATATTGAATCGAGTGAAAATGTTTTTGTAACTACATGTATCTCCCAAAACAAAATATCATGTTAATCAGATTTAATAGATTAAATGTACGTAAACTGATGATAAAAATCCTAAACGGATCATCAAAAGCTACCCTCGATCATAACCACGATGACGTAACCTACAAATACTTGTGATGTATCGCCATTTTTCGGCTATCATGACCTGGAGATGCAGTATATGTGCCACCAGAATAGCGAGCAGTCGCACCACCATAGCTTCTATGATCGGCAACGTGTCGATTGTTTAATCCACTGCCGCCGTAGCCAGTTGTAATCTTGTGATCACCGGCGAGCTTAGCCTCGTGCTGGAGTACATGTTCTTCAGCATGCATACCCATCGCGATTTCAGCTTGTCGTATTAGCCTTGCCTCATGAGCTAACTCTTGTGCTCTTGCCAACTCATCCTAAAAACGTAAACAAGTACTATAAAAATTGAATACTATATGAGTTGTCCTGAACGTCGATAAACGCAAATGAATAGCCTAAATAAACGTATATTCGCTAGTCAATTTGTTCATTTTGATTAACGGTTATAAAATCTTGTTAATCCTCACTTATTTCTTTGCCTAGACCCGGGGTTCTTGGGGTTCTTGGGAAGGGTCCGGTTGGCATCAAAAGATCCATGCGATCCAGGTGCTTCCATCTATTCACACGTCAACGGGTGGGCTGACTTTTGAGACACAAAAATGTCTAAATTGACGGGTAAAATATTTGCATATTAATCAAGTCCTGATTAATTTAAAGTGGTTCTTAAAAAAATAACACATAATTTTCTTCCAAAATCTAAGGCAGGTCCATCATCTTGACCAATGGTATAGATACGCACGAAACTATTTTTAATTGTCGTATTTATGCAAATAGCTTAATCATTTGGGAACGCGAACAATATGAAACTAAATACTCGTCGAACCGAACCAACAGCCCGTACCATTCATATTTCTTTATGGTTTTGATCGCGGTCTATAAGGCGGCAATAATCAAATTTTAGCCGGTTTCGGTTTTAGTTCAGGCTCTCTGTCCACATTTACGATTCTATTAGAATGAGGATCCATACCTGCTGGTGTTCGTGCGTGGGGTCGGACTTCGTCTTGCGTAAACCCCGAATGTCGCTAATTTTTTCTCTAATAGCTTGCATATTTGTTTTCTTCCTTGTTTTGTTTATTGAAGCAAATGTGTAGGATATTATGGTTTCAAGCGTACATTTACATAAATCTATGAATATACGCAATTGAATATGGTGTATCCTTTTTGTGGCTAATGACAAGCCGTTAATCGTTGGAACACAGTAAATATAGGAGTGCTTTAAGGTTTGGCCTCATGTTTTATGAAAAAATAAAATCTTGATATGGTTTATTGTTTCGGATATATTAAGGATTAGTTAAATCCTTATTGAAAACGGAGTATATCGTTGCATATAATTTGACTATCACACAACTGATAAAAATAAAGAAATTACACTACCTAATTTTTTTAACTATAAACACCTCAAAACTTATTCATTTTCATACACATCTTCTCATATTTTAACTTAAACAACATATATTTCATTCCTCATTATTCAAATAAATTTCGAAACATTTTGTTCACCGACTCATATAAAGAACAAGTTAGCAAAAACTTGGATTTTATTAGCAAAGCGGTGTCTTTATTTCGGAATTTACGACGAGCAAATCGACCGATGAGAAACTCCGTTCAACGAGATCGTTATCGTCATCATGTCCGTTTAGTCGTCGCTTATTTTAGTGAGAACCTGATGTTCGATGCATATAGATTTCGGAAGAGCTTCTGAATGAGTCGCCGCCTATTCAATTGGATATTTTGGGAAGTAACTATTCATTCCTTTCTTTAGTAATAATCAGGGGCGGAGCCATGTTGTAGGTAGTGGGGGGAAAGGCCCCCAATAAACCTCCATGAAAGTAGAAAAACTTATAGAAAAACAGTGATATTTGTTGCAAAAAATGATAGTGCCCTCAACCCAATTTATAAAATGCCCTCTATGAAGAAAGCTAAGATCAACAATTGCATCTTCAGTTTTGTGTTTATGGAATTCGTTGACTGGATAAGATGGAAAAAAAATGGTGGAAACTGGAAAGTAAAGTTGTGAGAGAGAAGATGAAGATATTCTTAAATTTTAATTTGAAAAGTGGTTAATAAAATATATAATAAAAGATCTATTTACTTTAATATAAGAGTAATATTTTAATACTGCCTCCTAATATTGTTTTTTATACTGTAGTTCTTTTCTAATTTCAAGATTCCTAGGTAATCGTGTTATAAGTTTCATTCCTACTTTTTTTTTTATGGGCAAATGACTTAAAAATGCATCTAACTTGACACTTTTTTACGTTTTGTGTAGCCATCTTTTTTTTTCCTATTATATCATCAAACTTTCAAAAGTCGGTCATTGTGTGTATTTTGTCACAATTTTACCATGTAAAATGACCATTTTACCCTTCAAAATTTCAAAAAAGTAAGGGTAAAATGGTCACAAAATACACAGAATGATCGACTTTTGAAAGTTTGATCACAAAACGAAAAAAAGTGTCAAGTTAGATGCATTTTTAAGTCATTTGCCCTTTTTTTTTGAACAGAGTTTCATTCCTACTTGCTCAAAAAAAGTTCCATTCCTAATTTTTAAATCATAGAGAAATCATTTTTAATGTTATTAAAATTATAAATTTAATAAAGATTAATATTTAGATACATAAAGGTAGCCGTCTACTAGTATTTCTTAACAGAAACTTTATCCTTCAATCTCATATTAAAGTGTATACTTTAATTTTTTTTTAATCTTTTTTTAACAATTTTAATTTTAAATATTTATTTATGTGTTATATAATACTTAATGTAAATTATATGAAGTGTTTTAAATGTATTTTTCAGTGGTATAAGTTTCATCAAATATCATAAAACACAAAAGATATTATTTACGGTTAAAATTGAAAAAGAAAAACTCCAACAGTCACATGTAGACATTTAATATGAGACGGGGTAGCATTTCGTTGTTAACTATTGCATTACATTATTTTTTTTCTCTAAGAGGGCTAGGTAAAGTGACTGGTGGCTCGACTAGTAGCCACAGTGCGACCCACTGTACTTTATCAGCAATTTCTTTGCCCCCTACTATCTAATTTTCTGGCTCCGCCACTGGTAATAATATTGATTGTACCGGAAGAGAAACGTTTCCTCATTGTTCAAGTGCACCTCCGCAATTCTTTAACTGACATACGACTCGGTTCTTGATGCTCTACAGGATTATTTTCAAATGAATAGAAAACTTCACGTCTATCTCTTGATCATTTTGTAATTATATTATGAAAATTGGAGGACCATAGTATTTGAGGAAACCATTATGACTGTTATTGTAAAGCTTTGTCGACATCACAAAGAAACATACGTGTTTTCGAGGATGTTACAGTCTCGATTGTAGTGACTGGGAGTGGTTTGTTTTGTCCGAACGCATATAAAGAAAAATATTGTTGCATGCTTATTGTTCGAAACCATTCATTTTGCTGGAAGTTGTTGCGTCACTAGACTTATGAATATCCCATGCTTTCTTTGGTGTTTCTTGGTCGAACAACGACATCAACGTTTTACACTTTTGGACTTTATTTAGCGATCTCAAATATGGAAAAGCACGAAAGATTCCGTTTGTGGCTAACAGCGTAACTTGGGGACATTATCTTGTGGATGTGATATATCCGGAATTTGTCATATTCGTTGATGATTCGAGAACCAACTGATGAGGACTACAAGCGAATAAGGTACAAGAAATCCAGCAATGACAAGGAAAGATCTGAAACGAGCGTTTGGTGTTATGAAGAAGAAATGAGTAATACAAGCCAATACCGCACGAGTGATGAAAAAGGAAAAAAATATGATGCCATGGTTCGAAAAAAAAAAGCATGTCTCCCAAGTGATACCCGGAGGAAGCATATCAACCGGATGAAATAACATACAATCCGATGAATAAGTACGACAAGTTACGAGTCAAATCAAATCGTCACAAGCACATCAAAACCTTTGTGCCAATTTAGTCGGACACTTCTCCTAATGTTTAATTTTAGTTTACGTTTTTTATTTATCTATGCATTGTTTCTAATTTTGTATGTTTACGTTTTCAATGTAGTGTTTTTATTTTATAAACGAAAGTTTTAAATTTTACAAATTTACGTTTTAAATTTTGTATGTTTACATTAAAATTTGCGCTTTTAGTTTATGAATAAAAATATTTAAATAATAAAAATAGATATGAAAGATGAAAGAGATGAGAAGTAAGAGCATATGCATTGCTTAAAACTATAATGACTTTTTTTTAATAAATGACACTAATGTTTTTATAAATTCTATGTTCTAAAAAGTCATTCACATAAATCATCTCTAATGCATAAAAAGCTTTCCAAAGACTTTAGTTTTTCATAAAATGAAAATCATTTGATAAGTTTTTTTTGTCAAATACTTGGTAAACTCCAAGCTATTCACTTCAAAACTATTCATCAAGCTTTTGTTGTAATGAAAAAAGTCATTCACATGACTTGATTAAATAGTAAAAAAGTCTTTCACAAACTCACCATTGCGTATACTCACCATTGCATATGGTCTAAGAAAAAAGAGAATAAAGTAAGTGGGTGTAACCACTTAGTTTCATAACAAAAAAAAACTTAGCATCACACTGTAAGCTAAAAATGAATGGCAATGAACAACTCACAGCCAATTCAACGCTACATCAACTTTTTCTCTTTCAATTTTCACAACCTATTTTCACTTACTTTTTCAACCGTAATGTCACACTCAAACTCACATTTTATCATTAATTAAAATAACCATTTTATACAAAATATACCTCATGTAAATACACCCACAAACATTGAACTCCACACCATTTAGCCTTAAAGAAGTGTCTAACTACGCTTCTGAGTAGCAGCATAGCTCGTTTGATGTGTCGAGTCCTTTGAGAAAAAGTTAGAATCTCTAGATAGATTTGAGATGGGAGTAAGATCAAAAAATAATATCAAACAATAAATGTTCTAAAATATTACGTTGTTTTTAAAAAATAGTCCGTATTATTTAACAAAGTGAAATAGTAGAGAGAGGTGTTGAGAAAAATAAGTTTGGCCATATAGATGGGGGATTCTTATGATCCCCAAGCTCATATAATAAACGCCCCTTAACTAGTACTGTACACAACTGAAAATTTTGTAGAAAAGTATATATGGTTTTGTTAACTTTTGTAAACTAACCCGTGTTTGTTAAGTCCTTTTCTATGTTTTTGAGTTGTGCAGGGACGATTCTTGACAATTTATGTAAGTTGCTGTTGGACCGTTGGAACATGTGAACGTTGGGCTTCCTATCCGTTTGAGGCTATAATATACACCGACTTTTCATTAAGTCGAGGGGAGAAGCCATCATATTATACACACACACATATTTTGTGTGGAATATGCTCATTATCAGCTCTCTCTTCATTGATCTCTGATAATCATCCTTGTGGTCTATCATATGGGTGATCTTCTCATCTTGTATTATCCAACAGAGTGATTGAGTGATTATTGTAGTGAGGAGATGTGACCTACCTAGTAGGGACCATCTATCTTCTTTTGTATGTAGATTAGCACCCATTTGGGGACTAATCCTTTCATTTTCAGTTTTGTACTTGAATCATATATAAATAAATCACCAAGGGGAGGTTGGTTAGGTGATAATATATGGTATTCTACTTTGATTGTCATGTTTTAACATGGTATCAGAGCCAGGTTCAGATATTAACTCTCTCTGGTTATTTGTGGTCAGATCTATCTATTGTGAATTAGGGTTTGTGAAACCCTAAATTTATTTTTTAGGGGTTTTGCATCCTGGTCATTTTCCTTGGTGACTCTGGTGTTTGGAAGCTTTTCTTGGAGCTGCCGTTGATCATTCTGGTAGTGCCATTGATTTCCCTGCATATATAAAATTAGGGTTTTGAAACCCTAATTTTTTATTATTGGGGATCTTTGCTTCTTGGTGTCTTGGAAGCTTGTATAGGCGTTGCCGTTGATCATCTTGGTGGTTCCGTTGCTCGTATTGGTGATTCTCTGTTTTGATAGTAATTATGGTCTTAAAACCCTAAGTTTATTATTTGGGGCTTTTGTGTCTTATTGCTCTCTCTTGGTGTTCCTGACCCTCTCGAAGAGTTTATTGGTGGTGCCATTAGTTCTTTGATTTTAAGGTGCTTATGATCTATTGATGGTGGTACCTTGACGGCCATTGTGGGTATCGGTTATCTTGGGGGTCCTGCTTTTCTGTGGTTCTGGTTACTTATCTTGTTGCCCCACTGCTGTGTGCGCGCTGTAAGTGTTTCCTTTGGTTCTTTTTCTTTATCATTTGTGATCGATGTCACTCCGGTAATTGCACTGCAAACACGGTGGGTAATATCTTGACCCTCTTCCTTGAGAAGTGTGGAAGCCTGCTCTTCCCACCGTCAGGTTCTTAACTGTGTGATTCTCCTTCATTGCTTCCTGTCTTTTTTGGCTGCCTTTGTGCCTTATATGATGTTTTATTGCTTATCTTTTTCCTTGTGTTTCTTTTTATGTTTCTTAAGCTGGTTTGCTTCTATCTGTTATGTGTATCTTGATCATAACTCTTCGCGTGCTTATATGGCTTAACAGAGTCTTTAATAATCTTTATTTGGATGTATGATGGTTAGAAATAGGTTCGTGTTTGTTTAATTTACGCGCCTTCTTTTTTTTAGTGTTTATATTTCTTTTATCCTTTGTTTATGTCTGCTGTCATGTTCTCTGTTTGCTCTTTGACCTTTTATGATTATGGTTGTGGTCTAGGGTTGCTTTATGATTGTCCCTTGTTTGGTATGCCTGATTGTTGGCTCATACATATTTCTATTCTTTGTGTGTTAGTTCTTTCTGTCAGACTGTTGCCTATAATTTCTGCCTTCAAATACACTTGATTGAACCACTTGCTTCCTCATTGAATACTAGTATCTCTTGTGGCTATTTCATTCTTAATATGTCTTACTATTGGCTGAGACGTGCCACTGCTTATGTGTTGTTATGTGGTGTTAAGCTTGCTTCTTGTAAGTGGATTCTCAACACTAAGTTTACATGTCTTGGTCCCGCTATACCTTGGTCTCTAGGCTGTCATAATGCTGCATGTTTTGGTTTATTTAGTCTTGATAGTATGCCTTCTCTATCTTTAATTAATGTCTACCATACCTGTTTGATTGACTGGTTTGCTTCCGTTGTTGTTGGTTTGTTTTCTTCATAATTGATATGTCTCATTACTGGCTGATCCAAATCATTACTTATCTTCAAGGCAGTATTCATGTGGTGTTTTCATATAATTGGTTATTGTATATCACTGATTGTTGTTGGAAGTGCATAATGCTCACTATGCTTATCCTTTGTGTTCTCGTTATTTCTGCTAGTTGCTTTCAATGTTTGGATGCTTCTTACAATGGTAGTGGTGTTTGGAAACATAGACACTCATGCATTCTGGTAGGTATCTTATGTTTCCGGGAGGGATCTCTATTGTTATATGGAGTGTATGCAGGGTTGCTCCTTCTCATGTTCTCAGTGGTAATTCCTTTTCTAAAATACCTTATGGAATTAGACCTAAGTATTCTCACATTAGATGTTGTGACTGCACTCTTTATTCAACTGTCTTAATCAACAGTGATGAGTTTTCCATCGTGTGTTTTAAATATGGCCTTCTTGATGGCTCACTGTTGAAACTGATCTTTTCGATAATTCCCTCTTGCACTTCAGAACTGCTTGTTATAATGAGAACCTCTGGTCGTTCTCTAACTCAAAAGAAAATGGTTTTGTTGTGTTTAAAATGGTTTTTTCTTAGGCAAATGAACCTCTTTAATTATCTTGTCAGTCACACATCTAAAAGTCCCTATGATGTAGAGAATGCTACACCTAATGATGATGGCAATTCCCCGAATTCTCCCAGCAGAGATGAGAGAGGCATTGCAACTTCTATGTGTCTTACAAGCATCTCTGAGCGCAACTCTCAGCATCACACTCAAAGTGACCTCATGCATTGTCATCAAAATGATGTTAGGTCTGATTTTCCATCTATCTTTAACACCATTGAGAACACGATTGGTATACATGCTATTGGCTCCTTGTTATCTCCTAGTACCCCTCATACTTATGTTGTTAAGGTTATTGATCATGTTTACCATTATTGTTTGTGCTTTATTATTTCTGATGGTTGTCCTATATGTGTTTGTGGTTCTTATTTACTTCATTCTCTCTTTATGTTTTGCTTGAATCTCTTATCCTCTAGGTGTAAGGTTCTTAATTATGTGCTTGCTTCTTCCTTGATAAGTCCTAATCTTGTGCACCCGTTATGTGACCTTATTATCTGGGATTCGTACATGTTATGTTTTATGCATGTGGGATGTTTTGCTGTCTGTTTGTGTGATTCTGCTTTTTTGTCTTTACCTTGAATTCTTGTCCTTGTCTTGTTTTTGTTTATGGTTGGCTTTGTGTCTCTTTTATGGTGTTCACTTCTTTATATGTGTTGTCTTGTGGTATATTTGTTTTTTCCTCTGCTTTGCCGTCTCTGTTGTGCGTCTGTGTCCTTTTCGGCTGTTTTTTTATGTTCGTTTTGTTGTTCTTGCTTGTTTGTCTTAGTGTTATGTTTTTTGTGTTTGCCTGTGTGAGTCTTCTCTTTTTGCTTGTTCTTGTTCTTGCATGCGTGTCTCCCGTGGTTCTTTGTTTAGTATTATGTGAGCCTTGTGGCTCCTTATTCAGAGTTTTCTCTTTTTCTTTGGTGGTATTCTTATTAGATGATCTTGTGATCTTCTAATTCTTTCAGAATATGTTTCTGATTTTGCATTCCTGATGGTTTGTTTCTATCTGTGTGTTTTTCGCTGTCTTTTCCCTTTGAGGTTGTTTGTTGGCATGTGCCTTTGTTAGAGAACCTTGTGGCTCTCGTCTTGTTCTGAGGTCATACTCTGGTGTAAGGGTGGGAATCGGGTCGGGTCAACCGGGTTCGGGACAAGTCGGGTCAGAACTCAAAAAAATCAAACCCGAACCCGAGCCGAATTAGAACTCGGGTCAGTCGGGTTCGGGTCAATTTGGGTCAGGTTAATTCGGGTCAGGTCAACTCGGGTTCGGGTCAACCCGAGTATAAGTAAAAAAATTAAAAATTGACTTAGTTAAGTATATTTACAAGGTAAAATATGGTAAAAAAATCGGGTCAAGTCGAGTTGGTCGGGTTCGGGTCAAGTCGGGTCGGGTCGGGTCAAGTCGGGTCAAGACTAAAAAATATAAACCCGAACCTGAGGCTAATTAGAACTCAGGTCAATTCGGGTCAACCCGAATTGACCCGAATATGTTTTTGAACCCGAATGACCCGACCCGAATAGGCTATTTCGGGTTCGGGTTCGGGTCGGGTCAACTTTTTTCGACACCCCTACTCTGGTGTATACCTCTCGGTTAGGCTTTCTTGTGTTTCTTTTTTGTCTGTGTCTGTGTATTCCTGTGGTGTCATTTTTTTTGGAGTTCCTTGTGGTTCTCCTCTTATATGTTTGGTAACCTTATTGTTCTTTTTTATTATGATTGCTTGGTGCATTTGCTCTTTTTTTATTCTGGTCTCCTTATTCAAAAATAAGGGACTATGAATTCTTTTGCTTGGTTGCGGCTCTGTGGTACTGGTTCTTATATGTTCTCTTTTTATCAGGAGTGTGTTTTTTGTCTTTCTTTTCTCTTCTGCTTTATGGTTGCAATATGGTATGCCTGCTTTTGATTGTGTGGTTTCTTGATTTGTTTGGTTCTCGCTTCTTTTCCTTATAGGAAAGTGCCTGAATTCTGCTTGGTATGTGGTATGTGGTTTGCTGTTGTTTGGCTTCTTGTTGTTGTCATTCGTTGCAGGTGGGTTGCTTTGGTTTCTTTGGATCCCTTCGTTGGTTCGGTTGCTGCTCTATGTGGACTTGGACTTATGATGCTCAGGGAAGTCATTGTCTCTTATTAATATGTTTATGTTGCCTTTCTTTATCTTGTTGTGTAGTCACTAGTGGTTTAATTTGGTTTTGTGTGTTTAACATATGCTTGTTTCACCATGATGCCTTTATTAAATCCGTTACGCATAATTTGTAAAGGTATGCTTGGTAGTGTGAAATATGTTTGTCTTTATCGTTTCTTGTTTTAGGTTTGTTGTTTCATGGGGGTTACCCTTGCTCAGTTTGAGAGAGGGTGTTGGGGAGTTTCAAACTTTCAACTGTGTTTCTCTCCCGTGTGTAATTTGCCTCTGCCCTACACATCTTTTAAGGGTCTGCTGTTAGTTTTGGTTTTAAGATTTGTTTCTATCCTTTATGGTTACACTTGTTTAGTTTGAGAGAGGGTGTTAACTTTTGCAAACTAACCTGTGTTTGTTAAGTCCTTTTCTATGTTTTTGAGTTGTGCAGGGACGATTCTTGACAATTTATGTAAGTTGCTGTTGGACCGTTGGACCATGTGAACGTTGGGCTTTCTATCCGTTTGAGGCTATAATATATATCTACTTTTCATTAAGTCAAGGGGAGAAGCCATCATATTATACACACATATTTTATGTGGAATCTGCTCATTATCAGCTCTCTCTCTCTCTCTTCATTGATCTCTGATAATCATCCTTGTGGTCTATCATATGGGTGATCTTCTCATCTTGTATTATCCAACAGAGTGATTGAGTGATTATTGTAGTGAGGAGATGTGACCTACCTAGTAGGGACCATCTATTTTCTTTTGTATGTAGATTAGCACGCATTTGGGGACTAATCCTTTCATTTTCAGTTTTGTACTTGAATCCTTTATAAATAAATCACCAAAGGGAGGTTGGTTGGGTGATAATATATGGTATTCTACTTTGATTGTCATGTTTTAACAGGTTTAAACATAAGTCTCTGAACTAGTTGTAGAAAATTATATACTCTTTTCATGGTTGTAAACCTTGCATAATGAATAGTCCCTCACGTTGGAACCACATGACGCAATTGGCAACTTATTTCTCACAGGTAACAGGAGCGAACAAACGGACCAATTTTTACCAGGAAATAGAGGGTTCATTTCCTTATAGTTTAAACTTGAGATGATCTAACCTATATAGAACGGAAGGGAGAGCAGTGGTTCTAAATACAAACTAAACATGTTTAGACCAATCTGTTCACGGTTCTTTCATTGTGGTCACAAATAACTTGCAGACATTTTATTAACATAAACAAGAGGTTTTGTTACCTGGGTTCTACACATTTTTGGCAGCAAATGGCCTGTCGAAACTTAACTGCCCCTGTAGGTTGAGAATGAAAAGGGAGAAAGCAACAAAGGAACGTGAAAGTGTTCCGTCTTCTGGGACTCCTTCACCTCAAAGACAATGGAGACAAATGGGAAGAAACCATTTGGATTGTATTTTCCCGTGTTGAAACTTATTCGGTACACACCAGGACTCAAATCATCCACCACTTTCATCAGCTGACCGCTTCTTCCATCTTTATCTGTAGTTGATGAGCCATGCACTATCCAATTGTCTTTATCAGAGTCACCGAACACTGGACCGGTCTGTCTGGCATTGAACATTTCTAAGAGGACTTCTATTCCAGCAGCAGGACACCCGCGAGCTACATCTAGTATATGGGTAGTAATTGGTGGGCGAACCCGTGTAGGTTTAGGAGATGATTTTGCATCAGAAGTAATTGTTGGAGCAGTCAAATGCCCTCCCAAAATGGCCACCCGACCTTCTACAATAAAAAGATGAACATTAATGAAAGGGTAAAACATGATAGTTGTAATATATAGACAGGTTAGGTAAAGACGGGAACAATATGGGTCAAAAAAGGTTAGGCAGACCAGCAAACACTTTTTTTTTCCTTTCTCAAGTTATACAAATGATTAATGTGCAGAATATCATTGAAAAACAACTTTTTGATTTGGGCTATGTTTGGCAAAATTAGCTGTTAACTGAAAGCAGCTGCAAAGTAGTTAACATGAGCTAAAAGCTGTACGTTTTTTAAATAAGTGTTTGGTAAATAGCTGTTTATTGTAATATTAAGATGTAAAATGACTAAAAAGAACATATATAAATAGATTATAATATAGTTTGAGGGTATATCAGTAACTTAAACTTTTAACAGCTCCTAAGAATTTAAAAAGCTTCATGAATCATCTTTTCATTTAAGAGCTACTTGTTTAATTTAAAAGCATAAAACTCATGTTTCCAAATAGAGCTATTTGTTTTGAAAGAGTTATTTTTGAAACAAAAAGCTAACAGCTCTAAAAAAAGCTCTAAAAAAGCTCTAGCCGATTAACTGACTCCTTAGAAATATAAACATAACCCAAATCAGTCAGTCCTTTTATAGGTAAACGGGTTGAAATTGCCATCTATAGCTAAATGGTCCAGAATTTTACTCGTTCATAGTCATAACGTTTAAGATGGAAAATGAGATGGAAAAGAATCGTGAAACTGAAAAATTTTGAAGGGAAGTACAAAAACTAACAAAAAAACAAAAACAAATTGTACCTTCTGCTTTGCTAACATTGCTGGCAGTGGACTGGACTTGATTTGAAGCAGAAACTTCTATGTTTGAAAAAAGCTTCTGAAGACGTAATTCAGTAATTTTCATTTGTTCTTGGGCTGCAATTTCAAACTCAACAATTGGCCTGTTTGAAAAACGTCTCTTGAAGAGTAGCATAAAGTCAGTAAGCAACTCCACTAAAATATGAATTCTTAGTGTCTGTATCACAATATTTATGCAACTTGTGTTTTTTGCATAACCTAAACTCTGCTTTACTGAAGGGCAATCACTTATCAGATATAAGTATATAACATTACAACGGGAAGGAGAAATTTTTTTTGGCACTAATGTTTGTACCTAATGACATTCGACACATTCTTTTAGCCTGTTTAGAATAAAATATGTTCTTGGGCAGCAATACCTAACGAACTCTAATAAATACTTGGAATTATATTTAATAACAAGACATTTTCATTGGAATCATTGGCTTCAACTTCCAGAATTATAGTACGAAGCTAGGAAGAGATTTCAAGGCTGTTACGAAGATTAAGATTAATATGTATGCAAAACCAGAGGATATACCTTCAACTCGGATAATATTTCAGGAGTAGTCCTTCCGGATGCACATATAAGGAAAACAAATCCAAACTTTTCTCTATATCGAGAATTCCACTCATACAATTCCTGCAAACAGAATTCAAAATAATATATAAATATATAGATGCGTGTTGCCTTGTTCATAATCAAGAACAGAGAGTGTTTGTACAGTGGTGATAAAGAGGCATACACTGCCTATTTCTGAGCAGTATAACAGTGGACTGCAGTCAAAATTTCAATACGTAACATAATTATGCATCTTACTTATTGTTTATAGCTTAAAGAGATGGTGTTTGTAAGAGTTAAGGTGAACGAAAATACCTGTAGGGTCGAATCGGTTGCAGTAGCCAGAGCAGTTGACTGCTCACCTTTGCTCCACCTACAAACACAAAAAGTAACATGCTTTAGTTGAAAAAAACACAATCCAGTTTTAAGTTTTCAGCTTTCCGAAGCGTAATCCCAAACTATCAAGTGGAGGTATGTGTTAACAAACTATCTCTATATTCTTAATTAATAACTTAACCTTTTATCTGAACAATGTTGTTATAAAGGCTTCTAGGAGTGTTTGGAATTGCTTATCAAATCAGCTAATTCAATATATAGTATCTCACTCGCAAACAATTTACATAAGCTATCCTAATTTAGGTTTACGAGACTATGCTAGTAATGATAAATCGAGTATTTTTACTTATATGTCAAGAGTTTATAAGGTTTAAGAGAGTTGACTTTTGGGTTTTAATATGTGAGTGGGGGGCAATCCGAGTTTTATGTGGGGGGCACTTTCGAAAAAAGATCACAATTATAAAAAAAATACACTAAATTCTCGTATTTTTCGGCTAGCTAAGGGGGCGATGCCACCCCCTACCTAAGGAATACATCCGCCTGATCCTAAACATCTTCACAGATCAGATCAACTTCAAACTAAAAATAGATCATACTTCAGATCAACATCAAAATGACTTACTGAGCACTTGTGGTTGAAGTAGTTTTATAAGAAGAAGGTTGATTTTGGCCAATTTGGGGATGAGCAGAAAATGCTTCCAGCCAACCATTCACATCCACCTGTCATCATCATCATCACTAATCAATACTAAACTCATAAAGAAACATACAAAGAAAAAGAAAGAAAGAAAGACAGAAACCTTATAAAACCAAATATTGTTGGCTGCAACAACAGTTTCATCGTACGTATCAAAAGGTCCTTCATCCACCATATGTTTCGCAAATTGTTTGCTTCCACAACAAGCTATGAAATCATTATAACTCAATCCTAAACCCATTTTTTGAGGAAAAAAATATAACGTTTGTATTATGATTGGTTTTTTTTATCAAAACACACACACACTGACAGACGTATTCAAGTGATGTTGCTGGAATGGATATGAGTTTGAGAAAAAGTAAGATTCGATCCCTTAACTTTCTGATCTCAGCATTTCTTCATAAGGAAAAAAAAGACCAAATACACTCCGCTCCTTCTCTTCCATAATTATAATTTATCGACAAAAACATACAGTTTAATAATAATAGCACTATTTTTTCAGCTTTTTATATTTTACTTTTTACATAATGACAATTTTACCTTAGTTTTTAATTTACAACTTCTTTATTGTTTTTAAAATTACATTCAAGTAAGGGTGATATAGTAAACTCAATCTACATTCCTTATTTATTTTTAGAAGTAGACTATTAATTTGAGACTTACGAAAATAGTAAACTGGACTATAATTTTGGAGTGGATGGAGTACGAAATATCATTCTTTACCCACTTATGTTTTTAAAAGTCTAAAAGAGACCGGAGCACGTGGGCACCTGATACGCATCGGGCTTTGTGATGGGTTAGGATTTGTCAGTCAAATGATTTATCTTTATTTATGTCTTTAATTTTTTCGGATTAAAATTTTTTATTGTGTTTGAGTTATAATAAAAATGTATTGTGTTTTGCTTGTTCTTCAAGCTATGTTACTCTGTCTTATATAAACCGAACGTGTTGATCAATAAAGGATATAGTTTTTTTGTCAAAAGTAATTCTAACTCTCTTCTCTAGTTCTTAAGGAGCAAAGACACGCTTGAAGTTGTGCCCTATCTCATTACAACCCTTACCAGGTCGTATCAATTAGTGTTTTCATTGAGAACTCTCGTTGAGGGGGCTTTCGATTTAAGGTTCCAATCGAAAAAAGTTATTGTTCATCAGAGTACTATTCACGGTACATTTCATCGCAGTACTATTCATGCTATTGTTCATAAGAGTAGTATTCACGTACCATTCATCTACAATTTTTTATTTTTTTATTTTTGAGTTACTATGGCATCGGGCAGCAGCATCAGGACGCGCTATCCTAGCTCCTACATAGGGTTACGGTGACAGAATATGAAAGTGAGTTTGTGATACTTGCAATTTGAGTAATGTGGATTTTTTGAATCTTTACTTAAATGTTATTATATCATTGTACTTGAACCGAATCTACAACGTGCATTCCAAATGTCAAAGGCTCGTTTTGAGGAAATTGCGGGGAAAAATCTTAAAATTGAATAGAAATTAGATGCGTTTTTGTGAAATCAAATATCGTATTAAAACGATGTTTATATTTTAGTCACTCTTAAGTTTTGTTAATGACAAAACATCAAATATGTTTTTACGCTTAAACAACACTAAAGCTTTGGATCAATGATTTATGTTTCTAACTTTTGTAAAAAGTTCTCTACACTTATAAACTCTTTGTATAAACTTAACATGTGCAAAAGTACACATACTCTCTCTATATCTCTGATATACAAAAGTCAAAGCTAGTGTAATATTGTTTGAGTGTGATTTGAACAAGACATTTACGAGGCAAAAAAAGTCAAAGGTCACAAACCCATTAGTAAAAGGGTGGATCCCTATGGGAAAGGGTCTGCGGGGTCCATGACATGTTGATGTTATTACCTATAAATACCAAGTACTCTCCAAGCTTTCAACTCACCTCTCTTGTCTCTAAACTCTTTAAACCTCTAAGTATCTCTAACATTCTAACATCTATTATTCTCTCATTCTTGTCTCTTGTGATATAGATTTTTTCCTTCTTGAAGATCATTTACAAGAACTCTATCCCCAAACTTTGATCCTTCATAGTTTACTTGTGTGATTGTGTTAAGTGTTATTATACAATCTGTAACACCTGGTAATTTTTCCTACCTTGTAAAATAACTATTTTACCCTTTGACTTTTTATTTAGTCAACTATGTGATTTAACTGTGTTGGAACCGGGAAGTTATCCTGCGTTTTCTGAAAAACTGTTTGCTGACGAGTAATGGCCTGACTCTGTGCTCAGTCATTATTCTGAGCATTTTCTGTGAACCTGACCAAAGTGCTGAGACGGTCAATGAATTGACAATAATCCATGAGATTATTCGTTATCTGTGAATTATGTGCTTAACTGTTTAGTTTTAACAGCGTGATCGTATTTTTATGAGCAACGTATTTAAATATTTCTGTATATGTTTATATATGCCTGTATTTTAGTATTTTTGCTATTTATAGTAATAAATCGTATTTACTGTGAATATTTAATTAACGTATCGCGTTTTCGTATTTTACGTCGTTTTTACGTTTACCCGTCGTTAACATGCATAAAATACTTTACCAATCATAAAATGTCAGTTTTCGTCGAAAAATCGTAAATTTAATATATTTCGTCAAATTTTTTAAGTTTTACGTAATTTTTAACTTAACTATATACTTTTTGATATTTACCTAAAACTAACTAACTTTTTTACCTTAAACCTTTTAACTAATTACCATAGTAAATTTTTTGAATAATTTACCCCCATTTGGGACCCCCCATAACCGGCCAAAACATGCACATGGTGCATGGCCTTACACTTTGCCATATTTGGCTTAAGGTTATAAACCTTACACACCTTAACTTATTAACCAAAAACACTTCAATTATTTCACTTACTCACTCATTTTTACCTCAAACAAAAAACACACATCTCTCTTCTTCTCTCTCAAAACACACGGCACAAAGACAAACACATTTCCACCATTGTTGATTTCTAAAAAGCTTCATTTTACCAAGAATTAACACAAAACAAAATCACCCTAGAGCTTGTATAAGCATAAAGAAGAATGGTCTTTCTTGGTTTGATGATTTGAGTAGTTTTTGGGTTGAAGTTTTAGAGTAGAGTTCTTGTTGATTATTAGTGGGTTAGAGCGTAGATCGGGTCGTTGTGATTACGTAGAATCGTTACTCAAGTTTACTTCTTAAACCTTTTTCATCTTTTCATTTTCCATGCATAATCTTTGTAGATCTATGCATGCATGTTACTCATCAAGTATTTTCTTGAAATAAAATGATAAAAATTATTTTTGGTCATGAAATATTTTAAGATTTATGGAAATTAAGTGTGGATCTATTAGATCCATACATGAAAATGGGTTAATTGAAAGATTTGTGAAAAATATAAGTATGTATATTTTGGATTTGTAAACTTGAAGAAAAATCTTTGATTTTGTTGATGTTTATGAAAAATTGGAGGGAACTACTAGTGTTACTACTAGTGGTTACGCTTGAAAATGGTCGAAAACGAGTTTTTACGAAAAACATACAATCTGTCCGACTTTTGTAAGAAGCGTAGAGAATCGTAAAAATTGTTTTGACACTAGTTTACTACGAGATTATGAAAATATAAGTTAATACCTTCGTTTCGATATATTATGGGCTAAAAACGGAGCTAAAATGAGTAAGTTGTGGTCGTTTAAATTTCGTTGTCGGAAAACTTAATTTTTGGAGAACAACACTATAAATGGTTGCTGTCCAGATTTTTAAAGTGGTCGAAACAACATTTTCGAGTTAAACGGAGTTGTTTTAAGTGTCGAAATGGTTACTAAATGGTATGTGTGAATGTTGGACTTGTTTTGAAAAAGCGTATTAGCTCGAAATGTGAATACTTGTTGTACTATTGAAAGTTTGAACGTTGGAAGTGGAAATTGTTACTATTGTGAAAAAATGACTTGATGAATTGTTGGCGATTGAGAAATTGTTGAAAATAGGGGTTTTAGGACGAGATTTGAGTACTTACTAAAAATGGCAAATTTTTATGTGACGCCGAAAGGCTGCCAAATTTTCGTTAGAATTCACGTAGGAAAATTTGTTAAGATAAATTTTGGTAAATTAAAATTTACGCCGAAAGGCTGTCGAAATTTCGTCGAGTCAAAAATAAATATTTTTGCCTAAGTATATATATACTATAATGTTTATAACGATGTAACATTTACAAGTCACGATTTTAACAACAAAATATATACTTGATTGATGAGTAGCGTACGTGATGAACTATTGTGACTTATTTGCTAGCGCCTAAACTATAGTATTATAGTTAGGTTGTTGCTAGAGTTGATCGCTACTATTTGATCTTACTTGTGCGGTTTGAATCGTTGCTTGAAGTGAGTTTATAGATCCCTATTAAACTGTTTTTATATGTTTAATGTTTTGGGATGTGATAAATGCTTTGATGACTTGCTTCTAGACGCAAGTAAAACTTGATTTCTGTGAACACTTTGTGAACACTATTTATGAGATAGCTTAAGTTGCTTTAGCCATAGTCCCCACTATCGTGAATCGTTAGTTACTCTGCTGGAGTAAGCTCTTATGATACGGATAGATCTATTGAGGGTTGACAACCTCCACTCGGGCATTCTGACGCCGGACGAGTGTGTACCATTTGTATGAACGGAGTCATCTTGGCTAGGTACTCCATTGGGGCAATTTATGTATGCAATCTATTGTATGCACTGGATCACTAGTTTCGATGTCACGAGCTTAGCTATCATAAATATTGTGAACACCCAATTTATCCTACACTTGGCACTATATCTCCTATAGTTGCATGTGTACATGAAATGAAATCTGAAATTGAATGACTATGAATTTTTACTTGAAACCTATATTCTCACCAATTTTATGTTGACCCAATTTAGCATTTATCTCAAGTAATTGATGATGAGTTGTATCTGCTGTGTGAAGTACTTGGAGTCCGCATGCATTTCTTGGCTATCTTCGGACATTTATTTACTTATGCTTTTGAACTATTATCTCGTTGATGTTTAAAACTTTTACATTCCGCTGCACTATCTTTTGAAACTTAGACCTTTTGTACTGTGATGCTTTTAATTTAAATTCAACGAGGTATTTTTATAAAACGTCTCATTTAGAGTCGTTCTCTTGTACCTTGAACTATGATACAATGACGTAACAGCCCCCGAGCTTCACCGCTTCCGCATATCATATTTTGGGGTGTTACAGAATTGGTAATCAGAGCCTTGTTTATAGAGAACTAGGTTTGCATCTTAGGCCTAGACTATAACCGATGTGGCTACTTGTTACTCTGTATATATATGTGTACTACGTAATGTATTACGTAGGATAACACTA
This sequence comes from Glebionis coronaria, assembly GCA_025667525.1. NCBI lineage: Eukaryota > Viridiplantae > Streptophyta > Magnoliopsida > Asterales > Asteraceae > Glebionis > Glebionis coronaria. The sequence continues at coordinate 575,179,512 of CM046876.1, forward strand.
TAAATAATATGTAATATATATTATGTAATACATAATATGTATTATATACATATGCATTTCGTTGATTTGCATACTTTAATTTCTATACATGATTATTTCATGCATACCCTACAACTGCTTTAATACGCATTTTGGTTGTTGCAGGTTATGTCGTCATCTACTGTTTCTTACCAGCCCGACTCTGCCGACGAAGAGTGGGAAGACGAGATTGAGATGGTACCAGATCATGTTGAGCCGGAGAATGACCCAGAGGAGGCTGATCCTGAGGAGGAAGGTGCGGAGTATGACCCTGACGAGGATCCGGAGGAGGATGATGAGGGTGAGCCTGATGTGTTGTCTGACACTTCCGATGTTGTTGATGGGATGCCACCGGTTGTGCATCGTACTTTGATCGAGTGGGTTAGTGGTAGTGAGGACGATAAGGATGATGAGGATGACGTGGATGGTATTGAGGTAGATCACGAGGGTGATGAGGATATGGATGGACATGAGGTAGGTCATGAGGATGATATGGATGGTGTTGAGGTAGATCATGAGGGTGATGATGATATGGATGGATATGAGGTAGATCGTGAGGATGATGAGGACATGGATGATGAGATTGAGAGTGATACTGACGTTAGGATGGTTGTGGCTAGTAGTGATAGCGAGGGTGCTGAGGCTGATGATGATAGTAGGGTTGATGCTTTGACTGTTGTACCTGAGAGAGTTGAGCCTAGTAGGAGGAGTGAGATTAGGAAGACGTCCAACTTGAGGAAGAAGCCTACTGTTCCCTGTCAGCGGTTTAGAGAGGAGAGGAAAGCTTTATGGGGTACGCCGCCAGCTGAGGTTTATACTGATTCCGATGATACTGTACCACCTGCTGATGGAGCTGGACCATCCGGTGTTAGATCTCGAGCCTTGTCCGATTCTGATTCGTCATGCCCACGGAAGAAGATTCGTATGTCTGATTCACACACTACACATGAGGCATCGCCTACTCATGAGATTTGAGCTGCTAATGCTGTTTCTACACCACCTACTCATCATGTTGGAGAGCCCTCTAGACCTAGGTCATGTGTTGTTATGATAGGATCTGCTAGGGATTCAGATGCTGTTCGTTTTCGTCTACTTGAGGATGCAGTTTTTGGATTGTTAGAGGATAACGAGGATACCGTGACTTGTTGGATACCACACTTGAGGAGGTTGCTAGGTTGAGGCGTGAGTTGGAGTCAGTACGTGGAGGAGACCGAGCTGCAGATGGAGACCCGAGGAGTGATTCGCCGAGATGTGCTGAGTGTGATCGTCGTCGTCGCACTTAGAGATTCATCGTTATTGTGCTTAATTCTAGAGTAGATTGACATCTTTATCTTTTGGGTATTGTATCCACTAAACTAGAGTAGTACTCGGTTAGTTGGAGTAGACTAGATGTAATCATACTCTTATTTTATGACTATGTACTTGATATTTTGATTATGAATGGGAATTTAACTTTATGGCCTTGACCAGTGACTATCCTTTTTATGTTTGTTGTACTGTTAAATTCTGCATTCTATTTTAGCATATGAAATATATAACGTGTATATTCATGCTTGAACCTTAATTGCATTGTTGTCTTAACGCAGAGAAACAATGGTGAACACATGTAACGGTATGACTGACGCTCAATTAGAAGCACTGATTACGCAACGAGTGACTGCTGCACTGGCAAACGTTCAAGCTAACAACAACGTGAACGAAGCACCACCGAACAATGTTGACAATCGACCGCCTAAGCCGTGTACTTACAAGGACTTTAGGAGCTGTGACCCTTTGAATTTTAATGGTACTGAAGGAGCTGTCGGATTAGCTCGTTGGGTCGAAAAGATGGAAGCTGTGTTTCGTGTTAGTGGATGTGCTGTTGAAAACTAAGTGACTTATTCTACTTGTACTTTAGCTGCTGGAGCGTTGACATAGTGGAACACCCATGTGCAGACGGCTGGAGCCGAGGAGGCGTATGGAATGAGTTGGGAGGAACTTAAGAAGTTGTTGACTAAGGAGTATTGTCCTCGTAATGAGATTCAGAAAATGGAAATCGAATTGTGGAACTTGACTGTGAAGAACAATGACATTGGTACGTACACAAGGAGGTTCCAAGAATTGTGTTTGCTATGTCCTGGAATGGTTCCGGATGAAGAGAAGAAGGTTGAACGCTATATTTGGGGTTTACCTGGTAGAATTCAAGGGAATGTGACATCGTCTGGACCGACAAAAGTTAGTGATGCTATAAGGATGGCTCACAGTCTGATGGACCAAGTTGTTCGAGCAAATGCTGGGAATGCCGCGGACAACAAGAGAAAGTGGGGGAATAACCAAAGGAACAACCATGGGAACTATCCGAATAAGAGGCAAGACACCATGAAAGCGTACACTGCTGGTATTGGGGAAAAGAGAGTATACAATGGGACGTTACCTCTGTGCAATCGATGCAAGCATCACCATAATGGACAATGCAATGTACAGTGTCACAACTGCAAGAAAATTAGACACATTGCTAGGGATTGTAAGTTACCACCCAACACGAAAGCCAACGTCACTTGCTTTGAATGTCAGCAAAAGGGACACTACAGCAATGAGTGCCCAAAGAAAAAGAACAAGGACCAAGGAAAGAATGCTAAAGCTGGGGAAGCTCGTGGAAGGGTCTATGTGATAGGAGGAGGAGAAGCGCAACAAAACCCCAACGTCGTGACGGGTACGTTTCTTCTCAATGGTCGTTATGCTTCTATTTTATTTGATACTGGAGCCGATAGGAGTTTTGTGTCGACTGCTTTTAGTGTCTTACTTGATGTGACCCCTTCGCCCTTAGACACTAAGTACACTATTGAGTTAGCTAATGGGAAGTTGATAGAAGCCGACACTATACTTCGTGGATGCACTTTAAATCTTCTAGGTCATCCTTTCGTAATAGACCTTATGCCCGTTGAGTTAGGGAGTTTTGACGTGATTGTCGGAATGGATTGGTTGTCGAGATATCATGCTACGATTGTATGCGACGAGAAGATCGTTCGTTTACCATTTGGTGATGAAGTTTTGGAGGTACAAGGGGATACAAGTGACGGAAAAGGGAAGTCACGACTGAACATTATCTCGCGTGTCAAGGATCAGAAGTTGTTGTCGGAAGGTTGCCACGTATTTTTAGCCTGTGTTACTGAAAAGCAGACGAAAGAAAAACGGTTGGAAGATGTACCTATCGTACGGGATTTTCCGGAAGTCTTTCCTGAAGATTTGCCTGGATTACCGCCGGCTAGACAAGTTGAATTCCAGATCGATTTAATACCGGGAGCTGCACCTGTCGCTCGAGCGCCTTATCGTTTAGCACCGTCGGAATTGCAAGAACTAGCGATGCAACTACAAGAGTTGACTGATAAAGGATTCATAAGACCGAGTTCTTCACCCTGGGGAGCTCCAGTCTTATTTGTAAAGTAGAAGGATGGGAGTTTTCGGATGTGTATCGACTATCGTGAGTTGAACAAACTTACCATCAAGAACCGTTACCCGTTACCTAGGATCGATGATCTGTTTGATCAGTTGCAAGGATCGAGCGTTTACTCGAAGATTGACCTTAGGTCTGGTTATCACCAATTAAGAGTCCGTGAGGAAGATGTTGCAAAGACTGCTTTTAGGACTAGGTATGGACACTATGAATTCCAAGTGATGCCATTCGGTTTGACAAACGCACCTGCTGTGTTTATGGACCTCATGAACCGGGTGTGTAAACCGTATTTGGACAAGTTTGTCATTGTGTTCATCGATGACATACTGATTTACTCAAGGAATGAGAAGGAACATGAGGAACATCTTAAGATAATACTGGAATTGCTTAAGAAGGAGGAATTGTACGCTAAGTTCTCGAAGTGTGATTTTTGGTTGTCAAGAGTACAATTTCTAGGTCACGTTATTGTTAGCAAGGGGATTCATGTTGATCCTGCCAAGATTGAATCAATTAGGGAGTGGACTGCTCCTACGACACCGACTGAAATTCGCCAATTCTTAGGACTCGCCGGATATTACCGAAGGTTCATCGAGGGATTCTCGAAGATCGCGAAACCATTGACGAAGTTGACTCAAAAGAAGGTGAAATACGAATGGGGAGATAAGGAGGAATTAGCATTCCAAAAGTTGAAACAAATGTTGTGTAGTGCGCCTATTCTATCATTACCAGAAGGATCGGAAGACTTTGTGGTCTACTGTGATGCATCGGCAAAAGGATTGGGAGCTGTGTTGATGAAAAGGAAGAAAGTTATCGCTTACGCGTCACGACAATTGAAAACGCATGAGAAAAACTACACTACGCACGACTTGGAGCTAGGAGCGGTAGTATTTGCCTTGAAGTTGTGGAGACACTACTTGTATGGAACCAAGTGTGTCGTCTATACCGATCACAAGAGTTTACAACATATTCTTGATCAGAAGGAACTGAACATGAGACAACGTCGATGGATCGAGTTGCTCAGCGATTATGACTGTGAAATCCGTTACCACCCTGGGAAGGCCAATGTAGTGGCGGATGCGCTAAGTAGAAAGGAACAACTGATGACACATAGAGTTAGATCGTTAGCTATGGTTATCAATCCGAACTTACCTGTGCAAATTCGTGAAGCACAAACTGAAGCTCTTAAGCCCGAACATGTTGAAGCTAAGAAATTAGGAGGAATGGTTACAAAGAAATTGGAGACTAGCAATAATGGAGCGCTATGTCTGAATGGTAGAATTTGGTTACCACGGTTTGGAGGACTAAGGGACGTGATTATGCACGATTCGCATAAATCTAAGTATTCGATTCACCCAGGATCTGACAAAATGTATCAGGATATGAAGAAGCTATATTGGTGGCCAAATATGAAAGCTGAAATCGCTACTTATGTAGGGAAGTGCCTGACTTGTGCTAGAGTGAAAACAGAACACCAAAAACCATCTGGATTGTTGGTTCAACCTATAATTCCTATGTGGAAATGGGAAAATATAACCATGGACTTCATAACTAAGCTACCTAAAACGACAAACGGATACGACACAATTTGGGTAATTGTGGATCGACTTACGAAATCTGCACACTTCTTGGCTATGAAGGAAGATGATTCGATGGATAAGCTTACGAGACTTTATCTGAAGGAAGTAGTCGCAAAACATGGGATACCGATCTCAATAATTTATGATAGAGATGGTAGATTTACTTCGGAATTCTAGAAATCACTTCAGAAAGTGTTGGGTACGCAATTGGACATGAGTACTGCTTATCATCCGCAGACTGACGGACAGAGTGAGAGAACTATTCAAACGCTGGAGGACATGTTGCGTGCTTGCGTGTTTGACTTTGGGAAGCAATGGGACAGACATTTGCCTCTGGTGGAATTCTCTTACAACAATAGTTATCATACCAATATTAAGGCTGCACCGTTTGAAGCGTTGTATGGTCGTAAATGTCGCTCGCCTGTGTGTTGGAGTGAGGTTGGGGATAGTCAACTCACTGGCCCTGAACTCATCCGTGAAACGACTGAGAAGATTGTTCAAATCAAGAGCCGAATTCAAGCAGCCCGTGATCGTCAAAAGAGTTACGCCGACGTTCGACGTAAGCCTCTCGAATTTCAAGTGGGAGACAAAGTGATGCTAAAAGTATCGCCTTGGAAAGGTGTGGTACGTTTTGGCAAGCGAGGAAAGCTGAACCCCCGTTATATTGGACCTTTCAAAATTCTGGCAAAGGTTGGAACCATAGCCTATCGTCTTGAATTACCCCAAGCATTGAGCCGCGTACACAACACTTTTCATGTGTCGAACTTGAAGAAGTGCCTGCCTGATGAAACACTCGTTATACCATTGGAGGAACTCCGAATCGACGACAAGATGCAATTTGTCGAGGAACCTGTTGAAATCATGGACCGTGAGGTCAAACGATTGAAACAGAGTCGTATTCCTATCATCAAGGTGAGGTGGAATTCTAAACGTGGACCTGAATTCACTTGGGAGCGTGAGGATCAATTTCGCAAGAAATATCCGCAACTCTTTGACAATTATAGAAACCGTGACACTCCTAAACTTTGAGGACAAAGCTTCTCTATCAAGGGGATTATGTAACACCTGGTAATTTTCCCTACCTTGTAAAATGACTATTTTACCCTTTGACTTTTTATTTAGTCAACTATGTGATTTAACTGTGTTGGAACCGGGAACTTATCCCGCGTTTTCTGAAAAACTGTTTGCTGACGAGTAATGGCCTGACTCTGTGCTCAGTCATTATTCTGAGCATTTTCTGTGAACCTAACCAAAGTGTTGAGAATGTTGTGTTGGCAAAGCCAACTTCTTGGGTTTCGGGCGGAGAAAAGCGGACGGTCAATGAGTTGACGATAATCCATGAGATTATTCGTTATCTATGAATTATGTGCTTAAGTGTTTAGTTTTAACAGCGTGTCGTATTTTTATGAGCAGCGTATTTAAATATTTCTGTATATGTTTATATATGCATGTATTTTAGTATTTTTGCTATTTATAGTAATAAATCGTATTTAGTGTGAATATTTAATTAACGTATCGCGTTTTCGTATTTTACGTCGTTTTTACGTTTACCCGTCGTTAACATGCATAAAATACTTTACCAATCATAAAATGTCAGTTTTCGTCGAAAAATCGTAAATTTAATATATTTCGTCAAATTTTTTAAGTTTTACGTAATTTTTAACTTAACTATATACTTTTTGATATTTACCTAAAACTAACTAACCTTTTTACCTTAAACCTTTTAACTAATTACCATAGTAAAAATTTTGAATAATTTACCCCCATTTGGGACCCCCATAACCGGCCAAAACATGCACATGGTGCATGGCCTTACACTTTGCCATATTTGGCTTAAGGTTATAAACCTTACACACCTTAACTTATTAACCAAAAACACTTCAATTATTTCACTTACTCACTCATTTTCACCTCAAACAAAAAACACACATCTCTCTTCTTCTCTCTCAAAACACACGGCACAAACACAAACACATTTCCACCATTGTTGATTTCTAAAAAGCTTCATTTTACCAAGAATTAACACAAAACAAAATCACCCTAGAGCTTGTATAAGCATAAAGAAGAATGGTCTTTCTTGGTTTGATGATTTGAGTAGTTTTTGGGTTGAAGTTTTAGAGTAGAGTTCTTGTTGATTATTAGTGGGTTAGAGCGTAGATCGGGTCGTTGTGATTACGTAGAATCGTTACTCAAGGTTACTTCTTAAACCTTTTTCATCTTTTCATTTTCCATGCATAATCTTTGTAGATCTATGCATGCATGTTACTCATCAAGTATTTTCTTGAAATAAAATGATAAAATTTATTTTTGGTCATGAAATATTTTAAGATTTATGGAAATTAAGTGTGGATCTATTAGATCCATACATGAAAATGGGTTAATTGAAAGATTTGTGAAAAATATAAGTATGTATATTTTGGATTTGTAAACTTGAAGAAAAATCTTTGATTTTGTTGATGTTTATGAAAAATTGGAGGGAACTATTAGTGTTACTACTAGTGGTTACGCTTGAAAATGATCGAAAACGAGTTTTTACGAAAAACATACAATCTGTCCGACTTTTGTAAGAGGCGTAGAGAGTCGTAAAAATTGTTTTGACACTAGTTTACTACGAGATTATGAAAATATAAGTTAATACCTTCGTTTCGATATATTATGGGCTAAAAACGGAGCTAAAATGAGTAAGTTGTGGTCGTTTAAATTTCGTTGTCGGAAAACTTAATTTTTGGAGAACAACAGTATAAGTGGTTGCTGTCCAGATTTTTAAAGTGGTCGAAACGACATTTTCGAGTTAAACGGGGTTGTTTTAAGTGTCGAAATGGTTACTAAATGGTATGTGTGAATGTTGGACTTGTTTTGAAAAAGCGTATTAGCTCGAAATGTGAATACTTGTTGTACTATTGAAAGTTTGAACGTTGGAAGTGGAAATTGTTACTATTGTGAAAAAATGACTTGATGAATTGTTGGCGATTGAGAAATTGTTGAAAATAGGGGTTTTAGGACGAGATTTGAGTACTTACTAAAAATGGCAAATTTTTATGTGACGCCGAAAGGCTGCCAAATTTTCGTTAGAATTCACGTAGGAAAATTTGTTAAGATAAATTTTGGTAAATTAAAATTTACGCCGAAAGGCTGTCGAAATTTCGTCGAGTCAAAAATAAATATTTTTGCCTAAGTATATATATACTATAATGTTTATAACGATGTAACATTTACAAGTCACGATTTTAACAACAAAATATATACTTGATTGATGAGTAGCGTACGTGATGAACTATTGTGACTTATTTGCTAGCGCCTAAACTATAGTATTATATTTAGGTTGTTGCTAGAGTTGATCGCTACTATTTGATCTTACTTGTGCGGTTTGAATCGTTGCTTGATGTGAGTTTATAGATCCCTATTAAACTGTTTTTATATGTTTAATGTTTTGGGATGTGATAAATGCTTTGATGACTTGCTTCTGGACGCAAGTAAAACTTGATTTCTGTGAACGCTTTGTGAACACTATTTATGAGATAGCTTAAGTTGCTTTAGCCATAGTCCCCACTATCGTGAATCGTTAGTTACTCTGTTGGAGTAAGCTCTTATGTTACGGATAGATCTATTGAGGGTTGACAACCTCCACTCGGGCATTCTGACGCCGGGCGAGTGTGTACCATTTGTATGAACGGAGTCATCTTGGCTAGGTTCTCCATTGGGGCAATTTATGTATGCAATCTATTGTATGCACTGGATCACTAGTTTCGATGTCACGAGCTTAGCTATCATAAATATTGTGAACACCCAATTTATCCTACACTTGGCACTATATCTCCTATAGTTGCATGTGTACATGAAATGAAATCTGAAATTGAATGACTATGAATTTTTACTTGAAACCTATATTCTCACCAACTTTATGTTGACCCAATTTAGCATTTATCTCAGGTAATTGATGATGAGTTGTATCTGCTGTGTGAAGTACTTGGATTCCGCATGCATTTCTTGGCTATCTTTGGACATTTATTTACTTATGCTTTTGAACTATTATCTCGTTGATGTTTAAAACTTTTACATTCCGCTGCACTATCTTTTGAAACTGAGACCTTTTGTACTGTGATGCTTTTAATTTAAATTCAACGAGGTATTTTTATAAAACGTCTCATTTAGAGTCGTTCTCTTGTACCTTGAACTATGATACAATGACGTAACAGCCCCCGAGCTTCACCGCTTCCGCATATCATATTTTGGGGTGTTACACAATCGCCATTGTTGCACTCATTCATCTACTACTTATGTAATAGATTGGTTAGTATATTAGTCCTCAAAATACATAGTGTGAGGGACTTGTTGTACCAAAGTAAAGAACACGACATCCTATCTTAGTTTTTGGTAAAGATTGTAAGCGACGTGTAATGGTTTATCCACCGGTATAAAGGAGGTTGTTGATCAGTGAAAGTCGAACTCTCGAGTGGATACTCGAGGAGTGGAAGTAGGGGCAAGATAAGTGAGGTCTTGCTAGGCCGAACCACTATAAATCCTTTGTGAATTGTGGTTTGATTTATTATTTCTCTATCTCTATTACATACTTCATCATACTTGATCTATATCTTCATTATAAATCCATTGTGCATTGTATCAACAATCAAATAAAAAGTTTCAAAGAAGTAAAACTAATCAGTAAAACTATTCAACCCCCCTTCTAGTTTTCCACAATTGGCATCAAGAGCTACGTACTCAAGATTTTTAAAGTATATCGTATTTTAAAACTTGAATCAATCCATGGATTCGAAAAATTACAAGAAAGGGCAATCTATGTAACTACACTACAAGAAAAAGAGGATTTCAGGACACCGATTAGTGTCCTATAAAATATGTTTATGGGACCTTTAAGCTAATAGGACCAAAATAAGTGTGTCCTATAGGTAGGGGTTGTAATAGATATTTAGGACACTTTTGAGAGTCCTAATAAACACTTACATTATAAAACTAGGTTTTTAGTCCCATATAGTTGTCTTATAAAACCAAATTGGGTCCCAATATATCATATAACAGGATGCTTTACGGTGTTCTATTATACGCTTAACCTTCCATCATGTTTTGGGACACATTCACGAGTCCTAAAAGATACTTCCATAAGATGAAATAGTAATACATAAACTCTTATCAAGTACCAAAAAATAGGTCCTAAATATATATGTATGTTGTAAGGACCATATTGGATGTCCTAAAAACAGTTTCATCATCTAAGCAGTACATTTAGGCTAATAAACATGTTTCATTTACTACTATCCAAAACAAAAAATACAAACCAATTAACGGCTCTTAATTGAAGTAAATATAAGGATATAACTCGATAAGCATGAACAAAAATTATTTTCTTTATAATAGTATCCAAAATACAAGTATTCTAATATCCAACACCAAAAAGTATAAGCTGATGCTTTTGAGCCATTATGCAGCTGTCTACAACAGGAAGAAAAAAGAAGGAAGAGCCAAATAAAGTAGAAGCTGATGGTCTTGAATTACATATCACAACTTAACAATAACATGAAAAAAACCTAGAAATTGTTGGTCTCAATCATAATGCATCATCCCCACGCATCACCTACAAAAAAATCCATGTTATATAATAAAGTTCAGTGTAACTCTTGATTTATGTAAGGTGTCGCGAGTATAAAATGGTTAGCTTACTGTCACAAAAGCCAGTTGGGTCAAGGGTCACACAAAAATTTCATCTGCGACCCTACTAGCCAATTTGTGTCTGATTCGCGTCCCTCCTACCCATGATTAGCATACTGTTACAACACCCAGTTACATCTCTACTGGAAATTTTCCTCAAACTTCTTTTAATATCGTTATATAATTTTTAAGTTTAATCTTTTAAGGCTTAAACACTTAATCGTGCATCTTTTATAATATTTAATCAACAAATAACATACCCTACAACAACTTTTTCATATTCTCATGACCTATTTGATCAACAACAAACTAAAAGAGTTCTTGTGTACTTTAAGTAGGAAATTTATAATGAAAATGACGGGCTTATTATATTTTAGCATTACTCTAATAATCTAAGGGTATCATTTTTTAGTTTTTCTTTTCACATGATACAATCTCTTAATACACATGCATATGTTACGTAAACAGTTTTACAATAATAGGGCCAATAATATAGAATTACCGTTCTTTTTCACGAACTTGAGAAAAACTTGTATTACCCGTGACTCACATTATCTTCTTTTTTGTGATATTGGATTTATTTGTTTCAGCGAGTATGTGAAGAAGAAAGTGAATAGTTAAGCCAAAAGTAAACTATAATTATTCAAATTTAAAAGAATATTCCATACCTTAGACTTTCCTTTATACCAAGACTTGATGAGTTTCTTCCACTGAGGTGGACATACTCGTTTTGCCTTAGAGTTATGTGTTCATTAAATGATGAAGGCCAGTCACTATAGTCCTTTTAACTCTTGTGTTCCAGCCCTTCACTTTCCTCCCATACGATGTCCAAATACATCTTTGACCGCACCCCTAAGTTATAGTATCAATTATAAAACAGCAAACTGTTAGTAAACATTAATATTAAATCTTAATTAAATGTAGGTACGTTCCCTCATGATATGCTTTTATCAAAAAAGAAATAAGTAAACAATAAGTTGAAAGATATTTCCAACTTGGTAACCTTGCAAAATGCACCTCTTAGTCTTGACTGTGATAGAAACAAGAAGTTTTCAACGGTAATATGATATAAGAGCCTCCATGATTAAGTCATGGGCGCCTTTGGTCAGGGTAGGGTGTTTGTGGCTAGGAAATGTATCAAGGGTAGGGCTTTCTCCATGGTTGCCTAGCTCTACTACTCAAAAACTACACTGGTTTTTGTATTTATCCTGCATCTGAGATGTTGAGTATGTGTTTATTGTGTTATCCGATACGTGACACAGTTAGTGTATGTACTGTTTCTTTGTTCAAGTATTGGGTCTTGTCCAAGCGTTTTCTAATTTGTTGTAACATATCAAGTTTGGTAATATAATTCACTCTTTTACCAAAAAAGATTCTAAAAGTATGTCAACAAAACATACTATAGAAACTAAGAATAATATTAAACATCAATATGGAAGTAGTGTAGTAGTACAATGGCTATAAAAATTACTATTGCTTACCTTGATCTAAATATGGCCGAACACACTTGACTTGGATATCAACACATTTTCTGTAGAAGGAATTGAAGAACTTCCACAAATCATACATATTCATAGACGTCCCAACAGCAACCATCGTAATAAACCCACACAGGGACATAGATTCAACCCCCACACTAACAGTATTTTCACCACTAAGAGTGTTCATGGAGCATGAATCCAAACACTTGATTTTTTATCCCGACCACCAGTAACGACTTAACCTGCATAAATGAAGACTAATTTCTTTTAATTTAAATTCTGTCATACAAAAATCTTGAATTGCCAAATTCGTACTTGTATATAGACAGGTTTTTAGAAGTAACAACAAATAATGGGTTACCTGTTTGATCATAATATTCAACACAGGTTGCTAATTATGTTTAAAGATCCATATGTCATTCTGCAACGAAGCTTTTAAAAAAATCTTTCTTCAAACAAGCTAAATCTAGTGAGTTATAGTAAGCAAGATTTTGGGCGGGCAACTAGCAATTGGTGATCATCTTTAGTTATTGAAGGTTACTCTATTATCTTTTATCAGATATTCCTATATAATATTTTAATCCGGCTTACTGTGTCATTCGAACTGGTATGGTGATGGAGAAAGGAAGAAGACATGCTTGTGCAAAAGAAAACGTCGGATGGACAAATAAAGAAATGTAAAACAAAGAAAGAAACAAGGGTACCCGTACTATCTTCTCCAACAAGCACTTGCAGATAAGCTCCAAATGCTTGCGTCATCACATGACAGATTCCGACAGCCTTGGCTGACTGTGGTAAAGAATCAAGGGCTAAAGTTTTCTTAATAACGATAACAAGCAATTGATGAGTAGGCATCTTCCGTAGCATTTCAGCAATTGATCGGTCTTCTTTACTATCCCCACTGCCACATAACTACTGTCCACAAAAATTTGGTTCTGTGAACTTGAAGGTTCTTCAAACCATAACTCATAAAATGTCTTGCACACAAGATCCTGTAAGTATATATTTTCAAAACATTTAGCTAATAATTGTTAAAGGAAAAGAAACATAGAGCCCAATGCAAAAGAGTCAACACAAGTCAAGAAGGCGAATCAGAAAAAGTGATGATCAATGTCTTATGGGAAATAATATGAATCCTTTCGTGCCTGTTCTACCTAAATGCAAGATTATTAATCACTAATACGAGAAATAATTTCAAAGCAAGCGCTCTTGAACTCTAGGAATCTAGAATTAGAGGTAAACATATCTCTAACGATCTTAATGGCTCATTTCTGAACACTTAATCCAATATCCTTCACTCAATCAGCAACCATCCCATAATACTGATACAAAAAAATGTAAATAAAACAAGATCACAACTGCATAGAATAGTATCAGACAGATTGTTCGAAAAATTATAATGGTTATTACCGTCCGAGCAACATTAGGATGTGAAGCAATATACCAACCAACAAGTACTGGTGTTGCTTTTCACACAGATCTAGTAGAGTCATAAAGCCTTCCCTCAACAGATGTTTGAACATTTCTATCACTAAACACATGTGGGTGCGATTAATTACAAAATGGAGACAAAATCCTAACGAGAAGAGAGAACATTATTGAATGTCTAAGGAGCATAGATACATCAAAATATTGAATTATACTAAGCCATTTAGGATACCCATATCCATTTATATACAATTCCATGGGACCACTAACCCCATTACACAACTCAAGACCGATTAAGAAAAACAGAGACTAAAAATCTTATGCATAGATGCTATACTTATATAGTTACATAACCTTTAACTAAGAGAAGATGAGATTGATTGTTTCAAATTGTATTATATTCTATAATCGATAATCAACTTATATGAAACTCGCTTCATCTTTAAGGTACAACTTCTACTTCTATCTTTTCTTAATCCAATTATTAATTGATAAGTTGTACTAACTTTGAAACCTCTAAAATGATATGCCTTTGAAAGAAAAAATGCGGGTACTCGCACATTATAATTATTGGGTTAAAAGTTATGAAAACCAAAGTTACATGATGTTTTAAATTATATGAAGATAAATATCGTTGTTAGGCATTTAACAAAGCATAAGTGGGCAAATCGAATATTGACAATCAAGAACATTTATCAAAATCATCAAAACTAGAGAAACAACGCCAACAATCAATGATAAGATTGATACAATTAATAATCAAACTAACACAAACCAATAAATCTTTTAGCAAACTTACAAACTAAACAAGGTATTACCTTTGAATATAACATTATTTGTACTATTTTTGTTCTTGATGAAATATCACAAACACTTACAATATATACTAATACACTTGGGCAATAGGAGTACTTCATCTAAAAGATTTGACAAATCAATAAATTCGCTTGACTAGAAGCCTATACAATACACAACAACACAATTGGTTTGATGAAATTAGACATCATTCTCAACCAGAATCATGAAGAAAAAGAAATTATACCTTCAAACTAAAGACTAGCCAAAACCCTAGCTTCAATAACCGACTACTTAAAAAAAATAATTTAATTAAAACTGACCTTAAAGGGGTGTGGAGAACGTGGATCTATTAATTTTCTAGCGCCAATATTAATACTTCCTGGGAATTGCAGTTCCAATTTTGGTGAAATAAATGGCGGGTTCATTCCCCCCAAATTGGGTGAGTTACAGAAAACTAATGTTTACAAAACAAGTCCCTCGTGTTCAATATTTCATACACTTCCTATATTTTCTAAAATTGTGTAAATAGGGGTGAGTATTTTGACCCGAATCGTATGATTTTTGGTACTCGAAACCCGTTTGGTTCGGTACCTGGACTACGAAAAAAAGGAAAAAGATTGGTACCGTTAATTCGGTACGGGACCGGTATCAAAAAGGTAAATTCCCGGAAAAACGGGAAGATCCCGATTTCCCGGTCCCAGTATCAATACACGTACCGGTACCGATATCCGAATCCCGTTCGGTACGAGATCGTTACATAACTTTTTAGATCAGAAAAAAGACTAGATGGATTTGGGACCAGATTGATACAAAGCTCATCCTTAAGTGCAAAGGTTAATAATCCGTAAGCCAAACCTGACCACAATTTGTTGTCTTTTCATAATGTGGAAGGCATATATGGCTCAATGAGCGGTTGCGGGCATGGTGTGCCACGAGTTAAACACTTGACCTTGTGTTTGTTAGATGTAAAGAGGCTTCACCTATTACCAATTGCGCTACAAGCCATTGTCATTATGTTCGGCTTGCAAAGTGAAATTGGTTGACCTTGAGTTTTAAATGATGATTGTTTACCTAAACTTCAAGTTACCCATAATATTTTTACCTGTAGTTATAGGTTGCATGTCCATGTGGACTCCAACTTACGTTTTCGTCAGTAAACTTACGTTTTTGTCAGTAAACTTACGTTTTATTCAGTAAAGTTACGTTTTCGTTAGTACACTTACTTTTCGTCAGTAAATTTACGTCTTCTTCAGTAATTTTACGTTTTCGTGAGTACACTTACGTTTGCGTCAGTAAACTTACGCCTTCGTCAGTAATTTTACGCTTTCGTCAGTAAAACTTTTTGTCAGTAATTTTTGCGTTTTCGTCAGTAAATTTACGTTTTCGTTAGTAGTTTTGCGTTTTTTAGTAAACTTACGTGTTCGTCTGTAAACTTACGTTTTCGTTAGTAATTTTACATTTTCGTCAGTAAATTTACGTTTTCCTCAGTAAATTAACGTTTTTGTCAGTAAATTTTCATTTTTGTCTGTAAATTTAGGTTTTCGTCAGTAAATATACGTTTTCTTCATTAAATTTACGTTTTCATCAATAAATTTACATTCTCCTCAGTATTTTAACGTTTCCGTCAATAGTTTTACGTTTCGTTTGTAAATTTACGTTTTCCTCAGTAAATATGTGTTTTCGTCAGTAAATTTTCATTTTCGTCAGTAAATTTACGTTTTGGTCAGTAAATATGCGTTATCTTCAGTAAATTTACGTTTTCGTCAATAAGTTTACATTTTCCTCAGTACTTTTACGTTTCCGTCAGTATTTTTACGCTTTTGTCAGTAAACTTACGTTTTCGTCAGTGAACTTACGTTTTCGTCAGTAAATGAATGTTTTCATCTGTATTTTTACATCTTCGTCAGTAAATTTAAGCTTTCATCAGTATTTTTACGTTTTCATCAGTATTTTACGTTGAAGAAGACGTAAAGTTATTGACGAAAACGTAAATTAATGACAAAAACGTAAAAGTACTGACGAAAACGTAAATTTACTGACAAAAGCGTATATTTACTGACAAAAACATAAAGTTACTGACGAAAACATAAATTTACTGATGAAAACGTAAAAGTACTGAAAAAACTGTAAAATTACTGACGAAAACGTAAAGTTACTGACGAAAACGTAAATTTACTGAAGAAAATGTAAGTTTACTGAAAGCACATAAGTTTACTGACGAAGACGTAAATTTACTTACGAAAACATAAATGTACTGACGAAATCGTAAAATTACTAACGAAAACGTAAATTTACTGACGAAAACGTAGAATTACTAAGAAACGTAAATTTACTAAAGAAAACGTAAGTTTACTGACGAAAACGTAAGTTTGCTGACGAAAACATAAGTTTACTGACGAAAATGTAAGTTTATTGATGAACACGTAAATTTACTAACGATATCGTAAAATTACTAACGAAAACGTAAGTTTGGCGATGAAAACATAAAACTACTGACGAAAACGTAAAAGTACGAATGAGAACGGAAAAAAAACTGACCAAAACGTAAAGGGTTAATATTGTTACGCAGGTTACTAAAGTTTGGCCAAAGTAATGATTTTGTTACTAAAGTTTGGCCAAGAAATAGAAAAGGGGCCTACCAAAAGCTGACTTGGCATAGCAACCGGTTGCTTAACCGGTAACCCATCTTATGAGTAACGGCGGGATAGTTTTTTGAACGTTTAGTAACAAATAAGTCAAACCCGTATACAATAATAATCTAAGTGTAAGGTTTTAAACTTTAGTAACAAAATCGCTATTTTGGCCAAACTTTAGTAACCTCTGTGTATATTATCCTAATTTCACTATTGTGGGACTTTTGTTTCAAGTGTCCTATTATGTATAATCATAATAAAACCTCAATGCATAAGGGTCCTCTAAGATGCATGTAATAGGACACACATATTGAGTGTTGAATAAAGTTCTATTTTAATAAGACCACAAGAAATAAGAGTCCTTTAAACTTTATCTGATGATACTTTTATGATAAATGTCCTATTATGTTCAATGTTAATAAAACTTCACTAAAAAGGGTCTTATAAATATGTTTTTTAGGATTCGCTAAGTAAGCATCCTATTATAAACCATTATAATAGAACTAAAAATCTAAATGGTTTTATAAAAGGTTTTTTAGGACGCTATTTAAATAAAGGTCCCAAAGAAGGGTCCTAAAAACCTTGTTTTTTTGTAGTGCTACCACCACTATTTAAAACCAATGGTTTTATATATTGGAAAACCAGTTTGAAACTTATGCGAAATCCAAGGATATACATCTTTGGTACATGATCATTGAAGGTGATTATGCACCAACGATCAAGAATGTCACCACTAACCAATTTGAACTGGTTCTGTGTTGAAAGCAAACCGAGTATCAAAAAGCCAAAATGATGCTTTACAATGCTCTACCTAAAAAGGAGTATGAAAGAATCTTTATGTGTCAAACCGCCAACGAAAATTTGGCACTCGTTAATGGTCACACATCAAGGAAACTCACAAGTCAAGGATAACAAAATTGATATTCTTGTTCAACAATATGAATAATTTTCTATCCTTGAAGAAGAGTCAATTGATGTGAGATTTGCTCGGTTTAACACTATCATTACTTCACTCAAAGCACTTGACGAAACTTTCTCTACTAAGAACTTTGTCAGGAAATTCCTTAGGGCACTTCATCCAAAATGGAGAGCTAAAGTGACGGCCATAAATCTAAAGATCTATCGAAATTATCGTTTGATGAGCTTATCGAGAATCTTAAGGTTTATGAGATGGTAATGGAAAAGGACTCCGAAATCATCACAGGAAAAAAGTAGAAACAAAAACCAATCGCTTTGAAGGCTAGAATTGAATCTAGTGATGATGATCAAGATTCCGATAGAAACGATGAAGAATATGCCATGGCCGTCGGTGACTTCAAGAAATTCTTCAAAAGGCGAGGAAGATTCGTGAGGCTACGCCTTGACGACAAGAAGGCACCTCGAAAACCTTTTAACATCAAGAAAGGTAAAGAGGAAAGAAAATGCTACCGATGTGGTGATCCGAATCACTTCATTGGTGATTGTCCAAAGCCTAAGCCAAAGACACAAAGAGCATCCATAAGTTGATCTTGGAGTGCGAGTGATGACGAATGAGATGACTCCAAGAAGGAAGATCTAGCACTCATGGCACATGAAACTAACGAGGTACATTACAATTCCTCTTATTACTCCTCCTCATTAGATGATGATACCATGCAAATAGAATTCAACAAACTTTGTGAATTAAGCCTCAAAATCATAAACAAAAATAAGCTTTTGAAAACTAAAAAGGAAAGTTTAGAAAACGAGGTTTATGAACTAAAAGCAAAGCTACAAAGATTAGAACGAGGTAAATCATCTAATGATAAATGCGACATGTCAAGAACTTGCTCTCGAAGTTGAAAAACTTAAGGCAAATCAAGAGGCATTAATTAAAAAAAAACTCTAACTTTATAAAGTTTAACAAAAACGCACATTGCATTGATGAGATGCTAATTCTTCAAATCGATAGTAAAGATGAAAACTGACTGGGGTTCGGGAAACAAGATATACCTTCTAGCTTAAAATACAACCACAAAATGACAATATAAACGTCTCTGTTAAAATTGTCATAGAGACTCACGGACCCCGAGGGCCCAAACCATTGGGGTCCGCCGTTGAAAAAGGGTATGTGGTTCTGACAATCAATAGAGACAAAATCGTGCCGAATTCGTGGTTATGTCCTATAAACCAAGAAAAATAAATCCAAAAAAATATAATACAAATACTAGAAACCTGGAAAGAAACACTAGATCTAAAAATGTCCAATCTCGATCAAGACCATCTTATCCCAAATGCCCCTTTCCAAAAAGTTATCGAGGAGTACTAGGAAGGTAGAGTAAAGTACCATTTAACTATTGAAAGTTTATGAACTTATATTTAAAGTAGTGTGATAGGATCGAACTCGAGATTACGGGATTGCACTCAATACATAAAGAGTTAATTTATTTAATAAATATATTTATTATATTTATTTAATTAAACTGAGCTAAATAACTATATAACTTTAACGATCGTTAATTAATTAAGAGTTAAGTATTAATGAGTGTTAAATAATATATAGTAAGAGGATTAAAAAGGAAGAAGGACGGAAGGTTCCGGAACACCCCATGGGGGGGGTGTTCATCGGTCGGTTAGGGCACCAAAGACGGGGGGGGGGGGGGGGGGCAAAACTTTCCTTTTATTTATTTGGGCTACAATGGATTATAGGCCTATAAATACATCCCCTTACCCCTCATAATCTTCATAACTTGAATCTATTCTCTCCCTCTCCTCTTGGTCGATCGCAAGGTGTACCTACGAAGGGGTATTCGGTTGAGTTTCTTGGTTGATCGATTGTGTTTATAATCTAGTCCTAGCTCCTCTCTAGGGTTGTTGGGTAGATTATTTACAAGCGTTGTAGCTCGGTTTTCACGTGCTAGACTCACGGTTAGCTCGTTGTATTACGTGTGTACACGATCGTAATATATAGTCTTACTTTAGACTATATCTTGGTGATATACGGTATAAGCCCGAATTGGTGATTCGTTCTGCGTCTTGTGGATTTGCTTTTGCGTAAAGGTATGTAACCCTAATTTGATTAATTATAATTGTGTTATTATTATGATATTGTTAAATCGCTTCCGCTATATGTGTTTTGATCTCGTTTAGGGTTTTATATAATTGTTATGATGTTAATAAACCTTTAGTTGCATCGAGAGCCGTTTTAACATTTTATAATTATCGAAAATCTAAATTTTTTTAACTAATAATTGTTTAGAGTTAAAACTGCATGTTTTTTTTAGGTTTTCTTAAAATTAGGGTTTTGTTTATTAAAAATTAGGGGTTTGGCTGAGTTTTTATAAAAAAAGAATTGTTTTGAAACCCTAAATTACATTTGGGATAATCTTAGATTAAATTGCATGATTAATTGTTATGTCATGTATGGTTACGATCCGTAGAGATTTAATTATTAAGATTTGTAGGGAATCCATGATATTATGTGCTACGTGATTATTTGATTCAATAAATCTAGAATTAGGGAAGACTTTTATATGAATATAAAGAGCTAGATTTGATGATTATTGAATAAATCGTATGCATGTGGCTATTTGATTCATTTATTGCACATATAAATTGTTATTATGTGTTTATGATTTAGTTGTTTTTTACTTGTTTATATTAAAATTGTTGAATTGTTGTAAACAAGGGTTTTTTATAAAAAGAAATAAAATGGACAAAATCATATTAAAATAATGATTTGTTAGAGATTTAAATTAAATAAGATTACGTTGATTGGTGAATTGCAATAATAATCTAACGGCCTACTCTTTTTGACAAACTATAAAGTGGGTATAACGCACCGCTGGTCATGTACCCGGTTAAGGAAGGAGGTGTTATGCCATTAGTCGCTAACCAAATTCCTGGCTCGCATGTGCGTCAAATTGAAATTACCTACGATTATTAAATGAATTATACCTTAAGGGTGATTTGTAGCACTCTTAATTTTCGTATCGGTACAACGAAAGGGTCTTTTAGAGTGTTACGGGATATCACAATAACTCCAATCATAGACACCACATAAAAATAGTTGTACAAGGTTCAACATACATTCATTCGATAAAAAGTTTTAAAGTGTACAACAGGTCCCAAATTATACAGGTCATTAAGTTTACAAAACAAAGATCGAATGAACATTTTTAATATCAGCGAATGAGATAAAAACATGCAAAAATCATATCAGCGAATGCCGAGTGAATTCATAGAGTTTAATAAAACCGTTATATAAAACAATCGTTAAAATCAGAACACAAGTATAATATCAGAAGTAAGTCCTCGTATTGCTAGTCAGGCAATATATAAATCAAGCATACATCTTAAACCGTCCATGAGACCGTAGCCTCAATATTACCATTATAGGTAATATTATTATCGTTATTAACATCGTATCATATCGGATATTTATATTCTATATAGGATAATTATTAGGCGCATGACATTGTTACCTTACTATCAAAAAAACGGGCCGTGAACCCGACAACAATTTGCCCATCTAAGTTAGCGTGTCATCACAAAAATCACGCTATGTAAATCTTCTCATACATAAATTCGCTTACCAATCAATGTGGTACGACGGGGATCAACCGTCAAGGCGCGAACTGGGGTGATCGTCCCCAAATAGTACTATCATATGCATAAGCGTCTACCAAATCCCGGTAGTTCACAATTCATGCTAATGGGACTTTAAGTGACATAACCTAACTACTAATAATCCTTTTTATCTCGTTTATAGGGTCATAGCATCATTCGGGTCCATATCATTAAGCATACCATCGGGACTACTTGTGTTCTATTTTTTATCAAAAACTAACATGTTATCTCCCTCGCGGGTTTACAAATCATTTTATAAAACATTTAAAAGAGTGCGAGGCTATGAACTCACGTTGATAATGAAAGGCGGATTATCGGCTACGGGCGTGCTTCGGTCACGGAAACCTATATAAATAATAATCGGTCTTAGACTTTTGTCCATTGACTTTATCAAAATAACAATATACATATGATGATTTTGTACATATGATGATGATCAAGTGGGTTCATATATTCTTATTTACTCATTTTAGTGTTTATGTACTGGTAACTTTTTACTAGTTTGCTAGTTTTACCTATTTACATGTTTTAAGTCCAATAAGCTTATTATAAGTTCTTTAACTTGTATTAATCCATTTTATACTTGTATTATCAGTAGTTACACTCTACATGTTGGGTCCAAATGGGTTAAGCCCAATAAGTACTTTTTATAAGTGTTTAACTTATTTAGTCCAATTATTAGTCCAATATGCTAACTTAGCTCGTTAATGTCCGTATGTCCTATAGTTCGGGGTTTATCGGTTTTTACTCGTATTAGATACTTATATATCAGTATATGACTTTTAAAAACTTTATATTAGACGGGTTTGATCGTCTAAGTTTTAATTGGCGAAAAACGTTAATTTTACGGTAATAGCCGAAAAAGTCGTAAAAATCATGTTTATAGTTTTTATAACTTATAAATATTATTCAACTACCATTTTTATAAAATGTCCATTTATTTAACCTTATACATATTTATATAAATGAAATTCATAAGTTAGTGGGTTTTAATTTCACATTTTATACTATATAATTTGAATGCTTATATAATAGTATTAAACATTAATTCCTCAAAATCTGATTTTTAGTTTTATCTTCACCATTTTTATCATATCTAGATTTATACAATGAGTTAGAAGCTACATTTTTGGATGGCATGAACTTAATATTATGTGCTACAATTAAGTTAGTTATAGCTACTGCTCATTCTATGTTTAACTATCCTTGACAGTCCCTACAAAACAGACTATTCAAATTAGCACACTCATCTTGTTTTGATCATATCTCACTCATTTTAATGATTCCATTGCATGGTCAACTCTCACATGTGTATGACATCTTATACTTACTGTAAATGGATTCCACCATGCAAATTTATCATTTAAGTTTTAGTTACTTACTGTTTTTATACAGCCAACAATTTAAGCATGATTTTAGCCTTGTTTCTTATGGTTATTCATCTTTTTAAGCATATTTATCAACACTTGACCCCCACACAACATTTTTATCATCATATATTCATCATATACATATACAACAAGAAAGAAAATACATTTGATCTTTACAAAAATAACAAGAGAAATGGAAAGGATGATCTTCTTTACCAACCAAGATTATATCTTGTTTTTGGAAGGAAACAACTTGATGAACACCAAATATATCTCCAAGATCATCAATCACCAAGAAAGTTTGTTGAGAAATTAGCCCTAGGACACAAGCAAATCACCTCCGTTGTTGTTAAAATGGCCACCAATCAATCAAGGCTTCAAGGTTATTCCATAATATAGCTAGATAACAAGTAACTTGTGGCTAGAAAAGATCAAATGGTGGTGTATGGTTGTGAAGTGGGACGGCAATGGGAGTGGGATGAGAGGATTTTGAGTAGTTGTTTTTGCATGAGAGAAATGGATGTAAATGAGAAGGCTAGTGGTTTTGTGGTTTTTGGTGGGTGAAAATAAGCTTAAGTGTTAAGCTAAAACACAAGTGTAAGCTACTAGTGTGTAAGGATGCCACATCTTTGATGTGGTGTCCTCTTTAGCCGTCCCTTAAGTTAGTGGGGTGGGATAAATTATTTTGTCCCATCCCGCTAATTTACGGGTATTCCTCGATTCTAGTTTCCTCGATTTGCGTGCCCTCGGGTCGTTTTACGAAAAACGTTTTTATAAATTATGAATCAACGGCACAAAAGGAATCTAATAAAAATTGTCTCATCAAAAACGAAGTTCAAAAACATAAATACGTAATCCTAAGGTTTACGGTTTAGTCGTAAAGGACGCTAAATTATGCACGTAAGCCCAAATTTAAATCCGTAAATTGTGAGTTCATCAATCAACACAAAAATAAGTTTCAAAATATTATACGTGAAAATAATTCACTACCTTAAAATGTTAGATTGTCACATGATTAACCACAAATTCACATCTGAAACACAATGAATAAGGGTATTGCTTTGTGCGTAGCCGAGTTCTAGCAAAAGTACGTTGTGAATAGTTGTGGATAAATTCTTTAACTGGCTTAACCAATACCTCATCATAATTTATGTAGAAATTTAGTCTCATGAAAAAGTTTACTAAATGTTTTATTAAACTTATGCTATGGATCAAATGGTTCCTCCTCATCATCCATATCATAATCCACTAAGTCTAAATAAGGATCATCACCTACATTAGGTTCGGGAATAGCATGGTTCTCTACAGGAATATTAGGGTCAGCCATGACAATCTGCATTTATATATATATCTCGTATTAGGATAACATACTTATTAAACAATTACATACTGTATCACGATATATACATATATATAAATTAAATTATATATATCAAAATATATATCTTCTCAATAGGGCTTGTTGATAACGTCGGAGATCTTTGGCACCGTTATAGTCAAAACATTTTTCAAATATTTTCTCAAATGTTCATAGTTAAAAGATTTTGAAAAGTTTTGCTCAAAACCTTGGTTTTTAAAATCTTTTGTTCTCTATAATGAGAGCTCTGGTACCAAACTGTAACACTCTCAATTTTCGTATCGGTACAGCGGAAGGGTCTTTTAGAGTGTTACGGGATAGCACAATAACTCCAATCATAGACAACACATAAAAATGGTTGTACAAGGTTCAACATACATTCATTCGATAAAAAGTTTTAAAGTGTACAACAGGTCCCAAATTACACAGGTCATTAAGTTTACAAAACATAGATCGAATGAACATTTTTAATATTATGTGGGCCATCAGAGTCGATCTCCATCCGAATTACCTTCAAGCACCTGAGATAAAAACATGCAAAAATCATATCAGCGAATGCCGAGTGAATTCATAGAGTTTAATAAAACCGTTATACAAAACAATCGTTAAAATCAAAACACAAGTATAATATCAGAAGTAAGTCCTCGTATTGCTAGTCATGCAATATATAAATCAAGCATACATCTTAAACCGTCCATGAGACCTTAGCCTCAATATTACCATTATAGGTAATATTATTATCGTTATTAACATTGTATCATATCGGATATTTAGATTCTATATAGGATTATTATTAGCCGCGTGACATTGTTACCTTACTATCAAAACAACGGGCCGCGAACCCGACAAACAATTTGCCCATCTAAGTTAGCGTGTCGTCACAAAAATCACGCTATGTAAATCTTCTCATACATAAATTCGCTTACTAATCAATGTGGTACGACGGGGATCAACCGTCAAGGCGCGAACCGGGGTGATCGTCCCCAAATAGTACTATCATATGCATAAGCGTCTACTAAATCCCGGTAGTTCATAATTCATGCTAATGAGACTTTAAGTGACATAACCTAACTACTAATAATCCTTTTTATCTCGTTTATAGGGTCATAGCATCATTCGGGTCCATATCATTAAGCATACCATCGGGACTACTTGTGTTCTATTTTTATCAAAAACTAGCATGTTATCTCCCTCGTGGGTTTACAAATCATTTTATAAAACATTTAAAAGAGTGCGAGGCTATGAATTCACGTTGATAATGAAAGGCGGATTATCGGCTACGGGCGTGCTTCGGTCACGCAAACCTATATAAATAATAATCGGTCTTAGACTTTTGTCCAATGACTTTATCAAAATAACAATACACATATGATGATTTTGTACATATGATGATGATCAAATGGGTTCATATATTCTTATTTACTCATTTTAGTGTTTATGTATTGGTAACTTTTTACTAGTTTGCTAGTTTTACCTATTTACATGTTTTAAGTCCAATAAGCTTATTATAAGTTCTTTAACTTGTATTAATCCATTTTATACTTTTATTATCAGTAGTTACACTTTACATGTTGGGTCCAAATGGGTTAAGCCCAATAAGTACTTTTTATAAGTGTTTTATTTAGTCCAATTATTAGTCCAATATGCTAACTTAGCTCGTTAATGTCCGTATGTCCTATAGTTCGGGTTTTATCGGTTTTTACTTGTATTAGATACTTATATATCAGTATATGACTTTTAAAACTTTATATTAGACGGGTTTGATCGTCTAAGTTTTAATTGGCGAAAAACGTTAATTTTACGGTAATAGCCGAAAAAGTCGTAAAAATCATGTTTATAGTTTTTATAACTTATAAATATTATTCAACTACCATTTTTATAAAATATCTATTTATTTAACCTTATACATATCTACATAAATGAAATTCATAAGTTAGTGGGTTTCAATTTCACATTTTATACTATATAATTTGAGTGCTTATATAATAGTATTAAACATTAATTCCTCAAAATCTGATTTTTAGTTTTATCTTCACCATTTTTATCATATCTAGAGTTATACAATGAGTTAGAAGCTCATTTTTGGATGGCATGAACTTAATATTATGTGCTACAATTAAGTTAGTTATAGCTACTGCTCATTCTCTGTTTAACTATCCTTAACAGTCCCTACAAAACAGACTATTCAGATTAGCACACTCATCTTGTTTTGATCATATCTCACTCATTTTAATGATTCCATTGCATGGCCAACTCTCACATGTGTATGACATCTTATACTTACTGTAAATGGATTCCAGCATGCAAATTTATCAGTTTAAGTTTTAGTTACTTACTGTTTTTATACAGCCAACAATTTAAGCATGATTTTAGTCTTGTTTCTTATGGTTATTCATCTTTTTAAGCATATTTATCAACACTTGATCCCCACATAACATTTTTATCATCATATATTCATCATATACATATACAACAAGAAAGAAAATACATTTGATCTTTACAAAAATAACAAGAGAAATGGAAAGGATGATCTTCTTTACCAACCAAGATTATATCTTGTTTTTGGAAGGCAACAACTTGATGAACACCAAATATATCTCCAAGATCATCAATCACCAAGAAAGTTTGTTGAGAAATTAGCCCTAGGACACAAGCAAATCACCTCCTTTGTTGTTAAAATGGCGACCAATCAATCAAGGCTTCAAGGTTATTCCATAATATAGCTAGATAACAAGTAACTTGTGGCTAAAAAAGATCAAATGGTGGTGTATGGTTGTGAAGTGGGACGGAAATGGGAGTGGGATGAGAGGATTTTGAGTAGTTGTATTTGTATGAGAGAAATGGATGTAAATGAGAAGGCTAGTGGTTTTGTGGTTTTTGGTGGGTGAAAATAAGCTTAAGTGTTAAGCTAACACACAAGTGTAAGCTACTAGTGTGTAAGGATGCCACATCTTTGATGTGGTGTCCTCTTTAGCCGTCCCTTAAGTTAGTGGGGTGGGATAAATTATTTTGTCCCATCCCGCTAATTTACGGGTATTCCTCGATTCTAGTTTCCTCGATTTGCGTGCCCTCGAGTCGTTTTACGAAAAACGTTTTTATAAATTATGAATCAAAGGCACAAAATGAATCTAATAAAAATTGTCTCATCAAAAACGGAGTTCAAAAACGTAAATACGTAATCCTAAGGTTTCAGGTTTAGTCGTAAAGGACGCTAAATTATGCACGTAAGCCCAAATTTAAATCCGTAAATTGTGAGTTCATCAATCAACACAAAAATAAGTTTCAAAATATTATACGAGAAAATAATTCACTACCTGAAAATGTTAGATTGTCACAGCTTTTCCTCCTAAAAGGGATCAACTTCCTCATGATCCGTTTCATTTTGATGTCCGTTTCTTATTGAAATCGAAGAGGTGCGGATATTTATTCCACATTTCATCCTCTCGTTCCCAAGTATATTCCGGTCCATGCTTTGAATTCAATTGGATCTTGACAATAGGTATCCGACTTTGTTTCAGTTGTTTTACCTCACGATCGATAACCTCTACGAGTTCTTCGATAAAATGCAACTTCCCATCTATTCGAACCTTATCCAACGAAATTTTCTCATCACTCACTGCTAGACATTTCTTCAGATTAGATACATGGAATGTGTTGTGAACACCATGAAGTTCTGGGGGTAACTCTAGTTTGTAAGCCACCGGACCTACTCTAGATAAAATCTTAAAGGGTCCAATATAGCGGGGATTCAATTTTCCTCGCTTTCCAAATCTTATAACGCCTTTCCATGGCGATACTTTCAACATTACTCGGTCACCCACTTTAAACTCCATCTGCTTCCGCCGCACATCCGCGTAACTTTTCTGTCTACTACGGGCAGTCAACAACCTATTCTTGATCTGAACTATCATCTCCGTAGTCTCCCGGATCAATTCCGGTCCCGTGAGCTGGGTATCCCCAACTTCACTCCAACATACAGGAGATCTACACTTCCTACCATACAAAGCTTCAAACGGTGCAACCTTAATACTAGAATGGTAACTATTGTTATACGAAAACTCTGCTAAAGGTAAATGTTTATCCCAATTCTTACCAAAATCTAACACACAAGCTCTTAACATATCTTCTAGTGATTGTATCGTCCTTTCACTCTGTCCATCAGTCTGGGGGTGATAAGCAGTGCTCATGTCGAGATTCGTTCCCAAAGATCTTTGGAGAGATTTCCAAAATTCGATGCGAATCTAGGATCTCAATCTGAAATGATCGATACAGGCACTCCATGCTTGCATACAACATTCTCAAGGTATATACGAGTCAGCTTCTCCAGTGAGAACTGCTCTTTAACCGGAATGAAGTGTGCTGATTTGGTCAGTCTTTCGACAATAACCCAAATCGAGTTGTTTCCAGATGATGTTCTAGGAAGCTTGGTGATAAAGTCCATCGTAATTTGCTCCCACTTCCATTCAGGAATCTTTGGTTGTTGAAGTAGTCCTGATGGCTTTTGATGTTCAGCTTTGACTCTAGCACAAGTCAAGGATTGAAGAACATACATAGCAATATCAGCTTTCATATTCGGCCACCAGTACAACTTCTTCAAATCATGGTACATCTTATCAGATCCCGGATGAATGGAATACTTAGATTTATGGGATTCTAACATAATCAAGTCTCTTAATCCTCCAAACTTAGGTATCCACATACGACCTCTTAAGCATTTCACTCCATCAGCTCTAACCTCTAAAGGATCTCCTTCTCCTCGGAACCCTTCATTAACAAAATTTTCTTTCTTACAGGCTTCTATTTGCGCATTTCTAATTTGCTCAGGAAAATTATTGTGCATGGTCAAGACTAGAAAACGTACCCTGTTAGGCTCTCTATCTTTCCGACTTAACGCGTCAGCAACAACATTAGCTTTTCCTGGGTGATATTTTATATCACAATCATAATCACTTAACAACTCTATCCATCTTCGTTGCCTCATGTTCAATTTTTTTTTGATCGAGAATATACTGTAGGGTTTTGTGATCGGTGAATACCGTACACTTGGTGCCTTACAGATAATGTCTCCAGAACCTAAGAGCAAAGACTACAGCTCCTAACTCAAGATCATGAGTAGTATAATTCTCCTCATTCTTCCTTAATTGCCTAGAAGCATAAGCTATCACTTTCTCTCGCTGCATCAAAACAGCTCCATAGCCTCTAAGAGATGCATCACAATACACTACGAAATCTTCACTCCCGTCGGGTAATGATAAAATTGGCGCACTACATAATTTTTGCTTCAATGTCTGAAATGCTCCATCCTCATCACTTCCCCAAACGAAAGGTTTATTCTTCTGGGTAAGCTTAGTCAAGGGTTTAGCTATCAAAGAAAATTCTTTAATGAATCGCCTATAATAGCCAGCCAATCCTAAGAACTGTCGCACTTTCGTTGGCGTTGTCGGTGCAGACCAATTCTTAATAGCTTCAACCTTTGCAGGATCAACATGAATTCCATCTTTGTTAATCATATGACCAAGAAATTGCACAGAATCTAACCAAAAATCACATTTCGAAAACTTAGCATACAACTTTTCATCCTTTAACAAATTCAAAATAATCCTTAAATGTTCTCTATGTTCATCTTCATTCTTAGAATAGATTAGAATATCGTCAATAAACACAATCACAAATTTATCCAAGTAGGGCTTGCACACTCGATTCATTAAATCCATGAAAACCGCAGGGGCGTTAGTTAACCCAAAGGGCATTACTTGAAATTCATAGTGTCTATAACGAGTTAAATGCAGTTATAGGAATATCTTCTTCACGGACGCGAAGTTGGTGATATCCTGACCGCAAATCTATCTTAGAATACACACTAGATCCTTGTAGTTGATCAAACAAATCATCAATCCTAGGTAAAGGATATCGATTTTTAATTGTCAACTTATTCAGTTCCCTATAATCAATGTACATACGGAAAGATCCATCCTTCTTCTTAACGAACAAGACTGGAGCTCCCCAAGGCGACGAGCTCGGTCGAATAAAACCTTTATCAGACAACTCCTTAAGTTGTTCAGATAACTCCTTTAATTCAGAAGGGGCTAATCGGTAAGGCGCACGTGCCACCGGTGCAGCACCAGGAATTAAATCGATTCAAAACTCTACTTGCCTTATCGGTGGAAGTCCGGGTAAATCTTTAGGAAATACCTCAGGAAATTCACAAATAATAGGTACATCTTCCAATCGTTTCTCCCTAGACTCATTCCCGGTCACTTGAGCTAAGAATAACTCACAACCGTTCCTGATGTACTTTTGGACTTTAATACATGAAACGATTTTCAAACGGGATTCACCTCGATTACCATCAATTACTAACGTCCTATTCCTAAGAGGAATCTTAACCTTCTTCTCTCCACATAAAATAGTAGCATTATTCAACGACAACCAATCCATACCAATAATAATATCAAAACTACCTAATTCTATCAACATCAAATCAATCGGAAAGGAATAGTTCAAGAGATTTAGAGAGCATCCTTCTAATAGTTTATTAGTTTTCACTAATTTACCATCAGCCAATTCCACCTCGTAACTGGTATTTATCTCAACAGGTTCAATGTCAATAAGGGCACTAAATTTAGTGGATACAAAGCTCCTATCAGCACCCGAATCAAATAAAGCAACAACATAATGATTGTTGAGTAAAAACGTACCGGTAACGACATTCGGATCCTCTTTCTTCACCTCAATTGTTCCAAGTTGATAGACACCACCCTGGGGGTTTCTTCCAGGTACAATCGCTTTCAAATTGGGGCATTCCGATTTCCTATGACCTTCTTCATTACAGTTGAAGCAAATGGTTCCCTTCTTACACCTTTCAACCTTGTGTCCAAGCTTTCCGCAATTTCGGCACTTCCAGCAGTCGCCAACATGCCTCTTGTTGCCACACTTAGGACATCTATCATCGTTGCGCGGTGTGTTGTTGGTAAGAGCATTTGCATTCCCCTTTCTCTGGTTTTGACAGCGATTGAAATTCTTCCTATTATCACTTCTATCTACACGATCACCGTCTCCCTTTCTTTTCTCACCAACACGGGCTTCATCTTCCCTATCCTGAATTATCTGTCCAATAAGTTGGTAAGCCATTCGAACAGCATCATCAATGGTCAGTGGTTTCGATGATGTCACGTCCCCCCAGATATTCTTGGTCAACCCTTTAATATATTGTTCAACTCGGATCTCTTCGGGTTCCACCAATCGAGGACATAGCAAGGCCAACTTATGGAATCGGTTTGTGTAACTATCAATGTCCACACCTTTCATTCTCAGATGAATCAACTCTTGTTCCAACCTAATGATCACACTACGGGGACATTTCATCCACTTCTTAATTTCAGCCCAAGGAGTAGCATTAGCAACATCAATACCCATGAAAGCAATTCTCCCGTTCCACCAAGTCAACGCACGACCTTTAAGAGTAGCCATAGCAAAAGTCACTTTATCTTCCTCCTTACACTTACTAATCCGAAACACCGACTCAATATTCTCAATCCACTGGCTTAATGCTACATCACCTTCAGTTCCATTAAAAGGTAGAGGTTCACACTTCATGAACGTCACATAAGTACAGCCACCAACTTCAGGTGCATTAGTTCCAAGTCCTCCTACATTTCCTCCAGCATTAGCATTCACATTATTAGCATTCACATTCACATTAGTACCACCAATTCCACTACCTCCAGCTCCACTACCGCCAGCTCCACTACCGCCAGCTCCACTACCGCCAGCTCCACTACCGCCAACTTCATTTCTAGCATTTGCCATAAATTCAGTCATAGATGCGGTAACTTGCTCCATAATAATCCTACGTACATCATCCTCAGTCACAGCTTTCTTGGGCGGCATAGTTATATAATTTCACAATTTCAAAGTATTAAGCATTCTCCCAACAAGGATTCATATAATATGGGTTGAATTCATAATCAAGATACAAATAAGGCAGAATATGGAATTCAAGACAAGATACATATTTCATTCGATTTGAAACAAAAGCATTGTCTTAGTTACATCCCATATCAAAGTTCTAGCACTATACATACTCAAAATTTGTGCCAAGTCTACTACTAACAAGTCGGTTCAGTCAAAGTTACAAAAGGTACAAAAGATACAAAGGTCACTACTAAACACAGACTGGTCTACTGAGAACCGCCAGATGGTCCATCATCCATCGTCTTCTGTATCTTTGTCGGACGATCACTAGACACATCTTCAGCTTGGCGCTTACGGATCACTCCTCTTTCAACCATGTCAGCATAAAATCTACTATTCCAACCCACAGATATATTCAACTCCTTCTCAGCTTTCTCACGCATCGCACGAGCTACATTCAACTGAATCTCCATAGAATTCACCTTTCTCTTCATAGCAGCAAACTCACCACTTTCTAACACAGATAACCTCCTAAAAGCCTCATTCAAACCACGCTCTACATCAGTCAAATCAAAACTAAGCAATTCCCGCTCTTTCTCACCAACCTTATTCTTCGACTCCAAATAAGCAACATGAGTCTGAACAACACCTAATCCAATCTCTGTCATACTACTCTTAACACGGGAAGCATCTAAATCACGTCTCAAGGCCCATGGTGCAAGACCATCCATATGAGTAGCCTCTCGAGCACTAGACGAATCTCCTATCACACGTCTACGAGTAGCAATACCATCAGTACCGTCAGGTGCATTATCATCCTCATCCTCCTCTAATTCAGAATCAGATTCAGACGATTCAAACATTTCATCCCTAGGTAGCTCAACCTCAGAATCAGACAAATAAACTGGTGGGGGTAAAGGCTCGCCCTCTGGAACATCATAAGGGTAAATAAGCTCGACTTCCTCATCATCATCAACCTCATCGTCTATACCTATATCCTCCTCGACATCCTCTTCGTCAATCTCATCATCTAAATTATCTAACCCAATCTCATCATCATCATTCCCAATATTATCAATCTCATTTTCTACCATATCAACCTGAGGGGCAATCTGATCTCCTAGTCCTATCTCGGGCTCGGGATCCTCAAATGGTTCCTCCTCATCATCTATATCATAATCCACTAAGTCTAAATAAGGATCATCATCTACATTAGGTTCGGGAATAGCATGGTTCTCTACAGGAATATTAGGGCCAGCCATGACAATCTATATTTATATATATATCTCGTATTAGGATAACATACTTATTAAACAATTACATACTGAAATCACGATATATAAATATATAAAAATTAAATTATATATATCAAAATATATATCTTCTCAATAGGGCTTGTTGGTAACGTCGGAGATCTTTGGCACCGTTATAGTCAAAAGATTTTTCAAATATTTTCTCAAATGTTCATAGTTAAAAGATTTTGAAAAGTTTTGTTCAAAACCTTGGTTTTTAAAATCTTTTGTTCTCTATAATGAGAGCTCTGGTACCAAACTGTAACACTCTCAATTTTCGTATCGGTACAACGGAAGGGTCTTTTAGAGTGTTACGGGATAACACAATAACTCCAATCATAGACAACACATAAAAATGGTTGTACAAGGTTCAACATACATTCATTTGATAAAAAGTTTTAAAGTGTACAACAGGTCCCAAATTACACAGGTCATTAGGTTTACAAAACATAGATTGAATGAACATTTTTAATATTATGTGGGCCATCAGAGTCGATCTCCATCCGAATTACCTTCAAGCACCTGAGATAAAAACATGCAAAAATCATATCAGCGAATGCCGAGTGAATTCATAGAGTTTAATAAAACCGTTATATAAAACAATCGTTAAAATCAGAACACAAGTATAATATCAGAAGTAAGTCCTCGTATTGCTAGTCAGGCAATATATAAATCAAGCATACATCTTAAACCGTCCATGAGACCGTAGCCTCAATATTACCATAATAGGTAATATTATTATCGTTATTAACATCGTATCATATCGGATATTTAGATTCTATATAGGATTATTATTAGCCGCGTGACATTGTTACCTTACTATCAAAACAACGGGCCGCGAACCCGACAAACAGTTTGCCCATCTAAGTTAGCGTGTCGTTACAAAAATCACGCTATGTAAATCTTCTCATACATAAATTCGCTTACCAATCAATGTGGTACGACGGGGATCAACCGTCAAGGCGCGAACTGGGGTGATCGTCCCCAAATAATACTATCATATGCATAAGCGTCTACCAAATCCCGGTAGTTCACAATTCATGCTAATGGGACTTTAAGTGACATAACCTAACTACTAATAATCCTTTTTATCTCGTTTATAGGGTCATAGCATCATTCGGGTCCATATCATTAAGCATACCATCGGGACTACTTGTGTTCTATTTTTATCAAAAACTAGCATGTTATCTCCCTCGCGGGTTTAAAAATCATTTTATAAAACATTTAAAAGAGTGCGAGGCTATGAACTCACATTTATAATGAAAGGCGGATTATCGGCTACGGGCGTGCTTCGGTCACGGAAACCTATATAAATAATAATCGGTCTTAGACTTTTGTCCAATGACTTTATCAAAATAACAATATACATATGATGATTTTGTACATATGATGATGATCAAGTGGGTTTATATATTCTTATTTACTCATTTTAGTGTTTATGTATTGGTAACTTTTACTAGTTTGCTAGTTTTATCTATTTACATGTTTTAAGTCCAGTAAGCTTATTATAAGTTCTTTAACTTGTATTAATCTATTTTATACTTGTATTATCAGTAGTTACACTTTACATGTTGGGTCCAAATGGGTTAAGCCCAATAAGTACTTTTTATAAGTGTTTAACTTATTTAGTTCAATTATTAGTCCAATATGCTAACTTAGCTCGTTAATGTTCGTATGTCCTATAGTTCGAGTTTTATCGGTTTTTACTTGTATTAGATACTTATATATCAGTATATGACTTTTAAAAACTTTATATTAGACGGGTTTGATTGTCTAAGTTTTAATTGGCGAAAAACGTTAATTTTACGGTAATAGCCGAAAAAGTCGTAAAAATCATGTTTATAGTTTTTATAACTTATAAATATTATTCAACTACCATTTTTATAAAATATCCATTTATTTAACCTTATACATATTTATATAAATGAAATTCATAAGTTAGTGGGTTTTAATTTCACATTTTATACTATATAATTTGAGTGCTTATATAATAGTATTAAACATTAATTTCTCAAAATCTGATTTTTAGTTTTATCTTCACCATTTTTATCATATCTAGAGTTCTAAAATGAGTTAGAAGCTCATTTTTGGATGGCATGAACTTCATATTATGTGCTACAATTAAGTTAGTTATAGCTACTGCTCATTCTATGTTTAACTATCCTTAACAGTCCCTACAAAACAGACTATTCAGATTAGCACACTCATCTTGTTTTGATCATATCTCACTCATTTTAATGATTCCATTGCATGACCAACTCTTACATGTGTATGACATCTTATAATTACTGTAAATGGATTCCACTATGCAAATATATCACTTTAAGTTTTAGTTACTTACTGTTTTTATACAGCCAACAATTTAAGCATGATTTTAGCCTTGTTTCTTATGGTTATTCATCTTTTTAAGCATATTTATCAACACTTGATCCCCACACAACATTTTTATCATCATATATTCATCATATACATATACAACAAGAAATAAAATACATTTTATCTTTACAAAAATAACAAGAGAAATGGAAAGGATGATCTTCTTTACCAACCAAGATTATATCTTGTTTTTGGAAGGCAACAACTTGATGACCACCAAATATATCTCCAAGATCATCAATTACCAAGAAAGTTTGTTGAGAAATTAGCCCTAGCACACAAGCAAATCACCTCCTTTGTTGTTAAAATGGCCACCAATCAATCAAGGCTTCAAGGTTATTCCATAATATAGCTAGATAACATGTAACTTGTGGCTAGAAAAGATCAAATGGTGGTGTATGGTTGTGAAGTGGGACGGCAATGGGAGTGGGATGAGAGGATTTTGAATAGTTGTTTTTGCATGAGAGAAATGGATGTAAATGAGAAGGCTAGTGGTTTTGTGGTTTTTGGTGGGTGAAAATAAGCTTACGTGTTAAGCTAACACACAAGTGTAAGCTACTAGTGTGTAAGGATGCCACATCTTTGATGTGGTGTCCTCTTTAGCCGTCCCTTAAGTTAGTGGGGTGGGATAAATTATTTTGTCCCATCCCGCTAATTTACGGGTATTCCTCGATTCTAGTTTCCTCGATTTGCGTGCCCTCGGGTCGTTTTACGAAAAACGTTTTTATAAATTATGAATCAACGGCACAAAACGAATCTAATAAAAACCGTCTCATCAAAAACGGAGTTAAAAAACGTAAATATGTAATCCTAAGGTTTCCGGTTTAGTCGTAAAGGACGCTAAATTATGCACGTAAGCCCAAATTTAAATACGTAAATTGTGAGTTCATCAATCAACACAAAAATAAGTTTCAAAACATTATACAAGAAAATAATTCACTACCTTAAAATGTTAGATTGTCACATGATTTACCACAAATTCACATCTGAAACACAATGAATAAGGGTATTGCTTTGTGCGTAGCCGAGTTCTAGCAAAAGTACGTTGTGAATAGTTATGGATAAATTCTTTAACTGGCTTAACCAATACCTCATCATAATTTATGTAGAAATTTAGTCTCATGAAAAAGTTTACTAAATGTTTTATTAAACTTATGCTATGGAGTTGTATGCATGCTTCTTCATATATTGATTTTGACATCAAAATTTTTACCCTTAAAATTTAAGTCGAATGGTCTTAATTGACGAACACTTGAAATTACTTCGTCATCAAATGAGATTTTTGGGTGATGTTGTGATGTAGAGAAAACCTTTCGTAGAATGAGAAATCGTATGATGGTTTTACGTTACTTAGATTAGACGACTTAATTAAGTTACTCAGTGAGATCTGGAAACTTAATACAATCAGAGGAGATGAAACATGTTTACAATGCAAAACGTTTTTTGGCAATGAAAATCCCTTAAATAAACTAGAAATTGAAAATTGTTTGTCAATTGAATTGTTCGAAAAGTCGCTATGTTGAGTACATTCATTACTAGCAGATCAACTGATGTAATGGATTTATGTCAATATAGTTCTAGAATTCAAGGAAAATAATATGGTTTTTATACCAGGGTAATTTTATTTTCTTGAAAGTATTTTGTTATCGGAAATACTAATATGTGAACTTATTTCTGTAGAAATGGCTCAACCTACCAATAACACTGTAAGTTCAGCGTTCAAAGCTTTCTTTGAATGTCCTGAACTTACTGGCCCAAACTTCTGCGATTGGTACCACTCGCTAAGAATTGTCTTGAGATCAGCGGGTACTATCGATATCTTGACTACTCCTTATCCGGAGGATCTTGTTGAGGGAGCATCTGATCGCAAAGACTTGAACACGCTGCTAATGTTAAGAATCACTCTGAGGTGGCTTTCTTAATGCTAGGAAAAATGGCTCCTCCACTTCAACAGAAGTATGAGCTATTTTCTCCTAAGCGAATGCTTGATGAGCTCAAGGCTATGTTCGAGAAGCCGCAAGTTGTGGAGATCTAAGACTTAGTAGATGCTTTGCATAGCTGCAAGCAAGCTCTAGGAAAGTCCGTAAGTGCCCGTTACTTGGAGATGAGGTGTTATATGGAACAACTCATTGCACTAAGACAACCCTATGATCATAATATGGCTATCAACTTGATCAATAGGTCCCTTAACAAGGACTTCAATGATTTTGTGAGAAAGTATAATATGCATTGCACGGGGAAGACAATTAATGATTTGCATGCAATGCTCAATGACTAAGGAAAGGGTTTGAAAGACAAGGCATCCACCGCTGCGCCTTCTGTACTTACCATACAAAAGGGTAGAGTGAGTAAGCCAAAACCGCAAGCGAATAAGAAGAAAGGCAAAGGCAAGGGTGATAAGGGCAAACAAGTTGCGACTTATTCGAAACCTAAGCAGAACTTTGTCAAGAAGAATAGATCTCAAAATGATGAGACTTGTCACCATTGCAAGGCAAGTGGTCACTGGAAGAGGAATTGCCCTCTTTACCTCGAAGAATTGTGAGAAATAAAAAAGAAGTCGGAGCAGACGCTGCAGCTTAAGGTACTTTATTTATGATTGAATTGTTCAATTTAACATACAAATTAAATTCCTGGGTATATGATATGGGATGTGGTATTAACATTTGTAATACACTGTAGGGGTTTAATCTGGAAAGGAAACTATCCTATGGAGAACAATTTCTGCAAGTGGGCAATGGCGCACAAGCATCATTTGAAGCTATAGGAACATTTAATTTAGTTTTACCCCCGGGTTTACTACTGATTTTAAATGATTGTCATTATGCACCTACTATTGTTAGGGGTGTTATTTCCTTTTCTTGTTTGTTGAATAATGGTGTGTTTGAAATAGACATGCATGATAATGAATCTAAGAATAATAAATCTGTCTTTTGCATGAGTAAGAAGAGAAAGTTTGACAAGAACTCTTCTTACCTTTTGCATTGTAGACTTGCCCATATTGGGAAGACTCGTATATAAAAGCTTCAACGTGAAGGTCTTTTGGAAAATATCAATGCGAATCATTTGATAAATGTGAGTCTTGTATCTCTGGAAAGATGACCAAGAAACCTTTTAATAGCAATATTGAAAGAGATACTGATCTACTTGGTTTAATACATACTGATATGTGTTGACCACTTAGACATGTGTCAAGGAAAGGTGCTAGCTACTTCTTAACATTTAAGGATGATTACGGCCGTTATGGTTATGTTTATTTACTTAAGCATAAACATGAGGTATTTGAAACATTCAAAATGTTTAAAGCAGAAGTGGAGTTGCAATTAGGAAAGAAGATTAAAGCTCTTCGTTCTGATAGAGGTGGTGAATATTTAAGTTAAGAGTTTATAAATTATCTAAGTGAGAATAGAATTGTTCAGCATCTTACTTCTCCCTATACTCCACAAAAAAATGGTGTATCCGAAAGGAGAAATCGTACATTATTAGATATGGAGCGATCTATGTTTGATCTTACAACTTTACCATTATCCTTTTGAGATTATGCTTTAGAGTCTGCTATTCGCATTTTAAATATGGTTCCCACAAAGAAGGTCGATAAGACGCCATATGAACTATGACATGGCAAGAAGCCATATTTTTCTTATTTAAAGGTATGGGGTTGCGAGGCGTAAGTGAAACGTGACTCGGGTGACAAACTCCAACAACGATATGTAAAATGTATATTTGTAGGATACCTTAAGGAAACTATGGGTTACTACTTTTATCATCCACCTGAGAAGAAAGTGATTGTTGCTAGGTTTGGAGACTTCCTTGAATCTGATCTTGTAAATCAAGAATTTAGTGAGAGAACTTATGATCTTGAAGAGAGTCATATAGAGACATTACCTTCTGAAAACACTAGCGATGTAATTCTTGTAGAACCAGAAAGTCTGGCGGTTCCACCTGAATTAGTTCCTCTGCGTAGATCCAAAAGGATTAAAAACGTAAATAGCAATATATGTCTTAACATAGAGGATGATGATGAGTTAGGGGATCTTGGTGAGCCTGATAATTATAAATCCGCCATACTTGATCTTGAAAAGGATAAGTGGATGGTTGCTATGGATGAGGAAATGAAATCCATGAGAGTAAATGATGTTTAGATTCTTGTAGAGCCACCACCAAATGCTAAAGTAGTGAGACATAAGTGGATATACAAGAAGAAAACCGACATGGACGGAAAAGTACAATCCTATAAAGCTCGATTAGTAGCTAAAGGTTTTACTCAAACTTTTGGCGTAGACTACGAGGAGACATTTTATCATGTAGCAGACTTAAGAGCTATATGGATTCTCATAGCTATAGCAGCATACTATGACTATGAGATAGGGCAAATGGAAGTTAAAATTGCCTTCTTAAACGATCGCTTAGATGAAGACATCTATATGCAGCAACCAGAAGTGTATGTTGATTCTGAGAATCCAGGACATGTGTGCAAACTTTAAAGATCTATTTATGGTTTGAAGCAAGCATCACGTCAATGGAATAAAAGATTTGACTAAGAAATCAAAAAGTTTGGATTTATTTAGAATCGTGATGAGCCATGTGTATACCGCAAAGCTAGTGGGAGTGATGTAGTATTTTTAGTCCTATATGTTGATGACATATTAATCATTGGAAGTAACATTCCAAGACTTAAAACTGTTAAGGATTATCTTGGTAAATGTTTTTCTATGAAGGATTTAGGAGAAGCTGCATACATTCTGGGAATTAAGATCTATCGGGATAGGAAAAGATGGTTAATTGGTCTAAGTCAAAATACTTATATAGATAAGATTTTGAAGAAGTATAATATGCATAATTCCAAGAAAGATTTTCAACCTATGGAAGTTAAGCATAATCTGAGTCATGAGATGGATGCATCAACTCCTGAAGAGGATGCATACATGTAGAAGGTGCCTTATGCTTTGGCTGTAGGATCTATAATGTAGGTTGTTAGATGCACAAGGCCTGATGTGGTGTTTGCTCAGAACTTGGTTAATAGATACCAACAGAATCCAGGGAAGCTCCACTGGACTGCTTTTAAACATATTCTAAAGTATTTGAGGAGTACGAAAGACATGTTCTTGGTATTTGGAGGGAAACCAGACACGAAACTGAATGTGACAGGTTTCTGTGATGCGTCCTGGCAATGTGATAAAGGTGATACGAAGTCTCAGACGGGTTACATTTTTGTTATCGATGAAGGAGCAGTTGACTGGAAGAGCAAGAAGCAGACAACGATTGCAATGCATGCTACTTAATCTGAGTATATGGCTGCTTCAGAAGATGCAATGGAAGCTGTTTGGATTAGGAAGTTTATTGAAGATCTTGGAGTGATGCCTTCAATTAAAGAACCTATAGATATGTATTATGACAATTCTGCCGCAATAATATTCGTCAATGATCCTGGAGTCATGAAAGGTACCAGACACTTTATGCGTAGACATCACTACGTCCAAGAACAAGTTGAAGCTCGTGAAATCAAATTAATAAAAGTTCACACAAATGATAACGTAGTCAATACTTTAACTAAGGCTTTGCCTAGACCAAAGGTAGTTAAGCATGCCAAGGCGATTAGGCTGCAACTAGCTAGCGAACTCATGCAATAAATTTGTGATTAGTATTTGGATAAAGGATGTTCTGACATTATTATATAATGAAATAAAGATTGAGTTTCGTTTATTCTTATTCTTTAATATTGTATCCTATCTTACATGTTTTAATCCATGAATAAATTGTTATGCTAGATGTCCGTTGTCGATTAATAATATGGCAATATTATTAAATTAAGACAAATCAAAATAGCGATAGAGTATACTTGATAGTATATTGATCAATTTTGGATAATATTCAATGAATCGAATATTAGACTTATCCCAACTATATGATTTTACTTTATGGATCTTTTGTCATTAAGTAAAACATAAATAGTTATCCTTAGACTTGAGATACCAGGAAATTGTTGTGAATCTAGTGCATCTGTGTGGGATAATCTAACGCTAAACGTAACTGGTAGCTATAAGGACTATTTTCAGAAGTGTTGCAAAATTCATAAGTTTTGCTCGTAGTCAATATAGGATTTATTTCCTCCAATTTCGTTTTGGTGTTTAATACAGTTGGGCCCCTCGTGGGATTAGTAAGACGTTTGTGTGGCCACACCCAAATTTGTTTTGGTAATCTTGCTAAATCTGTGAACGAGAAACATAATGGTTAATGAAAGGAATGACTGAGATCCTTATCCTTATTAACGTTGTATTAGAAATAAAAGGATAATAATAACGATGATAAATCATTAAAAGGTTTTGTCTAGGAGACCTTACTCGAGTTGTACTAGAGACATTGCTAAGTGTAACTAGACGCTAGTCAATGTAATCACGATATTCGAAATATTTCCAAGTGGGAGCTGAAAGTTTATGGAC
Organism: Glebionis coronaria; assembly: GCA_025667525.1. Taxonomy (NCBI): domain Eukaryota; kingdom Viridiplantae; phylum Streptophyta; class Magnoliopsida; order Asterales; family Asteraceae; genus Glebionis; species Glebionis coronaria. The sequence continues at coordinate 575,221,877 of CM046876.1, forward strand.
TTATATTTAAAGTCATGTGATAGGATCAAACTCGAGATTACGGGATTGCACTCAATACGCAAAGAGTTAATTTAATTAATAAATATATTTATTATATTTATTAAATTAAACTGAGCTAAATAACTATATAACTTTAACGATCGTTAATTAATTAAGAGTTAAGTATTAACTAGTGTTAAATAATATATAGTAAGAGGATTAAAAAGGAAGAAGGACGGAAGGTTTTGGAACACCCCATAGGGGGGGGGGGGGGTTCGTCGGTCGGTTAGGGCACCAAGGGGGGGGGGGGGCAAAACTTTCCTTTTATTTATTTGGGCTACAATGGATTCTAGGCCTATAAATACATCCCGTTACCCCTCATAATCTTCATAACATGAATCTCTTCTCTCCCTCTCCTCTTGGTCGATCGCAAGGTGTACCCACGAAGGGGTATTCGGTTGGTTTTCTTGGTTGAATGATTGTGTTTATAATCTAGTCCTAGGCCCTCTCTAGGGTTGTTGGGTAGATTATTTACAAGCATTGTAGCTCGGTTTTCACGTGCTAGAATCATGGTTAGCTCGTTGTCTTACGTGTGTACAAGATTGTAATATAGTCTTACTTTAGACTATATCTTGGTGATATACGGTATAAGCCCGAATTGATGATTCTTTCTTCGTCTTGTGGATTTGCTTTAGCGTAAAGGTATGTAACCCTAATTCGATTAATTATAGTTGTGTTATTATTATGATCTTGTTATATCGCTTCCGCTATATGTGCTTTGATCTCGTTTAGGGTTTTATCTAATTGTTATGATGTTAATAAACCTTCAACTATTACTATCAAAATCAGCTTTCAATGGGAAACTTGGTACCATGGGATGTGTTTGGAAACACTCCAATTGGAATTGCCATGAGAAGCATGCTTAACCCAAACAGACCCATTAGATAATGAGACCAAATGCTTGAGTTCCATAATGTGTAGGTATGCTTGATAGTCGGACTTGAATTAGATGAATGGATCAAGTACAACGGTTGTTCAAGACACATGATGGGTAATTGGAATCTCTTAAGTACATGCAACCCTATGGATGGAGGTAATGTTATTTTTGGTGGAAACGTCAAAAGCAAAATCATCGGCAAATGTATGATTTATAATGACCACATCACCATAGATAATGTTGCTCATGTCGAAAACTTAGGATTTAATCTACTTGGCATAAGTCAACTTTGTAGTAACAAATGCAAAGTTCTATTTGAAGAAAACGGTAGTAAAATACTAAAATATGGCATAACCATAGCAAAAGGAATTAGGAACAATAACATATATGTGATGAAGTTTGACTCATCCAAATACGCCATTTGTTTGACCACAATAGATGACACCTCTACCCTATGGCATAGGCGTTTTGGTCATATTAACATGGGTCTTTTATAATCGTTGGTTAGCAAGGATCTCGTTAGAAACTTACCCAAGGTAAAATATGAACAAAACTTTTGTGATGCATGTACAATGGGAAAGCAATCACATCAAGCCATAAGGCTAAAAAAGGTTGTGTCTACAACTAGGTGTCTAGAACTTTTGCATATGGATTCGTTTGGACTATCCGCGGTACAAAGTTATGAAGGTAATCTCTATACAATGGTCATCGTAGTTGATTACTCTAGGTACACTTGGACTTAATTCTTGAAAACTAAAAATGAGGCTTTTGACCACTTTGAGATTTTAAGCAAGAAAATTGAAAACCAATTAGATTTTCGTATTGTGTCAATTCGTACGGATCATGGTAGGGAGTTTGAGAATGAGGCACAATTTGGATACTTTTGTGACACCAAGGGTATCACACATAATTTATCCGCTCCTAGAACATCTCAAGCAAATTTTTTGGTAGAGCGTAAAAACCGAACACTTCAAGAAATGAGTAGAACAATGCTAAATGAGTCAGTTATGCCACGAAAGTTTTGGTGTCATGCCGTAGATACTTCTGCACACATTCTGAATCATGTCTTAATTAGACCACTTCTTGATAAAACACCATATGAACTTTTAAAAGGAAGAAAACCTACTATAGGGTATTTTAGAGTGTTTGGTTGTAAATATTTTATTCTTAAAACTAAGGATTATCTTGACAAGTTCTACCTAAAGTCTTACGAAGAGTCTTCCTTAGATATTATCAAAACAACAAAGCATACATAGTTTTAAATAGGTAAACCATGTGTGTCGATGAATAGTATTTGGACATATAGTACAAATGCTCCCATTACCACTTCTTTTGTTATTCCTTCTTTTTTCAATTCACATAACATAACCTTCGACAAAAGTCTGCCTCCCTCTAGAATATCACATTTGATAGATGATGATCTAGCTGAAAGTCAAGCTCATAATCAACAAGTTAATCTTGAAGAAAACAAGGGAAATGAACCATTAAACCTTGAACCCTTAAACATCAAAGAACCAAAAGGTCATCCTCTAAACATCTTCATTGGTAAACTAAATAAAAGGACCTTAAGGTTTTAAGATCAAAATGAAAGTAACTTATTTTGCTTTGTATCCTAAATTGAACCTAAAAATGTTGATGAGGCTATCATAGACGAAAGTTGGGTACTAGCTATGCAAGAAGAACTAAATCAATTTGTGATAAATGATGTTTGGTACTTGGTACCTAGGCCTAAAAATCAAATCACAACTGGAACCAAATGGGTATTTTGAAAAAAGCTAAATGAAAATGATGTTGCATCTAGAAACAAAGCTAGGCTTGTTGCTCAAGGGTATAATCAACAAGAAGGTATAGACTATGATGAAACCTATGCCCCGGTTGCTCGGCTTGAGTTCATAAGAATTTTAATTTTGTATGCATGTGCACATGACTTCGAACTCTTTTAAATAGATGTAAAAAAGTTCGTTTCTAAATGATTTCATAAATGAGGAAGTGTATGTTGCACAACCTCCCTGTTTGAAGACTTTGAAAAAAAATCATGTTTACAAACTCAAAAAGGCTCTCTATGGTCTCAAGCAAGCACCCAAGGCATGGTATGACAGACTTAAGTCTTTTCTAATTGAACATAAATACTCTATATTTCAAGTGGACAAGACGTTGATCACTAAGAAAAGGGGTCACATATAATAATTGTGCAGACCTATGTTGATGACATTATCTTTGGGTCTACATGTCAAGAACTTTGTGATAATTTTTCTGAAATTATGCATGAATAATTTAAAATGAGCATGATGGGTGAACTAAACTTCTTCTTCGGTTTGCAAATTAAGCAAATGGAATATGGCCTTTTCTTTAATCAATATAAATATATCAAAGAAATGATTAAGAAATATGGGTTATAAGAATCTAAAGCAACACGCACACCAATGTCAACAAAAACTAAATTAACCAAAGATGAAATTAACAATTATGTTGATAGTACTAAATATAGAGGTATGATTGGTAGTTTACCTTACCTCATGAAAAGTAGGCAGGATATAATGTTAAGTGTTTGTATGTATACTCGATTTCAAGACAACCCAAATGTATCACATCTTGAAGCCGTAAAGAGAATCTGTAGATACATCAAAGGAACCACTCATCTTGGGCTTTGGTATCCCAAGGGCATGGGAATGGAAACTATTGTTTATGAGGACTCGGACCATGTTGGTGACTTTGTCCATAGAAAAAGTACAAGTGATATATGTACTTTTATCGGATGTTGTCTAACCTCATGGTTCTCAAAAAAGCAAACGGCACTTACAATTTCCACAACCGAGGACGAGTACGTGTCGGCGGGAAAAGCATGTCAACAAGCGTTATGGATGAAGCAAGCCCTTATTGATTATGATATCAAACTGGACGATGTGACCATCCTTTGTGATAATAAAGGGGCCATTGATCTCAACAAGAATCTCGTCGTACGCACATGAACCAAGCATATAGAAATTTGTCATCACTTTCTTAGAGACAATGTTCAAAAAGGGAACATCTCTATCGAGAAAGTATCTTTGGAAGATAACATAGCCGATATCTTAACCAAAACACTTAAGCATGAACCCTTCAACTTATTCTGGCTAACCAAAAACTTGTTGAACTATGTGCAACACGAACCCTTTTGGTCTAAGACGAACCCTTTTCCCATAATGTACGTAGGGGTCCGTGTACTGCTGGATATGTTCTCCAAGTCAAAACCAACGGCCAAAGACCCCAACACTCATACTATCACTCCCATTGCTGCAAAAACCGACCATAACCACCATTGCATCATCTCTCTAACCCCATTAGGAAAAAACCAACCTTCCAAGTCGTGTCCAATCATCTACTGTAAGTATTCACTACTTAATTCTTTCTTTAATTACTTTATTTCTCTCAGTCTAAGTCTAGGGTTCTATTTTAGTTGAAAAAAATATAATTGGGGTTTCTTAAGATTAGTTGATTCATTGTATGCATTAGTTGTTTATAATGTTAAAACCACTTTGTAAAGGTAATTCTTTCAAACAAATTGGTAGGCATTGCTAAGAATCCCCAATTGATCAAAATCTTTTAAAAACCCTTCTCACTACTTAGATCATGTTGAAAATTTGCATCTCTTCGTTGTAAATACAAAATATCAAAAACAATGTTTTATTCATGGCATTTTGACTCATGAATGCTAAAGGAATTTCATAATCAATATGCATTTTTGGGTACGTCCATTTGAAGCAACGTTGAACTTAAGGAGCGTTTGGGTTATCTAAAAAATATGCATAAAAAACTTTTCTTTCAAAAACCATTTAGGGTCGAGATAACCACACCTCCACATTGTTTGCATATAGGCACACACTAGGAATATTTCTAGTTAATTCTCAAATTTGTCAAACTTTAAAAAAATAATGCCTTAGGACTAATCATGTCTTCCGCTTGGACATATGACTAAGGACACCCTTAGCTACATTCCCTCCTTTCACAAATCTAAACATCTAACTCCCGCACAACAAACCTTATGCAAGGAACTTGCGAAACTTTTCTTTCATGAAGGTCGATTTGTTGATCCCTTTTTTACCAACAACACCAATATTCGTGAAACCTTTTCTAGGATTAACTTTGATTGCCTCCTAGACCAAGATGAACAAATTTGCCTCGAATTTGTACTTGAATTCTACATCTCCCTCCATGTTAGCTTCGATGTAGACCATACCCTTATATTCAATTTTTAAGCAAATGAACATGATCTCTCCTTTACCCTAAACCAATTTGCCCAAATCCTTATGATTCCTTGTGAAGGCACTTGTCTCTACTCTAATACTCATTCTCTCACAACCCTTGATAAGACAAACATTCCTGTGAATGATCATGATAGTTACAACTCTAGACTTGTCAATAAGGATTTGATTAGCAGGACAATCTATAACCTGAGAACCTATAGGATCTCAACGAAAGAGAAGGTGATCAACAAGGATCCATATGGCATGGAAGCTAGTGGGATCAAAGAAGAATATGTCAAATGGGAAAGGATTTTATGTTGTAATGCATGTGGTTAGTCAGGAATTAGGACCACATTAGTGCAAGCCTTAGCTATATGCTTTACAGGTTGGATAAGGAAACACCCTTAAACCTATCTTAATACATTGGCAATAAGATGTCCCATATTCGAAGCCTTGCTAAAACCATTCTCCCCCATCACATGTTGTTAACCCAAATCTTCAACTACATATCCCCAATCCAACCAAGTCCTAGTTGTAGAGTAGGCACCTATACTCTTGTAAATAATGTCATGACTCCTGTTGGCGACTATCGGTTTCAAAGAGATTTAGGACCACAAACTAGGGGAAAATGAAAACGAATTCACCCTCCCACCAGCTCATCCTATTCAGCTAGTGAAGATGATGGAATTCTAAATTCTAGGTTACCACCACTAGAGTACCTTAGCCGACTACCTGAAATCCCTAATGCCTTACTGGAGTTTAAGCAAACAAAAGGAATGTTCAAGTGCCTCAGATGATTTCTAAGCAATATGGACAAGATGAAAGGCAAATGAGACGGTAGCATGAATGGGTACATGTGAATGATGGTCCTTTCTCAAAACAATGGTGTTTGCAAACAATTCACTTGATACATTTCTTTGTATTTTTCTTATTTCTCTACTCTAACACTAACTTTTATGACTATGTTTGTATGACTATGTTGATCATGTGGCTAGGATTTGGTAACACCTAATTTCATTTTTATTCTTGTTGCTCGATAAATGACATGCCTTGACTTTGCAAGAAAAAGGTACATTCTCTTGCTCCCTAAAGTTTTAAATTGTAGCATATACATGTGAAACATCAACCTCAAACACCTTCTCTAGTTAAAGATTATTTTCGGGGTCACAACTTTTGTTTTTCTCCATTCTTTCTTGTCTGTTGCGGTAACTCACGGACCCATACAGACCCTTTCCATAAGGGTCCGCCTTTATAAAAAGGGTATGTGGTCTCTCCCTCTAAAACAAACTTTTGAATTTCTTTGAGTTCTTGCTCGGACCCATACAGACCTTTTTCTATTTGGGTCCATCTAACACACGAAAGGGTCCATTGCACCTCCAGTTCTCATGCATTTTTCCATCATTACCTTCATTAACTACCACATTCCCCTAAACACTCCACCCTCTCTGATTTGTTTGACCTCCATCACTCACATCTGCATATTAACTACTTCTAATCATCATTTTATTACTTCCAATCCAATTCCACCTTTATTAATTCATAAGTTCCTCTAATTCTCCTATTTAAACTCGAACACTCTCATCATCTTTCTCACCAACTCTCATACTCTCCTATCTACAGCAAAACCTCAAAAAATTAATCAAAGTCAACATGACTAAAGCTTCCAAATCTTCAACCATTCCAACTCAATGGAGAACCATCCGCCTTCGAGTGAGACCATGTTTCATTTCTCCTCAGACCAACTCCCTACCAACAAACAATCTTACCTATTACCATGTATCACCTATAAGGGATGAGATATCACAAAAACTTAGAAACATGTTGAGACACTCAAGGTCTCCTAAGACACCTCCTCCCACCAAGACTCCCGTAGCTATCACTCCACCTCCCGAACCTACTCGTACACCAACAATCATATCAACCTCTCCAACGAGAACCACCACACTCCAACCATTGGAGTTGTTTGTAACACATCCCACCTGTCCAAATCCCTACTTAGATAACATAGAAGACGCACCACCGCGTTCTTAAGCATCTCTTCCTCTTTTTCACTCAACAAACCCCACCTTATCCTCGTTATCGCAAACATCCCTTTCTCCAAACCTTCAACCTATCGATTGTCTATCTCTTCCACTAAGAGACTCTCCCTATATCCCATCCTTCATAGGACTCAATACCTTATTTGGAGTAGACTACCACCAATGGGCCATTCTTTCCCATACTCACCCTCACCGTACTCTCTTACAAGTGTCATTACACCCGCTCAACAATGGCAAGCACACTAAGAAGATTTCAGTCACCTTTATGCATTCACCAATGGTAAATATGCATATCCACGAGGCCCAATGCCTTAGGGACTATACTACTCCTTTATCTTCACCTCTACAAACCAACCACCATGAAATTATAAACATCATCTCACCTCATGTATGCGACCATTATCGTTATACACAAACCTTTGTCATGGATTTCCATGAAGAGATGAGATTCATCTTAAACAACATCATTCAAGGGATTAATGCTATCCTACACCTACCATCTCAGCAAGAATCTTAATCATGGAATCCCGGGCTCATTTCACCTCTTTTCTCTATTTATCTTAGAAGACGACAGACCCCGCAGACCTTTTCTAATTTTGGTCCACCATCCTAAAAAGGGTTCGTGTCCTCTGACTTGGTTTCTATTTGTCTTTTTTCCATTATCTAGTCTTGTACAGTCATGTTCCAATATTTCACATGCTATATGATGTAATTTTACTTGGGCAAGATGAAAGAACTCGTATTTGTTTTCTTACTAATGTCTGTATACATGTATAACTAATGCTTTTTTCTCACGTCACTAACAAATGCTATGTCTATCTCGTCTTTCCTCTATGTCTAACTTTGTTTTGCAAGTTTTTAGCAATTATTTCCCCATTATTCTCTACATAAAGAGCATGAATCAAGGGGGAGCATTCATGAAATGCATCATTTGTTTAATTCTACATACATTCTTTTCTTCCTTACCATGTAATATGTCTTCAAGACCGTGTAGTGGGTCTTGCATATACTCTTCTATCTACTATCTATCCTCTAACTCTCTTTTGAAGGATTTTCATAATCCATGTCTCTCGCTTCTCCAAATTAGGGGGAGTATGAACCGAGGGGGAGACTTTGGAAATATAATTTTATATCTATATTTCTCAATTCTAATCTTCTAAATCTCTCTCTAAAAGTCTTTTTCTTTCAAATCATCCTTTTTATTTCGACAAAAATGAGGAGAAGAGAAATATAAAGTCATATTGCTAAAAACTTATGTGTTGTTTCTAATCACAAACTAAAAATAAGTTTATGCGGTGGAGATTGTGAATAAAAATATTGTATTAAAACGATGTTTATATTTTAATCACTCTTAAGTTTTATTAATGACAAAACATCAAATATGTTTTTACACTTGTGTTATAAACAACACTAAAGATTTAGATCAACGATTTATGTTTCTAACTTTTATAAAAAGTTCTTTAGACTTATAAACTTTTTGTATAAACTTAACATGTACAAAAGTACACATACTCTCTTTATATCTCTGATATATACGAAAGTCAAGGTTAATGTAATATTGTTTGAGTGTGGTCTTGGACAAGGTATTTATGAGACAAGAAAATTCAAAGGTCACAGACCCATTAGTAAAAGACGGACCCCTATAGGAAAGGGTCCGTGGGGTCCGTGACCAGCTGATGTTCTTGCCTACAAATACCAAATACTCTCCAAGCTTTCAAATCACCTATCTCCTCTCTAAACTCTCTAAATCTCTGATTATCTCTAACATTCTAACATATATTCTTCTCTCATTCTTGTCTCTTGTGATATAGATCTTTCCCTTCTTGAAGATCATTTACAAGAACTCTATCCTCAAGCTTTAATCCTTCAAAGTTTACTTGTGTGATTGTGTTAAGTGTTATCTATACAATTACCATTGTTATACCCATTCATCTACTACTTGTGTAATAGGTTGGTTAGTATTTTAGTCCTCAAAATACATAGTGCGAAGGGAGTTGTTGTACCCGTGTAAAGAACACGACACCCTAGCATAGGTATCGGTAAAGATTGCATGCGACGTGTAAGGGTTTCTCCACCAGTATAAAGGAGGTTGTTGACTAGTGAAAGTCAAACTCTCGAGTGGATACTCTAGGAGTGAAAGTAGGGCAAGATAAGTAAGATCTTGCTAGGCCGAACCACTATAAATCCTTTGTGCATTGTGGTTTAATTTATTCTTTCTCTATCTCTATTACATACTTCATCATACTTGATCTATATCTTCACTAATCACATAAAAAGTTTCAAAGAAGTAAAACTAATCGGTAAAACTATTCAAAACCCCTTCTAGTTTTTTTTACAGTTTTTATCATAGTCAAGCAAAGAAGCTCCACCCATGGTTAAAGGGTCCTTAGGTGTCGATGTAAATATTAGTGTTGTTGAGGTTAGTTGCGCGATATACAATGTTTTTTATATTAGTGAGAGTAATGTGGAACGCATGGAAGTTCGTAGTGAGTTTGACGAATTTTCAAAAAACAAGGAGAGATGGAAGAGGTCATTGTGAGTGCTAGTGAAGTACGTGGGGTTGACAAGGATAAGTTGAGTAGAGTGATACCACTAATTAAGGATGAAAGTAGTGGTTTTGATGATCGTTTGGATGAAATAAATTTGATTCTAAGCGAGGAATTAGCGGTTAATGACATCAAATAATGACATATTTATTACATCATTAGTTCTATGTATTTTACCCTTTGTTATTATTACAAGATTTTGGTACTTAATTCTTTATATTTGGGTTTGCAGTAATTATAAAGTTCTTGGTGATTAATGACGCATTATGGAGCGTAATTGAAGATTATTAAATAATTACTTTTCATCACTCAATACGTCGTATGCATAAAAGCCATAAGGCGTATCTGCGCAAGACTTCACCAAAATACACGTTGAGTCAAAGACGTATACACCATATCGAACACAAGGATATGCCATATGAGGAATTATTAAAACATTATTCTATAATATAATTCGTGGGCTCCAAGGTTTATAAATCTCAATGCGCCGATATAGCTAATACCCATATTCTGTATGGGGATTATTGATATACCTTAGAGATTATTTTTAAGTATAAACATGCATGTTGGCTATTGTGCCCTTATATATAGAATCTCTAAACTCATTTTTGGAGTGTCCTTAACCCAAAATTCGAATCCCTAACTTCATAGTCAAATTTATAATGCCAAGAAGTGCCACAAAGTCCAAGAAGCACAATCTTATCCATAAGAAACGCCTTGTAATTCTCTTACATTGATTACGCGTTTAATATTTAGTATCTTTCATAATTGTTTAGTTTATCTTTGTTGATGATTGTGTAATTGAATACTATGGTCGAAGGCTTACACATTCGGGTGTTAGTGATGTAGCCATTTGGGTACAATAAAAGATATACATAAAGATAAAAAGATATAACAGACCTAAATACCTTAGAATCACGACAAGTATAGATCTCCTGATTTGTCGTTCTAAGGAGAATTGAATTTGAGTTCCACGTTAAAGTCCAAAGTTTGATGCTTGATCATAAAAAAGGCTATGAATAAACTAAGGAATAACAACGTAGATCTAATGAGCTAAAAAATATCTAATGGAGCATACTGTCAAGTGAGGCGAAAAGATCATTAAATGTGAACCAGGATTGAAATAATGTGTAGAATATTGATAATCAATGAATCTATGAAGGGGTTTGTTGATTTCTAGAGAGAGAAAGTTAGAGAGAGAAAGTGAGAGAAACTATGTGAATTTTATTAAAATGAAACTAAGGAAATGACAACAACCAACCCCTTTCCATGGTGGAAAGGGGTATTTATAGTTCCAAGCATAACATGGGCTTGGGCCGGTCCATGACAAGCCCATGGACCGGTTCTTACTTAAGTTAATAAGTAACTAATGACTATTTTCTAACTACGAGCTATTACAACATAAATATTATTGTGGAGTGACCGATACTTCTAATATACGTTAAAACGTATTTCTAACAATCTCCCCCTAAGGGAGGTCACTCCACGTTTACAAAATTCTAAACCTAGCATACTATACTAAGTCTTCGTTCTTTAGCTCGTAGTCTTTTCTTCTTTTCTTTCTTTTGTTGTGAATATGTTGTTTTGATCTTTTTTGGCTTTGGCTTGAGAGCATTGTTCTTTGGCCTTTCACGTGCGATCTTTGCCTTTCTTGTGAACTTTGCCTCCTCGTGACTTCATGTTCCACACACTTACGTCTTTTTGTTGAATTCTCGAAAGCTTCAGAGTTTGGTACAGCGGAAGACTTCATCTTGTACTTTCTTGAATTTTTGCTGAACTTTGTTGCAAGAGACATAAGCATGTGGGAACGACTTTTTCAGGTACACCGCAACACCACCGTCTTCACTGGTACACAGCAACGCCACCGTCTTCAACAGGTACACAGCAACGCCACCGTCTTTAACAGGTACACAGCAACGACACGAATAAAATGGCTTTGAACATTTTATTCTAATTCGGTAGCATTTTACCTCCGGTCGGTGAAGACCGTTGGACGATATTAGATATCGTACCCGTGACGGATAGTTTCAATTAAGTAACTTCCTGACAGGATTTCGCGGGTAAACCCGTTCTCTTTATTCGACCGTCCAAAGCTGACTGCGAACATAAAGAGTGAATCACTTGGATAAATTATCCTTGTGATTTAAAAGCCGTCAATTCATGAAACCTGGAACAAGTGAATTTCAATTAAGATTTTCACCATCGTTGCTTTCCAGTTGTCACGAGCTCAATTCATAAAGAATCTTGCACGTTACCTACCAAGTGCTGTTTGATGTTGACACTAGAAGGATTTCCACTCGTCACTGTGGTCAATAAAGAGTCACTCTGAGTGTTCTGGCAAGATCATATGATAATGCGAAGAGGCCTGGAACGAGTTTAAGTTCAATTAAGAATTAAACCACTGTTACCTTCCAGTTTTTCACAAGATTGGTTCTAAAAAACCGCACGTGTAACCTACCATGAGCTTGTTTGATGTTGGCTCAAGCAGGATTTCCATCTTCATTGTAATACTTACGTATTACTCGGATGTTCTGGCAATATTACAGGAATATTGCGTAGGACTCATGAAAATCTCTTACTTTTCACAGTGTGTGAGAAAGCAAGGAATAAATGGAAAGTGTCCTAATGAGACTTTTGATGATCTCTTGGCTCTAGACTCGATTGTGCGTTTTGATTTAGTGAGCGATGGCTGGAGAGGAGTGCCACCTTTTCAATACCAGTCTATTCGGAGTGAATAAACCAATAGATAACGTGTTGATCTCCGTGTGATTAAAACAAATACCTTTTGAGAGATATTTGAGTTAGCTGGGAAGGGTTGTGCATTGCATCACTGGGTCCATGATGTCTTTCTTCAATACCGAGAATCATTAGCAAAAATGATCTCAATAGCATATGTATTGACCCGGTTTCTGCCTAAAGTTGTAAGGAGGGCTTCTTTCTTTACACCCTTTATCTTTACAATTCTTTTTCATTCTTCAACCCCTTCAATGCTTACCAATACGTCATCACTAGCACCTTGTTGTGATTGTTCCAGTGCTAGCTTAAGTACTTGGTCGGCATTCAGCTACGTTCACATTCTTTTCTCCATCTTTCCTAGGACTTCTAATTCTATCTAGGGAATTGTCCTTGGGAAGATTCCATCAGCTCTGATGAATCATTGGACTAAACCTATTCCTACCACCCTTTTGTCACCACATCCGTCGTGAATTAAGCGTGTTTTGGGAAGGAATTGCCACCATGAAAAATCATTGAAAATCACCTAAAGTACTTGTGATATTGAAATCAAAAGTTTTGTACCTTAGGTGTTTTGTTCATCAAAAACGCTCCCCCTTAACACGTGCTTTACACGTATTAAGTTGGATAATCGTTAAGTCTTTTTCATCTTTTAGCCAAGTATCACTTACGTCTCCTTAATCCCATTTTCTCCCCTTATCCAAAATGTTAACCATTAATATTTGGGATATTGAATGGATTAACCGGTCTTTGGGTAAAAATGAAATCGATGTTTGGCCATAGAACAAGTTATTGCTCCCCCTTAATTCAATAAGGGATAGTTGTAGTGCTTTAGTATGATATATTTTGAAAGATTTAGAATCTCGTGAGAAATTCGTGAAAAATTATCATACCTTAACACTACATCAAGCCATTAAAGCACATTATTCACAAATATACATATTCACAATTGAAAACCAATATAAAGTGGACCTGAAATGTACGACCCATTAGATGGATCGTTGCAGTAGCTTGTGGTGCACTAGATATGGTCTTCCACCCACGAATCTTTCCAAGCTCCTCATCAATCTACGTTCACGGAGCTTTTGATCGATCTTCTTGATCACGTACTTTGCCATCTGCCGGTAACCCGGATGCCAATCCTCCGTCATCTCTGGCAAAGTCCCACCCGAGTTCAGATGCTCCAACTTTCCTCTAACTTGTAGAAGGGTTCCATCGCTGTACTTGTGGAGCTCACCCACCCTCATAAACTTCATCAAACCTCGACTGTTCAAGTAGAAAATGTCGTAATTCGGGACAGAAATGCCGATATAGGGACATCTTTCTACATGTTGAGGTAGCACTTGATTCACTGGACGGGTTAAGTTGAGCTTCCTTTGATAGCTTTCGACTCCCAACTGCAGATCTTCAACTCGTGACTTGATGACAACGCTTCGTGTGAACATACGAAGTGCTGTATTCAAAGCAATCAGGTCTTCACGAGGAATATGTGTGAGTTGATCTCGGGTCATCAGAAGCAACATATCTTCGATATCCTCAAGGCGAATGATGGAAAAATCTCCTTGCTGGATTTTGTATTCCCTGTCATCCTCCCTTTTCAAGCGAATCTCCGTCACATGATAATAGCCGTTCTTGGCTTCAGTTTTCATTCCTAAGATGCTGGAGATGCGGATGTCGGATCTAACATTGCTTCCAGAATTGACCAAGCAGCAACCCCTGTACGCCCTTCGGACTCGTTCGTCCCAATGAGATGCACCTATGACAGCATACATATCATAATTACGATTCATTTTTGGGACCCAGAGTCGATTTACCTTTTCCTCGATAAAGGGTATTGTCCCCCAGTTGGCAGCTTTCAGCAAGGTCAGGGAGGTTGCGTACTTTGATGACCCCTTCAGTAGATACACAAGATCGTTGGTGACGAAGAAGTCAAGAGCAATCTGATTATCTTGAGCAGGATCCATTGGAGGTGGAGCTCTTTCTGATTCATGAAGACCTGGCCGTTGAACGGTATTCAGAGCCTTCAGGATCTCATCAGCATAGTACTCGAACTCTATTCGGGTTAATCGGGTTTTGGCACGCAGTCTCTTATCTTTCAGCGCTTTCTTCACCAAGGATGGAGTAACCGAAGTCTTATACTCATGAGCAAGAAATGCACATAAGTCAATCGAACTTCGGATACGGAGATACAACACATCTTTGTCAGCGTCTGTGATCGGATCATATTGTGCTGCTGCCGTGATCCAAGCCTGTGGTGGTGCAGACTCGTCGATCTCCAACGTGTCTTCCCAGGCTCGTGTGCTTGGTTCAGGAACCGTAGATTGTTGTGCTTGTTGTTGGGGAGTAGAAGTGCGAACATCTACTGGTTCAGTTTCAGGCATTTCGGCAGTGTCGTGAACTGGTGAGTGTTGTGCAGCTTCGGGTTCCGTCACTGATTCTGCAATCACAGGAGCAATAACAACAGAACTAATGGGGTTAGTGGTAATAGGTAAAGATACAGCGATAGAGATACCAGGAACCGATGACGCTGTAGTGGCATTCACATCGTGGCGCCACTTAGTTCGTCTTGATTCCGACGATGTTGATTTGTCCTTCTGTGTTGCATCTTTCTTGGACGTGGTTCCAGTCTTAGTAGTTTTCTTGGAGCTGGTAACCTTGTCTCCCTCTTTCGGCTGTTCACCCCCATCATCATCCTGATTGTCATCCCCGTTACTACCCCTAGCACTCTCCTGATTCCCATCACCACCATCATCGCCATCATCATCATCATCATCATCATCATCCTCATCATCCTCATCATCATCACCACCCTCGTCATCTTCTTTATCCTTTTCTGCTTCTTCTTCTTCTTCTTCCTCTTTTTCACCCGTACCCTCTTCTTCACTTTCTTCCCTTTCTTCCTCAGGTAAGATGTGATATGGTACCACACTTCCAAACGTTTTGAATAACCTATCATCCTCCATGATAGCATCATTTAGGGATTTGTATAGAGCCCGTTGAATCCTAGACTTATCAAACGACCCAAGTTCCACCATACGAGCCTTAAGGATCTTCTTCAATTCAAAATCCGTCAGGTCATAAGCAATCTTGTAGGCGGCTTCTGAAGGATTGGATGATTTGACCATCAAGTTGTCGGCAGCAAGTGTCT
Organism: Glebionis coronaria; assembly: GCA_025667525.1. Taxonomy (NCBI): domain Eukaryota; kingdom Viridiplantae; phylum Streptophyta; class Magnoliopsida; order Asterales; family Asteraceae; genus Glebionis; species Glebionis coronaria. The sequence goes on from CM046876.1 coordinate 575,237,482, forward strand.
TCAACTCATCACGAAGTTTAGGCATTAAGGATTCAACGGATTCTTGCACTCTTTCTTGCACAGATGCTTCAAGTGCTTCTTTTTGTTCCTTATATTTATCCCTCATCGCTTGAAGTCTGGTAATACGTGCAGCATGCTTATCAGCCTCAGCCTGCTTAACCCGAGCCAGTTCTTCTGCATGTGCTTTTCGAGTCAACTCCATATCTGAAGCGAACCTAGCAATCATCTCCTCTTGAGCTTTCCTAGATGCTTCTTCACTTTGAGCTCGTCTTTGCAACTCTTGGCGAAGTTCATCCATTTCTCGTTTGTGAGTATCCACATGTTTGTCAAACATTTCGGCCATCACTAATGCAGCCATTGCAGAGGTTGCAGAGCTGCTCTGGGTTGATTGAAGAGGCTCGGTTGTTACTGCTGTACTAAGGATGGGAATTATTAGTGGTGGAAGAAATGGTGTTGAAGCCGGTCTGGTTGGTAAGGGTTGTATGGGTGGAGGTTGAGTTGTTAAGGGTTGAGTTGACACCATGATCGTAGGAGCAACAGGTTCCTTTTCCACACTTGCTGAAATAGGGATTGATGGCTCCTTCGAAGTGGAATAATGTTCAGGTGACCCAAACTCATCAACATCATCTGGTTCTACGTACTCATCCTCAATATCTACCCTTGCACCTGAACCACTACCGCCAGTATCTTTCCTACTCCTTTTAATAGCAATCTTCATCATTTGTTGCTCGGTTTTATCAAGAGCAGGATCAACAATATCTTCTTCATCACGTAAAGCCATCTCATCAGCCTTACCCTTTCCCTTCTTACCCTCTGTCTTCTTCTTCTTGGGTCCGGGTTCAGGTAACGCAGCTAGTTGTTTGCGTTTACCTTTACTCTTAACCGTTGTGGACGAGTCTTCTCCAGTCTGAAGGTTTGCTTTTAGCCTCTTGATTTCTATCTGCAGTAGCTTGTAATCAGCAGAACCTTTGATTTTATCAGATAGAAGGTAATCAGGAATAGGGCCCGGAATCACACCAATAGACGGTCCTTCATGCCTCAGATCTACAGTATCATCAGCTTCTTCAGTGTGATAGCGACCTGCTGCACGCCTATCAATAGTAGCATCAAGCTTCATAAAATAATTTATGATAAGCTTAATAAATCGAGGATAAGGAAAGAAGTTTGTCTTCAGCTTCTTGTTGTAGAAGAGTTGAAAGGTGAATTATTCCCATATCAACAAAGCATAATCTGAATTTGCAGCTTTGTACATGCCATAGAAGAGGTTTATTATAGGACTGCGCAGTGCATCATGGCCACTCGTTTTTGGTGTAAGACATTTACTGAGAATAGCCATCAATGCTCTCCAAGGTTGTCCTACCTTAGCCGTGGTAAACTCAGATGCAACTCGTATTTCTGGACATCCAAGTGCGTCAAATAACTCCACGAGTTCATCTTTAGTAGGATCCCTCGAGAATGACATGCCTTTGGGTGTATCCCGTATACCAAGAATCTTACGAAAGTCTGAAACTGTGAGCGTCTGCTGCTTGTTGTCGATGGTGAAGGTGATCTTGTTCGAAGTGATTTCCTTGGTAGCCCAAAATTCATACATATACTCATACGGTACCGAGGCTGTACTCCTAAGGGCGTTCTTGAAATGAGAGTTATCGAGGATGGCTATGGCGACCTTAAAACCATGGTGAGTGGATTTTGAGACTTGCTTCAGCCGGTAGTTGTTGGGTATAAACTTAAGGGTTCGTGCTTTAGCAATATCGGCTTCTCTAGATTCTTGGATTGCTTGTACTGTTGGATTAGTCATTGTATCTACTTAAGATAAGACATGAAAGGTTGATGCACAAAAACATATAGATAGATATCATTCTTAGTTCTAAGCATAACACATTTCATAACTTAAAACAACAAGTACATATAGCATGCAAACAGTAATAATCAAACTCTTCATCCGGAACTTTTCCTCATTCGGAACATCTTCATCCGGAACATTTCCTCATTCGGAACTTCTTCATCCGGAAGTTCTTCATTCGGAACTTCCTTCATCCGGAACATTCTTTCATTCGGAACTTCTTCATCCGGAAGTTCTTCATTCGGAACTTCTTTCATCCGGAAGTTCTTCATTCGGAACTTCCTTCATCCGGAAGTTCTTCATTCGGAACTTCCTTCATCCGGAAGTTCTTCATTCGGAACTTCCTTCATCCGGAAGTTCTTCATTCGGAACTTCCTTCATCCGGAAGTTCTTCATTCGGAACTTCCTTCATCCGGAAGTTCTTCATTCGGAACTTCCTTCATTCGGAAGTTCTTCATTCGGAACTTCCTTCATTCGGAAGTCCTTCATTCGGAACTTCCTCATTCGGAAGTCCTTCATTCGGAACTTCCTCATTCGGAAGTTTTTCAGAAGAAATCCTTCATTCGGAAGTTTTAATCCATGTTCATCCGGAACTTTTTCAAACGAAACTCAGATGATTATTCTAGCGCGTTTGTGTATTTCTAAGGCAATCTAAGGCATTTAAACATCATATCTTGCTAATCCGCACAAAACCCACCACAAATCCTAATCAATTAAGCTTAAATTGGGGCAAACGAACCCTAACTAGTCTTAAAAAGATTATCTGAATTAACCAGTTGGATATGCATGATTTAAACGAATTAGAATTCAAATAATTGATGTTATTTACCTTATTTGTTGAAAGAACAGGATCTAGATGGATTAAGCGAGTGATTAGATTTCTTGTGTGTGTGTATAACAATGGCGGCAAATGAGCAGGAAAACAGTGATTAGAAAATAGGGAGGCGGGGGTTATTTAGTTGACTAGGTCAAAAATTTTGACAAGTTAAACAATTAACACTTTAAGTCCCTCTATTTATCTTTCCTTTTCCTTTTTGTCTATAATTTTTCTTATTTCACCTAACTCTTGTTAAACATACACACAATTTAGCAAACGCAATCTATTAGCATATCTCCAATATCTAAAAACAATGCCTATCACTTAGAACGAACACAAGTCGTATTCTAAAGCAAAACCACTCAATTACCATGTAGCCCTTAATTTTCACAATCACTTTTGAAAATCAATTTTAATGACGAAGATGATTTTACTATTTTCTCCCCCTTAAACGATGACCCGTTTTCTATTTAAAGAGCTGTAGTCATTGTTTAAAGAGTCAAATAGTGATGAAAGCATTTCCAATTTATCTCTTGAAAAAGTTTGATTCGTGGTGTCAATAAGATTTCTCTTATTTTAACAAATTAATGCACTGAGACGTACACAAATTCGTGTTAGACCAAGTTGTAAAGTAAACTTGATCCCTTTGCATGATTTGGCTTGTAAATCACGCCCGAGAAAATTAATTCCCGTTCTGAGCCAACGTTTTCCAAGGAAATACGTGACTTTAATATGAAAACCGGGTTGCAGTCTGAAATAACTACAAGCCATTTTGAGCATGTTTTAAAAATTTGAACTTCTGCTCGAACTTTATTTACAACCCCGTGTCATTATTGAATGACATTTCTAGGTTCGTAAATATTATCGATTCCAGAAGACATGCTCTTTTTATCAAAACATTTTTGAACACACAATTTTGAAAGATTTAGAAAAATCTTTGAAAAATTCTTGAAAAATTGTGTTCAAAGTTTTGAAAACCAATTACTTGAGCTTAAGATTTGGAATATCTTAGGAACGAGCTCAAGTCCGAGAAGTTGTAAACTTCTCGTTGTTAAGGATAAGTTTATCATCAGCGATAAACTTTCCTTTTATCTGAAGAACGAGTCCTAAGCTGACATTTACTTAGAAGTCGTTTTCATGCGCTTGAAAACTTTGACTGTTTTAACGGAAAGCTCATGACCGAGAAAGGTTAATTTCTCGTTATGAGGAAAAGTTCTCTTATTTAAAAGATACACTTTCCTTTCTGAGCTTAAAACTTCGAATGTTTTAATACAAGCTCATGACCGAGAAAGGTGAATTTCTCGTTAAGAGGATAATTTATCATAAAAGATAAACTTCCCTTTATTTTAATTTCGAGTTACAGTCTGACATTTAACTGTAAGTCATATACACGAGCTTAAAACCTTTGAATGGTTTTAATGTAAGCTCGTGTCCGAGAAAATTTTAATTTCTCGTTGTAAGGATAAGTTTATCATCGGTGATAAACTTTCCTGCCTTTGAAGAACGGGTCATCGTCTGACATTTAACGATGAGCCATGATGCATGAGCTTAAAAACTTGGAATGTTTTTGATATAAGCTCATGCCCGAGAAAAATGAATTTCTCGTTTTTAGGATAAGTTTATCATCGGCGATAAACTTTCCTTTCTTTGAAGAGCGAGTTATAGTCTGTGATGTGACTATAAGTCCTCGTTAAAAAGTTAATTTTCTCACAACGTTGGTTTATTTTAAAAATGAATCTTTATCTTGATACTAATTACTAAATCAGTTCTTATTGATTGCTCCGGCTTTTGCTCTTCACAACAACCCAGTCTTAATCTAAGTAATAAGCATCACTAATAAAAATACCCTTTTTATCACAATTATTTCTCCAATCGAAATAACTTAACAAGCATATAATTAAAAATAGATAATTACACCTAAAGCAACAATCAATAAAACAAGTACAGAAATTATCATAATATCTATACTACTTTATAAAGCATATCACAATTATTTCTCCAATCGAAATAACTTAACAAGCATATAATTACAAATAGATAATTACACCTAAAGCAACAATCAATAAAACAAGTACAGAAATTATCATAATATCTATACTACTTTATAAAGCATTTGGGACCTTTCTAAAATAGCAAGACTGAAAATTCAGACTTTTTTACCTACTAAATAAAGCAAGTTATTGATATTTTAATCAAAATTATATATTATAACCTTTTTCAAACAACCTTTTGTAACAAACTTTTGTAACAACCTTTTAAAATAACATTTTTTCTTTTAAATTGAAAAATCTTTTTACTTATTTATTATTTTTATAATCTAATTTCACTATATTTTTAAATTTCGTGATTTTTATTCGATATCCATTTTGTTATATTTTTATTAATTTTTAGTCTTTTACAATTTTAGTAGGTTTTTTAATTCGATTTTTATCACTTTACAATGAGTAAGAGATTAATATTTGTTAGTCTCAAAATTGGTTATTAGGTACTCGCCGCCGCATTACGCGGGTACCATTCTAGTTGAAATTAAAAGATGGAAAGAAAGATATAGACATTAGAACCCATATGATTTACAAATCGATACTAACCACTAGGGGTGAGCAAAGAAAATCGAAAAACCAAAACTGAATTAAAAAACCGAAAAAACCAACCGACTATAAAAACCGATGGTTCGGTTTTTACGTTTTCAAAAACCGAAAAGTTTCGGTTCGATTTCGGTTTTCATCTAAAAACTGAACCGAACCAAATCATTTTATCATATAAAAATATAAGTATAATATAATATAAATAAATAAGTAATAAATCAAAATTATAAATTAATATTCGCTTTTAGGGAAATAGGAGTAATATATATATATATATATATATATATATATATATATATATATATATATATATATATATATATATATATATATATATATATATATATATATATATATATATATATATATATATATATATATATATATATATATATATATATATATATATATATATATATATATATATATATATATACTAGTTGCAAAACCCGCCCGATGGGTGGGTATGACCTATAATTTTGGTTGACGTGTTTTATTTTGTCAAGTTGTTTTTTCTAGTTTTTTTATTTGAAGAATTGCATTTTTAGAATCAAACAAACTTGCGATAATATTTGGCTTGCCATAATTATTCATCTACTATGAGAAAATAAAAGTAAAAAAGTTGAGAGAAAGAACACATTATTTGTTGTTGATTCAAATGTGAAATAAAACTTATTTGTAAACAAAAATGGCTGTTTTTTAAGTATTTACTATCTTTATTAGAATAAACAACCTTTAATTCTTTCTTACGGTTCACTTTTGAAATATCCTTATTTATCACAACAAATCCAATCCCAAAAGTTACTTGCAACTCTTATTTAACAAAAACTCATAGATGTCAAGTCTAATACTCTACGAGAAACTACGTTCATTCGGTATAAATTTTAAGTACAACAAATCAGTATTCATAATTTAGGCACAAATTGTATTCTAGATGAGATTATAGATTAATATTATAAATTTCAAAGTCTACTATGGACAAACATGACTTTTGATTATCGTTTTTATTTTATTTTGTTTTAGTTAAATATTAGTGTACTAATCAAAGCCCTTAACCCTTATAGAATCTTAATGAGCTAATCCAACTACGAAGTTACCATTAAGTGTCTACAAAAGACGTTAAAACTGAAAAGTTTTTAGTGCCAATAAACAATAATTTATTTATAACATTTAAATTATTAAAATAGAATCAAGATGTGTACATATCCACTATTTGCGCAATCTGCTTGTATGGGTAAACGCTAGTCATGAACCTATAAAACCTTCCTATTATTCCAAAGTAACCACCATTCTCAGTTTCATTTTGTTTGTATCCTGTTACATAGAGTCGATCTTCAGTTTCCTTCACAAAATGAAATAGTGCAATGTCACGCTCGAGGTTTTCTACAACAAATTCAGTCCACTTTACACCCCGTAATTTTCTTGGAGCTTCAGTTGTATCACGATAATGTAAAATTGTAAATAAAAAGATTAGGAAGATTATCAAAAGGGTCAATTGACCTTTTTCAATTCTAAGTTGGGTTCTAAAGTGTTGTCTGACACATTTAGGTTCAGGGTAATCAAGTGTAGAGTGTGCTATGTGTCATATGTTGTCATACTTTTTGAGGTAATTTGTTAGAGTTGTCCTATTTTTTGAGATACTTGTCTAAATCTAACGCTTGTTGCCCTGTTTTTATCGGTTGCCCTAAACCTATATGGGAAAAATATGTTCTTGAGGCTAAAACGGGAAAATAGAAGAATTAGTGGACTCTTTTGATAATTTTCCCTAAAACATTTAACATTTATACTTAGAATAGCTGTGTGATTATTTATGCCTAATGAAGGTTATAACGTTATTATTATTTACTCTTTCTAAGTTATGTTTGACTTTATAAGGATCCTTGTGCAACACTACTTCAATGACTATTACAACACTATTAGTGCAATTTATCAACCAGAGTTTACTTTACAAATCAAGCTTTCTTGCAAAACATCTAAAACACAGTATCAGTAACTATTGTAACTTGTGTCTCTCGTACAATTTTCTATCATGCTAAATTAAAGATCCCATCCAATTTCCACTTTGTAATTTGGGTAATCGGTATAGGCCTTTTATAATATCAAGATACAAAAATACATATTAATTTTGGGTCTTATCGGGTTGACTCAATAACCCGATAACATAAGTTATCTAACTCGAATCTGACCCGATAACACTATCATATTATCGGGTTCGGGTTAAAATGTCCAGACAATATTTTTTTAACTCGATTTAACCGGACCTGAAAAGCCTTATCGGGTTCGGGTTCGGGTCAACCCTCACCTTAGTGAGACCCCACACCTCCGCAGAACCATATAACAAATTCTACTGAGACCCCTACACCTATGAGTATGCAAAACCATATAACAAATTCGGTCGGCATATTCCTAACAAAGAATATATGAGTTCTATTTTGAATCTAAAACTAAATGGATCATCAATCTACATAATGATTACTATTAACATTTTGACCAATGTATAAATGAAAAAGAACACAGACTGATTTTTACCTAATAATGATCCATTCTACAAATTCCATTCACTTATCTAACACGAACTGATTTCATTTAGTGGACAAAGAACACTATGCATTGCATATAAGGTAATTAAGAGTAGAATATTACATTAGCAACTCCGTTGTTACTTTAACTTTGAAATTATAGAAGTTTATCTTTATCTTTTTTTGTTATAAATAACTACTTATGAATGATGAAAATGACAGGAAATACAACTTGAGGAGCTTTTGACACATGAGAAATCATTAGCCCAAAAGCAGTTTGATATTTACTTACAACCATCATTGAGTAAGTGTAGCCAAATGCCCCAATCACCTCTTCACTTGATTCAATAATAGTTTCTTACTACCATCACTGATTAAGTAGAATCCGGTAGCCGCTAGTTCGCAATCCTGATAAAATCTAACATCAGAATACGAAACAGAAAATAATGCAAAAGCATTGCAACCGATACAACAAAAAATAATGCAAAAGCATTCGTTGGTTGCTTCCTTAGATATGTCTCAGTAATGGAAACAAAGGTGATGGGATTTATAGAGCTGAAAGGGTTAAAGAACAGAATGATGATAAGAGTTAAAAAAATACTTAATGATCACACTCAATTATTTGTATAGAAGTGAAAGTAATGCTTCGATTACAATATAAGCCACCTAGAACTAAGGTATAACATGAAGGTACAACATGAAGGGAATCGGTAAATAACAACATAGTCATCATTAACATGCATACAGTGTCGAATTACATCATTTCAAGAGGTGACTTCCTTCTTACAACCAACAAATCAAATCATACCTCCATATGAAGATTTCAAAACTTCGCCACTTTGCTCAGCAATGTGAGATATGTACATTGTTTATTGCAGGCTTACATCATAATGATGATTTTCAAGTATAAGTTTTGAGACAATAATGTGAGGTATTTACATGTGATGAGTAACATAACATTCAACACTGATCCGTCATATCAGTATTTGCAGTTTCAGTAGGGGTGTTTGGGATTACTTATTAAAACTTCTAGGTGATGGTATTCAACTTGCTACTAAAATCAAAAAACAAAAAAAACCCAATTTGCTGTATGCTATATAAATGTAGATGTTAGAGTGCCTCGTTGTTGTGATATCCGTAGTTGAAAACATGAAACCAAGTGTGACCGTGTTCTGATATATCCGCTGTTGGTATATCTGCTATTGATATCGTGCGTGATCGTTGTTGGGATTGTTGTGGGATTTAAAAAAGCGGCATTTTTATGTGGTTTGACTTATGGGTGCGTATGAGACGTCAAAGGGTGAAACAATTGAGTCATTGTTGCATAGCTGATTAAAGCCGTACAATGAAGATATAAATGAGTGCGAAAGGGCTCTTTGTTTCATAGAACTTGTCTTTTTGAAAATCCTGCATATTGCCCATGCATCCTACAAATATTAAAAAATGAATCAAAGGCGTATTTGGTGTTGCATATTAAAACTATTTATCTTTATATTGTGATACAACTGATAAACATCTTTGAGGATGTTTGGATTGTAGCTTCATCTCGCTAATATGACCCTTTGTTAGTGACTTGAGGTGTTTTAAATAATCATGTTGAAGTTATTTATAAAAACAACTTATTCTAGAAGGAACTTAGTAGATTAATAAGGATTCATAAATGATCTTTGTTAGTGACGTGTCCACCTAACGACTCAATATGCTCAACAATTTGCTTGCAAAGTCTCTCAGATAGGCTACCATCTGAAAACGCCATCTTAGAACTATGCTTTTCCTTTTCATTGATTTTCGGCCACTTTTTTTTGGAAAGGCGATTTTCTACCATTTTAGTAAAAAGAAAAAACAAAAAATAAAAATCGTGAAAGCATAGTTTTTTTTTGTGTCCAAAATCTTCGTCCTACAACTGACAAATATATGTTTTATGCACAAGTAGTTTTTGATAGCAGAATTATACTATGAATCCTAAGAAACAACATATGGTGCCACACATATGTTATTGCATATAAATTTGTCATATATCCTTATTCCGTTCGAAATCCAAAAGAAAAGCAAATGAGCATACGAAAATGTAAACACACAATTTGTATTGCAAAACTTTATTAACTTGCAAGTGGCCAACTGTGCTTGAACATTATTTTGCAAAAATTCACCATTTTATTGCATAAGAAAACCTTCGCAAGAAAAAAGTCGATGGAAAAAAATTGGAACTTTTATTGTCATTGGCATTAGTACAATTTAGTTGAATTTATAAGAAACATCATGAACCTAGCATGTAATGTTCACTACTTCCTGAAACATACAGAATCATAGTCCTGAGCATCTTTTAAATTAATAACAAAAGTGGCTATAAGATACGAACTAAATTAACATATCACCAAAACTAATACTACAATTAAACTCATTATATATATAAGTAACAACTTACTTGATACCAAGATGAACACGCTCCTGAATACTAAAACCAAAGCAGCCGTTGTTAAAGAAGTTGAGTCTCAAAAGCTCGTATTCCTCAACCTTCGAGCCACTTTCCAAGAGCTATATTGCCTTGTCTCATCTAATAGTGACGTAGCATGCAATCTTTTCATTACTCCTAATACCAAGACCTCATAGTGTATGCAAAAGAGTATCACACAGATTTCTGGAATATTAATAATATCGTAAGCAAATTTATCAAAATCTATTAAAAGGTAGCAAGCAACCAAGTTGTTTCAGTTTATTACCTGGATACCCTTAGGCCATCATTATTAACCACTTGTTCCTCTTCTGTTTGATCATGTTTCTCAACAAAAATATTTACCTTCCATGTAGCATCGCTAATCGTTGTCACTCGTTATCAAAATATTATCAAACCAGACTTTATTTTGCATCGCCCATATCTCGATACCAGCAACAATAGGCTCCAAGTCAGGTTTGTCAATCTTAAAGTAGTCAACACTTCGAACTTCACGAGGCTTCTAAATACCCATGTAATTGGGATTGTCGATAAGATCAGCATGCCATTTTCCTTTACACTCCGGGTTCTTTTTTAATGGTCTTTTCCGTTCTTCACAACCTGTTGTAGCTTCATATTTCGGGTTTTCAATCATGGGAGCTTCCAACTCACTATCCTCCTCCTCATCTCAATCTTATGGCTTTACGGTTTCGGGATCATCAATCTCATCTGGTTCATCATCTAATGTTTGAATCTTCCTCTTTTTACAATGAATGTCTTTGTGTCTTGAGCAGACAGCTTTTTCTAGAGCCAAAAAGATATACGCACCTGACTCAACCGGTGGTGTGCCTTGTGGTCAAAAGTAGATGGATGAGGTTTAAGATCAGACGTGAGGTTAGGGCAGAATTGTTTATCTACATATATGAGGAACTATTAAAAATATTTAAGGGATAATTAAGTGAATGCCAGTTAAAAAATGTACCTGATAGATGGAAGGGTCATGTTCTTCAAGACTTGGGGTCGTAGAATAACAAAGTTCCTCCACTCGTTGTTGCCGATTCTTTCGTCCATAACAAATGTCTAGCAAACCAAAATTCAAGCAAGATGAATGCATGTTAACCTAGAAAGCAAATGAAGAGTTAATCAACTGTAAGAAGTATTACATTATGAATTATCTCATCAAGTATTTCTTCTGAAAGACACATCCCAGTTCTCTTTTGAGTGGCAACGATCATTTCTCTGACCTGATAATAAGAAGACCCCATTGTTGATAATAAGTATGATTGTATGAGAAATATTATGATATAAGAAATATTATGATATGCCACTTCAGTTGGGGTTTTTCAGGATTATTTTCATTATTTTTTGTTTTACATTGTTAGTGTTGCGAGATGTAAAAATTTGTGGCGCATGAGCTTACATGTAAGGGTAGAACAACAATAGGCGATGTAATATAGATGGACCGTGGTTATACTGTTAGTTAGTGGCTAAAGACTCAAAGAATGAACCTGCTCTGGCCCTAGTAGCACTAATGTGAAGAACCATATCCATAGCACCAGATTCAATAGCTCTTGATCCATCATTGTCAACAACCCATGTTGTGCCAGCTCCTAACATGTTTGTTGTAACGGTAATAACTCCTGCATCAAGACCGATATATTGTTGTGATCCGAAGCATGAGCAGGTAGGATATAAGAAACGTACACTCTATTGAAGGTGAGTGCTTTACCTTCATTAATGTAAGAAATGTATCTTTTCTTGCATTAAACATAGCGGAAAATTAGATATGTAACAATTATTTCAAAATTATATAACAGAAAACTGATTAGTCTTACAACTCACTGTCTCTTTGGGTATGATGATACATCATAATTAACCTCTATTCTCGTATCATTTGAAGGAAACGTGGTCCACCTGTTCACAATTGGTTGCGACGTAAACTCTATTCAAAAGAACTGCTGGTGGGTCAACGGGTTATAACCTTTTCGAGCCTAGACTCGGCAGCAAGATATCCAGTTCGGGCACATTAGAAAAGAAGGTCGTTCACATGACGGTGCTTCTTGTAATCTTCCATAGAAATGTTGTGAAAGTTCACAACTTCATCGTATTAGAAATGTTCAGCCGGGGAATATATCTACTCTTGCAATATGGGGACCGGTGGCATCCATCTAGAAACAATTCACACAAAAACAATCAGCAATAACAAACAGCTGTAGCTGCTATAAACCACATAACCAATTTCAGATCATACACACCTTTTTTATACAACAAATCATCCGATTAACACCGAATGCAAGTATAAAATTAAATTATCAGGGTTTTATGACAGATATGGTTAGACTATGATTACCGATTTAGCTCTTTGTCCTTCCCTTTATGAGTTTTAGGTAGGAATTTCTTTATTGAGTCCAAAGCCTGTAAGAAAGATTAAGGTCACGGTTTCTTTGTAAAGTTTGATGTTATTCAGTGAACTCAAAGCAACCATTAGCTTCAAAAATATTGTGCATGAAGTAATATTGTGGTGCTAAAATCAGTTGCAGCAAACACATACCCAGAAAAACTTACCTGTAAGTTGCAACAGATTTAACTGCCTTGCATACAATTCTAACATCAAGAATATTTTTTTAGCTATTAGTGTTTTATTAATTTGCATACTTAATTGCATTAAAAGCGTAAACAGAAGTTGCTCACTGGTGCGCTGAAATCAAGGTTTCAAGTTCCGACTCTAGAAGGAGTTCAAATTTTTTTATCATCTCCAAGCACACCCTCTTGAACCTCTTCATCTGCACCATATAATATTTACAGACTTTAAAACATATCAATGCCCAAAACCTACGGCTGGTACATAAATAAACAAATAAAAGTCGTCAAACATAAAGAATCTCAGAAGCACATTGCAACATTATGTTAACTTTGCTGAAATCACAAAATTCACTATATGCATACTTCCAAGTTCCAACATAATCACAAGATCTCAACACAGACAAATAGATGAGGAATAATCACAAAACAGTTAACCATGATAAAGCAGTTTTAATATAATTACCGGTCATGATATTGTTGTCTATAATGGCAATTAAACACTCGCAGATGGCCGACATGAGATTAGAGCTTACGAATGATTTTAGCGTTTGAAATCAGGGTTTTTGTTAAGAATGAGATATTAGGGGTTTAATAAGAAAGATGTTCTTTTAATGTTTTAATGCGTATATAGATATGGTTTTGTTGTTGGATATCACAACTATTGGTATAGTCTAATGGTTGAGGCACTTGTTGTTGGGCTTTTACACCCAAGTTCGAATCATAGGAAAGACTATTTTTAAAATTTCGAAATCTCATGGTATAATAATGATGACGTGGATTAAAACATGCTTATGTGGCATATCCCTCCTCTTATATATAATGTAAAGATATATATATATATATATATATATATATATATATATATATATATATATATATATATATATATATATATATATATATATATATATATATATATATATATATATATATATATATATATATATATATATATATATATATATATATATATATATATATATATATATATATATATATATATATATATATATATATATGTGTGTGTGTGTGTGTGTGTGTGTATGAAGTGCTATTCGCAGAACCTGATTTTAGGTACAGAACCTACATAACCTTTTTAAACCAATCAGATTTTACCAAATATCTTTTTATTTTTTTAATATATCTTTTAAGTTTAGGGCTATTTATGGAATTTTACCTTTACCTAATTTTGAAAACATCCTATAACTACGTTTTAGATAGACACGATTAATTTTTTAAATTATTCATCCTAAAAATCAGAATCATAAACAGAGAAAAACCCTAACCGTATTTTTCATTTATTATGCATTCCCAATACGAATCTGGTCAGTGTTCATCTACTATGGAAGATCATAATGAGAACACGATTGTGTTATTTCCTGAACATGAAAATTATGGTATTTTTTAACACGTATATATTTTTTTATATGAATCTGTGTACATCATTGATAATCATGAATTTTTTTTTTGTGTTTTTTTATTTTTTTTATATATCATGGATCTGTTGAATAAAATTTTGTATATACATACATGAAAACCTACGAGTTACAGTATTTAGTGAATACTGTTTCGTATATATAACATGCATGAAATATAAAAAAAAGAAAAAAACAAATCACAAATGTACTTCCTAATTATTAATGAATTATAAAGATTTGTTTTTTTGGTCATTGTTTATTGTTATATGATTCGTATAGTTAATTTGTAATAACACTTTCATGCAGATGATGCTGATGTTGAAGTCTTTGAACTCGTCCTGAGTTTCAGTCTAGTCCAAAAGGGACACATTACTGGATACCAGATGTTCCGGTAGATGAAAAACCTAAGAAACATGATTTCTTTGACACGTTTGAAGAGGCTTATAACAGGTACAAGATATATGCTGAAAAAGGAAGGTTCAACATACGAAAGTCAGGAATTACATATAAAAAGGGTCAGATTTTATACAGGAATATTTAATGCAACAGAGCTGGTAAGCCAAGAAAAACAAAGGAAGTTAATACTCTAACTGAATCGACTAAAAAAGATGATGATAATGATGAGGACAAAAGGAAAAAACGTTGGTCAACATCACAGGCTTGTAAATGTCCTGCAAGGATGGGTTTAAAAAGAATTCAAGGGACAGAGACATATAAGGTCTATGAGTTTGTGGAATATCACAACCATAACTTATAAACATTAATAATATGGACCTTTCAAAAGCTAGGCGTCAGTTGGGATATGGCGATTATGTTTTTATACATCGTGCGTCAATGTCTAGTATAGGTCCTACAGTAGCTCATAGATTGAAGGTTGCTCTTGTTGGTGGTTATGATAATATGCGTGGAACACCCACACAGTATCGTAATTTTAGGACGAAGGTCAATATATTTATCGGAGATAGGGATGCGCAGATGTTTGTCGATAAGATGTTGAAGAGGAAGAAACATGTGCCTCAACTTTCGTTTGAATATCACACCCTTCCTTCTAAAGAGTTGGTTACATTATTCTGGGCTGACGAAACAATGAAGTGCAACTATGTTGCATTTGGTGACGTTGTTTCATTTGACGCTACATTTGTCACAAATAAGTAAGTCAACATGTTTGTCCTAATATTTTAAGTTAATTAAAATTGTTTCATGTCAATATACTTATTGTTTAATTCTGCAGGTATGGATATAAATTTGTACCATTTACCAGGATTGATCACAACCAACGGAGTGTCACTTTTGGTGCTGCATTATTATTCGATGAAACAACAGAATCATTCTATTGGATGCTAGAGGCATTCTTGAAAGTTCATAAGAAACAACCACCATTCGTTGTAACAGATCAAGACGGAGCATTAAGGAATGCAGTTCTTGCAATGTTCCCCGAATCCCATCATCGTTTGTGCATGTGGCACATTACTTATAAATTACCGGCGAAGGTATATATCTTAAACACGTTCTGATTTCCAGTATTTTTATAATTCATTTACACTTTTGCAACATTTGCATATATTATAGGTATTAGGAGACCTCGATGCTAATTCCAATTTTAGAAAAGATTTCAACAAACTAGTATGAAATGTTTGCATTAGTCGTGAAATCTTCGAGCAACGGTGGGATGATTTGATAACTCGGTACGAGTTGCAAGACAACAAATGGCTTTCTGACATGTACCAGATTAGAGAAAGGTGGATACCTGGTTATTTTAGCGACATTCCTATGTGTGGTTTGATGAAAACCACGTCTAGATCAGAGAGTAGCAACTCTTTCTTCCAGATTTATTCCCATCCGGGTAACACACTTGTTCAATTTATGGTATGTTTCGAGTCTGCTACGGAGAAACAAAGATACAGTCAGCGTGTTATAGATAATGATGCCGATGGAACCACTCCGTCCATGTTTACTGAATTACCAATTGAAAAACATGCTTGTGAATTGTATACACCTTCCATATTCAGAGAAGTTCAACATGAAATATACAAAGGTTTTACAGCATGTTCGCAAACTCGTTCTAATACCGAAGGTAGCGTTGAGACATGCATCATACGCCATAGAGACAAGCGACATAATACTGTTATTTTTGCTACGGTAATTTTTTATTACAATACAATATGTTATACCTTTTTTATGCTTATTTATTTATTGTCCAACCATTCTATATGTGATACCTTTTCTTTTTCATCTTAATTTAGTTAACAGTTAGGATTGTTTGTCAACATTTTAACATAGTCTAAATTTTTTACTAGGTGGTTTTGGATCAAGCTGATGGTAGTGCTAGTTGCTCGTGTGGACATTATAATCGTCATGGGTACTTGTGTCCTCACGTCTTCGCTGTATTTCAGATACATGGTGTAGACAACATACCAGACATATACCTCAATCGTCGTTGGACTAGGCATGTTCTTCCGGCTCATTTGTTTGACAAGAGGCATAGGTACAGTCCTTGCATCGAAGAAACTGATCGGTTAGCATCTCAAATTCATTCTACGATTGAAGAATGTATTAGTCTTATTAGGAACGACAGTGACAAGTTATCCGAATTTCTTTCAACGGTCAAAGAGTTTAAGAAAAACTTAGAAGCTGAGACACCACAACCTAATGTTACATATGATAAGGATGCTTTAATTGCGGAGCTGTTGGATGTTACTGTTCCTGATAAGTTAGATGTTTTGATTCCTAAGTCTGTATTTGCAAGTAAAGGTACGCGTAGAATTAAAAGTGCAGCTGAGAAAGGCAAAGAAAAAGCGAAAGTCAAAGAAAAAGCGAAAGGCAAAGAAAAAGCGAAAGGCAAAGAAAAAGCGAAATCAAAAACTATCAGAACAAACCGGAAACGACCTTTCAAACAATGTGAATGCAGCATATGTGGTGATCTTGGTCATTATAAAACTACTTGTGAAGAGAGATTTAAACCACAGTCATCCAAAAATGGGTCAAAAAAAGAAAGGTAAATGAAAAATATGGCTCACAGGTTGCTGAAGGTGAAGTTCCAGAAGTTAATGTAGTGCAAGTTGATGATGAAGTCGTAGTCGATGAAGAATCCGAAGGATCTGAATTGCAACCTGACACGGAAGCTCAAGATGATTCGGAATGTGAACATTACTCAGAAACATCAACTGACCCGGATGATGAAACTGATTCTGACTATTAAGTTTATGATTTGGATTTTAAATGCTTTATAAATTTAGTTTTTTATGATTGACTGTTGCTTTCTTTTTAAAACAGTTCTCTGTATGCTTTGTTTGACATAATTTTGATTCAATACCCATTTGACTTTTTAGACACGTTTATTATTTTTTTTGCTTGATTGTTGATTTTAAACATTTATGTAACCATAACATGTGAATGTGGTATAACTATACACTTTGCTTGATTAGTAATACTAGTATTTAAGTTTTTTATAGGTCCATGCTTATATTTCTTTTAAAGTATATTTCCTGTAACAAATACTTACATAAACATATCAGGAACCAACTAAAAAATGAGATATAGTACAACATAATGCATCTCATGCTTGTGCTGAACACAAACAGGCAGCAAAACGACACACTACAGAAAATGTATTAACATTATGTAACACCAAAAATACTCAGACATGTTATCTAACAAAACATGGTTGACCAAGCTGAATATAAACATCAAAGTCTTAAGCATTTCTTCCATTAAAATAAAAAAACATCCACATAATTAGGTTCATAACAGATCCAAAACACAAAATAACCATCAAATTTAAAACACGTTGTCTTTCCAAAATGCAAATACTAAAAACATAAAAGTTCCAAATAGTCTAACTTAATAGACATGCTAAAAAATTTCACTTCAGTTGTTTGGATGTC
Source organism: Glebionis coronaria (assembly GCA_025667525.1). Classification (NCBI taxonomy): domain Eukaryota; kingdom Viridiplantae; phylum Streptophyta; class Magnoliopsida; order Asterales; family Asteraceae; genus Glebionis; species Glebionis coronaria. Next base: position 575,255,562 of record CM046876.1, read on the forward strand.
TTCATACACTTCAACTCTGAACGTACCCAGTCTTGACGAATGTTGCAGTCTGCTAGTAGTATTGTAGCTGCATACTTGTTTCTTAATCGTCTCAGTTGGGTGTTTTGTTTGTTACCTTCTATTGCTAGCCCACACTGCCACTTACCTAGCTCTTCGCCCATATAAGATTCCATGTGTCGCATTAAAAATATGCCACAATCCAATATCCTCTTATCAGTTTTCCAACAAAACCGACCATGAACAAGTTGCGTGTTAATAATTGACGACGCTTTCCTATGATTGATTGCAATTAGGTATTGCAAAAAATCATGTTTCTGCATTTATATTGCATACAACATTAGTTTTCGTATTAGTAACTTAAAATTAGTATTATATTAACATACTGATTAATAAAATTTACTTACCAGTACGGTTGCAATTTTTTATGCATTGATGTTTTTACCCTTCTTTCTTTTCAACGTTTTTCCCATATCAACATTCTTCTTAACATCAATCAAACACACTTCTGGTCTCTTCATGTTGAAACACATAAGAAACTTATGTTCTTCATGACTGACCGGTAGAAAAACCTTCAAATACAGAATACGTATTAAACTCACATGTCACATAGTCGGCATATTTCATTTATATTTTATGGATATTTGTAATAAACTTACAAGGTCGGCATCCGTGAGCATCTGTTCAACATTGTATTTAGCAACGGAAGCCGCAACATACGAAACGAATTTATCAATTCTAGATTGGACAGCGTAATCTTCCATGAAAACCTTTTTATCCTATGTGAAAAGCATTATTCACATTATAACGTTATATAAACAATCTAAACATGTAAGTAATTCGAAGTTTACATACCACTACATAGACTGGTAAAAATACTCTGGCCAATGAGTTTTCATCTCTTTTCGAATCCATGTAGTTTAGATATGCAGACCACGAGTTTACCACGTTATCATCAACTGCTTCTTGTGGACCTAGTGACTCTATCTGCAACCTGGTTGCTCTATGCCCATAATCGGTCTCAAAAATTATATAACTGTATCAAACATTTAACAAACGTTAACTTATAGTCAATCATGTAAGTATTATAAAACGTACCAATTTCATTTTAAATTATCACTTACTCATCGCTTATCCGATATTTGAATAAAAACTCCGCCAACCGTTTCTCTTCAACGGTGTCACCCTTTTCTAATTTAACAATTCTGTCCAAAAACGGTGATTTCATCCAACTAGTCAAAGTAGGCGCCCTCCTTTGTTGATCCACCATGCTACCAACATTTGTTTGAATAGGAGTGTCAAAGTCAATCAGAATTACATCCAACACCTCATCGTCAAATGTACCTGATCTTAGTATACTGTTCCTGCTTGTACCCGTTTTCTGTATATTCGGAAAGGATGCTTCTACTTCTTCCGCCATTGATACAACTTCTTGTTGCGTTTCTGGGCCGAAATAATTTTTAGGCAAATCAAACGGTGTATCAAATCCAAAGTCAAAACTAGGTATGGCTGACTCAAGTAATTTCTGAACACGTGCCTGTTCTATTTCTATGTCAACCTTTTCTGCACTTTGTATTGCTTCCATTTGGGTCTGTTCACCCATGTTGTACGGGTCTGTACCAACGTCCATAAATACCATTTTATCTTTTTGTTTACTGACACTACCGGTATCAACATCCTTGTTTTGACCCAAATTGGGTTCAGCATCAATTGTTTCAGCAAATTGGTTCATACCTGCACTCGTCCCCTCGCCATTCTGTTGTTGATACTTTAGTGTACGAATATAAGCTTCACTCAAGTAATTCAACCCTAGCCCGTTTTGATGCACGTGCCTTCCATAATTCTCTGTCTGGTCATCATGATTCATACCCGCACTTTCTTTACCCTTGCTATGTTTGTTTTGATACTTTAGTGACTTGATATACATATCAGTTAAGTCATTCCACACCGTTTTGTTCGGAAAGTGCACCTTAGCTGCATCCAACGTTTGCTCAAAAATGTATCGTTCATTGTTTATTCTTTCCACATTCTTTGTCAGCTTGAATATCAATCCCTATATAAAAGACACGTAAAATATTACAATCCTAAATTAAAAAAATGCAGAAAAATAAACATTTATGTTTTAGTTAACTTGCCTCCAAATTAGCAGCCATTGTATCTCCCTGATCTTCTACATATGGCCCTGCAATCTCAACTGACCCAAATTCACCCGCTTTTAGTTCTTCACTCTCACGGTCTCGAAGCAACTCATTCGTCCATGTTGATGTTGGTGGTATTTTTCTAGGTACCCTCATATTCGGACAGATCGTTCCATCAACATACCGCATCTATTTAATAAAGTAAATAAGTTAAAACATAAACATACAAATATGTAATATTAATTGCAACACGTATGTAAAAAAATACATATGTTAGCATACTTACAAGTAGAAACGTTGTTGGACCTAAAAAGTGGCTGTTAGTCTGTTCCCGCTTCCAGCCTTTTTTACACTTCTTCAAGCACTTCCAAATGAAGCTGCACCAATTGATATTTGCAATATCAGTGGTGCTATTTATATGATCTAGTATTTCAAGATCACATATGCCCCTTTGTTTCACACTCCCCATAATTGAAGCGAATAGAACTACATAATTTAATTTGAAGTTCAAATCCGCAACATCTGATTGTCTAATCCTCTTGTTGATCTTACAAGGTGTAATGCGTTCACCAACGGCATACTGTGATTTCCAATTATTTATCATCTCTTCGTCCCTAACAACTTATTGCTCTAATATGTCTACACCTATGTTTGCAACCCCAATCATATCAAATATTGTGTCCTTAGTAATCTCCAAACGTCCATTTTTAACACGATTTCCATCTTATCAGGCTTGAACATATCTACGACATAAAATGCTAACCTAGATGGGATGCCATCTACGCTAAACGCTAATAACTTCCCAAACCCTAGTTTCTCAAGACATGTTTGCTGTATTGGTGATAGGCTTTTCAGTGCATTGAATAGCGCAGTTGGACTTGTCCTCGTGTTGAACACATAACCACTATCTTTTTGAGGTTTAACAGGGCAGTCATCCAATCCTTCTGATTTTGGATTTTTCATCTTGTTCTCTTGTTTTTTTTTTGTTTTTTCCACTCTATCTCCTGAAATCCATAGTAATTCACAAATTACACATTATATTTCATATATGTTACCTTTATTTTTGAATATTTAAAAATTTACCATTCTTTTTTCTAGCCTTCTCCTTTTGGTCACATGTGATCCGTCTATCTCATATTTGGTTTTATTCAGACCTGTTAAACATGAACAAATTTGATTTTAGTTATTCTACACTTCAAAAAAATAAGGATTCTTAAATCATAAGTTGCATACAAAATTACTAAGCTCACATACCCCTAATGCCCGATCCTGATGAACCAACGTCCGATTTACCATACTGCATACGCGAAACATATTCTTTGACATCTTCATCAGATGAGTATTCTACTTCATCCGATTCATTATCGTCCATTTCAATAATAAGTGTCTTACCCTTAGACCTTCGACTTCTACGCAAGCCTGTCATGAACACACATGTTTAAGATCTATGTTATATCAATTAACACTAAAGTTTAAATAGGACATACATGTTTTCCTAATTCTAATAAACAGTTTATGTTTTTAGAAACAATTTATGAAAGCAATTAGACGTTCAACGCAAATCATATGTAAACTATACAAATCATGTATTTAGTTTTGATACGTACTTTGATACGTTCAACGCAAAGCATATACATACTTGTTTACAAATAACATACAAGGTTATTTTGTCAAAAACATATTATGAAAAACAGAAACTACGTATTAAATGTTCATACTTAACCTTTGTTTTAGGTTTGTCGAGGTTTCGATACTTAAAGTGGTATTGTTGGTTTGACATCTGCCACATAATACCAAGTGTGATTTTATCTCCAATAAGTACATATGTAGGATATATTGTGTTTCAGATTACTCGTGATTCGTTAGGACTTAATGTGCCCAAAAAAATAACTGTCATTCTTGGTAGTATAATAAAAGAGACCTCTAATATTTATTGTAAACAAACATAGGTATATGATGCACCCGACATATGTAAATAAAACATGTATGTTTTTTAAAAAACATACATGTTTTTAAAAAAAAACATACATGTTTTTAAAAAACATAAATGTTTTTTAAAAACATTCATGTACTGCAAACCCAAACAGTCCTTTTATTATATGTACAATCACTCCCAAACAACCACATTTTGACAAAAAAATCATCTAACACATCGTAATGTTTTTTTAAAAAATTCATGACTAAACAAAAATATTTTTGTTTATTTAACAGAAAATACATGTCAAAAAGCCAAACCATCGTGCAGTCCCAAACAGTCCTTTTAATACATTCCCAAACACTCCCACGCACACCCTTTTTACCAAAAATGCTTCAAGCATATCTTCTGCACTTCAACTATCATTATTGAGAGACGATGTTGAAGAACTGTTTTTCAAAATTTTCCCATATTTATATCATTTTATTCGTAATTAGTTTTCTCAATTTATATGTTAACATGTATAGTCGCACAATAAGAAAAAATTCAATTAATCATATCAATATTTTTAATATAATTCCATTACACGCACCTGTTTCTGATGAACCAGCATCGATTTGTTCATTTTGAAATCCCATGATTTCATCATAGTCATCTTCACTTAAGTAGTCATCAACGTCAATAGCCTCGTCTATTGTGTTTTCTTCTATGACCGGTAACTTGCTCTTATTTCTTGGACTCCTCCGCAATCCTAAAACCATTACACAGGTCATTAATACTATGAACTCATTTTTTATTTCCTAATAACTCAGTTGAGAATTATAGGCCATTGTCAATTTTTAGTAGTATGGTTGCGGGTTTTCAAAACTTATATGAACTATAATCATACCTACCTATTAACAGTAACAAACTTAAATGGTAAATTAATGTTAATTTTTATTAGTTTCAAACATGTTTGTTTATATGCACATATCTCAAATAAAATCCAATAACAAACAACAAAAAATCATTCATAAATTTAGTAACATACTGTCTACATTTTATTAATATAACTTAATTGACAACATCTATGTTTAATTCTTATATTTTCAAACAATAATTAAACATCATACATGTTAAAACCCACATCGGGTCATATGCATATCTGTTAAAAATTTAATTAACAACATATATATGTTTAATTTTTATATTTTCAAACAATAATTAAACATCATTCATGTTAAAACCCACATCAGATCATATGCACATCTGTTAAAACTTTAATTAACAACATTGTATATATTTCAAACAATATTTGAACATCATACATGTTAAAACCCACCTAGGATCATATGCATATCTGTTAGAACCTAGCTTTAATTAACCCGTATACATTCCAATAAAAAAAAGATGTTGACTAGATTATGATACTCAATTGAAACTTGGAATAAGATATAATTACATACCTTCCATTGACAACTTGAATGCAAAAAAAAAGATGTTGACTTGATTTCGGCTATGCAGATTTCATTCGGAAGTATATATTTGTGATGATGGATGTTAGGTGGATGATATGTAGCAAATGGTGTTGATACCGGATTTTTTTCTTTTTTTAGATTGTTTTTGAGAAATTAGTGGATTGACTGGAGTCATAGCAGTTATCATTGATAACCGTCCCATCATTGTAGGCTTGTAGCTTCTTAAGTTACATGTAGATAAAAAGTGTATAAGTTAAATCTCAGAAATGCTCTTATGTATATTTTTCAGCTTTTTTAAACATAATGTTAATTACTAAAATGCCATATTGCATAAAGGTAATGTAAATCATGCAATAATATGTATAACAACATGGGTTCTGTAGGTTCTGTACCTAAAAATAGGTTCTGTAAATAATGCTCCCTATATATATATATATATATATATATATATATATATATATACATATATATATATATATATATATATATATATATATATATATATATATATATATATATATATATATATATATATATATATATATATATATATATATATATATATATATATATATATATATATATATATATATATATATATATATATATATATATATATATATATATATATATATATATATATATATATATATATATATATATATATATATATATATATATATATATATATATATATATATATATATACATATATATATATATATATATACATATATATATATATATATATATATATATATATATATATATATATATATATATATATATATATATATATATATATATATATATATATATATATATATATATATATATATATATATATATATATATATATATATATATATATATATATATATATATATATATATATATATATATATATATATATATATATATATATGTATATATGTATATATATATATATATATATATATATATATATATATATATATATATATATATATATATATATATATATATATATATATATAAATATATATATATATATATATATATATATATATATATATATATATATATATATAGAGATTTGTGTTCATGTGGTAAACACTTTTAAAATGAGTTATAATGAGCACCAATCAATAAACGACATGTGTCATTTCAAGACTTAATTAAAAACTACAATTATAAAATTAATAAAGGGCATTTAAGTAAACTGTGATTCCTTATTTCTAGTGCTTTTTTTCTATTGAAATGGAAGATATTTTCATCGTATAGGAAACCTATCACCGATTTCTTTATCAACTACAAAATAGGAAACCTATAATCTCTTTCTTTTCCATTATAAACAAGATATAACGAAAGAAGACGGTGGGTCAAGAAAACGATATCCATCGCGTCTTCCTCGACGGATGTACTCGCTACCTTTTTGGATTAATGGCCGCCACACCACACCATCGTGATTGACAAGGTTAATTCACCGCCAACAACCGTGCGTGTGCGGTTTTTGTCCATCAAGTTATAAACGGTGGCGGTGTCTTTTTCTAATAACCGACGCTGATTTTAGAGATGTTTTTTTTTCGTTTAGTCGTCGCTCCATTGAAGTATGGTTTTATCTAGCCGTCTAGTCGCCGCTCTTAGATCTAATTTCCTGGAATCTAGGTGATTCATTTTGAATAATTTTGTTGATACAAGTTAGTTTTATGTGATTATTGTTTTCTATTGAATGAGAGTTCGAAATTTATATGGTTTTTGGAATGGCTCCTTGATAATATTGTCATCACCATGTTGTACCAATTTGGTTAACAATGCTATCAAGTTTGTTGAATTATACAAAGTATTGCATCACGTGTTCTGCACCAACAACTCTGAAATTTGCCTGATTCGTTCTGGTTTGATGGCGATAAAGAGTGTTAAACTTTAAAGTGATACTAGTACATGTTAATTCTGCTGTTGATTTGAGTTCATAACATTTGTATCACTCCTTTTATTTTTTAGATTTTTACTCAATGTATCATTATGAAAAGAATTGATTTTTATTGAGCTAACATTTGTTTTATGTAGGGGTGAGCGCGATTCCGGAACCGCACCGAACCGAATCGGAACCGCAAGAACCGAGAACCGCAAAACGTAAAGTATAGGAACTGAGAACCGAACCGAATACTATGTTTCGGTTCCGCTCGGTTCTCGGGTTCGGTTCGGGTATTTCGGGTCTTACCCGATTGGAACCGCAAAATTTAAAAAACACACAATTATTCAATATTTTTTATTTTTTTACGCATATTTACTTCTAAACCAAAAAAATGTAGCAACTATACTATAAGAATATAAAAAAGTAATAGTTTTAATATAAAACTACTTCAAAAAATTCAATTCTAATTCAAATCGTATGTATTCAACGATTTTTTTTTTGTTGTTTATAGATTACAAAATATTATAGAATTTATTGTGTATAAATAAAAACATCATGTTGCTATAACGATGAACTTATATATTAGGATTTTCGATATGTGAAATATTACGTAAAAAAACGTAAAATTCCTATATACTTAAAATTTGAACGGTTCTTCGGGTCCAGAACCGAGAACCGCGGAACCGAACCGAACCGAACCGAGAACCGCAATTCTATAAATTTTGGAACCGAGAACCGAACCGCGGTTCTAAAATGCGGTTCGGTTTAGTTCGGTTTCGGTTTGGTTCTCGGTTCCGGTTTGGTTCTCGGTCCATATGCTCACCCCTAGTTTTATGTATGAAACACTTTTTATAAAGGTATAAAATATACATAGGGTCGAAATTTTTGGAAGGGCTACAACCCCCCTGCCCCTAAAAAGTTCCGTCCATGGTGAAGATGTATAAGCAGGGGCAGAGCTATGCCCGAGCTGCGTGTATCACTTACATACAGTTTCAGTACATGAAGTATAGTTATTTGTGGATTTTTATTGTTCTTCGATAGCACTACACCCATTTTTCATAGAACAAGGTTTTGAGTTTTGCTTACAGAAAAAAGAAATTAGAGGATGGAAATGATGAATAGGTAGTTACTTCATGGTTGTCAACGATCTTCATTGTTCTCTAGCATACACAAATGAAAGTAGAGTAGTAGAAACTTAATGAGTTTATTTTTTAAGTATTATATAAAATGAAATTCGTTAACTATGGAAAGGAGGCACATTGTAAGTTGAAAAACTAGCTAGATTCATTTTCTTATGTATCATATAGAATGAAATTCTTCAAATTCCGTAGCTTGTGAATTAAAGAGAAAATCGAAGGATTGGATCAAAAAAGTAAAAAAAATGCTTAATAAAGCGTGCATCCTACACATGAGTAAGTGTACGAACCTACATGTTATTTATCAATATATTAGCTAGAAAATAAAAAAAAAACTACAAAAACTATAATCTTTTTTTGAACATACAAAAACTATATTCAAAAGAAAAAACTAACGAGAATAAAGGAAACAACAATTGTTCCTCGATCATGGACCCTTTGCAGATGCATATATAATCTTACTTAAAATGCCTTAGATCTATAATGTATTTACAATAGTGCCATCATGTACATTAATTAGCAAAAACAATCAATAAAATTTAGATCTCATCAAAATAATTCATCCAACGGTCCATAAGTGTACCTATTATAATCCACTTTAAGCTTGTGCACCACAATAACACCTCCCTATATATATATATATATATATATATATATATATATATATATATATATATATATATATATATATATATATATATATATATATATATATATATATATATATATATATATATATATATATATATATATAGTTAGGATCAAATGAGAAGAAACCTTAAAATAAGAAGGGTAAGAAGAAACTATAACCGCATATTCGAGATGCATCCACTTAAATTAGATGCATCTTTATAATATTAGATGTATTATAATGCATTATAACGTGTTGTATAGCTTTTAAATAGATGCATATACGTATATTAGATGCATTTTATGATTTATCTATATTTTTGTTCTTCTACACGTGTCAAAATCATGAAAATCAATTTGCACCATCTACACATCAAATTACCTTCCGAAACTCAATATGGTGCATCTACATGAATATAAATGCATCTAATACAAGTCGTTGCATCTCAAATATGTGGTTTTAGTTTCTTCTCACCACTTCTTATTTTAAGTTTCTTCTCACTGGATCCTTACTCTCTCTCTCTCTCTCTCTCTCTCTCTCTCTCTATATATATATATATATATATATATATATATATATATATATATATATATATATATATATATATATATTTGCGTTCTTGTAAGAACCAACCTTAAAATAAAAAACAGTAAGAACCAATCAGATTTCGACAAGTGTAATATTCATTAAATGGAATTGTACAACTAGTAATGAAACAATAAGGGTATTGCAGTAATTTACTATTGTTTCATTTCATAAAAGCGTGGTTACCCTCCCCGATTCCACGCATGCTCTTCCATGATATTAAGTGTTGCTTTGTTTCTTTCTCTCTCGTCTTAATGTGTATTCCAACTTAGCCATCATATATCAATTAATAATAAACACACAAGAATTTATATGCTACGTAAAATGTAGTGCATAGGCTTTATATATGTATCGAAAACGAGTTACGGAAAAAACAAATTGTTTTTTAGTGGCCACGTCAAATAGATGTAAGATTATGCATGAGTAGGTCCTTCAGATTTAGCACATAATTTTGTTCGAATTAAGTTTTCTAAGAAATTTTAGTGACACCTCAATTTTTAGATACATTTTAGTGGCACATTATTTTTTGATACATTTTTATGACATATTATTAGTGAAACATTATTTTTTTCTATGAATTTTCTATATATTTGAACCTTTTAATTATATTTTTAGCGACGCGGTACAACTTTTTTGACATTATTTCTTTGGTACATTTTTATGGCACATTATTCGTGACACAATAATATTTAATGACACAAATTTTTTTATGCAATTTAGATATATTTTTAATGACACTTTAATTGTATGCACATATTTAGTGAAACACTAAGTTATATAACACATTTTGTCACACGTTTAATCCTTTAATATATTCATAGTGACCACTTTTTTATGGCACATTATTTTTAATTACATTTTTGACACATTATTGGTGAAACATAAATTTTTTCTATGAAATTTCTAAATATTTGTACCTTTTGGTTAAATTTTTAGTGACACATTATTTTTAGGTACATTTTTCTTACGTTAATTTTTCGGTATATTTTTTAATGACACATTATTCATGACAATTTCTTTGGTACGTTAAAATTATATCTATGTTTCATACATGCATAGTTTGTCCATAATGCTACATAAAACTGAATATAGTATATGCCAACAAAAAATCTGACGAAAAGAATGCAAAGGATCACGTTATTTCAATTTTCAAACGAACTGATTGTAGAAAAAGTCAAACGTAAAGAATTTAGATTTATTAAAACATTTATACTAAGATGTCACAATGCCATTGTCTTTTATGTATATTACAAATATGCCACACATTTAATTACATATAATCTTGATCTATAATGGTATATCCGATGGTCTATATGGGTTCTTATTGTTTTTATGTTAAGAGTGGATCCTACAATAGCACTCCTCTCTCTCTCTCTCTATATATATATATATATATATATATATATATATATATATATATATATATATATATATATATATATATATATATATATATATATATATATATATATATATATATATATATCAAATCAAAAACCCTTATATAGGAAGGATGGTGAAACAATTCCTTAAATACAAAATTCTATTAAAATGACACATGTAATTCATTAAATGGTTTCCATAAATGCTTCAAAAAGAAAATAGAAATTACAAAAAATGCCTTGAATAGAAAATTCTATAAAAAAATATAAGGAAAGATGGTGAAATAATGCCTTGAATAAAAAATTCTCTAAAAATGATTCCATAAAATGCTTCAAAAATAAAATAGAAATTACACATGATGCCTTAAATACAAAATTCTATATAAATATATATAGGAATTACAAACGATGTATTAAATACAAAATTCTATAAAAATATATAAGGAAGGATGGTGAAACAATGCCTTAAATACAAAATTCTATAAAAATAATTCCATAAAATGCTTTAAAAATAAAATAGGATTACAAATGATGGCCTAAATACAAAATTATATCAAAATAAATATAGGAATTACAAATGATGTCTTAGATACAAAATTCTATAAAAATATATAAGGAAGGATGGTGAAACAATGCCTTAAATACAAAATTCTATAAAAATGATTCCATAAAATGTTTCAAAAATAAAATAGGAATTACAAATTATGCCTTAAATACAAAATTCTATAAAGATATATATGAATTACAAATGATGCATTAAATACAAAATTCTATAAAAATATATAAGGAAGGATGGTGCAACAATGCCTTAAATACAAAATTCTATAAAAATGATTCCATAAAATGCTTCAAAAATAAAATAGGAATTACAAATGATGCCTGAAATACAAAATTCTATAAAAATGATTCCATAAAATGCTTCAAAAATTATATTGGAAGGATGGTGAAACAATTCATTAAATACTAAATTCTATTAAAATGACACATGTAATTAATTAAATGGTTTCCATAAATGCTTCAAAAAGAAAATAGGAATTACAAAAGATGCCTTAAATACAAAATTCTATAAAAATATATAAGGAAGGATGGTGAAACAATGCCTTAAATACAAAATTCTATAAAAATGATTCCATAAAATGCTTTAAATATAAAATAGGGATTACACATGATGCCTTAAATACAAAATTCTATATAAATATATATAGGAATTACAAATGATGCCTTAAATACAAAATCTATAAAAATATATAAGAAAGGATGGTGAAACAATGCCTTAAATACAAAATTCTATAAAAATGATTCCATAAAATGCTTTAAAAATAATATAGGAATTACAAATTATGCCCTAAATACAAAATTCCATCAAAATATATATAGGAATTACAAATGATGTCTTAGATAAAAAATTCTATAAAAAATATATAAGGAAGGATGGTGAAACAATGCCTTAAATACAAATTTCTATAAAAACGATTCCATAAAATGATTCAAAAATAAAATAGGAATTACAAATGATGCCTTAAATACAAAATTCTATAAAAATATATATTAGTTACAAATGATGCTTTAAATACAAAGTTCTATAAAAATATATAAGGAAGGATGGTGAAACAATGCCTTAAATACAAAATCCTATAAAAATGATTCCATAAAATGCTTCAAAAATAAAATAGGAATTACAAATGATGCCTTAAATACAAAATTCTATAATAATATATATAGGAATTACAAATGATGCCTTAAATACAAAATTATATAAAAATATATAAGGAAGGATGGTGAAACAATGCCTTAAATACAAAATTCTATAAAAATAATTCCATAAAATGCTTTAAAAATAAAATAGGAATTACAAATGATGCCTTAAATATAAAATTCTATAAAAATATATATAGGAATTACAAGTGATGCCTTAAATACAAAATTCTATAAAAATATATAAGGCTTGATGGTGAAACAATGCCTTAAATACAAAATTTTATAAATATGATTCCATAAAATACTTCAAAAATAAAATAGAAATTATAAATGATGCCTTAAATTCAAAATCTATAACAATATATATAGGAATTACAAATGATGCCTTAAATACAAAATTATATAAAAATATATAATGAAGGATGGTGAAACAATGCCTTAAATACAAAATCTATAAAAATGATTCCATAAAATGCTTCAAAAATAAAATAGGAATTACAAATGATGCCTTAAATACAAAATTCTATAAAAATATATATAGGAATTACAAATGATACCTTAAATACAAAAATCTATAAAAATATATAAGGAATGATGGTGAAACAATGCCTTAAATACAAAATTCTATAAAAATGATTCCATAAAATGCTTCAAAAATAAAATAGGAATTACAAATGATGCCTTAAATATAAAAATCCTATAAATATATATATATATGAATTACAAATGATGCCTTAAATACAAAATTCTATAAAAATATATAAGGAAGCATGGTGAAACAATGCCTTAAATACAAAATTTTATTAAAATGATCCCATAAAATACTTCAAAAATAAAATAAGAATTACAAATGATGCCTTAAATAAAAAATTCTATAAAAATATATATAGGAATTACAAATGATGCCTTAAATACAAAATTATATAAAAATATATAAGGAAAGATGGTGAAACAATGCCTTAAATACAAAATTCAATAAAAATGATTCCATTAAATGCTTCAAAAATAAAATAGGAATTACAAATAATGCCTTAAATACAAAATTCTATAAAACATATATAAGAATTACAAATGATGCCTTAAATACAAAATTTTGTAAAAATATATAAGGAAGGATGGTGAAACAATGCCTTTAATACAAAATTTTAATAAAATGCACAACAATAATATTAATTTCAAAAAAAAATAATGTAAAAACCTTATTCATAACATTAACATATACAAAATTTATTACCTCATAAAATTCAAAAATACATAATATATTTATACACTATTATTAAAATTCTAAAAAAAGTTATGTAACAAACTTATTCGTACCTTAACGTATGTAAACTCAATTAACTCATAATATTCTTAAATAAATAAAATATCTTAAACTACGTTATTTTTGTCTATTCTATGCTACATTATTAAAATATCAATGTCATAACTAACACTATATTTACTTAACTTCTAATACAAACACACATAAATTCAATTTTCATTAAAAATATATATACTTGAAGCTAGCCTGTCCACCGGACGGGTCTAAAGGCTAGTATATATATATATATATATATAAAGTAGCGATCCAGTAAGAAGAGAAATAAAAATAAGAAGAATAAGAAGAACTCTGGACCACACATTTTAAATAAGAGTGAGAATTTTAAGGGGAGATGAAGGAGATTTTGTAGGTGCATCTGAAATGAGTGGTTGTGGTTTCTTCTCATCCTTCTCATTTTTGTTAATCTTCTTATTAGATCCTAACTCTATATATATATATATATATATATATATATATATATATATATATATATATATATATATATATATATATATATATATATATATATATATATATATATATATATATATATATATATATATATATATAGTGAGGATCCAGTAAGAAATAAGAAGAATAAGAAGAAACTTGAACCCTTAGATCATTAAATCAATGACTAATTGTAAAAAGTGGCAAATCAATAAATAATTCATTTATTTTCATAAAGATCAAGGGCAAAGCTGTAAAATTACCACCTTACCATACATTCGCTTTGCTCGGTAACTTCGATGATATTTTCATTCAAACATGTTCTTTAAAAATCAATATCACTCAATTTAACGAGCATCTAAAATTGATAAAATAATTGGATAACTATCAAGTGGACTGTTTTATTTTTTAATTGATTCATCATGCATCTAATGATATTTTAATGTTTTTTCCAATATATGCACCTTGAGATAATTTACATGCATCGTCGTCGTGCATGCTTATACGATATGATGCGTCGAGTTTATAAAAACAATTGAGATGCATGGTTTAATAATATGGTATTAGTGAATCCATCCAAATTCACTTTGATGAACACGCTGACGTGTTTTAGCAATAATGCATCGACTATTAGTTTTAAACGATAAAAATGTAGATTGTATCGACTTTTAATTTTAACCCAAAAAGTCGTAGATATCAAGTATTTGTTTTAAACCGTAAAGAGGAAGATGCATCGACTATTGGTTTTAAACCAGGAAGACGTAGATGCATCGAGTTTTTGTTTTAAACCAAAAATCATAGATTTACGCCATCAATGTAACACCCCATTTTGGAAATGGAAATATCACAGTAATTATGGCGTGTCATCAAAGCATACAAGGTAAAATGTCTAAACATTACTTGACCATATAAAGGAAAATACCGGAATCAAACATCGGTAGTCCAAAAGTAAAGCTCATCACACACAAACATAGTATAGTAAGGAATAAGGACGAAACAATGTCCAAAGCATAAGTATCATAAAGAAAAGAAATGCATAATGTAAAGAAGGCTAGACAGCTTCCAGTCCATATGCACGTACTCTTAGTATCTACGAGCGTCCCTGAGTACCTGCCGTTTTGGGAACATAGAAAAGGAAAACGGCTGAGCAATACGCTCAGTGCACGGATGTACAATAAAGCATGAATAGGATAAGCATATATCATAATAACAGCGGAAGAAACTAAGTCCCGAGTAACCTGGTTAAGTCTTAATAAAACTGGTTTTATAGTTTGAAAGTCTTATGTTTATCTTATAAAAACTGTTTGTCATATTTTACCATTAGCCAATATAGGTCATGAATATCCACCATGCATGAATAATTGGAGGGGTGACCTCATCATGCAAATTAGAGGGGCTGCCTCTAATTTAATATAATGGTTTTATGGGTAGGAGGGATCAGCTCCTTGTGAAGGATGCAAGGCACACACCACATTCACCATGTAATCCTGAATAAAAACGTGTAACTAGGATGCACCCATACGCCCCACATGATAAATATAAATAAATGGCCAAAAGCTGAAGGGACGCCACGAGCAATCACTCCGCCGTGGTGAAGTCATAACATCAGTGCCTCTAATGTTATGGTTATGGTACCTCCATAACTAGGTGAAACTGGTCATGCATGTATATGGCTATAGGTAATCATATTTAAAACATAAGCAATCAAACTCATACTTATACTACGGGAAAACAGTTGGCTGCATACGGGGAAATCCTAATAAGGAAAGAATGTCCATACTGAAAGGACGGGAATCCGTACCTTATGTCCAGTGAACGAGAACGATGAAATGCGAGAATCCTACTTCCGAAACACTAGCGCTACATAAATACGTACATGAAATAAGTATATGCTTACTACATACATAGCTGGTTTTATATCATGTCTTAGCTTATTTTATGTGTTCTTACTATGTTTTACTGTTTAAAGCCTTAAACTGTATTAAATCTAATACTTTTCTTAATCTGATTAAGTATTTCTGGTATTTCATGTGTTATTATACTTACTGTGTAATAATAAGTAACTTTCCAAAAATAGCAGGTTTCCTAAAATAGAAAGTTTCCAAAAATAGAAAGTTTCCAAAAATAGAAAGTTACCAAAAATAGAAAGTTTCCAAAAATAGAAAGTTACCAAAAATAGAAAGTTTCCAAAAATAGAAAGTTTCCAAAAATAGAAAGTTTCCAAAAATAGAAAGTTTCAAAAAATAGATTTACTGCTTAAAATAGATAAGTTTCTAAAAATAGAAAGTTTCCATAAATAGATTAGCTGCCTTAATTAAATAAGTTTCTATAAATAGATTAGCTGCCTTAAATAACTAAGTTTCTAAAAATAGCTGGTTTCCATAAATAAAATAGCTGCCTTATTTAATTAAGTTTCTAAAAATAGAAAGTTTCTATAATTAGAAATAAGCTGGTTAAATAAGCTAAGTAAATAAGCCTAAGTGTTTTCATGCTTATTTCCTAAGTCATATGATATATTATATAGTTTAATAATTATTTCATGTAATTTAATTAAACTATAGGTTATAATATTTAGTTAAAGTATACATGTTTTTAATTAAATATATTAAATACTTAGGTTAAAATATGTATTATTAAATATTAATAATATAACCTAAGTCATGTTTAATTAATTAATTATATCTATGGTTTTTAAATAATTAATTAATTATAAGTCTTAATAATATAAATACTTAGGTTAAAAATAATTTCATGATTATTAATAATTAATTAACCTAAGTCATGTTATTAAATTAATCTCATCTTTTTATTAATTTAATTTTTAACATAAGTTTATAACATAAACAACTAACATAATCATGATCCGGATCTAAACCTAAAAACATGCACCGGATATGAAACAACACCGTACCCCGAACCAAATCGGGGTACCCCCTTGCTGCCGTGGGACCCACACGCACCAACCAAGACCAAAAAGGTCTTGGTGGTGGTCGGCTAAAACAAACCGAACCCCCCTTGGGGTCGGTTGTACCTTGCGGCCCAAAACAAACACCCCTTTGATCGACCCTTGGATTAATTAATGATCAAAACATGTTAGATCTATGTTTAATTAATGTGTTTTTATAAAATACATCAAGTGTTCATAATTAATAAAAGATTAATTAAAAAGAAAAAGGTTAAAAAGGTTTTACCGTATTCGTGGATCAAGAGGGTGAAGAACAAAACGAACAAACAATAAAACTTCAAGATCCGAGATCAATGAATCACCTTGTTGGTGATTTGAAGGTGGCGGCACAAAGAGAGGAGAAAAAGGAGATTTTAGGTTTTCTTAAAATCTTCTGTAAAAGTAATTTTGAGTAGTAAAAATCTATTTAACCCCCTCTTAGTAAAATTGGTAATGGGCTTGGCCCATTACCTTGTTTTGGCCGCGGGTAGGGACTCCCCCGTGGGGTTCCCGTACCTCGTTTCGTGTCTTTTTATTTAGTACTCGTTTATGTTTAATTAAGTTCGTGTTTTAAATGTTCTCGTTACGTAAATACCATACTCTTATATATTTAATTACGCTCGTATTAAATATATACGTAATTAAAAATAGCTCGTGTTTTAATTACGCTCGTGATTTCGTGATCGTATGCTCGTGATTAATTATTGCTAAATAATTATTACGTGATCGTGCAAATAAAATACTTATCGTGTTCTAACACGTACGTAATACATAAACTCCTAACACGTAATCGTAATCATGCTATATTAGGAAAGTTTTTAACTAGTACGTACGATCCTAAGGGTACTATGCATGGTAAAAGCATGCGGGTTTTACAATCAAGACGCAGATGCATCGACCATTAGTTTTAAACCATGAAGACTTAGATTCATTATCTTTTACTTTTAAACCAAAAAGTCGTAGATGCATGTACTATTAGTTTTAAACTTAAAGACGCAGATGCATCAAATATTATAGTTTTGAACAGTGGCCGCCACCAGAAAGTTGGCGAAGTGGGGGCAAAATTGTTTTTTCGATAAAAGTCGTTGTATATATAAAAATTGAAGATACAAATATAAGACTTTTACATAGACTTTTAAATTGTTTTTTTTATTTTGGGGGCAATTTGAAAGTTTTTACCTTGTTTTATTTCTGAGTGAGGGGCAATCCGATTTTACAATGGGGTGCACATTAATAAAATGGTCCTAAAATTTTTTTTTTACACTAAAATTTGATCTTATTAGGCGAGCCATGGGGGGCGTTTCCCTCCGCAAAATTGAAGTAGTTTCGCCCCTTATTTTGAACCATAAAGACGTAGATGCGTTGATTATAGTTTTTGAAAGTAAAATACATTGACAAGTAGATGCACCCGAAATAGTTCATAATTAAGATAATCTAACATATGCATCTTGTTGATTTTGGACAATCCGCATCTCATGATATACCATCAATCACTGATTAATGCACCTTGTGCATTTTTTCAAATAAAATTGTGCATCGTTTTATTTATGGACAAAATATGTTGTATGTCTTCATCTATATACCCTATAAAGGGTGTATCTCATTTGTTGAAAGTTGAAAATTTTCAACCAAACTTCTCATGAAAGGAACCAAATAGATGTAGAATAATTGTTGAAAGTTTCAACATTCATAATTAAGGAAATGTAACATTCGGTTACAAATGAATCACAAATTAAAATAGGAAATAATTTAAGCAAAAGTTGAAACTGTCAAGCCTAAATTCACTGTTATATGTAAATTTATTGTGTAAAAAAAAGTATTTTTAGCTTTGTTTTCTTATGTAAATTTATTTTGTGTATATATACAAAAATAAAGTAAAATTTTTTATGTAAATTTATTTTGTGTACATAAAAAAAACTCTTTTGTAGGCTTATTTTATGTAACTTTATTTTGTGTATATCAAAAAAAATAATTTGTATTCTTTTTTAATGTAATTTATTTTGTGGATATATATAAAAAAACTCATGATAAACATTGGTAACCAAATTTTATGTTGACAAAATCTATTTTTCTAAATGCGTTGCATTATTTTTATTTTTGTAAACTAAAAAAACGTTTCATTAATTTTTGTTTTTGTAAAAACATATTTCATTAATCTTTAAAACAAAACATTTCATTATTTTTTTATTTTTTAAACTCCAAAAAAATTACAAACTTAATATTGTAAACCCGTGATTTTTCGTATTTTTTTAATTAATCGTATTTTTGGAAAGTGTTTAATACAAAACAAGTTTTAAAACTTGAGTTTTAACAATTTTTTTCAAGATTAATGAGTTGTACACATATTTTTGGAAACTTTTTAAAACAAAACGCGTTTTCGAAATGGATTTAAACAAAATCTTCAAAAAGAAACTGTTTTTACGCATATTGTTGACATTTTTATTTTAAAATACGTTATAAAAAATTATTTTTATAAAATCAATCAATTATTCGACATTGCTGGAAAATCAAAGATAACAATTCTTTCCTTAAATAAATTCGATTGACTAGAATCAATAAGCTATAAAATCCACATCCATTTAGTTATTTTATACACATTTAACTTTTGAATCACAAATGTTTAACTTGGTTGCAAGCTACACATTCGTACTGAGAAACCCTTATTAGTCGGTTACAAACCTATTTTTTTCAAAAGACACTTTTGATCATAAGGTAATACATCATCTCTAATTGTGAATGTGATATTAAGAAGCTTTTCCCGTCCTTTTAATCCTTTTCATATATTTACTTCAACTGAAACATTTGATTGTTTTTTTTTCATGATTGAATTAGGTTTGTGTCATAATTTATTGTTGGCCAAAAGCACAGCATGTGATGAGCCCAACAAATTGGATTTGTGTTATTCAAAAATCGATTTGTTTCCCATCTTTTTTTATAGAATTTCAAATATATTGTCCAAGCAAATCAATACTCATTCAAATGGATATTTCTTGAATTCTGTTTTTTTAAAGGCCTATTTGAACTTTTGATGCGTTTGAGAAGATAAATCTGGTTCCTTTTTAAGGGTTCTAGAATTTTTTAGAGCTCATGCGGAGCAATAATGAATCCATTTAGTCTGAGGATTTTAATAATTTTTTGGATTTTTTCATTTGATTTTTTTATTTTTAGTTATTTGTTAATATGTAATTGTGTTCACATCTTTTCACAGTAGGTGCCACATTGGTGAAACAGGCATATGCAACATGTAACAAGGTACGTCCGACTATGGAATCGTTTTGATCATAACGAGGACTCAAAGCACTACTGCACTGGAACATTCGAGTTATTTCTAAAGGCTTGTATTCATTAACACCATATGTATTTTCTTCATGAGATAACTTCTCTATCTTTTTTTCCTTTGTATCTGCATATGTTCATATTTCTTCCTTTTTATTTTATCTTATATAGAGTTGTTGGGTTTGACTCTTCATTTCTGCGTTCATATATATACATTTCTGTTTAAGTTCGTTCGGTAAGTTAAAAATTATCATTAGGAGATTCATTAATTATCATGATGTCATACGAGAGATGATATTATTTATTTCACACTATATGTTTCATTCACGGAACATTGACAAAAATGCATCATTGACAAAAATGCATGGACGATTATTGTTTTGATTGTTACAAACTCAAGCTCAAGTGTTTATTGAATAATACACTTATTATCTAATTATTTTTTTTCAAATATTAATAAAATATGTTTACGTCCATTGTTTCTCTTATTTTATTTACATATAACTTCTTCTAAAATTATTTTTTAAATTATCCGTGAATCCCGCGGGTCTTGAAGTTATTATCAACTAAAAATGAACATGTTGACAGTATTAATGAAATGTTGATTGGCAGATTTCCTGGTGAAGAGAAGGTTTACTATAGTTTTGATGAAGCGGAAGATGACACACACAACATGTATCCTCTTGAATTCTTAAACTCCCTAAATTTGAGCGGATTGCCACCACATTACTTGCACTTGAAAATTGGATGCCCGATTATTCTTTTGAGGAATCTCGATCCGACAAATGGATTATGCAATGGCACGAGGCCGATATGCAAACGATTTGATCCAAATGTCATCAATGCTGAAATTGCTGTCGGGCAACACGCTGGAGTTAGAGTTCTCTTGCCAAGAATTCCTCTCGCTCCATCTGAAGAAGACATGTTTCTTTTTAAGCTAAAGATAACACAATTTCCTGTCCGCCTTTGCTTTGCCATGACTATCAATAAAGCTCAAGAGCAAACTATTCCAAATGTAGGTGTCTATTTGCGTGACTCTGTTTTCTCACATGGCCAGCTTTATGTTTCGTTATCTAGAGGGATATCACGTGCAACTACCAAGGTACTGGTGAAACCAGTCAAAGAGTTTGGTGAAGAAGGAGTATAGAAGTTTTACGCAACGAGTAACATCAGTTCCTAGATTATATTTTATACTTGATGCAATTTTTAACTTTCACTTTTACTTTATGTTTTTAATATGTTGTTTGATACATTGTATATGGGATTTCATTTTAAACTTGATTACCGTATGTTACGACAGTTTCCAACTACAGTTTTATCTTACCACAATATAGCGTTTCGTTAATTATCTGCCGCCAGGCAATTCCGCAGCTATGCGCGGGTAATCGCCTAGTAGATAAGAAATAGATGTATGGAAGGTCATGAATATGAGATGCACTTTCCATTTAATGAACTAAATTCGGGTGTATAGCAAGCAAACGGAATCACGAGGGAAGAAATGAATTGAAAATGATTATTTTAATTTGATCATCATTGAGAAATTAATAAACAATCTTTACGTTAGTCCATCTTATTCGGGAAACTATAAACTGATAATCTAGTCAGTTGGTTATCAAATTGACAAACATGCCCTTTTATACCATTTAAATTGATTGGTCCAAATTACTTTTTGAAGGTCTACGTTATCTAAGGATTTGGTAAATTGAAGGTCTACGAAAGGAAGAAGGAGAAGAGGTATAGAGAGAGAAAGGAGAGGAAAGAAAAGTAGAGAGAGAAAGTGAAAATAGATAAATGAAAGTTGTTGAAATGAATGAACCACCCCTCCTAACATGCTAGGAGGGGTATATATAGCCCACCCTACATGTGGGCTATATGGACTATATTTGGATCACGAGCCTAATACATTAATATATCGTTGGAGCGACCGATCCTTCATAAATACGTAAAAACGTATTTCCAACAATATCCCCCTAAGGGAGGTCGCTCCAAGTTACAAAGTTCTAAATATTCTATAGCTCGTGATCTATGCTAATAATGATGTGACCGAGACTTTCTTTGGGAAAACATATTTCCAACAATCTCCCCCTAAGGGAGGTCACACCATTTTACAAAATCTTAAACCTAGCATCTATGCTTGAGTCTTCGATCTTGTTCTTGTGAATATGCTTGATGTGATCTTTGACTTTAGTCTTGAGCATGTTTCCTTGCCTTGACCTTGTGCATTCATCACTTGTGAAATTTGCCTCTTCGTGACTTCATGTTCCACATACTTATACCTTTAAATTCTTGAAAACTTCAGAGTTTGATACAGCGGAAGACTTGACCTTCAGACTTTCTTGAATTTGTTGAAGTACTAAGTGTATGTAGTATAAGCATGTGGTGACGACTTCTTCTGGATTGTACACCGCAATGCCACCTTCTTGTTACGCTGCATAAGACAGTTAGCAACAAACAATATACACGGATGAAATGGCCTTGAACATTTCATTCTAATTCGGTAGCATTTTACCTCCGGTCGGTGAAGACCGTTGGACGTTATTAAATATCGTACTTGTGGCAGGTAGTTTCAATTAAGAACCTCCTTGACAAGATTTCGCGGGTAAACCCGTTCTCTTTACTCGACCGTCCAAAGCTGATTGCAAACGTAAAGAGTGAATCATTTGGATAATATTATCCGCATGATTTGAAGCCGTCAATTCATGTTCCTGGAACAAGTGAAGTTCAATTAAGAACCGCACCGTCGTTGCTTTCCAGTTGTCACTAGCTTGATTCATATAGAATCTTGCAAGTTACCTACCAAGTGCTGTTTGATGTTAACACTAGAAGGATTTCCATTCGTCACTGTAAATACTTAATAGTATTACTCTGAATGTTCTGGCAAGATCACTAAGATATTGCGTAGAGGCCTGGAACGTGTTTAAATTCATTTAAGAATTAAACTACTGTTGCTTTCTAGTTATCACAAGTTTGATTCATAAAGAATCGCACAAGTCACCTACCATGAGCTTTTTGATATTCGCTCAAGAAGGATTTCCATCTTCATTGTAAATACTTTCGTATTACTCGGATGTTCAGGCAAGATCATGAAGATTTTGCGTAGGACTCTTAATATCTTTCTTACTTTTCACATTGTGTGAACAAGCAAGGAATAATGAAAGTGTGTCCTAATGAGATATTTGATGATCTCAAATGGCTCTAGACTCGATCGTGCATTTTGGATTTTTAGTGATCGGAGGCTGGAGAGGAGTGCCACCTTTTCAATACCAATTTATTCGGAGTGAATAAATCAATAGATAATGTGTTGTCTCCGTGTGATTAAAACAAATATCTTTTAAGAGATATCTGAGTTAGCTGGGATGGGTTGTTCCTTGCATCACTGGGTCCATGATGTCTATCTTCAATATCAAGAATCATTAAAATGATCTCAATAGCATATGAATTGACCCGGTTTCTGCCTAAGTTGTAAGGAGGGCTTCTTTCTTTACACCCTTTATCTTTACAATTCTTTTTCATTCTTCAACCCCTTCAATGCTTACCAATACGTCATCACTAGCACCTTGTTGTGATTGTTCTAGTGCTAACTTAAGTACTTGGTCGGCATTCAGCTACGTTCACAATCTTTCTCCATCTTTCCTAAGGACTACTATTTCTAGCTATGGAATGTCCTTGGGAAGATTCCTCCGGTTCTAGAGAAATCATTGGACTTTAACCTATCCTACCATCCTTATGTCACCACAATCTTCATCGTCGTGAAATAAATGGGTTGCGGGTAAGTATAAATCACCATGAAATCCATTTTGAAGTGCAAATCCATTTTGCTCCCCCTTAACATATGCCACGATATCCGAAAACATTTCGCACATGTCGGGATGAGCTAGCACGTTAAGTCAAACCATTTGTGTTAATCATTTCCCATATTAAATCACATTTTCTCCCCCATATTAAAAATATTAACTCAATCAATGTTTTTAATATCAATTGATTTAATAGCGTTTTAAGAAAATTTGGGAAGAAAAATGCAAATCCAATTATCTTCATGAGTTACACAAGCTCCCCCTCAAATTAATGATGGTGTGCTGAAACGTAAATTAAATACCTTTTAAACACAAGTGTAAGGTATTTATCACGTGCAAAGATCATATATGATAATGAATTCACAATATTAGCAATTTACGAGGTTGGACCTGAATGATAGAGAACATCATATGAAAGATTCACATGGTTCTTGTTCACGAATGTTGGTCTTCCTCGTAACTTCTGAAATTATCTTCCCCTTTACACCATATGGACAATTGATATCGTTGTCTTGACACCAACTTGTGAACTATTGGCACTTTCGGCATCGAAGAGTCTGAACGCTTGACAATTGCTCCCCCTCAATTGTTGACCCGTGTTCTACTTAAAGAGCTGTAGTCGTCGTTTGAGTAGTCGCATCGTCTAGTATGCAGATATAAATTGCAACGAACTTCGGATTGAGGAGTTGATAACTTCGGATTTTGAAGTCAAAGCTTTCCGGTGAAATGCTTGACTTCAATGTGAAAAGCGGGTTACTATTGGAAATAATAGCAAACCATGTGGAGCATGTTTTAAATCGTTTAAACTTCTGCTCGAACTTTATTTACAACCCCGTGTCATTATTGAATGACATTTCTAGGTTCGTAAATATTATCGATTCCAGAAGACATGCTCGTTTTATCAAAACGTTTTTGAACACACAATTTTGAAAGATTTAGAAAAAACCTTTTGAGAAATTCTTGAAAAATTGTGTTCAAAGTTTTGAAAACCAATTACTTGAGCTTAAGATTTGGAATATCTTGGGAAAGCTCAAGTCCGAGAAGTTGTAAACTTCTCGTTGTAAGGATAAGTTATCATCGGCGATAAACTTTCCTTTTATCTGAAGGACGAGTCCTAAGCTGACATTTACTTAGAAGTCGTTTTCATGAGCTTGAAAACTTTGACTGTTTTAACGGAAAGCTCATGACCGAGAAAGGTTAATTTCTCGTTATGAGGAAAAGTTCTCTTATTTAAAAGATACACTTTCCTTTCTGAGCTTAAAACTTCGAATGTTTTAATACAAGCTCATGACCGAGAAAGGTGAATTTCTCGTTAAGAGGATAAGTTATCATAAAAGATAATCTTTCCTTTATTTTAAGTTCGAGTTACAGTCTGACATTTAACTGTAAGTCATTGTGCATGAGCTTAAAAACCTCGAATGTTTTTAATTTTAGCTCATGCCCGAGAAAACTTAATTTCTCGTTGTTAGGATAAGTTTATCATCGGCGATAAACTTTCCTTTCTTTGATGCACGGGTTATCGTCTGATATTTAACGATAAGCCATGTACACGAGCTTAAAACCTTTGAATGGTTTTAGGATAAGCTCGTGTCCAAGAAAACTTAATTTCTTGTTAAGAGGGTAAGTTATCGTTGCGTAGATAAACTTCCCTGTCTCTGAAGTCCGGGTCATCGTCTGTCATTTAACGAGGAGCCATAATGCATGAGCTTAAAAACTTGGAATGTTTTTGATATAAGCTCATGCCCGAGAAAAATGAATTTCTCGTTTTTAGGAAAAGTTTATCATCGGTGATAAACTTTCCTTTCTTTTGAGAGCGAGTTACAGTCTGTTATGTGACTGTAAGTCCTTGAGTAAGCTTTAACCATGAATCCCCTGAGATACTAGTTTCTCTGATATCTGCTTCTTCAGCAAACAAACTCTGAGAGTGTCCTTAGTTGAACGGTATACAACGATTGGACCGCTTCGTTCTTTTGGAACATCAACTTTGGTACATGCATTCTCATTAGGAGTTTGTATACTTTTGCATGGGTTAGAGATATCTATTTTTGAAGCACGTGGGGGTTCACAGCTGGCTTTACTTGTGTCAGAGGTGGCCTGAGGGGATGATTCACTTGTCTTAGTTGGCAAAAGTTTCCTTTTATAGAAAATTTTAAGTTCAGGCTTAAGTGATGTATCATCCTTTGCAATTTCCTCCCTAGTAGTCTTCGTAGAATCAGAGACTATCCTAGTTAAAGGGCACTCGTTTCCTACAAGAGTGAAAGTTCTACCAGTGGGGCGCCACATTTTACCAACGGGTTTGATTTTAGCTACCCACTGGGATTTAAGTCTAGCACGGGAGTTCACCTCATTAAGCAATTTTTTGATACAGGAATCATGATTTGCCGTAAAGACACATTTTCTACATGTTTTACAAGTAGCATATTTAATGTCCGAGTAAGATCTAGAATCCCTAGATGATTGATTGATGCTCCTAGGATTGGACATGCTACGGTTAGCAGTGTTGGGTAATCTAGAAGGCATCTGACTAGGTTGGACATTGCTATCTCTTACATGTGTCTTTTGCATAACTTCCCTTAGACCAGATTTATGGCCAACGTCATTTGAACTAGTTCTAGACGTGGTCTTGGTATTTTTAGGGAAACTAGAGGCAATCATATGATTTGGTCTTGCTAAAGCTGGAGTGATCACATAGGGCCTAGTTGCTGGAGTGTCTGGTCTAGAAAGATGAACCAAATCAACTTGGGAGGCAAACCGCAGTCTCGAGGATTGTGGTCGCTCGGATCTAAACGCAGTAGGTTGTCTGACAATCGGTTGTCTGACGAACTGATTTGTAGGTTGTTTCCCCAAGATTAATGGTTTTTCAAGCTTAGTGTCCACACTAGGTCCTTTACTTTTCCTTAACTCGTTTTTCAACGCAGCTATAGCAAAAACCTTTTCCTGTACTTGGGCCTTTAAAGTCTCATTCTCTTTGAGCACTCTATCTTCGGATGCCAATTTAGACTCTAGTAAATGAATTTGTTTCAAAAGATTTTCCTTTTCAGCTTTAGAATCTAAAACTTTTTGATCTAATTTTCTTTCAAGAACAACGTTTGACTTTTCAAGTTTTTCAAAGTATGTTTCAAATTTATCCGTTTTCTTAGAAAATTCAAGTTTGGCATCCTCAAGATCTTTTGATTGCCGAGCTACGATCGTTTCGAGCTCTTTAATCTTGGAATCAGAAGCAGTCAATGAAGCAGTTATAGGATAATTATCATGATGTTTAGCATTCTGAACAATCTCTCCCCCATTATGACTGATATCGGATGAATCAGAAGTGGTATTGCTATCACTCTTTTCCATCCCATGTTTGTCATAATTAGGTTCAGAATGCTCAACATGCGGCATTTCATCAGCATATACATTATAAACAACATTACATTGTACCATGTTTGCAGGCTCTTCGTCATAAACGGGTAAGGCATCATCAAGAAGGATCTCGTGAACATTCCCTGACGTGCCACTGGTATCATGTTGACCGTCCGATTCCGTGCTCTTGCCATCGATAGGCTCCAAGTTTTCAACCGTATGACCAGTTTCCTCTTGGATCGAAGAATCTTGCACTCCATTATCATACCCTTGCTGAAGTCGAGATATTTCATAAATCGAAGACGAGACCGATGACATGAGTTTCAAAATTGTATCACGGAAAACTCGAAGCTCGGTATGTGTATCTCGAAGAAACGATTGGCAAATCACTGAACTTGCAGACTTGATGATATTGAATTGGAGGAAAGGCGTGAGTTGTATCACAAAGCCTTATAAGCAATTGACGAAGCAGAGTGATTAAAGTTGTCACGGTTGAGTTGCTCGGCGAGTTCGGTCAAAGTGGTGAACATTGAGTCCATGAATAGATGACGATCTTGACCAAAGATTGTCACAAATTCGCTCCCTCCTTGAAGCCGTGAAAGAGTAACTAGATGATATTGAAGCATTTGAAATGAATTTATACCACTTTCTCTAGCTTTGTCGTGCATTCGATGCACGTCTCCCTCTTTAAGTGTCGAATTTAACGGGTCCATTGAAAAACGAGGAAAAATGATGTGGATGTTGTGGTTTCAGGATTTTACAATTCGATTCGGCTCAAAAGATGTTGTCGGCTCAAACGATTATGAAGTACACCTGATCAAAAATCCCGTGACGTGGACTCGTCACTTTGTCGTCAAATCTGGCCAAAAAAAAAACGTTTATCCCGACAAATAATTTTCCACGTTAACTTTTAAAAATACCCGCCTCGACACGATTTGCCAAAAATTAATAAACAAAATATACGAAACTAAAAATATAAAGGTGACAAAAAGACAAAAATTTAATTTAACTAACAATAAATAAAAAATAAAATGTGATATTTTAAAATAATAAAAAAAATATAATAAAATTAGAAGACTAAAAATAACTTTTTAAAGATAGGAAAATAAAACGTGATATGAAAACGTATAATAACTAGAAAACGTTTATAACGAAATCTGTTTATAAAAAATCTATTTATAACTAGATCTCATTGTGAGACGTGGCTGTTGACCAAAAACAACACACAGTACCAAATTGAATTTCACCAAACACGTGGCTTCACATCCGCCTGAAATAATATATAAAAACTCAAAAACCTAGTCTTTGTCTAGTTTAGTCCGCCTCCATGTCTTCTCCTATCTCCCTATTTTCTCTCTGCCAAAAACTAATCTAATCTCTCTTTCTTTGATAACTGCTACGACCAAAATCTAATCTCACATAAACTCCGCCCCCTTCTCTTCACTCGTTTCCTCCGCCACTTTTTCGCTCAACAAACTTTCTCAGCCCCCGTTATCACTCTCTCACCTCAATCAAAAGATTGAAAGAAAACCAAATCGAAACCAAAACTTGCTCAAAAAGATGAATCTTCAAGGTCTCTTGATTGAGGTCTCGGGTAGGTATTATAACTTTGTTGCATTCATGTGTCTGTCTTCTATCTTCTGTAGTGTCCTTCTGTGTGTGTCAGTTTGGTAGGTATTTTTGTAACGTGTTTATTGTTGTCGTGGGTGGTTTGGTAGAGTTTTGGTCAGTCGAAGCAAGAGATGCTTTCTAAAATCTTTTGGTCAGTCGAAGCAAGTAAATAATGCTTCAAAAAAGATCCATGATGATATTTGTCTTTTGATTATTGATCTGATTACACGATTAAAAGGAAATAACTGAGATCATTAATCAATTTTTATGTGGGTTTTGTTGGTCGAGGGTGTCCGAGAGAGGGTGTGAGGTTGTGGGGGTGTTTGTGTCGATGGGTTTACGAGAGGGTGAGTCTTTTGAGTCTTGTGATAGAGAGGTGAGGTGTTCGACTTGAAGGTCTAGTGTTGTGTGGGTTTGATCGAGTCAGATTTGGTTTAGGTGATGTTTGGAGTCGAGGGTGGGTATGTCGAGAAAAAGAGTTGGATTTGAGAAAAAGAGTTGGATTGGGGGAGAGTATTGAGTCGAGAGGTGTTAAGGTGGTCTAGTCTTGGTCGATAGTTTGTGAAAAAAAGAGTCGAGTCTAGAGTTGAGGCGTAGTGTTGTTTGGTTTATAATCTGTGTGTGAGATCGAGTGTGAGGGTGTGTCGAGTCAAAAGCTAGATTCCCGTTTTGTTTGAATTGTCGAGTGAGGATTCGGTCTTATACGGAATAGTCGATTCGAAAAGGTCTATTCGGAAAGTCTATTCTGAAAGTCTATTCGGAATGTTGGCTATTCGGAAAGATTTCTATTCGGAAAAATGGTCTATTCGGAAAAATTTGTCTATTCGGAAAAATTTGTCTATTCGGAAAAATTTGTCTATCCGGAAAAATTTGTCTATTCGGAAAACTTTGTCTATTCGGAAAACTTTGTCTATTCGGAAAAATAGCCTACGCGGAATAACAGCCTACGCGGAAAGCTTATTCGGAATAATCGAGAAAACTGATAGTTTTGGACAGGTTTGGACTGTTTTGGACAATTTTTGGACAAATTGGATTGGACTGATATGAAAATGACGAAGAAAAAAAAAACTAATAAAAAAATGATAAAAGTGACTGATTGAAAAAAAAATGATTAAAAAATGAAAAAATGAAAGACTGAATAAAAACTGATCTAAAAAATGAAACGGATGATTTAAAATATAAGTTGATGATTTAAAGTTTGAAACAGATTAATTTAACAGTTTGATGAAAACTGTTTGGACAGATTTGGAACAAAGAAAAAAATGAAACGAAAGGATTCAAAAGAAAAAACAAAAAATAACAAATTATAACAAGAAAATCAATAGATAAAAAAAAATACAAATCCTAAGATTTAACCATGGCTCTTGATACCAATTGAAGGTCTACGTTATCTAAGGATTTGGTAAATTGAAGGTCTACGAAAGGAAGAAGGAGAAGAGGTATAGAGAGAGAAAGGAGAGGAAAGAAAAGTAGAGAGAGAAAGTGAAAATAGATAAATGAAAGTTGTTGAAATGAATGAACCACCCCTCCTAACATGCTAGGAGGGGTATATATAGCCCACCCTACATGTGGGCTATATGGACTATATTTGGATCACGAGCCTAATACATTAATATATCGTTGGAGCGACCGATCCTTCATAAATACGTAAAAACGTATTTCCAACACTTTTTATTCTTCTTATTTTAAAATTTCTTCTCATTTGATCCTAACTATATATATATATATATATATATATATATATATATATATATATATATATATATATGTACTTACTTGAAAATATATCATTACATATGTGACAATAATCGTTTGAATGCATGTTTACTTACATATGTGTTTTTTTTAACAAACTTGCATATGTGTTTATCTTATTAATATATGTGTAATTATAGATTAGAAATTTGAGATAAACATTATTAGGCTTAGATTGAAAATAAAGAAAAAAACTATTTTTTTCACGTAAAACAAGTTTCTTAATCTAAATCGGACGTACTAAAATATATAAACGGTTTTAGAACCGAAAAAACCGAAAAATTGAACCGAAAAAACCGAACAGCCCAAAACCGAACAGTTTCGGTTTTTGAGTTTTTAAAAACCGAATATATCGGTTCGGTTTCGATTTTAACCTAAAACCGACCCAAACTGAACCGTGCACACCCTAGTAACCACCCGATCTTACAAACTTAATAAACAAATAAGTTTATCATTTTTATGCTTCTGTTCTACTAATTAGTAAGTAAAGGTGTCTTCACTAATCACTTTCATAAAAACCTTAAAGTTCAAAACTTTACTTATTAATCAAGCTAATAAGACCATTTAAGCTCATCGCTTAAGTCGTAGAAACGGAGTCACAAAATGAAAAACACGAACGTTAGGAAACATAACGTGGTGTCATACTGTTTATGGTGCCATAGCCTACGTTGCACCACATTTTTCCCACAACATCACTTTTTAGTGTGCTTTTAGTATCTCGCTTTTTATAAAATTTCGCTCTGTATATACCGTATAGAACTAGCTATACATATCTAACTCAAAATTCCTATTGTGTATAATTGGCCAAAGCTAGTATGATTGACTAGGAGTGTTTCGTTCAATTTTATGAGATGTCCCCGAAGGGACGACTAGGAGTGTTGAGTCTACTGGTTTCTTACGTTTAGCCTCTTTTTTATATCGCCTGTCTCCTTTAACTACAAATATTTTCCCGCCACTTTTTATGTTTTCTTGTTAATTCAGTTCTCAACTAAGCTACCAGATAATGATGCCCTCATGGAAAAGTTAATTTTAAGGTCGCAACAACAAATGGGCCTTGATGTTGATCAAATCTTATCTTTAAATAATAGCCTAAAGCGTAAAAATTACCCTCACCAAGACTTCCTCGACTGGCCTCATTAGCCTCTCGATCACCAAATTCATCGATAATCAAAATAAACCGTGGTAGAGAGTATAGACGTACACGTCTAGGGTCCCCTAATGCTCAGGCAGCGATTTTGTCATATAAATCGTACAAATCTTATTAGTTCTTATTCAGAAAAAAAGGACACTGACCCTAACTTGGCCGTGAACATCCGTCTAAGGTCCAGTACGTGAGTCAAGTTATAGCACTTGACTGATACTCCATTTGGTTGCATGTGACAAACGGGCTTTCTTTTTTCCTATGTTATACAGATCAATACGTAAAAGCATTTGGTCACAACACACTTTTGACCTTGTATTTTGAGTGCCATGAGATCACAAGTTAGAATATTTCAAGTTGTGACAGTTAGCAAACATCATTTAGATTCATAAGTATGCAGTGGTTAGTGAACTACCCTTATAAAACTCCCACCAAACATTTATCTTGAATAACACTTAACTTGTACAACATATATACAAAGGTATTCATATCTGTTAAAAACTCTAAGAAACTCTATTGCGACTATGGCCAAAGTAGAAGCGAAGAAAGAAGTAATTAGCATTGCAGTTTATAAAGCTAATTTGCATTGCCCAAAATGCGCTCATGATATTAAGAAGCCACTTATGAGAACTCCCGGTAATATTGTTAATTCGTATGTTATGCTACCTTAAAAAAGATGAAACAATTTAACGTATTAAAAATGTTTGTTGATCTTTGTTCTTGCTCTTTTGTTATCGGATTTAGAAATCTCTTAATCGTTTGTCTTCCGTTTGTTATTATATAAACCCCTTTCTTCCGCTTATTGTATAAACTCCATTTTTTAGTAGGTTAAAAAAACTGATTTTTTTTTTCTTGTACATTCTTTTGGTGGTGATCAGGAGTACACAAAGTGGATGTTAAGCATGAGAAAAATGAGATTACAGTGGAAGGTACTTTCGAAGTGAAGAAAATACATGAAAGATTGGAAAAATGGAGTAGAAAAAAGGTTGAGATTTTGTCACAAGACAAGAAACAATTGGAGAAAAAGGAAACCAAAAAAGTAAGAATTTCTTGAACTTAAATTTACTTAAAATCTTTTTAATAATATTCACACTAAAATCTAGACTATGTTTAGATTTGATCGAAAATGATTGAAATTATTAATATGATTTGATTTTGTTCGCTCTAAGGAAACTATTAAAACAACCAAAGTAAAAGCATATATGCATTGCCACAAATGTGAGCATGATCTTCGAGCTAAGCTACTGAAACACAAAGGTACGTAAATGCACAACATGTCAACAACTCCTTCCTAATAATATACCTGAACTAAGGGCCATGGAAAATGGCAGGTATACACAATGTCAAAACAGACATAAAGTCACAGACCGTTGTAATAGAAGGAACCATTGAGGCCGAAAAAATTGTGACCTATATGCAAAAAAGAGCACGCAAACATGCAGAAATTATACCTGAACCTCCTCAAAAAGAGAAGGTGGAAGCGAAGGAGAAGGTGATTGTGGATGTTAAGACCACGAAGATTGTAGAATTTGAAGAGAAGATTAAGGTAGAAGCTAAGGTTAAAGATGGCGATGTCCCGTATTTCGTTCACTATGTTTATGCCCCTCAGTTGTTTAGTGATGAAAATCCAAATGCTTGTTTGATAATGTAGGGTAGAGAATTAATGGGTATATATTTTGCTCATGACGTTTCTTTGGTAATGTGTATAAGTTTAGATAAGTAATTCTAAAAAAAAAGAAGCTAGAATGAGAAGTAAATATGGCCTTCTATCTTTTTAATTAGATGCATATACATATATTAAATACATTTTTTATTACTCGTTTATTTTTTTCCTCTACAAGTGTCAGAATCATAAAAATCAATTTTCATCATTTACGCTTAAAAAATAACTTTCGAAACTTAAAGGGATGCATCTAAATGGATAGGAATTCATCTAATACAAGTTGTTATAATCACTTCTCACCACTTTATATTTTAATTTACTTCCCATTGTATCACTACTCATATATGTATATTGTAACTCGACGTCTAATTTATTACTAGTACTATCTGAAAGTTTATGGACTTTAAAATCGATAGTCGTGTGATAGGATCGAACTCGAGATCACGGGATTGCACACATTACGTGAAGAGT
The DNA here is from genome assembly GCA_025667525.1 of Glebionis coronaria. Classification (NCBI taxonomy): domain Eukaryota; kingdom Viridiplantae; phylum Streptophyta; class Magnoliopsida; order Asterales; family Asteraceae; genus Glebionis; species Glebionis coronaria. The sequence goes on from CM046876.1 coordinate 575,290,151, forward strand.
TAATTTATTTATTAAATATATTTATTATATTTATTAAATCAAACTGAAGCTAACGATCGTTAAGTAATTAAAAGTTAAGTATTAAACGATCGTTATAGAATATTAAAGAAGCTAAAAGAAGGTGTCGGAAAGTTCCGGAAACCCCCTTTTAGCACATGTATATCCGGCCTAATAAGAGTCAAAGGATAGGGATGAAAAGTTTTAGGCTTTATCTTGTTTAAACCTTGGAAGATAAGTTTCCAAGGTGTATATAAACAAACCTTAAGGCCTCATATTTTTCACTCCATATTCTTCTTTCTAGCTCTATACCGCCGGCCATATATACACCCATTAGGGTTCATCTTTGATTTTCTAAAAGCTATTTTAGATCTAGTCCTAGCCCCTCTCTAGGGTTGTGGGGTAGATCTTCCATAGGCTTGGAAGGCTCGGTTCTGTTCGTGCTAGACTCACGATTAGCTCATCGTATCACGTGTGTACAAGATCGTGGTGTGATCTTATTTTAGATTACATCCTGGTAGTGTTCTTGATTTATCTTTACCGGTGATCGTTCTGCTAGGATAAAGGTATGTAACCCTAGCCTTGATTAATTATAATTGTGTTATATAAAGATCTTGTTAATCTGCTTTCGCTGTATGCTCTTTGATCTATGTTAAGGTTTATTTTTTTTATAATTGTTATGTTAATCCTAAACCTTCAGTGGCATCGAGAGCCGTTTTAACATGATTATAATTATCAAGATCTAAAGTTTTTTTTAACTAATATTGATTTGTGTTAAAATTACATGTTGTTTTTAGGTTTTATAAAAATTAGGGGTTTTGTTTTTTATTGTTTTAAAAATGGCTTTGCCGTTTTTTTTACAAAAAAAAAAATAAAAAATTTTAAACCCTAAAATTACATGGTAATTAACTTTAGATGTATGCATGAATTAATTGTTATGTCATGTGTGGTTACGATCCGTAGTAGTTTTTTTAATTGTTAAGAGAATATGGAAGATCCGTAATAAACATGCATGTTTTTTTTTACGGATCATATAATTTTGATTGCTATTTGCTTCATTTGATTCAAAGTTTTAAAATTAGGGAAGACTTTTTATGTTCATAAAAACCCTAGATTTCATGTTCTTTGAATAAATTGTTTGCATGTGGCTATTTGATTTAGTTTTTTTTTGTACTACTTGTTTTCATGCGTTTTTTAATTGTATGTTGTAAACAAGGGTAATTTTTTTTTAAGAAAAATAATATGGACTAAATCTTATCAAAATTAATGAATTATTTTGAGGTCTAAATTACATATGATTTGTGTTGATTAGAATTGCAATAGCAACTTAACGGCCTACTCAATTTTGACAAACTATAAAGTGGGTATAACGCACCGCTAGTCAAGTACCCGGTTAAGGAATGAGGTGCTATGCTTTTACGCTGACCAAATTCCCGGCTCGCCTGTGCGTCAAAATTGGAATTACCTACGGTTGTTATTGGTATAATTCTTTAAGGTTGTTTGGTTTAACCAATACCTCAACTTGCAAATATATGATGAACTTTTAGTCTCACCAAAAAGTTTACTAAACGTTTTATTAAACTTATGTTATGGAGATGTATGCATGCTTCTCCATACATGATTTTGACACCAAAATCTATACCCTAAAATTTAAGTCATATGCCCTCTAATTGACGAACACTTGAAGTTACAATTGTCGTCATATAAGATATCGGACGATGTTGTAATGGAGAGAAAACTTCATGACTGAATAAGATTGCACATGAAGGTTTTACGTTCTTTAGATTAGTCGACTTAATTGAGTTACTCAGTGAGAACTGGAAACTTAAGGCATAAAGAAGGGATAAAACATGTTTACAATGCAAAAGTTTTTGGCAATGTAAATCCCTGACATATCTAGAAATTGCAATATGATTTGGCAATTATTGTTCGACAAGTTACTGTGTTGAATACATTTGTCACTAGCAGATCAACTGATGTGATAAATCTATGTCAATATGGAATCTAGTTTTTCAAGGAAAATACTATGGTTTTATTACCGGGGTAATTTTATTTTCTTGAATTTTATTATCGAAAATACTAATGTTTGAACTTATTTCTGTAGAAATGGCTCAACCCGAAAACAATCTGACAATAAGCTCGGCGTTCAAAGCATTTTTTGAACGGCCTGAACTTACTGGCCCTAATTTCAATGATTGGTACCGCTCACTAAGAATTGTTCTGAGAGCAGCGGGTACCATCAATATCTTGGAAACTCCTTTTCCGGAGGATCTTGCTGAAGGAGCAACTGATGCGGAAAGGCTTCAACACGCTGCTAACGTTAAGAAGCACCATGAGGTGGCTGCTGTAATGTTAGGGAGAATGGCTCCATCACTTCAAAGGAAGTATGAGCTAGCTTCTCCTCAGCAAATGCTTGATGAACTCAAGGCTGTGTATGAAACGCCGCAAGCTGTAGAGATCTATGATCTGGTTGATGCTCTACATAGTTGCAAGCAAGCTCCTGGTAAGTCCGTAAGTGACCATTATATGGAGATGAGGGGTTATATGGAACAACTCATCGCACTAGGACAACCCTTTGATAATAATATGGCTATTAACTTGATCAATAGGTCCCTTAATAAGGACTTCAATGATTTCGTTCGTAACTATAATATGCATTGCACGGGGAAGACAGTTAATGATTTGCATGCAATGCTCATTGACTTTGAAAAGGGTTTGAAAGATAAGGCACCCACTGCTACTCCTCAAGTACTTTATGTACAAAAGGGTAGAGTGTCGAAACCAAAACCGCAAGTGAATAAGAAGCAGAAAGGCAAAGGCAAGGTTGATAAGAGCAAGACAGTTGCGACTATATCAAAACCAAAGCAAAACTTTGCTAAGAAATCTCTGAAAGATGAGACTTGTCACTACTGCAAGATGACTGGACACTGGAAGAGGAATTGCTCTCTCTATCTCCATGAAATGGCAGAACATAAGAAGAAGGTTGAGCAAGTTGCTGCAGCACCATCTTCAGGTAACTTATTTATGATAGAGTTATTTAATCTTTCATACAAATCAAACTCCTGGGTATATGATACGGGATGTGGTATTAATATATGTAATACCCTGCAGGGATTTGAGTTGAAGAGGAGACTTACCTATGGGGAACAATTTCTGCAAGTGGGCAATGGCGCACAAGCAGCAGTTGAAGCTATAGGAATATTTAAATTAGTTTTACCTTCGGGTTTAGTACTGCCTTTAAATAATTGTCATTATGCACCTACAATTGTTAGGGGTGTTATTTCCTTTTCTAGTATGTTGGATCTTGGATTTACTCACACGATTGATAATAATAGAATTTCTGTTTTCAAAGATGGTTTATTCTATTTTGATGCAATTTCTATGAATGGTGTTTTTGAAATTAACATGCATGATAAAAATCCCAAGAGGAAAAATAATTCTGTTTTTAGCATGAATAAGAAGAGTAAGTTAGACAAGAACTCTTCTTATCTTTGGCATTGTAGACTTGCCCACATTGGGAAGACTCGCATACAAAAGCTTCAACGCGATGGGCTTTTGGAAAGTATCAATGATGAATCATTTGATAAATGTGAATCTTGTATCTCTGGAAAGATGACCAAGAAACCTTTTAATAGCAATATTGAAAGGGCTACTGAGCTACTTGGTTTAATACGCACGGATGTGTGTGGACCACTTAGACATGTGTCAAGGAAAGGTGCTAGCTACTTCCTGACGTTTACGGATGATTATAGCCGTTATGGTTATGTTTATTTACTTAAACATAAACATGAGGTATTTGAAACATTCAAAACGTTTAAAGCCGAAGTAGAGTTACAACTAGGAAAGAAGATTAAAGCTCTTCGTTCTGATCGTGGTGGTGAATATTTAAGTCAAGAGTTTAAAGATTATTTAAGTAAGAATGGAATTGTTCAGAAACTTACTTCTCCATATACTCCACAACAAAATGGTGTATCTGAAAGGAGAAATCGTACATTATTGGATATGGTACGATCTATGTTTAATCTTACAACTTTACCATTATCTTTTTGGGATTATGCTCTTGAAACTGCTGTTCGTATTCTGAATATGGTTCCCACAAAGAAGGTTGATAAGACACCATATGAACTATGGCATGGCAAGAAGCCATATTTGTCTTATTTGAAAGTCTGGGGTTGTGAGGCGTATGTGAAACGTGACTCTGGAGATAAACTCCAACAACGCTCAGTAAAATGTATCTTTGTAGGTTACCCTAAGGAAACTATGGGTTACTACTTTTATTATCCGGCTGAGAACAAAATAGTTGTGGCTCGGTATGGAGACTTCCTTGAAAATGATCTTGTAAATCAAGAATTCAGTGGGAGAAATTATGATCTTGAAGAAATTCAAGAAGATACATTGCCTTCTGAAAATACTAGCGATGAAATTCCTGTAGAACCAGAAAGTCTGAGTGTTCCACCGGAATTAATTCCTCCACGTAGGTCTCAAAGGGCTATACGTGCGCCGGACAAACTATGTCTATACATAGAGGATGATGAGGAGGAAGTAGGGGATTTTGGTGAACCTGCTAACTATCGATCCGCAATGTCTGATCCAGAAAAGTCAAAATGGATGGTTGCGATGAATGAGGAAATGAAATCCATGGAAATCAATGATGTTTGGATTCTTGTGGACGCGCCTAAAAATGCTAAAGTAGTGAAAATAGGTGGATCTATAAGAAGAAAACTGACATGGATGGTGATGTACAATCCTATAAAGCACGTTTAGTGGCTAAAGGTTTTACTCAAACTTTTGGCATAGACTACGAGGAGACATTCTCTCCTGTAGCAGACTTACGAGCTATTAGGATTCTCATAGCTATAGCAGCATACTATGACTATGAGATATGGCAAATGGATGTTAAAACTGCCTTCTTGAACGGTCGCTTAGATGAAGACATCTATATGCAACAACCGGAAGGGTATGTTGATCCTAAATATCCAAAGCGCGTGTGCAAACTTCAAAGATCCATTTATGGTTTGAAGCAAGCATCACGTCAATGGAATAAGCGATTTGATGAAGAAATCAAAAAGTTTGGATTTATTCAAAATCATGATGAGCCATGTGTATACCGCAAAGCTAGTGGGAGTAATGTAGTGTTCCTAATTCTATATGTCGATGACATATTGATCATGGGAAGTAACATTCCAAGACTTAAGGAAGTTAAGGATTATCTTGGTAAATGTTTTTCTATGAAAGATTTCGGAGATGCTGCATATATTCTGGGATTAAGATCTATCGAGATAGGAGTAGACGGTTAATTGGTCTTAGCCAAGATGCTTATATTGATAAGATATTGAAGAAATATAACATGCATAACTCTAAGAATGGTTTCTTACCGATGGAGGTTAAGCATGAGTTAAGTCATGAGAAAGATGCATCATCCCCTGAAGAGGTGGCTTACATGAAGAAGGTACCTTATGCTTCGGCTGTAGGATCTATTATGTATGCTGTAAGATGCACAAGGCCCGATGTGGAGTTTGCTCAGAACTTGGTCAGTAGATACCAACAGAATCCAGGAAAGTCCCACTGGACTGCTGTTAAGCATATTCTAAAGTATTTAAGAAGTACGAAAGATATGTTTTTGGTATTCGGGGGTAAACCAGACACAGAATTGAATGTAACAGGATTCTGTGATGCGTCCTGGCAATGTGATAAAGATGATACGAAGTCTCAGACGGGTTACGTGTTTGTCATCAATGGAGGAGCAGTTGACTGGAAGAGCAGTAAGCAGAAAACCATTGCTATGCATGCGACTCAATCTGAGTACATGGCCGCTTCAGAAGCTGCAATGGAAGCTGTTTGGATTAGGAAGTTTATTGGAGATCTTGGAGTGATGCCTTTAATTAAAGAACCTATTGATATATATTGCGACAACTCTGCGGCAATAATATTCGCCAATGACCCTGGAGTCATGAAGGGCGCCAGACACTTTAAACGTAGATATCACTACGTTCGAGAACAAGTGGAAGCTCGAGAAATAAAATTAATAAAAGTTCACACATATGATAACGTAGCTGATCCTTTTACTAAGGCTTTGTCTAGGCCAAAGGTAGTTAAGCATGCCAAGGCAATTGGGCTGCAACTAGCTAGCGAATTCATGCAATAAATATGTTGATTAGTATTTGGATAAAGGATGTAAGACATTATTGAATTGATGAAATAAAGTTTGGATTTCGTTTATTTTTCTGTTATTTGATTTTGTATCCTATTTTACATGTTTTAATCCGTGAGCATTATGATGTTTCTAAATGTCCGTTGTCGATTAATAATATGGGAGTATTATTAAATTAAGACAATTCAAAATAGTGACAGAGTATACTTGAAAGTATATTGGTCAATTTTGGATGATATTTGATGGATCAAATATTGGACTTATCCCAACTATGTGATTTTACTTTATGGATCTTTGTCATTAAGTAAATCATAAATAGTTATCCTTAGACCTGAGATGCCAGAAAACTGCATTGAATATAGTGCATTTCTGTAAGGTAACCTAACGCTAAACGTAACTGGTAGTCATAAGGGTTATTTTCAGAAGTGTTGCGAAGTTCATGTGTTTTGCTTGTAGTCGAAATGGGATTCGTTTCCTTCAAAATATTATTTGAAGTATAAATACAACTGGGCCCCTCGGGGGAATAGTAAGATGTTTGTGTGGCCACACCCAAATGTGTTTTGGTAATCTTGCTATATCCGTAAACGAGAAACAGAATAGTTAATGAAGGAATGACTAAGATCCATATCCTTATTAACAATGTATTTGAAATGAGAGGATAATAATAATGATTATATATCATTAAAAGGTTTTGTCCAGGAAGCCTTACTCGAGTTGTACTAGTGACATTGTTAGTGTAACTAGACGCTAATCAATGTGATCACGACATTCGAATTTTGTCCAAGTGGGAGCTGAAGTTTATGGACTTTAAAATCGATAGTCGTGTGATAGGATCGAACTTGAGATCACGGGATTGCACACATTACGTGAAGAGTTAATTTATTTATTAAATATATTTATTATATTTATTAAATCAAACTGAAGCTAACGATCGTTAAGTAATTAAAAGTTAAGTATTAAACGATCGTTATAGAATATTAAAGAAGCTAAAAGAAGGTGTCGGAAAGTTCCGGAAACCCCCTTTTAGCACATGTATATCCGGCCTAATAAGAGTCAAAGGATAGGGATGAAAAGTTTTAGGCTTTATCTTGTTTAAACCTTGGAAGATAAGTTTCCAAGGTGTATATAAACAAACCTTAAGGCCTCATATTTTTCACTCCATATTCTTCTTTCTAGCTCTATACCGCCGGCCATATATACACCCATTAGGGTTCATCTTTGATTTTCTAAAAGCTATTTTAGATCTAGTCCTAGCCCCTCTCTAGGGTTGTTGGGTAGATCTTCCATAGGCTTGGAAGGCTCGGTTCTGTTCGTGCTAGACTCACGATTAGCTCATCGTATCACGTGTGTACAAGATCGTGGTGTGATCTTATTTTAGATTACATCCTGGTAGGTTCTTGATTTATCTTTACCGGTGATCGTTCTGCTAGGATAAAGGTATGTAACCCTAGCATTGATTAATTATAATTGTGTTATATAAAGATCTTGTTAATCTGCTTCCGCTGTATGCTCTTTGATCTATGTTAAGGTTTTTTTTTATAATTGTTATGTTAATCATAAACCTTCACTATCTTATTTTTAAACCGACAATTTATTTATAAGAATCTAGCAAAAACTAGAAAATAAATTTCAACATCTTATAACAAATTAAACTTTTAGATTAAAACTCCAATTTAACCACTTTAATTCAAAAGTTAACCACTTTGATTTAAAAGTTTCATGTCTATTAAGATTACATCACTCAGTAATAACCTTTATATTTTCTATGAAGAAATCTTTTCTTCCTAGTTCTAAATCAAAGCAAACCCGACATATGACTTAAGCTTATATACCAATTAATAAAGGAGTTCAGTGAACAAACAAGTTGGTAAAACCAGAAAGGTTGTATAAGGCTCATGCATCAACTAGAGATAAACTTAGGTTGTTAATGGAGTATCAGCGAGTAAAGTCCCGCACTGAAGAAAACATTTGAGCCAATGAGATCAAAAAAGTCTCTCTGACTGAATATACACTCTGAGAGTTAGGGACAACTCTTCATTCAAGCAAAAAATTGCGTATATTTACAAGGAGGTCAACCAAATACAAGAGTAGTTGATAAAATGTGAATACTTGAGTCAAGTATTCAATAAAATACATTGGAATTTTAATCACATGTACATGTAGAAGCTTTGAATGAAAGATGTACTCTTGAATAGTTGTTTGACACGACACATACAAGAATGTGTATGATTTGGCGAAATAGGCTAGAGCCGAGGTTAAAGCTGAAGCTCGAACTTATATCATAAGCTAGAAGTTGTACCTTATACTTTTATATATTTATTTGGCGAATTAGTTGGAGGTGAAACTTATTTACATAAATTTGCACAATATGCACCATATTGAATTCAGATATATTTTCAGCCATCACACTATTCATTTGACGTTTGTTATTCATCTTGATTCATGTTTGTGTTTGTCTTCATTTGGTATCTACATAGGGTATGTAATTTTACTATTATTCTTTAGTGTTATTTAAGTATTTTGCTGTTTTTCAATTAATATAATTAAGTTCTGATTTACTTGTTAGTTGTTAAATAAATGTTAAACATTGTTTTTACTTCATTACCCACAAAAACTTTAATAACTAGAGCTTTATAGCTCTTATGGGTTAAACATCCAAATGCCTTTAACCTTACACCTTTTTTCTCAAATCATATGACATATTCAGCAAACCAAAGATTAGCATCCCCGAATTTGTAACCACGTTATGACCTTATCACATTGTTTTAAGTCTTGCTCTTAGTGCGGAAAAGCATGGGTTGCTCCTTGTGATGACAAGTAAATTGATGTAAGTCTTGCTCCTAGTTCAGACAAGTAAATAGTTAAGTGTTGCTCCTTGTGTGGACATGAGCTAAGTGTTGCTTCTGGTGTGGATGAGCATAGGTGTAAGTCTTGCTACTTGTTAGACTAGGAAATTGTAACGAATTCTTGCTTCATGTGTGGACAAGAAAAGTGAGTTAAGTCTTGATCTTAGTGTGGACATGAAAAAGCGAATCTTCATTCTAAGCGTGGAACGACTTAGGTGTGCAAGTGGAATTCTCGAGTTCTTGTGCATTGGTTCCTAAGTGAGGAATTCATACGGAGTTAGCTTGGATTTAGGTGTAAAAGAAAGATATTGTATGATTTATCCATATCAATAATTTGTTACTAGTGAATGATAATCGGTGACGAGGTTGAAGAAGTGGGGGTAAGGGTGAACCAAACTATCACCCGGACCACTATATATTGCTCTGTAGTTTTCTTCTCTTAACTATTTATTATCGATTTACATTTTCATCATATATAAAGTGTTGAAACATAACTTTTACTAGCAACATTTTAAAAGAACATATTCACCCTCTCACTTCGTTTCTACAAATGTATTAGCGTAAGCTCTTTTTCTAAGAATCATAAGTTAAATTCGCAAGTTTTAATCTATTTCTAGGAGAGTTTCTAAAGGAATTATTGTGCAAGGTCAACTTCAAGAAAGTACTGTAATTATTGACATGTGTACATTAGTTAGTTAGTTTTGTATGTTCATTACGATAGTTTAGCAGTTGTTAGTTCTAGAAATACCAATTGTAATCCTCACTTCACTCTTAATGCAAAATGTGGCATAAACCACTTTTCTCGCAAAATTCTTAATTTAAAAGTTTGTTAGAGTTATGTTATATTCATCTTCTAATTCTGTTTGATTCACCATTGTTATATGGTATCAGCGCTCTGATTCATAATTCAACTCAACTTTATCAAATCAAAGAACCATTCACATTGATCACACTTCATAAATTGAGTCACAACATATTAAATTTGATCAATTTTGACCCATTTTGATAAAGAATCACTAAAACATATAGTTTTTCAGTTAGTTTATTATCACCACTGTTAATCACTTCAAAACTTTCATTCAACCATCAAACATTGTTTCTACTGATCCTACAAACATACCTTCATCATCCACTAAACAAATCACACCTGATCACCCTCTTTATCTATTACCAACACATCATCCTGCTCTTGTGCTTATCGCTAAAAGGTTACGTGGTTCTGACAATTATAGTTCTTAGAGAAGATCAATGATCATTTCTCTCAATACAAAGAATACTATGAAACTTGTAAATGGGGATTTTGATGAACGTGGTGCTACATCACCAATTAGGGCCTTGTGGGAAAGGAATAATAATATGATCATTTATTGGATCTTGAACACCATTGCTGAACATATTGGTAACAATCTAAATTTCATCAATCTAGTTAACAATTTATGGTTAGAATTGCAAGAACAGTATGCACAGATAGATTGGCATAGAATCTTTCAGTTAACAAATGATATTGTACAATTGAAACAAGTTGATTGTAGTGTTGAGGTGCATTATCAAAAGTTGAAAGGATTGTGGGATGAATTTGATATTCTTGAAGCATCGTATGTATGTACATGTATTTGCAATTGGGAATATAGTAAAGACAATGGAGAGAGGGACCAAAGAAAGAGGTTGATATAATTCTTGATGGGGTTGGATGTAAGTTATGCAAGTATTAGAGGTCAAGTTTTGTTCATGCAGCCTCTCCCTACTATTGTGAAATCTTATAACATGGTTAAGTTAGAGGAGATGCAAAAAGAAGGTCTATAACCAAAGCTTGCAAATACATCATCCATTTCTGCTAATTCAAATGGTCAGATGTCTTACCATAACAACCAAAGTCTTATAATATCAACAAAAGGTCTTACAACAATTACTCACAAGGAGAATCATCATCTGAAGGTGACATCCTTTAAGAAATGTATTATTTATGGAGATTGTGGCAAAGAGGGACACACTAGAGAACAATGTTATAAGTTGCTTGGTTATCTTGTGGGGAATCCATTACATGGAAAGTTTCTAGTTAAGACATGAAAAGCTCATGATTACAAGTGTAATAGGACTGTAAACGTAGTGATCAATCAAGATGAAGGCCTAAAAGTGAAGATTTCTCAATCAAATACCTAACAAGGTGTTAACCCAAACACCCATTCAGAAGTCTATATGAATGCGCGAATGGATCAGCTTCAAAATCAGCTGAATTAGATGCTTCTTCTTATGGAGAATAACAACCATAGGAATACCTCAGATTCTTCTCATGGTATTATCTCATCTCTAAACTTTGGTAGTCTTAAATTCATTTCAACATTAATATATACTCTTAAGGCACTTTTGATCATAGACAGTGGATCTACATACCATATTTGTACTCAACTTATATACATGATAAACTTACATACATTCACAACACCAATTTACATCACATTACCAAATAGACACACAACCAAGGTTACTAGGTATTGATCTATAGTAATAACTCTTATATCACCCTCACAGACGTACTCTACATACCACCATTTTCCTATAACCTCAGTTCAATAAGCAAGTTACTTAAAGGAACCATAATTTCACTCATCTTAACTGAAAAACTTGCACTTTTTCATGACCAAAACAAAAGGATTGATCATGGAACTCTTTGTAATGGTCTTTACCTACTTTCCTCTCCATATACTACAAAAAGGACATATCTGTGAGACCCCCAAAATCTGACAAAGAACACGTAGGCAACATGGGGGTACCACGTCATGGTACAAGAAACAATAAAATACTGTTGACACAAGTTGACGTAATAAGACATATACATTACACCAAAAACATCAGAGTTTTTTTATACAAAGGTCCCAGAGTTTTATAAGCGGATAAATCTATTATTTATACATGGTTTTGTAATATATAGTTACCAAAATCCAAAATAAACTTCTGTGAGCTTTTACTAAAGTCAAACTTTAAAAATAACACAGAAATCTCCAAGCTGTGAAAATATCCTGCGGACTCACATCCTTGGTAAAACTAAGCATTAGTATTACCTGAGAAATAACATGTAAAAATGTCAACATAAAGCTGAGTGAAATTCATAGGTTTAATAAGCAGTGATGTGGAATACAAACATAAATTTTATAAGAATAGCAACATGATATGATTTAGTACCGTCGTACAAAATCATTAATAATTAATTATTGCAATAGCTCACGACACCGAAGCTGTAACATAAATGTTTTACCCCTAGTAAGTATCTAGTCAAAATACTTAAGTAGTCAAATGTAAGTGCGTCAAGGTAATCGGGACGGGGATTTTCAATCATGATGTAGGGGCTTTTTGACTAAAGTACTAATGCAATAAGTAAATGTGTAATCTGGGGAAGCATACAGTTCTCGGATAGTATACTAAAAGTTTTAAATGATTGTATTCCACGCATGTAATTCTCACCCCCGCAATTTGTAACAAAGTATATAAGAAAAGAGGCTATGAACTCACCTTTAGCCTCAATATCAAAAGATGCGATAGAAATCGACGGGAGAACCGAAAGTTTCTTAGGAACCACCTAGAAACGAATTATGCGTCTTAGGCATATGTGTAAGATGGAATGAATGCACCGGATTATACTTGATTCATACAGATTAGGCATTGTACATAGGATTTTCAAAAGTCAAAAAGTCAAACTTCCCAAAAATAGTAAGTTCCCGACACTTTTAAAGACGTTGCTTCAATAGTTTTACTAATTTGGCCGAAAATTTATTCGACTTGCAAAAATCATAATTCTCAAACCGTAAATCGCTAAGACTACTTCTTTACATCCTTAGAATACTAAAAGAGTCTACTTTTCTGTAACAATTACCATAAAACCATAAACCTCAGTTAAATTGGATTTATAATTTTAATACTACGAGCCAGTCCTAAAGAAAACATGTGACTGATTTTTAAGGCTTACAGAAACGGGCGTAATTTGAAATCTACAAGTGCTATCAAAGCAAACTCAGTGGGAGGTGATAGCCCACTGAGTTCTCTACATGGATCAAGATCTCTTTTTAAAAGATTGTAGAAAAATCTGGAGTTATTACCCGTTTATCAGCAGTGTGTAAAATCAGACCCGTTTTAACACAAAAATCATAATTAAATAACCGTAATACATCTCATAATGAGCTTTCTCGATACATCAAGCTAAGAACTGTATCTATGTCCATATATTTTTAACTAACTGTATAAACCCATTTAACATTTTCAAAATCAACCAAACATCACAGACCATCAAAATTTATACCAAAATATAACCAGTCCACTAATGTTGATGTATCCTCCAATCTATAGACCCAATTAAGATGAGACCAATTGGAAATGAAAGATATAAGAGTCCTCTACAGGTCATAGTTTTACATATTTGGGTGTTTATGTACAAAATTTTTGAGTTATTGTCCATATACAGCAGGTGTGCAAAATCTGCACACCTTCACCATTTAAATCATAACTAAATCATCGGACCTCGTCTTGGACTGAACGAGCCGGAAAAACGAACCTAAGACCTGGAGCTATCTCATCCTATTTTTCTTTTAAATGTGAATCTCACGAAACATTTTTAAAACAGCCAAACAATGCAGGCCTACCAAAAATCAGCAATCCAATTTATCCAAACACTAGTTTTAACCCATTTCAAATTCACCCAATCTCATACAATGCCATAATCAATGAGATCAAAGTATAATTACGTATATATGAATATGAATACTGAAAACTAATCAAAACCCATGAATGATTGTATAAAGAAAATGAATACAAATCAAGAAAATCAAGAATCCTTACAAAGAAAAAGGAAGATATCATCACAACAACAAGGCAATCTTAAAGCTCCTTAGTTCAAACCCATAATTTAACCAATCACATGATCTTTAATCAAACTTGAAAACTCATGGAAGAAATCCTTTATTCAGCCCCTAATGATCTTCTAAAATAGTGATGTTGATGATGATTTATCATGAGTATTTAAACCAAAGACTAGAACTAGCAATACAATCTTTCAACTTTTGATATTGATAATAAATCAAATGAATGGTAATATGTGGTGTGATTACTTGTTGCTCGTCAAAACGAACAGGAGGAAAGAAAGAGTATTTTTTTTCTATAGATGTTAACAAATGAAATAGGAAGATAAGTATTATCTCTAAATATGACTTTGAAAAAAAAACAAGTATACACTTGTTGAAGTGGAAGACCTCACATGACACGTTTCTATACATATTATTTCTACTGATGCAAAGATAGTGAGGTGAGTTTATTATATAAACTTTGCCCCACAATTTGCTATAGCGAGTATTATCGAGATCTGATATTTTAAAAGTTACGCAATTTGAAAGATACACGTAAAACACGAAAAATAAACTCTCAATATAAAATAAAAACATCGATAATCAGATCACGTTGATATATTTATAAATAAATGGGATTTATAATATAATAAGGTTTAACACGTCGAATAAACGAATGACGCCTAAAAGTTTAACGTAAATTACAAAGAAATGCTCGTAAAATGCGAAACTAAAACACCGACAATAGAAAAATATTTCTATGTCATTACGATGATATTTATGGAAACATAATCATTTTGACTTCTTAGAGTCGAAATAGCCATCGGTAATGGTTCCATCGAATCGGGTAAACATTTTATAAAACACGTGAGAGTGCTTTTAAATCAAAACATTTGATTTAAATAAATATAGACAAATAAAATAAAATTTTAATAATTACAAATAAATTATTTTGCATTGTTAATTAAAATACAATTTAATTAAAATTCTTAAATTCTCAAGATTTAGGCATAAAAAGTAAAAGAAACGGGTTAAACATTATAAAATTGAAAGGTACGAATAAAGCATAATTTATTTACCGGAAAAAAATACGAGTTCTCACAGTCGGTCCCCCTAAAGGAACTCTGGTCGCTCAGAGTTTAACTGAAGATAGAAAGAGACGGAAATAAATAAGGATACTTTGCTTATCAAGGGGTTTGGTGTTTTGAAATCAAAACTATTAGTAAAGGAAATTTTTAACTATGTTACATTGGGATTAAACCGAAACTATATATTGAATGAGTAAACAATCGCTATGTCTTTTCTTTGATAAAGATGGTGTTCAAAGTAAAAGTCAAACATTTCAAATATTATTTTGATCATCTTAAGAAATTTTGGATGATTGCATAAAATTATTGTTAAAACTCGGGTTTATGGTTACGATTAGAGAAAATCAAATTTCCATATTATTTAGAATCATTAACATAAATATAAATTACATCAGTAATTCATTAACTTGGAAGTATGATTAAAAAAATTCAAATACTTTAAAAGATAAGGGCGCCCTTTTAAACACTAGTTATAAATCTAGCAAAAAGGATGTATAGATCCGATGTTTAACTTGAAACGGGTATTTTCTAATTTCAACGCTTGGTAAAATGTGTAAAACATTCTAAAAAAGTTTAGAATGATTTATAGAAATCCATAAAGGTGTTTAATGCGTCAAATAGTAAACAGGGGACACATTCAGTTTTCAAAGATGACAAGATAGCAAACGAATATGAAGCAAATTGTTGTCAGCAATTAGTATGCAGGCAATGACAAGAGGAAATAAAACAAAGTTCATATCAATTTCTTAACGAGCATGGTAGAATAGAGGAATCGATGATAAAAATAATAAGAACAAAGTATTTAGCAAGATTAATTCACGAGTGTGGTTGCCGTCACAAACAACGGCTTATTAAGTTCTCGGTGACACTATCGAAAGAGAAAAGCCACAAAACAAAGTTTTGAATCAAGGAAAGTTCTTAAGAAGTCACTTGAGAGTAATTCCAACAAAATGAACAACATTAGCAAAGAGAGAGCGAAGTCGACACGTAGTTCACACGAATAAATTTTGAGACGATAAAGTCAATGACACATCATGACAAAATATACGAAATCATCGTTCGCATCCAGTCATAAATCATTATTCGCGTCTGGAGACGTTTCGAAAGTCTACCAAAGTAGATAAAGAAGGTTGGTTGATGAAGAAACATAAAAACATGAAACTTCCAAGTCTGGCACCAATGGTCAGTAGTTAGACGAGTGGTAACGAGAATTATATCACGAGGGAAGATGAGGTAACAAGTAAAACAAAGATTGTTAAGTAAAGATATATGTGCTCGCAGACACGTAATTCGTTCAAGAAAAGAAAAGGAAACAAATGTGTATATCATGAACAGGTGTTACTCGCATAATATGTAAAAGTTTTCAAAATTTTAATTTACCTAACTTTTCATAAACACAAGTAAAAAGTTGGTTCTTGGCCAAATATTTAAGGTGACTACTATTCGGCCTCGCATGGCTCCTTCTAAATTACGCATAGGTGATCAATCCATGCATAATTTAGGACTAGCAATGCGATGCACGATTTCGTCAAACTAGTATTACATATTATATATGTAAATTATATATATATATATATATATATATATATATATATATATATATATATATATATATATATATATATATATATATATATATATATATATAATACCAAAAATAGATTTCTGAAAACTTTTCGCAAGTAAGTAATTGGCTAGATATTTAGATCAAAAATTTTAATTTAACAAGAATTCTTTATAAGACCAATGTAGAACAATTTGTAAAATGATTCGCAAACAATACTAGTTTAAGATTATATAGTGACATGGAGATATCTTATAAAATAGCGAGTGAGTTACACGAGAGCAGTAAAGAGTAGTTCATAAGAAAATCGATGAAATGGTTACAATGCGATAAGGTTTCAAAAGGTTTAGCCAGAATCGTCGTGAGACACGTGTCAAATATGATGATGCAAGATGTGAAAATGAGAACTTCAAATCTTGACCCAAATCAGTGGTGCGATAGAAGAAAAGAAAAATAAAATGAAATGACAAATGAGTCATGTATAAAAGAAAGGATAAAGGAATCCATATGTGTACAGATAGAGAAAAGCAATAGTAATACTTTAAGAATTATCGGCGACCTACAAGTGTGATCACGACCTTAGATATTTGTTTTATAAAAGTATAAAACGTTTGTATCAAAATATTTTGTAAAAAAATTGAGATACATAAGTAACTTGCACAAGTAACTGAGTCTAAGTGTAAACATGACCTATAAAGCTTACAATCTGTAGGAAATACATAAAATGAAAGCTATGTGTCTTAGACTAAGATTCTCAAACAATTTGGAACCTGAAAACGCCAACTATATGTTAATTGCGACCTAATACGTAAAAAGTCAACAAAGGTCAAAGTATTACCCGAGTATGACACAATAATGAAAAGTTGTAAAAAAAATACATGTAAGTTAGTGTAATAAAACAAAATACGGTCATACAAACTTGTTTCATCAAGATATATAGCTTAGAACTCATTTTTATAAGTTTTGACTAAACATATAGAAAATAGTCAACTTTTGGCTTTTCCGACTTGAGGCGAATTACTAATCATTAGACCTAAATTTCACTTCAATTATGATGTTATACATCTAAGTATGAATATCGATCATCCCAAATCCATTCCATAAGGTTTAGGCTTGCTTAAGGGGCGTTTGGGTAATGAACTAGTCATTTACTCGCTTAATGAAAAAGTATAGAAAACTCCTTTTCACGAGGCTTAAAAAAACCTATATAGACTCTTGGAAAAAATTCTACAAAAATTCAGAGAATTTCTATACATAATGAAGTTAATATCTTGTGAATTTTAAGAAAAGTTTTGAAGTCTAGATGCCTTTTTAAAAATAAAAACCAAAACGTATTCTGCGCGAAAAAGTCAAACTTTACAGTATGTATTTTGCATTTTTGACGGTCAAATGACCACTTTAAAGCTTCCGTTTTCAAGATGGTGACTAAAACATCATTCTGGACAACTTTGTAGTCTTATCCGAAGGCTGAAAACAATTTTATGACACACTTATCCCTATGACAGCAGCGATAAAAGCATAATTTTATAAATTTTCAAATAAGTCAACGATACCCACTTATGTGTAAAAAACATAAAGGTAGCTAACGGACACTAAAACTTTGTATCAAAACTCAGCATAATATTCTTCTCAAATGTTTCAAGTGAGAAATATTGGCTAAACACCCGTTAACCATACCAAGCACGCTAAACCAAACACTAGTTTAGGTCAGTTGTTCCCTATTAGACTAGTTTCTAAAATGCGTGCTATTTCTTCGTTATGAAGAAATAGACGATGAACCTAATACCGTCGGAAAGATATTTTCATACCCGTCATACCTATCTATATGAATTTATCTCAGTTTTCGAAATGGGAAAAATCCATCTTAGAAAAAGGTTAAAATTTTAGAAAATCGGTTATAAAATTAGCGATCACCGTTTTAGTCATAAAATTCAATTGATGATGGCTATTAACGCAAGCTCAGCGGCCAAGCTTAGCTTATAATATCTACTAACTACCCAAGGCAAAACGTAAAGGTTAAATGGGTCATAACCTATAGCAAAACACCAAGCATACCTGCTGGTCCAGAATGAGTTTTTTCAACCGTATTTCGGTCATAACTTCTTCATTCGGATGAGTTATAACCCGAATTTTATATCAAAATGATCACAAGGACAAACCTCATGATTACAAACTTTAAAATCTCAGGTTATGACATTTTAAATTGTCTAAAACTTAGACCCAGAATCTGGACAGCAAGTGTTTTCATATGCAGAAATTTACCACATGAAAATCAAACAATAAATTGGTCATAACTTTCTCATTTTAAAGAGTTAGAAAGCGAATTTTATACTGAAACGAATCTTGTGACTTTACCTTTAAACCAAGACCTTAAAACTCAGTTTGGAAAAGTTTAAATTTTCCGAAATAAACCCCGAACCTGATGTCCTAAAATGGTCACATCAAAACACCTCTAAACATCAATTTCAACAACATAACTTAGCTTTCTATGTATCCTAATACCATCATAATGTCATACCATTATTCACAAATCATCCAAGAACATCAAAAACAGAAAACTCATTAATAAGAATAAAGATTAAAATGAAATTGGATCAAGATAAGAAATCTTACAATCGAGGTGGAAATTTACAAAGAAGATTATCAAGAAAGGAATGGATTATGAACTTGTCGCACTCTTGGAGCGAGGAGGTTTAATAAAGGGAATGATTCAAGTTTATAGAAGTAGAATTGTATTCCAAACAATCGCCATGTATTAGAGGATATGAATTACAAGATGACGATGGTGTTTCTAAGGTACAAACGAACGTTGTAATTCAAACTTGAAACGTAGAATGACCAATGAAATAATATTTAATCGATATACGAGTGTCATGTAAGACGGTAGCGTAAAGGTCAATCAAGGTTACAAAAACTCACGATATATTCAACACGGATTTAAGGAATGCTTCGAGATGTGTGACTTACACGATGTCCTTTAGTCTTTTCCTGGAACACACTGGGCCAAAGGTCTATAGACTAGACATCCAATCAAGAATGGTCGGAAAACAAACTGGATATCTAAATATATATCTTAAAGAGGTTTAACGATGAAAGTAACACGCACAGTAGTAAAATGAAAATCGAAAGTTTCATCGAAAGCAACACTTACTTAATCCCAAACAATGGTATCACGAAAATACACACACCATGTAACAGTGAGTCGAGAAAACTGGCGGTTCAAAATGAACGAGTATATGAGGTCAATCGTATCACGCATAAACAAAATAGAAATAGTACTCAGAAAAGTGAGTACGAAAAGTCGGCAGCATATGCACCCCGAATACGAGTATGTAATGTCATAACAATATAAAATTATTGCAACAAGGATAATTCACAAAAATAAGAATTCAGGTAATGCAGTAAGGGCGTATGTAATCACAGTAATATCCAATGCTAATTCATAAAACACAAAAGATTTGGAAAGAAATAGTGATTATCGTCATTAGGGTAATGTATATTTCAAAATGTAATCAAGAAATGAAATACTACAACAATAATTTAAAAGTAAATAATAAGGATTAGAGAATTACCCGCGCAAATATCGAACAACAATGGTAGATTCTGTGTTTGACACTTAGAAACATGAAATATTTGAACTTTCAATTATAGACTAAGTTTGGAAAACGACTCAGTTCCCTATAACTAACGCTCTGATACCAATCTGTGAGACCCCCAAAATCTGACAAGGAACACGTAGGCAACATGGGGGTACCACTCATGGTACAAGAAACAATAAAATACTGTTGACACAAGGTTGACGTAATAAAGACATATACATTACACCAAAAACATCAGAGTTTTTTTTATACAAAGGTCCCAGAGTTTTATAAGCGGATAAATCTATTATTTATACATGGTTTTGTAATCTATAGTTACCAAAATCCAAAATAAACTTCTGTGAGCTTTTACTAAAGTCAAACTTTAAAAATAACACAGAAATCTCCAAGCTGCGAAAATAGCCTGCGGGCTCCCATCCTTGGCAAAATTAAGCATTAGTATTACCTGAGAAATAACATGTAAAAAGGTCAACATAAAGCTGAGTGAAATTAATAGGTTTAATAAGTAGTGATGTGGAATACAAACATAAATTTTATAAGAATAGCAACATGATATGATTTAGTACCTTCGTACAAAATCATTAATAATTAATTATTGCAATAGTTCACGACACTGAAACTTTAACATAACTGTTTTACCCCTAGTAAGTATCTAGTCAAAATACTTAAGTAGTCAAATGTAAGTGCGTCAAGGTAATCGGGACGAGAATTGTCAATCCCGATGGATCCATCCACAACATTCGCGCTTGCAAAATATGAATTAACGGTTCATGATGTAGGGGCTTTTTGACTAAAGTACTAATGCAATAAGTAAATGTGTAATCTGGGGAAGCATACAGTTCTCGGATAGCATACTAAAAGTTTTAAATGATTGTATTCCACGCATGTTATTCTCACCCCCGCAATTTGTAACAAAGTATATAAGAAAAGGGGCTATGAACTCACCTTAAGCCGCAAGATCAAAAGATGCGATAGAAATCGACGGGAGAACCGAAAGTTTCTTAGGAACCACCTAGAAACGAATTATGCGTCTTAGGCATATGTGTAAAATGGAATGAATGCACATGATTATACTTGATTCATACAGATTAGGCATTGTACATAGGACTTTTAAAAGTCAAAAAGTAAAACTTCCCAAAAATAGTAAGTTCCCGACACTTTTAAAGACGTTGCTTCAATAGTTTTACTAATTTGGCCGAAACTTTATTCGACTTGCAAAAATCATAATTCTCAAACCGTAAATCGTTAAGACTACTTCTTTACATTTCTATAATCCTAAAAGAGTCTACTTTTCTGTAACAATTACCATAAAACCATAAATCTCAGTTAAATTGGATTTATAATTTTAATACTACAAGTCAGTCCTAAAGAAAACATGTGACTGATTTTTAAGGCTTACGGAAACGGGCGTAATTTGAAATCTACAAGTGCTATCAAAGCAAACTCAGTGGGAGGTGATAGCCCACTGAGTTCTCTACATGGATCAAGAGCTCTTTTTAAAAGATTGTAGAAAAATATGGAGTTATTACCCGTTTATCAGCAGTGTACAAAATCAAACCCGTTTTACCACAAAAATCATAATTAAATTACCGTAACACATCTCACATCTTTCTTGATAAATCAAGCTAAGACCTGTATCTATGTCCATATATTTTTAACTAACTGTATAAACCCATTTAACATTTTCAAAATCAATCAAACATCACAGACCTTCAAAATTTAAACCAAAATATAACTAGTCCACTAATGTTGATGTATCCTCCAATCTATAGACCCAATTAAGATGAGACCAATTGGAAATGAAAGATATAAGAGTCCTCTACAGGTCATAGTTTTACATATTTGGGTGTTTATGTACAAAATTTTTGAGTTATTGGCCATATACAACAGGTGTGCAAAATCTGTGCACCTTAACCATTTAAATCATAACTAAATCATCGGACCTCGTCTTGGATTGAACGAGCCGGCAAAACGAACCTATGACCTGGAGCTATCTCATCCTATTTTTCTTTTAAATGTGAATCTCTTGAAACATTTTTAAAACAGCCAAACAATGCAGGCCTATCAAAAATCAGCAATCCAATTTATCCAAACACTAGTTTTAACCCATTTCAGATTCACCCAATCTCATACAATGCCATAATCAATGAGATCAAAGTATAATTACGTATATATGAATATGAATACTAAAAACTAATCAAAACCCATGAATGATTGTATAAAGAAAATGAATACAAATCAAGAAAATCAAGAATCCTTACAAAGAAAAAGGAAGATATCATCACAACAACAATGCAATCTTAAAGCTCCTTCGCTCAAACCCATAATTTAACCAATCACATGATCTTTAATCAAACTTGAAAACTCATGGAAGAACTCCTTTATTCAGCCCCTAATGATCTTCTAAAATAGTGATGTTGATGATGATTTGTCATGATGATTTAAACCAAAGACTAGAACTAGCAATACAATCTTTCAACTTTTGATATTGTTAATCAATCAAATGAATGGTAATATGTGGTGTGATTACTTGTTGCTCGTCAAAACCAACAGGGGGAAAGAAAGATTATTTTTTTTCTATAGATGTTGACAAATGAAATAGGAAGATAAGTATTATCTCTAAATATGACTTTGAAAAAAAAACAAGTATACACTTGTTGAAGTGGAAGGCCTCACATGACACGTTTCTATACATATTATTTCTACTGATGAAAAGATAGTGGGGTGAGTTTATTATATAAACTTTGCCCCACAATTTGCTATAGCGAGTATTATCGAGATCCGATATTTTAAAAGTTACGCGATTTGAAAGATACACGTAAAACACGAAAAATAAACTCTCAATATAAAATAAAAACATCGATAATCAGATCACGTTGATATATTTATAAATAAATGGGATTTATAATATAATAAGGTTTAACGCGTCGAATAAACGAACGACGCCTAAAAGTTTAACGTAAATTACAAAGAAATGCTCGTAAAATGCGAAACTAAAACGCCGACAATAGAAAAATATTTCTATGTCATAACGATGATATTTATGGAAACATAATTATTTTGACTTCTTAGAGTCGAAATAGCCATCGGTAATGGTTCCATCGAATCGGGTAAACATTTTACAAAACACGTGCGAGTGCTTTTAAATCAAAACATTTGATTTAAATAAATATAGACAAATAAAATAAAATTTTAATAATTAAAAATAAATTATTTTGCATTGTTAATTAAAATACAATTTAATTAAAATTCTTAAATTCTCAAGATTTACGCATAAAAAGTAAAAGAAACAGGTTAAATATTATAAAATTGAAAGGTACGAATAAAGGATAATTTATTTATCGGAAAAAAATACGAGTTCTCACAATATCATACTCTCTACAACTACTCAAACCAACACTACTTCACTTTGGCATGCTAGGATGGATCACTCTTTTTTACCTACTTTGAAACAAATACCTTGTCTTGAACCTTTCATGAAATGTACTGCTACTTTTTATTGTGACATTTTTATGCTTTCAAACCAAAATTCTTTGCATTCAATTCTAGTGTTTCATATACAAATTCATTGTTTGAACTTGTTCACACTGATATAGAGGGTCCGTTCCAGTACACAACTCTTAAAACATGTAAATATTTTCTTATCATAGCGGATGATCACTCAAGGGCTACTCGAACATTTTTAATTGAAAACAAACATCATACAGTCGGTCAAATAAAGTCCTTTCACTCATACATCATGAATCACTTTCAAGTCAAATCAAAACCATAAAAAGTGGTAATGACAATGAGTTCTCAATTCTACACTCAAAGATTTCTTATAAAGTAATGGTATCACACATCAAACCTCATGTTCTTACACACCACAACAAAATTTTAGATTTGAAAGGAAACACATGCAATTACTTGAAGTAGCAAGAGCTTCAAAGTTCCAAGCCATTTTTGCTACTCATTTGTTGGGTTATTGCATCCTAGCTGCCACATACATCATAAAAAAAACTTCCTTCAACTTCTATTGGCAACAAATCACCCTATGCAATCCTTTACCAAACACCACATTCTTACTTGACTACCTTAAAGTTTTAGGTTTCAGAGCTCATATGCATGAACACATTCGTGAATTTCTTTCTCCTAGATCAATACCAACCATTCTCATTGGATACACACTTCATCAGAAATGTTATTTGCTATATTACCCTAAACTTACAAAGTATACACTCTTAGATATGTCAATTTTCATGAAACTTAATTTCCTTTCACACCACCTCATCAAAACCATTACCTCAACCACAGCCAGCCAATGCAGATCCTACATCAATACCAATTTTCCTACATTAACTACTAACCTTGAATATTCCAATGATTCATCACCATCATCTACTATCCTAAAGACTCCTTCTCCAACTCCCATGCATTATACACTAGCTTCAACTCAACATACACCGTTACACTATCCAATATCTAAACCACTTCTCTTATATACTTCATTTCAACACCAGAACCAAATCAAGAAAGCTTAGATCCATCAGAACCTTTCACAAGAACCTAGTCCACCCCTAGTAAAACTAATTATACATTTCAACAAGAATAAAAACATTCTTGTCAAACTCAATGATTTCTATCATAACCTTTCAAAGGCTCACATTAACACTGTCACCACCAAAACCAAACACCATTTTACCTATTACATCAATTACCTAAATATCAAATCACCAACTCATAGATACCTAATTAACAACATTAACAAAAACATTAAACCATACACTTACAAACAAGCATCCAAGGAACTTAGATGGATAGATGTTATGAACAAAGATTCAAGCTTTAGTGTTGAATAATTCTTAGGAATTAGTCCTTTTACCTCCAACCGAAGCTCCAGTAGGGAGAAAGTGGGTCTTTAGGATAAAATAAAATGAAATGGAAGAATTAGAGGTTCAAAGCAAGGTTAGTGGCTCAATGGTTCACACAAAAGGGAGACATATACTATAAAGAAACCTTTGCACCAATGGCTAAGATGGTTACAAATAGAGAACTACTTGAAGTTGCAGTCCACCATAACTGGTCCATTCTTCAACTGGACATCAACACTGATTTTATCCATGTTGATTTAAATAAAGAAGTCTATATGTATCTCCCTGCATGATACAACAAATCTGTTCCTCTAGGCATTGTGTGTAAGCTCGAGAAGTATCTTTACGGGTTGAAGCAAGCTAACAGACAATGGTTCACAAAGCTATCTACTTTTCTTCTCCACCTTAATTTCAAGCAGAGTTATTGAGATACCCCTTGTCTCTTCACTCGCAATCAAGATGGTCATACAGTCATGCTACTTGTTTATGTAGATGATATCCTCTTAGCAGGAGATAACCAACCCTTCTAACTTCCATTAAACAAAAACTTCATATCACTTTCAGTATTAAAGATTTGGGCAACCTCATTTATTAACTTAACATTGATTTTTTAAGAAACTTATCAGGACTATATGTCTCAGAGGAAGTATGCACTTGACCTTCTTCAACAAGTTGAGGTACACAATGACAAGCCTAGACTAATTCTACTAAATCCTATTTCCACCCTCATTGACATTGATGGTGACCTCCTTTCTAAACAATAAGCATCTACCTACAGGTTACTGATTTCCAAACGTATGTACTTAACTATAACTAGACCCGATCTCTCCTTTGCAGCTCAATTACTCACCTTAGTTTTCAAAGGCCCCAAGAACACCTCATTAGAAGGCTTCACACAGGGTTCTTCACTATATTAAACTATGTCTTAGCCAAGGCTTATATTTTCCTAACAAGAACTCTCTTCAACTCATTGTTTACTGTGATAGTGACTTGGCTGCTTGTCCTATCACTAGAAGGCCAGTAACGGGTTATGTTGTCTTTCTAGCAACATGTCTTATATCTTGGAGCCCTAGCTGATTGCACTTCTCAACTCTCTTAGTTAATCTTTCTTCTATTAGATTTTCAAGTCCAAGTGTCTACCTCTGTACCTATATTTTGTGATAATGCTTCTGCTATAGCCTTAACTTCTCAATTCGACATGTTAGGGAAAAGATTAAGCGCAAGCAGATATTGCCAACATACATTTCCACCAAACACCAAGCAACAAATGTTCTAACTAAAGGTCTTCCCAAAGTTATACATTACAATTTCCTCTTCATCTTTGGCATATGTGATTCTTACATAGTGCCAACTTGGTTGGGGGGGAGGGGATAGGAAGTACTATGAAAGCTCAAGAAAGTAATGTACAAGCTCAAGACTGCACCTAAAAAAATATACAAGAAAAAGATCTAACTAAAGCTAGAAGTTGTGTGCAAGTCAATGCAGTCTCAAGAGAAAGTCAACTAGGCCTAGAACGCCCAACCAAACAGTTGCTTTAGCAAAGTGTGATGTGATGTAATTGTTGACACATGTATATTAGTTAGATGGTTTTGTATGTTCTTAGAGATAGTTTAGTAATTGTTAATTTTATAAATACTTGTTGTAATCCTCACTTTCACTCTTAATGCATGATGTGACATAAACCACTTTCCTGCCAAATTGTTAATTCAAAAAATTCGTTTGAATTATGTTATGTTCATCTTCTAATTCAATTTGATGCACTATTGTTATACTTTCTTTTGTTATTTAATTTGGATAATGTTCCACAACTATCTTAAATGGCGTGAGAACATTTATTAAAGTGTCAAATGCGTCTTGCATAAATAAAATGTTATTGTTTGACCGGGTATTATAGTCCATAAATATGTTTTTACAAGTGTAATTGGAAAAAGTGACCTAAAAAGTAGAATTTTATTAAAATATTATATATATTAAGAAAGACATTTCTTTTAACATATTACGATATACTAACTAAATAAAATATTTATTTGCATGACATAATATTATAGGACCGGATTCGTCAGAAAAACGGAGTTTTCATAACAAATATTGTTCTATCAACCAAAGAACTCATGGTAATCATTCTCATTTTTTAAGGTCCATATGCATACTTAAGAAAAAGTAATGCTTCTTGAACTCATAACTACTGACTCACGATACATAATACAGTTTGACGGAGGACCACAAGTGAAAGATCCACCATGAAGATAGAGACTTCACAAGCTTAGAACATAATGTTTTAAAATTTCTTCCAGCCAGTTTTAAAACATATACGCGAGAAAAGCGGAAAATCGGATGTTCTATAAGAGGAGAAAATAAACTCTACAGAAGATCGATATCATGTAAAACTGTAAAAGGAGAATATAGATTATAGACAACAAGAATAAGACGGTAACATGAAATTTGCAGCCCACACATGGTGAACGTGATAGGAAACAAACAATAAAGCTTTGCTCGTGGTCTTACGCATGGTCCAACAAGTCCAGTCTTGGGGTCAAGACTACCCATGTGCCAAGGATGTTCGAGTGCCTCAAATAATTAATATCTTGCTAAATATTAAATAAATGTCTATGCAATTATGCGAAGCAACTCTTTACACTAATCTTCAAACTATAGACTTAATAAATTTAAGGGGTTTATGACCCGGAGTAGTGATAAACAAGCCTACAAAATGCACTTACGAATAGACTTTGTTAATTCATTATTTAGCAAGTGTTATTCACTGATTCTCTATGTCATTAACCACCGATCAATTTTTTATTTATACCAATCACATTTGTAGGTCTATTAGTTAGGTCTACTAATCATTTTTCTTATGACCCGTTATATCTTGTCGAAACCGGTTCCGGCTGAAAAAGGGTCATATTGACCGGGGTCTCATATTTTCGAAACCCGGCTTGACACGGTGGGTTTGGGGTGACCCGGGTTAACCCGGTTCTTAAGACTCGGCCGGGTTTCAAATTTTTCGGGTTCTTTTTGAATTTCTTTTTTAAATTTTACGTATTTGCGACGAAATTTTATTTTTACAGTTGGTAAACAATTTATATTTTTAATATACGTAAGTTTTTATGGTTTTTATAAATATAATTTTGTTAATTATTAAAAATATAAAAAAAAATATTTTTTTAGTAAACCGGGTTGACCCGGACCCGGCGACTCGACCGGGTCGATCTAAGACTTAAAACATTGGTCGAAACCATTTTTTTACGTCTTTGTTCTTCGCTGTTCCTAATATATGCAAGTGCTTGGGTGTTACCCGACAGGAGATGATAACCCTAGTAACAAGGTTCAAAAACAAGATCACAAGCTCAGTGGCATACAAAACGATTCTATTATTTACAGAATAAAGTCTTGTTTAAACTAAGGTATCGATCTCAAAGAAGTGTGACAGCGGTAGTCGTTAAAGTAGCCAATACTAGGAGGATAAGTGCCATCAATTTCACGTTTTGTTTTCAAGACAAAGATCAGCTTCTAGTAGGAGGATAATAAGTGCTATCAATTTCACCTTTTAAAAAAGACCAAGATCGAATGACTTCGAGACACATAATGAAACAACTAATCAATTAGGAGCAAGAAATTAGAATTCCCCAAGAAAAAGATCGAATTAAACACACCAACAGATAGTTATATTAAACCCTAAAAGACTAGAAAATAGACTTTCTACACCAAGACTCCGAGAAAAGAAACCGCCACCTCATAAACACATCAAATTCAAATCACAAATTGTAATGAGAAAAGAAATGTTTTATTTATCCGATCGGTTAGGCAATCCGATCATTTTACTACGACAAAATTAAGCAATCCGATGGATTAGACATTAATTTAGTGATCTAGCTTCGTGATCAAGATTTAGAATTTTCAGAGCTCTAAACCGTATATCATTTCTTGCATTGAAGAGTTTTAATTGCTACAACAATCATATCTGGCTACTAATTTTTTTTCTAGGCTAAATCACAATAAAGGTTAGACTAGTGTTCAAGTGCTAAATGTGAAAAACAAAATCAAAATCTTATATGAAGACCAAACTTTAGTTAATTTTACTTTCAACAAATCATAGTACTGAAATGATTGACTATAGATTAGTAGTATTACTTTAGAGCAAGAAAGCCTAGAAACTAGTACTCTTGATGGAGAATAATGGTTTATGAAACTGGACACAAAGTGGAGACTCTTGGACGCATAGATTTTTAATATAATATTAGTAAGTACAGTATCTGTTAAGGATTACGATTTAAATAATAAAAAGAAATAGAGCATCTATTCGGAAAAAAGCTTGATCTTCACATGCCCAGATTATCCTGAGAACACATGTTTATCCATCGAATTTAGCAAAGTAACTAGAAACCCTGAATGGAGTCTGCTGAAACGATGGAAAAATTAAATAAAATATTAGGGTTTGTGTCAAGGTGGTCAAGATTAGAGGTGTCAAGTCTTACCTATTTAATTAATCATAAGTAACTTTTGAACTTTTTTTAAAAGTATGGGCATTTTTTGCCCATCCAACTATTATGGATGAATTTAATAAACACATGTAAGATATTCGATGGGTTCAATGGGCGCTTGTCAAACATTAAATTAGTCACTGGTGGATCTTTTATGTTAAATATTTTTTTTTCGACTTTTAAAAAAGAATTATGGAGTATTGTTTTTTTATTTTTACTTTTAGCCTTCACCCGTTTAACCGCGTTCGTTTAACCCACGTCAGTTTGACCCATTGCTCGTTTAGCCCGCCGCTCATTTAGTCCTCTCCCACACCCGTCCCACCCGTCTATTTTGTCACTTCTAGTCAACATATTAAATATAATCTATTTTACTAATTGTTAACTAAAGTCCGATTTTTATAATATTCTACAGTCAAATTGATTGATTGATCAAACTCTATAATTCATATATAATTCTTTTGATTCCGAGACTAATAACTACACGTTGATTTTATGGTTAAATACATGTAAAACCGTCATTGTTTATTAAATATACCATCTTTAAACATTTTAAAAAGAAACTTTGAAAGCTCACCAGACCTAAGATAAAAGAATAGGTTAATTTTTATGGTACTTCTTCAGAAGAAACTTGCATTCATAAAAAAAATTCACAAACACTATATCTAGGACAAGAAATTTGATGTTAATTCACACATTTAAAGAGCTAAAAGCTAATATTGGATCAATGGATAGAACCAAAAACCGAATTCCATTCAAAATACCTAAACTAACAAAGGGTAATTGATGGATAATAATGATCCATTGAGATAGTATTACCATTGTGTTTTTTTTGGTCAAAGGCGGATACTAACACATACAGGTGTGTAGATTCACAGCCTATCGTTTATAAGATAATAACAACACCTATTATTTAACCTTTCTTATCCGAAAGGTGGCCGATGTGCAGTATTACCGGACCAACCACCACCGTCAACCCCCGGTAAGTGAACATTCGGCATATTGAGTGGTAAGTTAAAAAAAGGTAGACCCATAGATGAAGGGTCTTGATAAGGGTTACCACCACCACCACCATCTCCATCGCCATTAGCACCACCTCCACCACTACTAGCAGCTGCTTCATCTTCTTCTAATGGCAGCCTCTCATACGCCACATTCGTAAAAGAAGCAGCTATAACAATCACTGGCCCAGAAGCCATTAAAGCTCCCACAACGTTTCCACCAACAACTTGACCTTGTCCTCCAGCCAAATAGATAGTTAAACTAGTGGCACCTGGTGGAGCAGGAGGTGGCAAAAAAGAACCAGACAGCGAAAGTATCTCAAACCTACCCTGAAGTGTCAAAACAGATCCAGCAGCAGCTGGCTGCCTAAGACTAACGTTGTTAACTGTACCACTACCACTAACTATACAAATCCCACGTTGTCTTTTCCTAGCATAATCTGCGACAGATTCAAAGACATCACACCCGTTGCCAATTTCAAGGATGTGAGCTCTAAGGGTGTTAGCACTTTCACGAGTAATGATAACTGGTGGTCTAGGTTTGTTTTTTGAGCCAGGAGGACGTCCTCGTGGACGACGTCCTCCGGAGCCCGGAGTAGTTTGGTTCGCATCGTCTTCTTCGGAGACGTCTTGGGGGATTTGGAGGTGAAGATCAGGGCGGTTATGGAGGGTTTGTTGGAGGTTGAAAGGGTTGTTGTTATTGTTAGCCATAATTATGAAAAAGAGAGCAACAGGAGACCAAGAATAATAAAGTATGATGCTAATGGAGCAAATTTAGGGTTTAAAAAAAAGAAAACACATGAGGGTTCTTTTTTTATTACATGTGGGGTGAGAATAGAGAGAGAAAATATGGCTTGGTTTGATTACTTATATATCTAGAAAAAAGAAAAGCATAACTTTACATGGAGACACATTTGGAGCTATTTGAATTGGTTAGCATCTTGTAATTTTAACGGCATGTTATGTTCTTTTAACGATTATTGTCCGATCACTTTTCTTCCTTTAAGGATTTATTGCAACTACTGGTCACTTTCTTTTTGGTCAAGACTACTACTAGTCACTTTCTTCAACATACGTACGATAGAAAAGATAAAAAAGAGAGAGCTCTTTGCATTAGAACCACTACTGACCACATAAGAGATGCTCTTTTTCCCCCGGTAACTAATTTCACATCAACTAGGGGTGTTTGGGATTACTGATTGAAAACAAGTTATTAATTTTGAAATTGAATAATAAGATAATTATTATATTAAAAACCTAATTCTGAAAAATAGTGTTTATATTTGATTATTTTGTTTGAAATCGCAATAATCAGATCAGTTTTTTGAGTGTTTGACAAATTTGATTATTTAATAAATAAAATCAATAAAATAATTTTATTTTAACTTTACTCCATTTTGAAAATGAAAGAAGTTGCTCATAACTTACTTTTTAGAAACTCTATTTTAAAAGCTTTTAAACTCACATCATCACATTTTTTTCTTTTGATTTAAATTCATTTGGATACTAAACTTTATTTGGATATAAAGGGACTAATCTCAACCACTCATCTCCATCTTAATCTAATGGATAAGATTAAACATAAAACCAATTTCCTCTTTTTTCAAACATTAATATCTTTTAAACCGTCAATCGTTATACGAAAAAAAAATATACCATTACGACGGGCATTTAATTATCTTTCTACAGATATGCTATATGATATACTTTCGACAAATTTTTTTTTGTTTTTTTCCGTAATCTATCATATATGATTATGATAGTAACACTGGTATCATATATATGATATAACTTATCATATATGATATTAACAAATATCATATATGATTCTGTAATAATTTGTGACATAACACTAATATCATATATGATAAAACACTATTATCATATATGATATTTTACGCAAATTTAAAAAAAAACAAATTTTATTTTCTTCAAAAGTATATCATATTGCATATCTGTAGAAAGCTAATTAAATGCTCGTCGCGATGGTATATTTTTCTTCGTTTAACACTTAACGGTTTAAAAGATATTTAAGTTTTAAAAATAAGTGAAATAATTAAATACTTTTAATCTCAACCATTAGATATGGTAAGGATGGATGGTGGAGATGAGTCCCTTGATATCCATAATAGATATGGTATCCAAAATAACTTTACTCTTTTCTTTTATTATCCAAACATTAATATCAGCTTATTTTAAAAATAAAATAAGGACTAAATTGTATAAATCGTCCCTAAAGTATGGTCAAAATGCATGTTTTGTCCTAAAGGTTATGACAGTGCAAGAATTATCCCTATTTGCAAATTTTAATGTAAGTATCGTCCTTAATGGGGATATTACTTGGGACGAAACACGCAAAATGGCCAAAACATTTGGGACGAAACATGCAAGATAGCAAAACTTCAAGAATGAAAATTTGCAAAATAGTTTGATTTTGGGACGATATCAGCACTTTCAAAATATTTGGGACAAAACCTTCAAAATCCAAACTTCAGGGACAATTTATGCAATTCTCTCTAAAATAAGTAGCTAATCTAGTTCAAAACGCAATCCCAAACACCTAATAATTCTAAATTTGTTTTATCTTTAATTTACAAGATATATTTTGCAGTTTTGCTAATAAATAGGCACATGCTAAGATGAAATTCACATTGACGTGTTTAGTCCTTTCAGGAAAAACATGATTTAGTGATAAGTGAATTGCGCCCCTGATTATCACAATTAACTGACACATTGTTAAGCTTCATGCCTAACTCTTCCAAGAGACCCCTTAGCTAAATAGCTTCCTTCACAACCTCTGTAAGGGCCATATACTCTGGCTTTGTAGTTCATAGATCAACCAAATGTTGTTGCACTGTCTTTCAGCTTACATCACATCCCTGCACTAAAAATGCGTAACTATTGAGAGACCAATCTTTATCCAGATCCTTAGCGTAGTCTGAACCAACAAGCCTGTTATGTCTACATGGTTGTCACGATTTGTACCATACACCAAATGTAACACCCCATTTTGGTAAATGGAATGTCACGCGTAATTATGGCGTGTCATCAAAGCATGCAAGGTAATATGTAGTAAAACATACATGACCATAGGGAAAACCGGAATCAAACATCGGTTCCCAAACATAAGCCCAAAACATAAGAAAGTAAATGAACTGAATGAAAGACTAAACAAGCATAAATATATGAAGGAAACAGGAGAAGAAGTCTATGGCAGCTTCCATTCTATGCATGTCCTCCAAATGCTCGAGTCTTGGGTACCTGCCGTTTTGGGACATGGAAAGGAAAGTAACGGCTGAGCAAAACGCTCACTGCACGGATATACAATATAGCATGAAATAGGATAAGCATGTAACATATAACAGCGGAAGGCTAAGTTCTGAGTAGACTGAGTAAGTATTGAGAAAACTGGTCTTATAGTTTGAAAAGCCTTATGTTTATCTTATGAAAACTGTTTTAACATATATATACCATAGCCCATATAGGTCATGAAAAGGTCACGTGCATGAATATTTGGAGGGGTGACCTCATCATGCTGATTAGAGGGGATGCCTCTAATTAATATACTGGTTTGGGTAGGAGGGATCAACTCCTTGTGAAGGATGCAAGGCACACACCACATTCACCATGAAATACTGAATAAAACATGTAACTAGGATGCACCCATACGCCCCACATGATATAATAATATGGCCAAAACTGAAAGGGACGCCACGAGCAATCACTCCGCCGTGGGGAAGTCATAACATCGGTGCCTCCAATGCTATGGTTATGGTACCTCCATAACTAGGTGAAACTGGTCATGCTTGTATATGGCTATAGATTATGCTAATTAAACATAAGCAGTTCAAAACAATAAAACAAATGCTGGGGAAAACAGTTGGCTGCATACGGGGAAATCCTAATAAGGAAAAAATGTCCATACTGAAAGGACGGGAATCCGTACCTCAAGTCCAGTGAATGAACGGAAGAAAGACTCCTACTTCTGGATCACTAACACTACATGAATACACACGTGTATAAGTATCGATTCACTGATTACGTACTGGGTTTTATGTCTCATTTTAGCTGACTTGGTATGTTTTAGGTCATGGTTCACTGTTTAAAGTCTTAAACTGTGTTTATCTTGTATTTTGATTACTCTGTTTAAGTACTACTGGTATTTCATGTATTATATACTTACTGTGTAATAAAAAGTAACTTTCCAAAAATAGCAGGTTTCCAAAAATAGAAAGTTTCCAAAAATAGAAAGTTTCCAAAAATAGAAAGTTTCCAAAAATAGAAAGTTACCAAAAATAGAAAGTTTCCAAAAATAGAAAGTTTCCAAAAATAGAAAGTTTCCAAAAATAGAAAGTTTCCAAAAATAGAAAGTTTCCTAAAATAGAATTTACTGCTTAAAATAGATTAGTTTCTAAAAATAGATCAGCTGCCTTAATTAAATAAGTTTCCATATATAGAAGGTTTCCATGATTAGATTAGCTGCCTGAATTAGATAGATTTCCTTATATAGAAGGTTTCCATTAATAGATTAGTTGCCTTATTTAATTAAGTTTCTATAAATAGATGTTTCCATATTTAGAATTAAGCTGGTTACATAAGCTAACATATAAGTCTATGTGTTTATAAGCTGATTTCTTAAGTCATATGATATAGTATATAGTTTAATTATTATTTCATGTATTTTAATTAAACTATAGGTTAAGCATTTTAATTAAAGTATAACATGTTTTAATTAAAATGAAATGAAAATACTTAGGTTAAAATGTGTATTATTATTATTAATAATATAACCTAAGTCATGTCTAAATTAATTAATTATAGGCATGTTTTAAATAATTAATTAATTATAACTTATAACATAAAATACTTATGTTAAATTAATATCATGCTAAATTAATAATTAGAATAACCTAAGTCATGATTTAATTAATATCTCATGTTATTAATTAATTTATATCCTAAGTTCATGATTCATAAAAATTAACATGTAACATAGATCATGATTTAACCAACGAACCGTGAACCGGGCATGAAATCGACACCGTACCCCGAACCAAATCGGGGTTCCCCTTGGTTCCTTGCTGCCGTGGGACCCACACCACCAAACCGGGACCACATGGTCTCGGTGGTGGTTTTTAGGCCAAGCCGTGACCCCCTTAGGGCACGGTCTAGGCGTCGGCTAAACCAAACACCCGTAAAACACCCTTTTGATTTTACCCTTTAACCAAATACATGTTTATTTTATGTTTTTAATTAGGTTTTAAAAACATCATGTTCTTAATTAATTTTACCAAATCAAATCAAAAGAAATAATTAAAAAGAAAGGTTAAAAAGGTATACCGAATGTGTGGATCAATAGAGGATGAACAAACACTAACACTTGTACAATATCCATGATCAAAATCAACAAGAACACCTCCTTTTTGATGATTATAGGTGGCGGCCACAATGGAAGCAAGGAAGGAGGAGGAAAAACTTTTAGGGTTTTATTTATTTTCTATAAAATGTGATAAGTAATGACTTTTTCCCCTTACCCCCCCTTGTTTAGCAAAATGATGGGCTAGGCCCATTTCTTGTCCCTAATTTCGTGGTTCATGAGGCCCACATGGGGTAACCCAAATGTTTTTCGTGTCTAAATAATAAGTGTGTTCTCGTGTTCGTTCGTGGTTAAACGTGTTCGTGTTTAAAGTGTTTCTGTTTATTTTATCATGTAGTTTATCGTATTCTTAACGCTCGTAATTATATTATATGTATTTACGTAATTATTTTAGTTCGTGTTTTAAAATGGTGATCATGATTTAATTATGCTCACGTGAAATATCTATTAACTGTTTATCATGAGTTCGTACGTAATCGATACTTATCATGTCATACACGTATGTACCTACTTGATTAATAGCACATGAATGTGATCAATACTGAATAAGGTAAGTTTTAATCTAGGACGTACGATCTTAAGGGCACTATTCATGGTAAAAGCATGCGGGTTTTACACCAAACACAGGGTGTCCTACAAATATTTCATAATCCATTTCACTCGTTCCCAATGATTTTTATCTGGATTCGCCAAATATCTGCTAACAACACTTACCAGATACACAATGTATGGCCTCATGCATACCATCAAGTACATTAAGCTCCCAACCGCAATTGTATACGGCACCCTACTCATCCTTTCAACATTACAATCCTTAACCAAGCAATCCTTCAACGAAACCTTGAAGTGCCCACCTAATGACATTTGAATCGATTTCCCATTGTCTATTCTAAATCTGTTTAAAAATTAAAAAACGTACCCGGATTTGAGACCCCTAGAGTCGTGCGACTCTGATCCTTGGCGATCTTCATTTTAAGAATATTCTTTGCTTCCCCGAGCTCCTTCGAGTCAAACTTATTTTTAAGCAAAGACTTGGTAGACTCAATCTATGTCTTGCTCATACAAGCAATCAACATATTGTATATATACAACAATAAGTAGATATACCATGCTGGTGCATAAATCCTATAATATAGGTAGTTGTCGTAACTGCTACGCTTAGACCCATTTCTCAACATGTATTCATCGTCCTCATATACCATTGCCTAGGTTACTTCAAACTAGGGGTGAGCAAAACCGACCGACAACCGAAAACCGACACAAACCGACCGAAACCGACCGAAACCGACCGACACAAACCGACCAAATTCGGGTCGGGATTCGGGATGGATTTTTCATGATTTCGGGACTCGGGTCGGGTCGGGACTCAGGTTTAATTCGGGATCGCACAAAGAAAACCACACAAATCGGGAGTAACTCGGGCTTAAATCGGTTCGGTTCGGGACTCGGGCCTAACTCGGGTCGGGATTCGGTTTGAGTTTTTCGTGATTTCGGTTTCGGGATAAGTCGGATCGGGTCGGGACGGGTCGGTTTCGCCCCGATGCTCACCCCTACTTCAAACCATAAAGGGATTTCTTTACCAAAAATAGCTTGTTACCTTGTTCAAATCTCGGTGGCTGCCTCATGTAGATCACATCTTCAAAATTTCTATGTAAAAATTCCATCTTTACATCAAGCCGCTCCAACCCATAATCTTTACACACAATCAATGCAAGTATTACCCGAATAGATGTGTCTCGAACGACAATAAAAAATACTTCATTGTAATCAGTACATCCCTCTGTGTGAATCCATGAGGCAGCAAGCTTGCCTTGTACCTAGCTAAGATTTCAAACACCTTCAACCCCTTCCATTATTTTAAAGAGCCATTTCAGCTCACTAGCTTTTTCCCAACTAGATGATATACTAACCCCCTGGTCTTGTTCTTCCTTAGAGAGTCCATTTCTTATTTCATAACAGATTTCATTTGGAACTATCATCACAAGCAACTTCTTGTTCGTATGTTAATGGTTTATAATTATCTTCTTCCTCTGTCGCATCAAACACGTAATCAACCATATTACTCTAATTCCAAAACCTTTCTAGTTTCGTTCTTGTCCTTTGCTCGTTTTACCAAACGAATTGATGATCCATGAGAGCCAATGACTGGTCAATTTCTTGATCCCCCTGCATCTTCATCATAACCATCTTCTTGGTCTGTCTGATCTTCCTGATTTGTTTGATCTTCCTCAATCATACAAATATTTAACATTTGCAGTTCCACCTGAACCTGTAATCCATCAACGGACTTATAAGTACATGCACATGAATCCTTCAACATATCTTTGTACATGAAACTTTCATTAAAGACCATGTTCCTGCTTGTGACTATTTTAGGTGATTCATTATCAAGGATATATACTCTGTACCCTTTCACACCCTCAGGATACCCCAAAAGAACGCATTTTAATTCCCTTAAATCGAGCTTACCTTGTTTAACGTGTGAATATGCAACACAACTAAAGCCCCTCAAAATCCATAGTCACTTCGATGTCCTGACCATATCTCAATGAGTGTCTTTTTCTCAGTCTATGTCGATGGTGATCTATTTATAAGATATGCGGTCGTACATGTCGTTCCGCTCCTGTCTGATTCCTGGTTTCAAAACTCAAAAGCATTATATGTCCTCAACTTCTTAAACATTCTCACAGTTTGATTTTCAACTAACTCCTTCCACTCTTTGAACTTACCAAATGTTTTGTGTTTGAACCTCTTAATATAAACCCGTACAATCATCAATAGTTGATAAGAAATGTCTCTTACCTCCTAATGATACTATCTGAGATGGACCCCATAAGTCTGAATGAACATAGTCTATCACTCCGTGAGTTGTCTTTCTTACTACACCAAAATTGACACGATGTGACTTTCTCGTAGCACATTTCTCACAAAAAAACAACTTAACTACACTATTTTTTCCAAAAAAAAACTTGTTTTTCCAGCATTTATAGTCCCGTCTTATTAATATATCCTAATATTTTATGCCAACCCTTCACAAGACTCTCTATTTCTTCATCACTAACATTAAGCTCACCCACCACTACATGGCCATCCAAAGAGTATATACAGTCATCCCTTCGGGTTCCAGATAAAATAAATTTGTAATCCTTTATCACATTGATTTTTCCCGACTGCATCTTTATGGTATATCCATCTTTTTCAAGAGTTCCGAGTGATATCAAGTTTCTTTTCAATTCAGGATATACCTGATATTTTGTAACACATAGCTTGACTCATCTTTCAGTTGTACCCTCACTTTGCCAATACCTCTGATCTTGGACTATCGGTTGTCACCTAACAATACCATGCCCCCATTACATTCTAGAAAATCAATGAATAATTCGATGTCATTTGGTATGAAACTTTTAAATCTATAATCTAATCTAGCAGATCATCTTCACTCATCACATTTGAACCGTTATAAATCGACCCACTAGGGATTTATTGGTAATATTTATTGACGAAACCTGTTGACTTTTTGGAAATATTCTTCGTAAAGTTTCTGTTCAAGTGCTCCTCATATTAGAATCTTGGTACTTTGATCTTAACTTTCCCTTGACTGATGTGAATTTCTACAATTAGTTGTTCCCCGCACATATAACCCTTCACCATTATCCCCCTTCGCCCCTGACCTTTCTTTGATTTCCTTTAAATTTAGTGTGAAGATCACGTACTCCGTATCAAAGCATCTTGTCCATAAAGAAAGTTATCCACAAAGTGTTCGTATGATTCTAGTAAAGAAGTGAGAAATAATAAATCAAAATCTTCATCCTTAAATTTTACCTTAATATTTCCAAATCAAGAACGATTTTTTTGAACTCATCGATATGCTCTGAAATCTTTCTTCTAGTCGGCATGTAGAATGTATACATCTTATTCTTTAGATACAACTTTTACCTAATTACTTTGTCATGTACAAACTCTCGAGCTTTGACCAAACCCCTGCTATAGTTATCTCCTCGGTAGCCTCCCTCAGAACCTTGTTACATAAATACAAAATCATGGCACTATGAGCTTTTTTGTCAAGCTCAGCTTACGCTATAGCTTCCATATTCGCGGGTAAAACCTCGAGAACTACTTTACATCCGTACTGGACTAATAAAAGACGCATCTTGATCCTCAATAACCTGAAATGACTAGTTGCTTCAAATTTCTCGATGTCAAACTTGGCTCCCGTCATTCTTTACCTCTTTATTAGTTTGTTAAACACTATGAAAATTCTCACAATCACAAACCAACAGTGTCAGTTGGTGCAAATACTCCAATATATTAATCTTTGTTTATAAAAAAGCTTGTAGACCAATCTTATTTACTGTCCCAACAATAATTTCCTTTATTTTCAATCCACGCAAATAAAAACTTAGCCCAACACAAACCCAGTCCAACACAATGACAATAAAACCTATGAAGTATTATGGGTTTGACATTTTATTAAAAATCCACAACCGTACCTTCTTCATCCTCTAACTACACCTGTGAATACCACATTTGAGTTCTGCATCCTTGATGTCGTCGAACTTGGAACCCAAGATCTTTGTCAACCAAACCTTGTAGCGCAAGCATAAAATCTTTCTACTCCTTCCAGAAAACCAAACAAGAAAAAAATTCTTCAACCGATCGATCTTAGTATAGCAGACCACTTGAGTACCCGATCTCTGATACCACTTGTAAGTTTTCAATCCTACAACCTGGTTAACTAGAGGGGAATACGACCGCTAAGATAAACACACAACACCTAATTGACGAAAAAGAAAGCACAAGGTAAATATCCCTAATCGTTGGATTAGTATTATTAAAATAATGCGTACAATACCCTCATCCCTTCGTATCTATATATAGATAATGAGGGGGTGTAAGAAACTGACTCCAATTGTGATCTATTATCGACTTGTGAAAGCATACAAGGAAAATAAATTGCTTTCTAATCTTATACTTGGCTAATTTAGAATTTTAAACTTAACACTCCGACTCCTAACCATATCTGTAAGCTAATATGGAGGCTAAACATAATAATAGAAGTCCATTATTTCTTTCAAAACATATTTCTAACCTTGAAGGATAATGGTTATAATGAGTTTTCGTGTGTAAGACACAAAGACATACAATGTTTGGAACCTCATGTTTTAAGGATAATGGTTATAATGAGCTTAGTGTCGCTTACAATGTTTTCCGTCACTAAGCTAAATGTCGAGACCTAATCTTAGCTATGACTAATCTACGCACGTCGCCTACTTCACATTATCTGACACAAGGCTAGATGTTGAGTTCTAATTCAAAGATATAACCAATCTTCATTGCCCATATTATTTTCTGACACAAGGCTAGATATCGAGTCCTAATCCAAATCTAGAACCAAACTTCATAACTCTTCACTTTCAAGTTAAGTGAGAACTCACAAGACTCATACTCATAGTTACATCACTTTCTAGTTTACTGAGAACTTACACACAAGACTCATTGCAACACAAGACACATCCAAGTATGCACATAAAACTTGGATCAACGCAATACTAATCCACGTATACACATATACACTGGATTTACGTAAGACAAATTCCAGTATACACCAGTTTCTTGGATCTACACAAGACACATATAAACAAAGTGATGAACATGACTAGAACTAAGAAATGACGATCTTCATCAAGGCTTCATCTTTTATCACATCACAAATGTGTGGGTGATCTTTTCTTTGGATAAGTAAAGAAGAGGATCAAGAGGATAATAATAAGTAAACATACTTAACAAATTAAGTGATTATTTACTAATGACTGGAAACATAAAAGGAAGATAAGAAGAAGAAAACTGTCCAAAAAGGTTCAATGGAAAATGGAGATATGATCCACTACTTATAGTGGCAAGAAATAACGGCTCTCTGGGCGCGGCTCATTATATGGGTTGGCGGGTCAATAATGACACTGAGCCGCATGCACCTATATCGAGTCACGGCTACTAGAGTCCACTCTTTTTGTGCTTTAGTAGGGAAATCCCATCTGGAGAAGTTTATAACTCAAAGGTATATTCTTAGACCATTTGGGACGTGCCAAATTCAAATTTCCATTTTCTATTTTCATAAAATATTTTCTTAATACTAAAGTTTATTAAAATATTTTTTCACATTTGAATAAATATGAGTTTTGAGGTTAATCACTTTTTATGATCACTAAACATGTATAAGATATGATTGTGTAAGACTTAAATGATTATTACATTGATAATAGTGTTTGTTAAATAATTTGTGGTTATCTTGAGGATAAATATTTTTACACTTTATCGTGATCAAAACTAAGAAAGATTAGTTATTACAAATAATATTTTTAGACATCAGTCGCATTAACAAACCAAAATATTAAAAGTTTGTTTTTATCATCTAAAAAACAAGTTTTGCATGGCCCCATAGGCTACTTTTACTAATTACAAGTATTGATAGTGGCAAAAATTAGTTCCTACAGAGTTTAATATGAATTCTCAACTCACTATGAGAGCATGGTTAACACCACATTTTGTGATGTTTTAATAAAAAAGCGTGTTACGTAGGTTATGACATTAGAAATATTATAGTATTATATTTTAGCGAGGAGTGATCAAAAAAACGATACTATATTTTTTTAGTTAATTTTTTTAACAAAAATAGAGACTTATGATGTACAAAAATTATTATGAGAATTAATAACGACAATTGGTATAACTGAAATGTTTTTAAATAAAAAAAGTAAAAAAAAATCTTACCATCTTCTTCGTTGCTGGATCTGAAAAATACACACACAAACACAAACATTCAAACACGAGTGTGAGTGAATCATGATGTTTTAACTTACGCGTGTGAGTGAGCCAGAGCCATCTCTTTTTGAAAGTCACACGTGACTTGAAGGTTCTCGTTGACACTTGCGCATGAGTTTGGCAAAGTCGTGGGTGTAATTCAAGTCATATCGAGCCAAGTCCAACTCCAAGTCACAAATTTATTTCATAAGCCAATTCCAACTCCGAGAGTCCGAGAGGGCAATCAAGAAAATGTAGTTTAGAAGTCTTGAGGCCTTCATCACATACCGGGCACCAAGTTGAACCGACATCAATTATACTACCATATATCTAGGTTACACCTTGTTAGTGATTATAGAGATTAGATATCCATGAATGTATGTATATTTTTTTAGATTTAACGGTTTACAATGTAGATCGAGGTAAGATACCTCGTTTCTTAGCCAATGGAATGATGGATTCGTATATCTAAGAGTATTTGTCCCAGTCGGTATTTATCTCTGAGAAACCCATAGGTTTGCTTAAGATATTTGGTTTTAAAAAAAGTTAAGCGGGTGTGTGTCTTATGTGAACAATGACCAGTGCCAAACAAGCACCCCGAATGAATGTGTTTCTGTCAATTCATTAGACGGTTAGATTCGGCCTAACTCGATTGTGAGTTTTGTTCCATTAGGTTTAGGTTGTTTATTATTAAAACTATGTATTTACCATAGGTACATATGTTGTGTTATGTAATGTCATTTAATCAGTAAAATATTTTTGCTATTTTACTTGGTATCAAAGCCAGCTTATACCCAAACAAAAAAGTTCTTATCCTCTGATCATCGGCTTACGTGCCAGTGATCCGAATGATCCGTGTCATTTTCCTATTTATTGTTTTTTCTTTTATTAGTATTTTGTCTTTTGTATCCAATGCTTAAACTCTAAACCCTCGCTATTAAAACAAAAAAAAAATATGTTTAGTTGCCTTTAATCAACCATATTTTTTATATTATCTACCTGTGTTCGTTGTTGAAGATCATTGTTGTTG
This sequence comes from Glebionis coronaria, assembly GCA_025667525.1. Classification (NCBI taxonomy): domain Eukaryota; kingdom Viridiplantae; phylum Streptophyta; class Magnoliopsida; order Asterales; family Asteraceae; genus Glebionis; species Glebionis coronaria. The sequence goes on from CM046876.1 coordinate 575,333,759, forward strand.
ATCATCAAATTGTCGCTCGCTTTCAAAGGTAAAGTAAGCCACACAAAAGAGGATGCGCAAGTAATAAGCAACTATACCGATAAAAATAATTATGATTTCTCTAGAAAAAAAAGATGACGAAAAGAAGATGTAGAAAAGTCGAAGTGGCTTTTAACATTCATTCCAGTTTGTTCGACTGTCGTTCAAATTAGTGTTATGAACTGATCAATCAATCAATACAACATTTTTGCTATTTTACACAATTCACAACTTTTTATAAGGATAAGCATGGTATAAAAATGGTAACGAACCTGTAGCGAACTAGTGATACCATTTTTTTCCCGAGCTTTAAAAAGGTGTACATTTATCACACAATACGCGATTCGGGCACCGGTACCCAGTGGCGGAACTAAGATATTGTATAGTGGGGGGCAATTTTTTTTTTTGACACTAACGACATAACTCACGTAAAAATATAGAATGGAAAGAATAAATCGAGAATTATTACTTAGAGAATGAATGATTTATAAGGCTTTACAGTGTCGATTGTTAAGTTTTTTATTGTGTTAGTGGGGGAAATTTGAGTTTTCGATGGCGTGCATTCAAAAAAATGCTTAAAATTCTATAAAAATTACACTAAATTGTTATCGTTTTTGTCTAGCCATGAGGGACGTTGCCACCCCATGCTTTCCAAATGGATCGACCCCTGCCGGTACCAGAAAATCAATCTAGAGTATTTGCTGTTATGCTCAACATGTCGAGTTTAATTCGAGCGTTATTTTGTTTAATCGTTATAGAGCGTCATTTACATTTGAAAAAGATGACATCTTGCTCGGCATTCAGTGATATTTTAGGTTAAATGTAATAGTTCTACCTGGATTTATCAAACATTACATGTTGTTTGTATGTGTCCGTTACATTTGATACAAGCCAAAGAACATCCTAAGCCATTTCATACAACATATATTTGACATGAATTGCTATACAACATATATGATATGAATTGCTACTCAAGTTGTATATTACATTTGATACATGAACAAAGATTTTGTTGACATGAATTGCTATACAACATATATGATATGAATTGCTACTCAAGTTGTAATATACATTCGATACATGAACAAAATTTGTTTTGCATGTAATTTATCAAATGGGTGTTTGAATAAGTAGCTTAATAAAAAAAACATGACTATTCAAAAGTAATTTTCGGTATTGTCTTGTTTTGCTACAGCGGTCCAGGTACCGTATTAGTGTACCAGGATTCGGGTTGTGTACCATTTCGATACAAAACCGGCATGGTTCCGGTTGTGTACCAGGATTCGGGTATGCTCATGTCTACCTTTTTGTGAATCTAAGAGATTATGAATTTATGACCTACTCCGTATGAAGCACTACTTTAGTTTGAAAAAAGATTCTATTAACTTTCTTATTCAAAATAACATGCAAATATCGAGAGTTCATTTATCTAAAGTTGAGCCATTTGGGAACAACTCAATGGCTCAAATAAAAATTCCATGTGTTATACTTTTTTCTACTTTTTGGTATAATATAGATCTGTTTAAGTGATATATAAAAGGGTTGTACCACTTTGGTTTAAGCTTTGGAGATTTGAATTTATATAGCAAAACCGTAGGAAATATACAGCAAAATAGTAGGAGATAAAAGTCATGTTCTGAAAAACATAAATTGCTATATAACTTAAGAACCATGTCCAAATTACCTACTACTGTTTAATTTTGGAAGAAGAATGGCCCAAATACTTTCTTTTATGACCTGAAGTTAAATAATGGACAGAGTAGATTTTTCTAATATTTGTTCTGAAGTAGCTTGCTTGCAAGTCTGGACCAAACTTTTCCTGTTTTCTTATAGTCTATTAGGGTGTGTTTAGTTGTGGAAAAATTTTCATATTTTTCTGTTTCCAAATTTCTAGAAAAGAGGGGAGTTTTCTTTTCTAGAAAAGAGTTGAGAATTTTGAAAACTTGTTTAGATAATATTTTTCATTTTCTAAAAAAATAAACAATGTTTAAACGAAACTATTTTCAACCATTTTCTTCATGATAAACTTTTTTTTCACGTTTTTGCTAGTTTTTTTTTACGTTTTCGTCTGTTTTTTTCCCGTCTTCTTTTTTCATATTTTCGTAATTTTTTTTACGTTTTAATTAGTTTTTTACTTTTTATCAGTATTATTACGTTTTAGTGTATAAATTTACGTTTTCGTCAGTATATTTACGTTTTCGTCAGTAATTTTACGTTTTTTCTATAAATTTACGTTTTCGCCAGTAAATTTACGTTTTCGTCTTTAAATTTACGTTTTCGTCAGAAAATTTACGTTTTCGTCAGAAAATTCACGTTTTCGTCAGTAAATTTACGTTTTCGTCAGAAAATTTACGTTTTCGTCAGTAAATTTACGTTTTCGTCTGTAAATTTACGTTCTCGTCTGTAAATTTAGGTTTTCGTCAGAAAATTTACGTTTTCGTAAAAACTTTACGTTTTCGTCAGTAATTTTACGTTCTCGTCTGTAAATTTAGGTTTTCGTCAGTAAATTTACGTTTTCGTCAAAAATTTACTTTTTTGTCAGAAAATTTACGTTTTCACCAGTAAATTTACGTTTTCGTCAGAAAAGTTACGTTTTCGTCAAAAATTTACGTTTTCGTCTGTAAATTTACGTTCTCGTCTGTAAATTTAGGTTTTCGTCAGAAAATTTACGTTTTCGTAAAAAATTTACGTTTTCGTCAGTAATTTTACGTTCTCGTCTGTAAATTTACGTTTTCGTCTGTAAATTTACGTTCTCGTCTGTAAATTTAGGTTTTCGTCAGAAAATTTACTGTTTCGTCAAAAATTTACGTTTTCGTCAGCAAATTTACGTTTTCGTCAGTAAATTTACGTTTTCGTCAGTAATTTTACGTTCTCGTCTGTAAGTTTACGTTTTCGTAAGTAAATTTACGTTTTCGTAAGTAAATTTAGGTTTTCGTCAAAAATTTACTTTTTGTCAGTAAATTTACGTTTTTGTCAATAATTTTACGTTTTCGTCTGTAAATATACGTTTTCGTCAAAAATTTACTTTTTCGTCTGTAAATTTACTTTTTCGTCGGTAAATTTACGTTTTCGACAGAAAATTTACGTTTTCGTCACAAATTTACGTTTCCGTCAGTACATTTACGTTTTCGTCAGTAAATTTACGTTTTCGTCAATAAGTATATGTTTTCGTCTGTAAATTTACGTTTTCGTCAGTAAATTTACTTTTTTGTCAGAAAAATTAAATTTACGTTTTCGTCTGTAAATTTACGTTTTCGTCATAAAATTTTAAATTTAAATTTACTGACGAAAACGTAAATTTAAAGACGAACACGTAAATTTACTGAAGAAAACGTTAATTTACTGATGAAAACATATTTTTTTACAGACGAAAACGTAAATTTACTGCCGAAAACGTAAAATTACTGACGTAAACGTAAAATTACTGACGAAAACGTAAAATTACCGACGAAAACGTAAATTTACAGACGAAAACGTAAATTTACAGACGAAAACGTAAATTTTCTGACGAAAACCTAAATTTACTGGAGAAAACGTAAATTTTTTGACGAAAACGTAAATTTTCTGACGAAACGTAAAATTACGGACGAAAACGTAAATTTTCTGAGGAAAACGTAAATTTACAGACGAAAACGTAAATTTTCTGACGAAAACGTAAATTTTCTGACGAAAACCTAAATTTACTGGCGAAAACGTAAATTTTCTGACGAAAACGTAAAATTACTGACGAAAACGTAAAATTACTGACGAAAACGTAAATTTTCTGACAAAAACATAAATTTACAGACGAAAACGTAAATTTACAGACGAAAACGTAAATTTACAGACGAAAACGTAAATTTACAGACGAAAACGTAAATTTTCTGACGAAAACGTAAATTTTCTGACGAAAACCTAAATTTACTGGCGAAAACGGAAATTTTTTGACGAAAACGTAAATTTTCTGACGAAAACGTAAAATTACTGACGAAAACGTAAAATTACTGACGAAAACGTAAATTTTCTGACGAAAACGTAAATTTTCTGACGAAAACCTAAATTTACTGGCGAAAACGTAAATTTTTTGACGAAAACGTAAATTTTCTGACGAAAACGTAAAATTACTGACGAAAACGTAAAATTACTGACGAAAACGTAAATTTTCTGAGGAAAACGTAAATTTACAGACGAAAACGTAAATTTTCTGACGAAAACGTAAATTTACAGACGAAATCGTAAATTTACAGACGAAAACGTAAATTTACTGACGAAAACTTAAATTTTCTGACGAAAACGTAAATTTTCTGACAAAAACATAAATTACAGACGAAAACGCGTAAATTTCTGACGAAAACGTAAATTTTCTGACAAAAACGTAAAATTACTGACGAAAACGTAAAATTACTGACGAAAACGTAAATTTTCTGACGTAAATGTAAATTTCTGACGAAAACGTAAATTTATAGACGAAAACGTAAATTTACTGACGAAAACGTAAATTTACAGACGAAATCGTAAATTTACAGACGAAAACGTAAATTTACTGACGAAAACGTAAATTTTCTGACAAAAACGTTAAAATAATGATGAACGGTGAATACTGAATAGAGTAACGTGTTATTGAAATGGGTTAAATAAAAAATGGTGGGTATGAGGTGAAAATTTAGAAAAGGGTAAAATGGAGTTTTCTAATTTTCTATATAAATTTAGAAAATGAAAATTTTGTAATTTTTGAAAAATATTGAAAAATGATGTTGCTAAACAGGTTTTCTATTTTTCACTTTTCAAATGAAAATTTTTCTAGAAAAGTGGAAAAATTTTCTCCAACTAAACAGCCCCTTAGTTTCTTGTTGCTACAACCCTATGTTTTACAGCATTTACATCACTCTGACTCTGCTATTGTTTAATCTTTTTTGAGGTCTGTCAAATTCTATTAGCTCAATTATATACATGGAACGTGAAAATACTGAATGTCGGGTATGTGACCGTGCACCTGTTGTTCGTTTGGTGTCTACTACCACTACTACTTTAGGAGAAAATCCAATCAGGCCATTTCATCTAGAGCTCCGACTTCTTCCATCGGGCCTCAACTTTTCTTGGATATGGACTAGGCAACTACGCTCTATAGTGGTACAACAAGAACTCTAGGAATTGGTTTCCCTCATTTCAAACCTTATGTCCATTGAACAAGATAGCTGGGAATGAACTTTAAACCACGGAAGATGGTTTACTGTGAAGAATATGAGAACACATATAACAAATCTCCTCTTCCCATCGAACCCACAACCTTTTTGATGGACTAAATCCTTGGCGACTAAAATCAGCATATCGTCTTGGAGAATCCTATACCAGAGACTACCAACAAGCTCTAATCTTGACTATCGGGGAATTGAATTAAATTCCACACAATGCCCGGTATGTGATGATGACATTGACACTTAGGAACATTTCTTTAGCTGGTGTAGTGTTGCTATGGATACTTGGCCAAACATGCTTCGTATGTGGAAAATTAGAAATATCAGAAACTCAAATCTCACTGATGGTATTAATCTAACTGATAAAATTACCTTAGCGGCTAATCACGTATTCGTTTTCGACGTGGATGTCGAAAAGAAAAACCTTGGGTTCCTATGGAGATTCAGAGATAAGAAGACTTGCTCACTCAAATGGCCTTCAAAAGATCTCATTCTTAATTATATCAACTTGTCATCTTTTAAAGTGATTTCGTGCTGGTTTAAGAAGATGATCTCTAACTGGATCAATCAATGACCCATGTGTAGGTCTTTGTAACTAATACTGTACTCTCGGCCTCCTAGTGACTTAATTACTAGGTCGTCCATATCATTTCATCTATAAAGTTCCCACTGTTCAAATTAAAGCCAACTGTATGGGTAACTAGCTTGGAAAAAAAATCTGTTCCTCGATAACTACAGTCTATAACTTAAAATTCCAGCCTTACCATGTTTACTAAACGGTAGTAGCATCTCCATTATTACAATATCGGAAACATTGTATTATCACCATTTCTTGTTAATAATGGGAATTTGAAAAACGATTAAGACGAATTAATAAGCCTAGTAATATTATGCGTAAAGCATATGATGTATGACACATAATTCTTATTTCTTGCAGTTTCTTTATCCTCAACACGGTATTGGATCAACAAAATACACTAGATTTTGATGTAGCGAAAAATAACAAGATAAACAATTGAATTTGTTGATTTCAAATAAGAACAAAAACAACTCTTCTAACAATTGTTGATTCACACGAATACCGATTATTAGGTTAGAAATCGAAAAATATATAAACCCTAACCCGGATTTAAATCAATTAACTAAATACTAAAAAGTTACTACGTATATATTTTTATTCATATCTTAATAATCTCATATTAGTAATCTCATACAATAAACCCAAGTCCTAATTTTACAGGAAAATAAACTAGGAAAAAAGATAACAATATTATTCAGAAAACACAAAATAAGAAAACTAAATAAATGATACCACAAAATAAGAAACTAAATAATAGATTTATTCTTATGCTCCTCCATCATTCTCCCTCACTTCAAAAACTCATCCTCTAGTTTGTCTCACTCGTCCCTTGTACTCAAAGCATCTAAATTTGTATCACTTGTATCAAATTCCCTTTATTTATAATGAATCAACCTCGAACTTTGATCGTCTTAAAACCCAACTTACCAACCATGGGTGCGACTTCTTGTTATATATATTTTTTCAATCAAGATACTAACATCCGTCTATTTAACCTTTTGCAACCAAATTAACTCATGAGGGTTTGAAACATCGAGTTTTAAATAATCCACACTTACTATAGTTTGGATCATTGAAGAACAAAGATCATTAGCCACAACTACAACGCACTCGATGTTGTCTTCTTTGCCACCAAATCTTCCTTCCCAAAAAAATCTTTCGTCCTCCTTAATGACATCTTCAAAATCAGTATCATAAATTGGCATTGATTCTTCTTCATATTGACCATCATCAAATATTGGAGGTCTTTCATAATCCTCACTCTCCATACAATAATCTGTCCATTCATCAAATGTAAACCATCACCCTCAAAGAACGAATATTCCAACTCTCCACCTTCACTTCTCCTGGAAACATCTTGATCAAGAACTTCAGCTCTTGATACCAACTGATGTAGCAAAAAATAACAAGATAATGAATTGAATATGTTGATTCCAAAGAATACCAGAAACAACTCTTCTAACAATCGTTGATTCACACAAATATCGATTATTAGGTTGAAAATCGAAAAATAAAACCTAACCCGGATTTAAGTCAATGATCTGAAGACTAAAAAGTTATATATTTTTATTCATATCTCAATAATCCCATACAATAAACCCAAGTCTTAATTTTATAAGAAACCTTGGGAAAAAAGATAACAGTATTGTTCTTAAAAAACATAAAATGAGAAAACTAAATAAAAGATACCATAAAATAAGAAACTAAATAACAAGTTTATTTTTATGCTCTTCCATCAGATTTTGTATCTCAAAATTATTTATGTTGTTGCTTGGGGTACCACATCAAAATAGTTTCTTGTTAATGTATTTATCAGTCTACAAGATTAAATTACCAAGTGCTTTTAGGTAGAGGCTTCAAAAGCCTACCAAGCTTCCTCATATGCTAACGGCGTAATGAAACAATCCATAAACAAGTGTTGGAAAGCTTATATGTGGCTTATGCGCTAATTGTTTTTGGCTTATATTTAATAAGTCCTAATTTTTTTTACCTTTTTAGAGACTTATACCTTTATATAAGTTTATTTTGATAATAAATATTGATTATTCTTCAATCTTGTCACCCATGGAAGGAACCGTGAACATCATGTTGTTTTTGCGGTTGCAAAACCACCGAGTCCGCAAGTTTACTTGGTAAGAAGTATTCTGACATACCAAATATATCGATAAAAACTGACTCTATTTTATTCCATGCCTAATTTTTAAATTCCGTTAATTATTATTCACATAGTAAGAGAAGTCAAACGTAACAAGTTGCACCACTGACCTTTTTTTATTACACATTACCAATTTAATTAAATACAACCTTTTTGGAGCCTACCGACAAAATCCTACACACGTAGCATCAGATGACGAATACGATGTTTGGAACAATATGAATAAATACCCGAGAGTTATAGTAAGAAAGAACGTGGTTCCCACTCCAAGTTAGGTACATACGCCGTATCTGACCCATACATACGTCATATGTTCGTCATCTCAGGATGTCTATATAAAGAAAAACCACGAATTCCAAGGAATGATGAAAGCCCTAATCGGCTAAAAACCCTAAGTAACCACCAAGAAGAACTCTTAGAATCCTTAGAAGAGCAAAGAAAGTCAAGCAAATTTCTTAACAACGTTGAGAAACTCTTGTAACCTATATACTTCGATCACCCGTTTGGTATTTCGTATTGTTATAAATTTGTTTAGTTTATCTTTGCCATTTGTATGTCGTTTATTTATGTTGTTACTATTATTAAAGGCTAACACCTCATGTTTATGAAATCTTAATGTTCGGTTTTTTATATTGATTGTTCCTTAGTTGTCATGAGTGTGTTGAATTATGATTATCACCCATATCCGCGTGTGTGCTTAGCACGTAACCTTATCCTAGTGCCCTGAAAAGTGTTAGGAAGCTATTCGCTTTTTGTAGTGATTTATATAGGTGGAATAATAGGATCACAAATAACGTCCTACTTGTTGTAATTTACTGAGCCCAACTAGACTAAATGGTGACCTTTTTAGCATTAGCCTTAATCTTTACGCATTGAATAAAATAGTTGAGCTACCACCATATAATAGCCATAAGCAGTAAGTGGATAAAGTCTCGTTGAGCTAGAAGTAGCAATAAGATCACCATTACTTGACTTTCTAAGATATATTATAACGAACACATATTTGATTTATGCGGATGCATCTACTTGTGACAAAAATAGCGTATCTAGGTTTAAGGAAGAAGTACCTCCATAATCTAGGAATGATATATTAGTGTCATTTAATATAATCATTACACTTAAATAAAACCAGCATTAGTTAACATGAATATGGTTAGCACGTTTCCCAACATTAGGCTTGACATTGCTTCACTTATTTCTCGGTTCTCCCTTGCGTGAGTTACATTATCATTACTCCTATTACTAATATAACTCATGCCTGTCTCTCAGGCTAAACCCTCCTTTATTATAGTTAGGTTCACTGTAATTGAGTCTTTGGTTAGAATACGTAGGGTAATTAAAATACTAGTAGAAATAAGAATTAATGTTCTCACTCTTAGTGATCGACATCCTACTTACCAAACTAGTCCATAATCGACAGGGTACACTGCCCGTTAGAGGCGATCTATTAGGTGAATAAGGTTAAATAGGAAAAATATAAACTTAAAACTTGAGTAGATTTAATAGCCTACACGACGCAACATCAAGTTTTGGGCGTAGTTTTATGGGAGTGAAATTCTTTAGGTCTTTAGTTTCTAATATATTAGAACCGAGTCTTAGTATAATATAGTTTAGTTTTAGTTTATTTGTTTATTTCTTGTATGTGTTTGTGACTAAAATTAGGTTCATATGGATGAGTCTAAGATGACCATGGTCGAGTACGTTCAATACCAAGAGGAAAACACACAAAGAAAATGGAAGATGTTTTATTGGAAAACTGTAAATTTTGGCAATAATAAAGTGTTATGAAGAAATGTATAACTTCGGCGATGCTCAAGTAGAGTTTCATTCCACAATTCTCAATTTTCAACTGACCTTTGAATGTGAATCTTCATTTAGCCCCAGGTTAGTAATTATAAATCCGATGAATATGATTCAGATTATCAATCGTCTATTGGAGATTATGATGATGCATATTACACTTTTGTATATGATGAAGTTTCATGCATGTATAAATTAGCTTTAGTTGAAAAAGATAAATTTTTGATGAAAATAAAGTCGATAAAAACTTACATTTGATCAAAAATTTTGAGGAACCAACAAAAGAAAGTATTGATTTAACCATCAATTCATAACCTGAGGTGTCACTCGAGAAATTTGAGGAAAGGTGCGATTTACAAGAATAAATTTTATAAGAAAATATGAATCATCGTCAAAAGAAATCATAACTTTAGATAATTATGAATCATGTTCCTTTACAAATGATATTGATGAATCAATATACTTGAACGATGTTCTTGTAAAGTCTACGACGCGGATCTACGTGTACAATACTATAACAATTTATACTTTGAATCAAATCACACTAATTCACTTAAGATAATAAGTTATCGTAACATGTAAGTGTTCTCTTAAATAAGGTGATTCCACGGGCGAGGGTGATGTTAAAATTGATTTTGGAAGATGATAAAAGGAATGCTAGTCCGAAATTGTTAGATTGAATCAGTGACCTTTTCTCACTTGTGTCGAAGTCTTGTGATCCTTTCCGTGTCTCTCTTTGCTAGTACCTTGCTAGTCGAGTTGTTTTAATTAAATATGTTGATATTAACAACAATAAACTTAAAGTCGGCTATTGAACTCGAATATTTATGATGACACAAGCCGATAAAAGCGGCATGAACATCTATCAATTATAGTTGCTTTCAAAAGGTTTATATACTCATCTCTACTATTTATAATGTAAACTCACCAAAACCTTGAATGTTGAAAACTTAGTTAATTATGGAATTGTTGAAAACATGATTAATTATGGAAATGTTGAAAGCTATTACACAATACCTAGCAATTGATCTGGTGGCCAGCCTATATTTATAATTTTGGAATGTCACATTACACGTGTCAACTCATTCATTTTCAAGGCCAGCCCATCTATACAGCTGTAAAACATAAAACATACCACTCATTCCTCTTTCAAACCTAATATACACACCCTATTAAATCCCTCCACCATTAGCCTATTGGCCACCACCCACCACCACAGGTCTTAACGTCAATGAAACCACCACTCAGTCTTATTACCGCCACTAAGGTAATTCTAAAGGTTGGTCTTCTTCTTAATTTATGTGCGACATTTCTCTTTCCCTCAAGTTGTCATGAAGCACTGTCATGTTTCGGTTTTCAGGGGTTTCGTCTGATGCACAATCGTATTATTGGTAAGTCCGTACATCATTCAAAGCGAACTGAAAGTCCCTAATACTAGCTTAAAACGAACAATAAGGATAATCAACACAAGTAAATACTTTTCAAACGTAGTACTTTATTATTGTATAACAAGTATTACATGTGTTATGGATAATACAGTTTGAGGACAATGTGTTGTGTGCACTTTGAACAAAATAAAGCAAACTCAAGAACACATGCACAACTGTTCTTCTTATGAGTTGTAAAGAGTTAATGTGTGAAATCTAACAAAGTGAACAACATTAACTCTAGCCTACATATCCTATTTATAGTGGTACGAGGTTGACTATATGTACTGGTTGATGGTGACTACACAAAATTGACAATGTCAGACATCTTTCAAAAGATGCTCTTCTATTCTTGGTAGTCTGCCACAACTCTTTAGGAAAACAGAGCTGACATAGTTTCCCTTTTCTTCATTCCTTGTACTTTAGGCTGTGAAACTTCCCGCCTAAACACTTAGGTATGTCCAAAGTGTAGTGAGTGTTAATAGGGTATTGCCACCCCTGTTAACACTCAACCACTCAGAGTCCCTGATACATCTTGGCTATTATCCAACATAGCCAATGAGTATGTCTTCAAGTAATCTTCGACTTCCTTGACAATGTATTTGACATGGACTCCTCTGTGGTTGTTCACAGAGACTTAGAGCTCTGTGAGTCTTGGGTTACTTGCATATCTCCTAGGCACAGGCAAGTTAATATCAAACAGCTATTTAAGTTTAAATTTATGACTAAGGGAATTCTAACAGACTTAGATTCCCAACAATCTCCCTCTTAAACATAAATACAGCTAGATCTAAATAAGCTATAGTAAGTGAGATAATAGTTTCTTCTTACACATAACATATCTAACAATCAACATCATACTTCATTAATACTGAAAACAAAATTACAAGTACAATACATGAGTAAACAAAATATGATAGTAAAAGTTCAGCTGTGAAAATTATAATAATCATCATTCTTGATTTTTTCTTCAGCCTTAGCTATGTCTGTCCTAGTCTCTAATTCAGCCTTCAATGCTTGGGCAAATACCTTGGAGTACTCTGTGTTCAGTTCAAGCACCTTTTGAATCAATATAAGCTGAATGGTTAACGCCAGCCCCATCTCATCTTCCCTTTGGAACACATACTGACATCCCTTGTTCATGTAGGCCATTCCTTTTACAGGCTCAGTGTAAGTCTGACCATCAACATGCCCTACAATCCTATTTGGGAGAATCAAGTTCCTATGCATTCCATCTACATGGATATCATCAGTCACAAATCTTGAAGGGATTGAGTCATCCTTTTTCTTTTCCTCTCAACCTTTGTGGGTTCTGGTTCAAATAGCTATGGGGGTGGATCAACTTTGAGTTTGGCTGCTGTTTCTTTCAGCCAGTTGAACTTAGCTCTTAGAGTTTTGAGGAGTAATAAATTTGCTTGTCCAGTCCTCTTTGCAGCTAAAGCTTTAATTTCTAGCCATTCAGTCAACCCAAGTGTCTTAAGCTTGAAATCATTAAACATATCCATGTTCCCTTGTTGGTTATCTCTCCAAATGACCATCTGTGGGGTATGTGTTGATTTCTTGACTGTATATTTAAACTTGGTGATAGTGCCTGGAGCATATCTTTTGGAAACACAGGCATCATAGTCAGCCTTTACCTTTTTTAGGGCCTCTGCACGTTTCATCTCCATTTCTCTTAGACTTTGTCTTTTCTCCTCTCTGAGTTCAGGAGACATGGATTTCAACTTTGCTTCATCCAGCTCTTTGGCTTTCTTGATTTCGTTCAGCCGTTAAAACTCAAGTGTATGTTTCTCAAATTCTTCAACAGTTAAGGGTTTTTCATCAGCTACTTTGAAAGTTGAGAATTGTGAGATTTTGGTGGTGGATCCTCCTGTCTCTAGCATCACAGCTTTTTTCTTTAGTTTGGCGTCTGTGTCTACCATAACTATTTCTTTCCCTTTCTTCGAGATAGAGGATTGATGAGTCTGCTTTTATACATAGTCTCATCGTCCAAAAAGGGCTTTAAATGCATAAAATATCATGAAATTGGCCAAATATATGCTTGTGTTTGTTGCTTGTGTATTTTAGGTACGGATATTGAGAAAATGACAAAAGATCACAAGAATCATGCAAAAACGAACACGGGAAACAAAGCTGCACAATGAACCAAGCCGTAATGAAGAATATTACAAGACAAACCCTTGAAGATTTGAAGATTATGCAAGAAGGGTCCTCCAATATTGAAGAATTGACACTTTATACCCTTGTATCTTCATAATTACAAGATTGGTCCCTAAAGTTTGTCAATATTACAAAAGGGCCCTCCACTTTGAAGAATTGGCAATTTTAGTCCCTCAACAAAACTAAATTGTCAATAATTATCCTCCTAAAAGTCAAACATACCATGAAGGACTTCAAGTTACAAGAAATTACAAGTTTGGTCCTTTAAAAATATCAAAATTACCAAAAGGACCCTTGACTTTGAAGAAATGGCAAAAATGGTCCCTCATAAATCATGACTTGGCAAATTTAGTCCTCCAAGAAGTCAAACAAACAAGTCAAGACCATTACCTATGAAGAAAATGCCAAAACAGCCCTTCAAGAATCAACAAATGGCAAGAAATACCCTTGAAATTACTTTACAAAACTTTTTAGGGCAAAATTGTGAAAACCAAAACTTCATTATAAAGGGAAATCTGATTTGGTGCATTTAAAATGGAAATGAAAGGAGTATAGAAGATGAGGGGAGTAAACTGCCAAGACAAGGAAGATACATAGGCCAGTGTCATGGTGACACGTGCCCCACTCAACCAAAACAACCAATCACCACTCAGCTTTGTGCCACATCACAATCCACTCATAACTGGATTAACAACTTAATTTATTAAGTTTAAAATGGGCGCCTAACACATTTTTAAACACTAATCCGGATCAAACACACAACTATTTACCTCAAGAACAATTTTTGGTTTTCTTAATCTGCTTGAAATTAAACCCTAATATACTCCAGATTTATGATTAAGGTATCCTTAATCATAACCCAACTCTTAATAAACTTGCCTCCTCACCCAGAAGACCCACAAGAGACTCCCCTGCTACACCTTTGAACAAGAAGACAAAACAGTGACAACAATCTAACGTGCATGATTCCAGCTTACATTTCAAGCTTATTTTACACCTTTGGATTCATTTTCACCTTGCCAACTCATGCAACAAGCCAAATTCAGTCACATGATCCTCAAAACTTTCAAACAAGACAAGGGCATTTTGGGGACTTCTATACCATTAGGGTTACATTTTTTATTCGGCATTTAGGTTTCTTGTAGCCTATATAAGGCACTAGCATCACTACATTTATTTTTGCTCTTGAATTTTCCTTGTTCACTTTTCTGTAAATCATATATTCAGTATAATGAAATGTGTTTGAAATTGTGAAGAAAACTCAAGTGCCAATCATTATATCTGCTTATTATTGTTACATTTTTACTAATCTTGAATCCTAAAACCTGTTTTCAAAGGAGTGTGCAAAGGTTTGCATATTTTCCTTAAATCTTTATATTTTGCTAAGTCTTGTTCAAACCTTGGAATTCTTGGTCCATAAAGCTGATCATAGCATCCTAATATTGTGTTATCAAGGTGTTGTGAAGCTTATAATGTGACAATCCATCAATTTATGATTGATATTTTATTCTCAAGTATAATTTAAAACATTATTTTAATGTTATATTATGAACTCACTCATTTTTGGGAAGAAATTTGGGTTTACGTCTTGAAGTAGCATCGACTACGTCTAAACCGGAGGATTCAACGTTACGTGCTTACGTTTACATACACCGTTTTGGTGACAGTCCGACATTTCAGGAAATAAATTTATCCGTGAATATTATTTTGGGATTTTAAATTTGTGGTGGTTCATAAACTCACAAATTTACGAGAAGAGATTAGGACTTACGTGAATAATTTAGTGTCCTTTACGACTAAACCGGAAACCTTAGGATTACGTATTTACGTTTTTGAACTCCGTTTTTGATGAGACAATTTTTATTAGATTCGTTTTGTGCCGTTGATTCATAATTTATAAAAACGTTTTTCGTAAAACGACCCGAGGGCACGCAAATCGAGGAAACTAGAATCGAGGAGTACCCATAATTAAATGGGGATGAGACAAGATAAACTTGTCCCACCCCCACACATGGGACGTCAACATCTATCCACCACACCCTTTAAGGTGTCAATTTGTAGTTAACAACTACTACACTTGTCATTTTAAGCTTAATAAACAAGCTACTCCATAATCAAAACCATCCAAGCCAAAACCACTTCTCCAAAAACACATACATGCAAACCACTCTCATCCTCCCTTTTCTCTCTATAAAAATTCGTCCCATATCACCATAAAACACCCATTTTGATCAAATTCAACCACAAAATCTCATGTTATTTCTACATATGATGATGTCCTTTTGAAGATATGAAGATTGGAGGTGATCTTAACTTATGAAAAGGAGTTTTCATTAGGTTAAAGGGCTGATTTCATGGAGGTGTTCATCTAGCCAAAGGACCCAAGAAGTTTCTTTGCTAAAGTTGAAGATTTGATAACAAGAACTAAGTCTTGTTCATCAAAAACCTCATCTTTTCATCACTAATGGTGGTATAAAGATTGTTCTTCCTATCCTCTTGTTATTTTGATTATGTAATCTTGTATTTTCTTTATTTATGTATATGTATATGATGATGAATGATGATAAAAAATGTTATGTGGGGATTTGGTGTTGATAAACATGGTTAAAAAGATGGAAAACCATAAGTAAAAAGGTTAAATTCTTGCTTATAAAGTTGGCTGTATAAAAACAGTAACTAACCAAATGATAAACTGATAAAATGGCATGGTGGAATCAATTTACAGTAAGTATTAGATGTCATACACATGTGAGAGTTGGCCATGCAATGGAATCATCAAAATGAGTGAGATATGATCAAAATAAAATTAGTATACCAATCAGAATAGTCTGTTTTGTAGGGACTGTTAAGGATACTTAGACATGGATTGAGCAGTAGCTATATCTAACTTATTTGTAGAACATAATATGAAGTTTATCTCATCCAAAAATGAGCTTCTATCTCGTTATAGAACTCAAGATATGATAAAAATGGTGAAAGTGAAACTAAAAATCAGATTTTGTGAAATTAAAGTTTAATAGTATTATATAAGCACTCAAAATAATATAGTATAAAATGTGAAATTAAAACCCACTAACTTATATATTTCATTTATATAAATATTTATAAGGATAAATAAATAGACATTATATAAAAATGGTAGTTTGGTAAGTTTATAAGTTATAAAAACTATAAACATGATTTTTACGTCTTTTCGGCTAGTACCGTAAAATTGACGTTTTTCGTCAATTAAAGCTTAGACGATCGGACCCGTCTAATGTAAAATTTTTAAAAGTCATATACTGATATATAAGTACTTAATACAAGTAAAAACCGATAAAACCCGAACTAAATAACATATGGACATTAACGGGCTAAGTTAACATTATTGGACTAATAATCCAACTAAATGGGCTAAACACTTATAAATTTACTTATTGGGCTTAACCCACTTGGGCCCAACATGTAAAGTATAATACTGATAATAAAAGTATAAAATGGATTAATACAAGTTAATGGACTTATAATAGGCTTATTGGACCTAAAACATGTAAATAGGTAAAACTAGTAAACTAGTATAAAAGTTATCAACACATAACACTAAAATGAGTAAATGAGAATATATAAACCTACTTGATCATCATCATATGTATAAAATCATCATATGTATACATAATTGTTATTTTTATAAGTCATTGGAAAAGAGTCTAAGACAAATATTATTTGTCTAGGTTTCTCGTGATTGAAGCACGTACCGTACATCTAAATCGCCGATAACCGCCTTCCCACATCAACGTGAGTTCATAGCCTCACACTCTTTTAAATGTTTTTATGAAATGTTTTATAAACCCGCGAGTGAGATAACATGTTGGTTTTTATAAAATAGGACACTAGTTGTCCCGATTGTCTGTTTATTGATTTGGACCCGAATGATTGTATGAAACGATGAATGATTAAATGACCCGATAGATGAAATGAAATGGATTATTAATGTTAGGTTATGTCACTAAAAGTCCCATTAGCATGAATTGTGAACTACCGGAATTTGGTAGACGCTTATGCATATAATAGTACTATTTGGGGACGATCACCCCAGTTCGCGCCTTGACGGTTGATCCCCGTCGTGCCACATTAATTGGTAAGCGAATTTATGTATGAGAAGATTTACACAAGCGTGATTATTGTGACGACACGCTAATTTAGATGGGCAAATGAGTTTCGGGTTAGCTACCCGTTGTTTGTTGTAGTAAGGTAACAATGTCATGCGGCTTATAATAATCCAATAACGAAAATACTGCTTTATGCATTGAACTATGATATATTGCCTGACTAGCAATACAGGGTCTTATTATTGATATTATGTTCGTGTTTTGGTTTTACATAACCATATTCATATAACGATTTTTATTCAACTCTATACAACGTTATAAAACGTATTGTATGATGTTTTTAACGACAATGGTTAATATAATGATTTTGAAGGCGAAAGCCTATATTATGATTTTTGATAAAGATTTGTATAAAATGACTTTGGCTATTTTATGGCCTATTACAAAGATTTGTACAAGATGATTTTCGGTAATAATTTTATACCGATGTTATATTGATGGATTTCATTAAACTCTATGAATTCACTCGGCGTTATCGCTGACCTTTTCTTTTAACATGTTTTATCTCAGGTACTTGAAGGTAATTCTCGGGAAGACAACAAGAATTCATGGCCCGCACTTAAATAATAATTTCCATTCAAATGCTTTGTAAAACATGTATGAAATACAATGACTTGGGACCTATGTAAATTTGATATTTATGAATGGAAATGCTTTATTATTAAACGACGCCATTTTTAAAGCGTTGTCTATGATGTGAGTAATGTGCTATCCTGTAACACCAACGAGTCTTCCGCTGTATTAAATTGTGTATATTAGGGGGTGTTACATATAACTTGGGGATAGTCAAGTGTGGGGAACTAAGGTTGCATTAATTAAGGATTTTTCACTTTTCTGTTTTTGATATTTGTGCTTCTAACCTTGTTGAATCTTAGCACGGTTGTTTGTGGAAGCTTGTGCTTGTTCTTGCTAGCACATAAGCTCAAAATTCATGGGTTTGGATGTATATCCATGAGGTTTTCACCATTATACTAAAAATCTGCTTAAAATCTTGATTTTTGGTGATTTTGTGTGCTACTTGTGTTCTTGCTGAATTTATGGTCTAATCTTGTTCAATACTGCATATCATACTTGTTAATGTGTTTGATTGGGCTTGGGTAGTCTTGAAATACACTTATACTTGTTTTAAATTGGATTTGAAAAAGATAAGGGGTGTTTGGGGTTATCTATTTAAGATCATAAGTTGCTATTGTGTTGTTGAAAGTTGTTGTTCATGCTTGTTATCTGTTATCTACTTGGTTGAGAACTAAAACCTACAAGTTATTGGCCTTAAACCATTGAATCAAACATTGTGTTATATCTCATTAGATTTGATTGATTTTGACCTAAGATTTTGGGAATACCTAGAGTATATGCATGCTTAGGGCTAAAAGTTGTTAAATCACTGTTAATATAACCTGGTTTGAAGATTTGAGTGCTTGAATTTGGCTTGTTGGTCAAGTACATCAGTAAAGTAAAAAATCTGCTTGTGTTAGTGTTCATCAGTAACTTTGTGGTGCTTGAATCTTGATCTAGACCTTGAACCATTGCATGAAACCTGTTTAAACTTGTTCATTTAAGTTTATTATAGCTAGTGTATGCATTTGGTGAAGTTTGGCTGGCTGAATTGTGCTATAAGTGCTTATTGAACTATAACTGCTTATTTGTTCATGTCTGGGCTATATCTGGTGTTTAATTGAATTAACTGTACAAATTGGCTGATTTTGATTGTGAGTTCTTTGTTGTTATTGACTCCTTATGATCCACTGATCATTTGGGTGCCTTTCTGTTACTTGAATCCACAAAAAGTCACTAAAGACAAAAAGTCAAGAAAGTCAAGCAGTGGGAAAAGTTCCCACTGCTCAGACACCAAAACTAGCCCCTGCTAGTGTTAATTTTTAGTTAGCTTATTAATAAGCCATACTGGCTTATCCAGACCTACAACAACTTACTTTTTGTGATAGATCTTCATCATTTGACCCATTTGATTGAACTAGAGCTTATCAGACCTTGACTTTGACTTTTTGCTAGAAAACTCATAAGTTTGACTTTTAATTAAGTGCTTATCTGCTTGTTCTAGCTTATTGAGTGGGCTTATTTAAAAACTTTTTGTTGATTAAGCTTAGTTAAGTCATTTAAAAGCTTTTGAAACTTGAATCAGCTCTTGGGGTGGCCTAGAACTCGAAAATGACTATTTTGTCGTTTTGTGAAGATAGCTTATTGCTTTTTCAGGCTTATTCCTTGTGCTTTTTCCAATTTTCTTTTTACAGATCTCTTCAGTAACCCAAAAGAAGCTTGTGTGTCTAATTTGAGCTTATGGCATCAGCTTAAAGCTTAATGGGCCAAAAAGCCTATTAAGAATAAGCTGCTTTGAAATAAGCCAGCTTATACTCATTTTCAGCTTTTGGGACTTCAGAGTTTTGTCTTTAAAATCAAATTTTGAGTCAGATAGGAGTTTTTGGGCTTATTTGGACAACGTTTTTCTTATTGGGCCTTAATAAGCCCATTAAGCTAACTGTTTGGACTTTTGGCCCATTCTAGGCCCATTAGGGATATTTAGGTAATTTCAACTTCATTTCTGTGTTTATTAGGTTAAAGTAAGCTAGTTTGCAAGTTTTTAGAATTTTTTATAAATTTTGGATTTTTAATATTATTTTATTATTATTTTATTATTTAAAATCAAAATTTAGATTTTTGAAGTTTTATATTTTTCTTAGGTTAAATACATTAAGTTAGGAATTTTACAATTTTTAGAATATTTTTATTGTCATTAGATTAATTTTTATAATTATTTTAAATTTTAATAGTTTTAAATTGTTTTTAAAATAGTTTTTATTAATTTTAAAATTTTAAAAAATAGTTTTAATTTAAGTTAGGGTATTTTAGAGATTTACAAAGTGATAAAACTCATTTTGGGTTTTTTTATTAATTATTTTGATTTTTTGGGCTTTAATTAGCATTAAAAAATTATTAATTAAATAATTAAAAGGTTTAAGTGAATTTTGATTTTTTGGGCTTTAATTAGCATTAAAAAATTACAATTTTCTAGGAATTTTTAGGGTAAATTTTTAATTTTGCTACTTTTTACGGTTTTACGTGTACGACTTTATCGTCTTAGTTTAATTCGTTATCATAACCGTCATTCTCTTCTTATCTCATTTCTATCTTCTTTTCTCACAAATATAATCACATAATTAATCATCTATTAACACACACACCAAGCCTCCTTGAGAACGATCCCCACTTTGGGTCAAAACTTGTGGTTTTCCTAAACCACTTGTTAATACTTGCCCTAATTACGCTCTTTTTCCTAAAAGACGTATTCTTACAACTATCATTTTGGCGCCGCTGCCGGGGATGCGTGTTGTGTTTTGATTTGGCAATTGTTGTTTTTATATATAGCCGTAATAGTATTTGTATTAGTACTACTAATACGTATTATCGGTTTTCGTTTTTTGTGTGAATATTATTACTATATTGTATACGTAGAACAATAAATTCACAAGTACTCCAAAAGTGTGAAAACACAACCTTGACTTGGGAGGTCATTACCCAATCATTTTATTCGAATCTCAAACAAGAAAGAAAAGGCAAAAATAGATAAATACTTTCGTGAAGCTCGATTTTGAAAAATACAAACTATAAGGTGGGTATAAGGCGGGTATTATAAAATATACCCTAAGGAAAAAGGCTCTTAAGTGCTTCGCGCCGCCTCGTTTCCCCTCTTGCTTGTGAGTATTTTAAGATTGAAAGCTAATCGAGGGTTTTGTCGCCCAAAGTATTATTAAGTATCATATATAATTTCTTGGTTTCATTTGATTAAACCCTCTTGAACGTTTTGGTGTTCCACCAACGTTCTAAAGTCATCGAAGGCGTTCACTTCACGTGATCATTTTCATTCCTTGAGGCTTCTTTAATCAAGAGATTTGATTAAGGAGGAGATTTGTAGATTTTGTTCTACTTAATACAATCACAAAAATCCAAAAAAAAGTAAAAACAATCAAAAACCACAAAAAATTGGAAAAATACAAAACACCAAAAAGAATCTTCTTTGCTCATCCCCTCGTTGTACGTGACGTTTATGCTTACTCGTAATAAAGCAAGACGTGCACGTAAACGAAAAAACCGAAAGGAGTCAACACCTACTCCTAATCTTTCTAGTAAGGAGTCTCCTATTGACGAACCTATCATAAGAGAAGAACCAACCATGGCGAATCAAACTATGATGGAGTTACTTCAAGCACCCACCGAGGGTTATGGAGAGGCTATTGTGATTCCCGCTATCCTTGCGGAGAATTTTGAAGTGAAAACGGGTTTCTTGTCGATGATCCAAAACAACAAATTCCGTGGTGATGAAAAGGACAACTCGCACAACCATATCCGCCAATTCAATCGTCTTACCGCCACTTGCAAATTTAAGGATTTTGCTAATGACTCGATTAAGATGATGCTTTTTCCGTATTCCTTAGCGGGGCCCGCTAAAATTTGGTTAGAGAAAGAGCCACCCAATTCTACATTGACGTGGAAGGATCTCGTTTCTAAGTTTGTGAACCAATTTTTTCCGCCCTCTAAGACTACGCATTTGAAAAACGAGATTTCAAAATTTTCACAAGAACTTAATGAAAGTTTTTCAACGGCTTGGAATAGGTTTAAGGAAATGTTACATGAGTGACCTCATCACGGTTTTTCTGACTTGCATCAAATTGACACGTTTTACAATGGACTTAATGATCATGAAAGGGATTATCTTAATGCCGCCGCGGGTGGTAATTTTTTGTGTAAAACGGTTGAGAAAGCTTTGGTGATAATTGAGAATAGATCTAAGGTGTATAGTCCTCGTAGCACGTCGAGTGTTCGTAAGGCTTCGTCTTCGACTTCACCTTCTTTGTCTAATACCATCGATGCTTTCCAAATTAAGGCGAACTTGGAAAACAAAATCTTTGATAAGCTTAAAGGTCTTCTAATTGAGTTCAAAGTTGGAGAACAAAGTGCTCCCACTACGGCTAAAGCGGTTGAGGTTTCATGCATATATTGTGGTGGAGGTCATGATTTCTCCGAGTGCATTACCAACGGTGGTAACACTTCGAGTTCCTACACAGCCACGGGAACTTACAACCAAAACGGTCAAGTTACCCGCTCCAATCAATTGACTCCACCGGGCTTTACTCCTAATCAAAATGCTAACCACAACTATCGAAACAATCAAGCTGGTTTTAAAAGCAATTACAAGGGAAACTATGGGAATCAAGGGACTAATAATCAAGTTTCAAACAAAAATCAAAATGATTTTCAAAACAACAACAAGAGTTTGCAAACTTTGAAAGATCTTCCAAATGAATTTGTTGAATACGCTAATGGAAACGATGCTAGGTTTGACAACATTCAAAGAGAAATCATTAGCCTAAGATCCGAGTTTAAGAACGACTTGAAGAAGGAGTTGAAAAACGAGTTAGCAAATGAGCTTAAAATCCATACAAACAAAATGGAAGGAAATGTAACTAGGTTACAAAAAAACCAACAAAAAATGGAACAAGGGCAACATGAAATTAAGCAAGAGATGATTAAGGCCGAGAAGAGGAAATCCATGTTTGAGGATAAAGTTTCATCTATGTTTGAGGCTATTATGTGTAAACTGTCTTCGAGTAGTCTTCCTAGTAACACCGTAGCGAACCCTAAGGGAGAGATGAAAGTGATTACCACACGTAGTGGTAAGACACTTAAGGAACCGACTCCTCAACCAATTGCTCCTACGGAGGAAGCAATTGAGGAAGAACCCGAGGTGATGGTCGAAAAGGGGCATGTCCCAATCCCACGAATTACCGCTCATACCATACCTACGGTTGACCCATTACCAACATTGGAACCCGAGATTCCAAAGGCTATGCCTATGCCTCAACCCACACCACCTTTTCCCTATCCATCGAGACTTTGAAAGGAGAAACGTCAAGAGTGCGACAATTACCAATTTGAGCTTTTTATGAAAATGTTTCGTGATTTTCACTTTAATGTGAGTTTTGCCGATGCTTTGGTCATGATGCCTCGATTTGCCGCTAACTTTAAGAGTATGTTGAACAACAAGGAGAAACTGCAACAATTGTCTAGTTATTCATCGGTTTATCTTAATCTCATACCTCAAAAAGTAGGTGATCCCGGTAAATTCTTGATTCCTTGTGCAATCCAAGATATGGAAGAATGATATGCCTTGGCCGATCTTGGTGCTAGCATTAACTTGATGCCACTTGCAATCTTCAAGTCGCTCAATCTTTCTAATCTTACTCCTTCACTAATGTCTATCGAGTTGGCCGACCATTCCATGATTCCCGCATGTGGATTGGCGGAAGACGTTTTTGTGAAAGTGGGAAAGTTCTATTATCCGGTATACTTTATCGTTGTCGATATTCCCACGGATCCTCAAGTTCCTCTCATTTTAGGTCGTTCGTTTTTAGATACGTCTATGGCTTTGATCGATGTGCATGCTAGAAAGATCACCTTACGTTTCAACAACGAGGAACTTGTTATAAACACAACTCAAAATTCTCCAATTTCTCATGTTTATTCCGTTGCAATCGTAAATCTCATTAACATGATTGACGTTGTTTGCGAGGAATTTTCACAAGAAGTTTTAGGTTTTGGTGATGAAGAAAATAGTGGAAATCCCACTATGTTAGATCCCATTCTTGATAACTCGACACCAACCTTCACTCCATTTGAAGGTGGTGGTTTTACGTTGGAAGAATTCGATGTTCCACGTACTTGTAACGAAGATCTCGACAATGATGAGGACTTCTCGATTATCAAGGATTTTCTTAACGATTTCCCATTTCCTCCACCCGAGGAGGTTATGAGTATCGAGCCCAAATCTTCGATTGAGGAACCACCTATCCTCGAGTTGAAAGATTTACCTCCTCACCTTGAATATGTATTTTTGGAGGAGGACGACAAGTTTCCGGTTATTATTTCGAAAGAACTTTCAAATGATGAAAAAATAGCACTTGTCGATGTTCTAAAGGATCACAAAGGGGAAATTGCGTGGAAGTTATCCGACATTAAGGGGATCGATCCCAAATTTTGTACCCACAAAATCTTAATGGAGGAGGATTACAAGCCCGCAATCCAATGTCAAAGGAGGGTGAACCCCAAAATTCACGACGTCATCAAAAAGGAAGTCCTAAAACTCCTTAACGCGGGAATGATTTACCCAATTTCTGATAGCCCTTGGGTGAGTCCTATTCATTGTGTCCCTAAGAAGGGAGGAATGACCGTTGTGCCAAACGATGCAAACGAGTTAATTCTCACTAGACTCGTGACCGGATGGAGAGTGTGCATTGACTATCGTAAGTTAAATGACGCCACTCGAAAAGACCATTTTACCTTGCCCTTCATGGACCAAATGTTGGAGCGTCTTGCGGGAAACGATTTCAATTGTTTTTAGATGGTTTTTCTGGTTACTTCCAAATCCCCACCGATCCTCGTGATCAAGAAAAAACTACGTTTACGTGTCCATATGGAACGTTTGCCTATCGTAGAATGCCATTCGGACTTTGAAATGCACCAGGCACCTTTCAAAGGTGCATGATGGTTATTTTTCATGATATGATCGAGAAGACGATGGAAGTCTTCATGGATGACTTTTCCGTGTTTGGTTGTTCGTTCACTTCGTGTTTGTCGAATCTTGAGAGAATGTTGAAACGTTGTGAGGAAACCAGCCTTGTGCTTAATTGGGAAAAATGTCATTTTATGGTTAAAAGTGGAATCGTTTTAGGGCACAAGGTTTCGAAAGCTGGGATTGAGGTAGATCAAGCTAAGGTAGACGTCATCGCCAAACTACCTCATCCCAAAACCGTTAAGGGAGTTAGGAGTTTCCTAGGCCACGCGGGCTTTTATCGTCGATTCATCAAGGATTTTTCAAAGATCTCTCGACCTATTAAACATCTCCTCGAAAAAGATGCACGTTTTGTCTTTGACGAATATTGTATACGAGCCTTTGAAATCCTTAAGAGGAAACTTACCGAAGCTCCCATTCTTGTTGCTCCCAATTGGAACCTCCCCTTTGAGCTCATGTGCGATGCTAGTGACTACGCTATTGGGGCCGTATTGGGGCAACGTCATGAAAAGCACTTCTTTCCTATTCATTATGCTAGCAAGACGATGACCGAGGGTCAACTTAAATACACTACAACGGAGAAGGAATTCCTTGTCGTGGTGTATGCATTTGAGAAATTTCGACCGTATCTCGTCTTGACGAAATGCATAGTGTATACGGACCATTCGGCTATCAAGTATCTCATGGATAAACAAGATGCAGAGCCTAGATTACTTCGTTGGATTCTCCTCCTTCAATAATTTGATCACAAAATTGTTGACAAAAAAGGAGTCGAGAATCTAGCAGCCGATCATCTTTCTCGTTTTGAAGATCCTCACCAAAGTGTTTACGAGCCCAAGGAAATCACCGAAACATTTCCGTTCGAGACACTTGGTGTAGTGAATTCTAAGCTTGATTCTTCTACCCCATGGTTTGCGGACATCGCAAATTACCATGCGGGTAACTTCATCAATAAGGGTCTGACGACTCAAGAAAAACGAAATTCTTTCGTGACGTCAAGTTCTACTTTTGGAACGACCCTTACTTGTTTCGAACTTGTGCGGATCAAATTATTCGACGTTGTGTCTTTGGTACCGAAGCTTCTAACATCCTTAGAGCTTGTCATGAGGGACCCACGGGTGGTCACCACGGTGCTAATCTCATGGCTAAGAAGGTTTTTGATGTCAGTTTCTTTTGGCCTACTATTTACCGAGATGCACATGAGCTTGTGAAGTCGTGTGACTCATGCCAACGACCAGGAAAAGCCTCACAAAAAGATGAAATGCCACAAAATATCATCCAAGTGTGTGAGATCTTTGACGTTTGGGGCATTGACTTTATGGGGCCGTTCCCATCATCTCGTGGTAATAAGTACATCCTTGTCGCGGTTGACTACATATCTAAGTGGGTGGAAGCTAAGGCTTTACCCACCAATGATGCTCGTGTGGTAGTTAAGTTTTTGAAGCAATTGTTTTCTCGGTTTGGAACCCCTCGTGCGATCATAAGAGATCGTGGAACCCATTTTTGTAACGACCAATTCGAAAGGGCCCTAAGGAAATATGGGGTTACACATCGGCTTTCTACGGCTTATCACCCACAAACGAGTGGTCAAGTCGAGGTTTCAAATCGGGCGTTGAAGAGGATCTTGGAGAGATCTATTGGGGAAACCGACAATCTTGCTCGGATAAGTTGGACGATGCTTTATGGGCCTTTCGGACCGCTCATAAGACGCCCATTGGGTGCACTCCTTATAAGCTTATGTATGGGAAAAATTGTCACTTGCCAATTGAATTGGAACACAAGGCTTATTGGGCCCTAAGGCATTGTAATGATTATATGAAGACCGCGAGAAAACACCAAAAAATGTAATTAAATGAATTGGGTGAATTAAGGGATATTGCTTATGAAAATTCATTGATTTATAAAGAAAAGACTAAAAAGTTGCATGATTTAAAAATAAAAAACCGGGTTTTTAACATTGGGGATCAAGTTTTGCTTTTTAATTCTCGTTTGAAATCTTTTCCGGTAAGTTGAAATCCCGTTGGTCCGGTCCATTCACCGTGACTCAAGTTTTTCCATATGGGACCATCGAGCTAGCTCAAAATGATGGCCCCAATTTCATGGTGAATGGACATAGGTTGAAGCACTACTTTGGCGGGGAAGTTCCATCCTTGAACTACCTCGACCAAATCACCTTCCCCAATGATAATTAGTATTGAGGGGATCGAGTCGAGCTCATGATTCGGTAATAAAAAACGAGGTGCCTCGTGTGGGAGTCCCATGCTTATCCTATGTACATATTATCGCTTTCTAATGTAGTAACGTGTGGGGATTTGTGCCCTTCCAACCTTTGTTCCGTGGTTGTTTGTGAATTGTGGATTTTAGATGATCATTATCTTCACGATTGGAGCCTCTCGTGTTCGTTTTATAGGAGCACTCAATCGTTTGCTTTGGAGACTTTCTCAATATCCATGATATATCCTTTGATGTTCTAACCTTAGGTTTTTAGCACACTTCATAAACGGCTTTAAATTTAATGGTTACACCCTTTCCATGCTAGATTAGGCATTCGACTACGTCTCTAGTATGGGGGTGTTTGCACCCCTAGACTCGAAACATTAAGGACAATGTTTAACTTTAGTATGGGGGGTGAATAGATACTTACCTTTCCAAACCTTCACGCTTTCCAAAGTTTATCTTTTTGTTTATCGTTTTGTTGCAAAATAAGGCTAAAAATGGCCAAAATTAAAAAAATTTCTAATGTTTTATAAGTGTTTAAAGACACGAATGCAGGTTTTCCGATGGCGAGAATAAGAGTAATTTTTTACTCGATCGTGCGTGTTGAGCACTTAGCTTCGATTCCTTAACTTTTTATTAGGCTAAGTCTCTTAAACGAGTACGAGAAATGATAGTGTTAATTATAAGTTACTATGCTAAACGTAGAGTACTCGTATTCTTTCAAAAACTCATGTGTTCTCGTTGTTTGCTTATTCTCCTTTCGCTTGTAAATATTTTTTGCTTAATAAATATTGACTTAGCGGTTTAGTCTTGATTGTTGGTTTTTAGTCTTTTCTAGTAGCTTCCATGTAATTAAATTGGGAAGACATGAAGGTATCGCCAGCGTCACGGTTTTGAAGTATTGGCAACCCGAATAATCGAAAGCTTCACCCAATAATAAGATTTCAAGTGCTCACCTAAATCAAGCAAACAATTTGAAGCCCACAAGGCCGAAAAATCTATGCAAAATTGAAAGTGAATCAAGCCTTAATCTTTGAAGCTTTAAAGATCCAAAATTTGCCTTAGCGTGAGGATGTACGTCTTTGGCTAATAAAACCACCGATGAGGTGGATAATAAAAGGCAAGGCAAGACCAAAGTCATAATAAAAGCTTCATGGTGAAGTTGAATAAAAGATGGAGGTAAACCTATGATAATAAGGCCCTTCCGTTAGGGGGCGTATAAAAGTCTTGGTAATAAGTCTCATGTTCAAAACCGTTATAAAACCGTGTTTATCGATTCTTCTTGTTGACTTAATTTTTTGACATCGTTGTCTATTAGGAGGGGTTATTAATTCGATGGTCTTGGTTACACCGTTGAGGATCTATTTTTAGAACTAAATCTCTATTATCACATAAGTCAAACACTGTATCCTCGTGAAACATTCAAGACAAATAAAATATAAGAGATACAACTTAGGATATTGGGAGGATAAGTACGTGATTCGGGCATATGAGTAGTGTTAGCATTACTAACTTATAATGAAAATGATCTCGTTGCACGCTTAGCATGGAATTGGGGTGAAATCGAGGATGATGAAATTATTCTAACGAAGCATTCACGTGTTCTTATTCTATGAACCTAAACGTCCCATTTTGCGATGAAAATCATACAATATGTCTAAAACGCAAGTAGTAGCAATAGTAGTAGTATAGCTAGTTTATCATTCAATAAGTGTAAATAAAAATGAATTTTGGAGATGCTACGATATCTTATTCTAGCATTGCGTGAGGGCACGACAATGGTTTAGTATGGGGGAGTGATGAGACTGCTTTTATACATAGTCTCATCGTCCAAAAAGGGCTTTAAATGCATAAAATATCATGAAACTGGCCAAATATATGCTTGTGTTTGTTGCTTATGTATTTTAGGTACGGATATTGAGAAAATGACAAAAGATCACAAGAATCATGCAAAAACGAACACGGGAAACGAAGTCGCACAATGAACCAAGCCCTAATGAAGAATTTTCCAAGACAAACCCTTGAAGATTTGAAGATTATACAAGAAGGGTCCCCCAATATTGAAGAATTGTCACTTTATACCCTTGTATCTTCATAATTACAAGATTGGTCCCTAAAGTTTGTCAATATTACAAAAAGGGCCCTCCACTTTGAAGAATTGGAAATTTTAGTCCCTCAACAAAACTAAATTGTCAATAATTATCCTCCTTAAAGTCAAAAATACCATGAGGGACTTCAAGTTACAAGAAATTACTAGTTTGGTCCTTTAAAAATGTCAAAATTACCAAAAGGACCCTTGACTTTGAAGAAATGGCAAAAATGGTCCCTCATAAATCATGAATTGGCAAATTTAGTCCTCCAAGAAGTCAAACAAACAAGTAAAGACCATTATCTATGAAGAAAATGCCAAAACAGCCCTTCAAGAATCAACAAATGGCAAGAAATACCCATAAAATTACTTTACAAAACTTTTTGGGGCAAAAGTCTGAAAACCAAAACTTCATTATAAAGGGAAATCTGATTTAGTGCATTTAAAATGGAAATGAAAGGCGTAAAGAAGATGAGGGGAGTAAACTGCCAAGACAAGGAAGATACATAGGCCAGTGTCATGGTGACACGTGCCCCACTCAACCAAAACAACCAATCACCACTCAGCTTTGTGCCACACCACAATCCACTCATAACCGGATTAACAACTTAATCTATTAAGTTTAAAATGGGCGCCTAACACATTTTTAATCACTAATTCCGGATCAAACACACAACTAACTATTCACCTCAAGAACAATTTTGAGTTTTCTTAATCTGCTTGAAATTAAACCCTAATATACTCCAGATTTATGATTAAGGTATCCTTAATCATAACCCAAATCTTAATAAACCTGCCACCTCACCTAGAAGACCCACAAGAGACTCCCCTGCTACGCCTTTGAACAAGAAGAAAAACAATGACAACAATCCAACGTGCATGATTCCAGCTTACATTTCAAGCTTATTTTACACCTTTGGATTCATTTTCACCTTGCCAACTCATGCAACAAGCCAAATTCAGTCACATGATCCTCAAAACTTTCAAACAAGACAAGGGAATTTTGGGGACTTCTATACCATTAGGGTTACGTTTTTTATTCAGCATTTAGGTTTCTTGTAGCCTATATAAGGCATTTGCATCACTACATTTATATTTGCTCTTGAATTTTCCTTGTTCACTTTTCTGTAAATCATATATTCAGTTTAATGAAATGTGTTTGAAGTTGTGAAGAAAACTGAAGTGCCAATCATTATATCTGCTTATTATTGTTACATGTTTACTAATCTTGAATCCTAAAACCTGTTTTCAAAGGAGTGTGCAAAAGTTTGCATATTTTCCTTAAATCTTGATATTTTGCTAAGTCTTGTTCAAACCTTAGAATTCTTGGGATATAAAGCTGATCATAGAATACTGATATTGTGTTATCAAGGTGTTGTGAAGCTTATAACTTGGGGATAATCAAGTGTGGGGAACTAAGGTTGCATTAAACAATGATTTTTCACTTTTTTGTTTTTGATATTTGTGCTTCTAACCTTGTTGAATCTTGGCAGGGTTGTTTGTGGAAGCTTGTGCTTGTTCTTACTAGCACATAAGCTCAAAATTCATGGGTGTGGATGTACATCCATGAGGTTTGCACCATTCTACCCAAAATCTGCTTAAAATCTTGATTTTTGGTGATTTTGTGTGCTACTTGTGTTCTTGCTGATTTTGTGGTCTAATCTTGTTCAATACTGCATATTATACTTGTTAATGTGTTTGATTGGGCTTGGGTGGTCTTGAAATACACTTATACTTGTTTTAAATTGGATTTGAAAAAGATAAGGGGTGTTTGGGATTATCTGTTTAAGATCATAAGTTGCTATTGTGTTGTTGAAAGTTGTTGTTCATGCTTGTTATCTGTTATCTACTTGGTTGAGAACTAAAACCTGCAAGTTATTGGCCTTAAACCATTGAATCAAACATTATTCTATATCTCATTGGATTTGACTGATTTTGACCTAAGATTTTGGGAATACCTAGAGTATATGCATGCTTAGGGCTAAAAGTTGTTAAATCATTGTTAATATAACCTGGTTTGAAGATTTGAGTGCTTGAATTTGGCTTGTTGGTCAAGTACATCAGCAAAGTAAAAAATCAGCTTGTGTTAGTGTTCATCAGTAATTTTGTGGTGCTTGAATCTTGATCTAGACCTTGAACCATTGCATGAAACCTGTTTAAACTTGTTCATTTAAGTTTATTATAGCTTGTGTATGCATTTGGTGAAGTTTGGCTGGCCGAATTGTGCTATAAGTGCTTATTGAACCATAACTGCTTATTTGTTCATGTCTGGGCTATATCTAGTGCTTAATTGAATTAACTGTACAAATTGGTTGATTGTGACTGTGATTTCTTTGTTGTTATTGACTCTTTATGATCCACTGATAATTTAGGTGGCTTTGTGTAGCTTGAATCCACAAAAAGTCACTAAAGACAAAAAGTCAAGAAAGTCAAGCAGTGGGAAAAGTTCCCACTGCTCAGACGCCAAAACTAGCCCCTGCTAGTGTTAATTTTCAGTTACCTTATTAATAAGCCATATTGGCTTATCCAGACCTGCAACAACGTACTTTTGTGATAGATCTTCATCATTTGACCCATTAGATTGAACTAGAGCTTATCAGACCTTGACTTTGACTTTTTGCTAGAAAACTCATAAGTTTGACTTTTAATTAAGTGCTTATCTGCTTATTCCAGCTTATTGAGTGGGCTTATTTGAAAACTTTTTGTTGATTAAGCTTAGTTAAGTCATTTAAAAGCTTTTGAAACTTGAATCAGCTCTTGGGGTGACCTAGAACTCGAAAACGACTATTTTGTCGTTTTGTGAAGATAGCTTATTGCTTTTTCAGGCTTATTCCTTGTGCTTTTTCCAATTTTACAGATCTCTTCAGTAACTCAAAAGAAGCTTGTGTGTCTAATTTGAGCTTATGGCATCAGCTTATAGCTTAATGGGCCAAAAGCCCATTAAGAATAAGCTGCTTTGAAATAAGCCAGCTTACACTTATTTTCAGCTTTTGGGCCTTCAGAGTTTTGTCATTAAAATCACATTTTGAGTCAGATAGGAGTTTTTTGGGTTATTTGGACAACATTTTTCTTATTGGGCCTTAATAAGCCCATTAAGCTAACTGTTTGGACTTTTGGCCCATTCTAGGCCCATTAGGGGTATTTAGGTAATTTCAACTTCATTTCTGTGTATATTAGGTTAAAATAAGCTAGTTTGCAAGTTTTTAGAATTTTTTTATAAATTTTGGATTTTTAATATTATTTTATTATTAAAAAACAAAATTTAGATTTTTCAAGTTTTTATATTTTTCTTAGGTTAAATACATTAAGTTAGGAATTTTACAATTTTTAGAATATTTTTATTGTCATTTGATTAATTTTTATAATTATTTTAAGTTTTAATAGTTTTAAATTGTTTTTAAAATAGTTTTTCTTAATTTTAAAATTTTCAAAAATAGTTTTAATTTAAGTTAGAGTATTTTAGAGGTTTACAAAGTGATAAATCTCATTTTGGGCTTTTTATTAATTATTTTGATTTTTTGGGCTTTAATTAGCATTAAAAAGTTATTAATTAATTAATTAAAAGGTTTAAGTGAAATTTTGATTTTTTGTAAACTCTTAATACGTTATTTAGGATTTATTGCAATTTTCTAGGAATTTTTAGGGTAAATTTTTAATTTTTCTACTTTTTACAGTTTTACGTGTACGACTTTATCGTCTTAGTTTAATTCGTCATCATAACCGTCATTCTCTTCTTATCTCATTTCTATCTTCTTTTCTCACAAATATAATCACAAAATTAATCATCTCTTAACACACACACCAAGCCTCCTTGAGAACGATCCCCACTTTGGGTCATAACTTGTGGTTTTCCTAAACCACTTGTTAACACTTGCCCTAATTACGCTCTTTTTCCTAAAAGACGTATTCTTACAACTAACAAGGATTCTTCACTTGCTTTCTTCGTATCATCAGCATGTTTCAAAAATGCTATTTGAGCCTGTTCTTGGACAGCCTTTGGTAGGGAGCCAACAGTAAATTTGAGTTTCTTAGCTTTTGGTTCACCATCATCCACAACCTTATTGGTGTTATCCAAGGACAGGGAATTTGATGAATCAGCAGCCTTGTTGTCTTGTTGCTCCCCCTTACTTTCAACATCATCATCAGGTATTGTGATTGGTGTGATGACTTGGAGAGGAATGAGGTTTTCAGCTGTATTGGTGGTAGTGTTGACAGGTCCTAGTTTGAGTAGTTCAGTTTTCTCCCCCTCACGTTTAGCCTATCTCTTAAGACGTTTCGCTGAATGTGACAGAATATAACGAGCAACCTGTTCAACAGATGTAGCTAACTTCCTTTGCCTGTTTCTTGATCCTCTGGAAATTCTGAGAAGTTTATTGCAGTTGTGATTCACAGATCAATCAACATGGCCAGCCAAGTAGGTAGTGTGGTGTTTTTGCCTGTTGCACATAACTTCAAATTCTTTGTGCATCACTAACTCATGGGCTGTTAACATATCAGGGACTTCTTGGATGATAGCATCTTTAATGCGAGTAGATAGGTGACTAAGTCCCTAAGAAACCCCTCTTCTTGTACGATCTTAGATGGGTTCAGTGATGGCATCTTTAACAGCTTGGGAAATAATCTTAGGAAAGTTGACCGTGAAGGAATGCATTTCATATTTTACAATGTCTATCTTTCTTGACAGGCGTTCAATGTCTAAGGCATGATGTTCAGGCTTTAAACCATGAATGTTTAGGCTTTGCTGCTCAAAGTCATCTTCCCTGGGAAAAAGATCAAAATTTGTCTGTTGTGGATGATCAAACAAGAGAAACTCCGTTGTAGGATCATACACAAGACTTGGAAGCTTCATTGTGATAGATGTAGCTGATGTAGGAGTCACAACAGCTTCTTTTGGAGGAGGAGTTGGTTCTCTGGCTGTTGTGGACACAACTTTGGGTAGTGACAGGTGAGGCTATTCATCGTCTTCATTATCCTCCTCCTCGATCATCCCCTCAGGGAGAATTTCATCATTTGACATTGATTTAGGTTCAGAGAAGCTTTCAATTAAGGAAAGCACATCCTCTTCAACGTCAGGCATGGGCTCATCCTCGTTTGGCTGATCCTGAGTCAAGTTATCAGCGCCTTCGTTTGGCTGAGCCAGAGAGTCTACATTTGGCTGTAGAACATCAACCTGCAATTTGTTTAAGTTAGTAACAGTGAAATAGATAAAGGGAATGGTCACTAGTTCGCTGTCCCAGAGAGGCTGAGGATGATTATTTAGCCACTCCAAAGGATAAATCCTTGGGATTCTTTTAAGTGTGAAAGTAATGAGGTTAATGGTCGCCATTCGCTGCCCGTAGGAAAGTTGAGTGTGATTATTCAGCCCCCCAAAAAGGATAAATCCTTTGGGACTCTTTTATTTGTGAATTAGATATTGGTTAAGATCGCCTGTTACGCTGCCCCTAGGAAAGCTGAGGGTGATAATTCAGCTCCCCCTGAAAGGATAAATCCTTTAGGACTCTTTTAGATGTGAAAAAGATATAGTTAAAGAGCGTCATGTAACGTTGTCCCAAGGAAGGCTGAGGATGATTATTCAGTCCCCCTAAAAGTTAAACTTTTGGGATTCTTTTTCTGAAGGACCCTAGAGGCAGTGTGAAGTACAGCTACTCTAAGTCGAGACATATATGTATTCAGGTTGTTGTTTGCCTGAATACTATCTAGAGGGTGCAGGGTCATCGGGGTGCTTTAAAAATACAAATGAATCTCTCCCTGGTGCAGAGACAGGGTGTACAGAAGTCTTAAATGATTTCTAAGTGCATACATAGACTCCTATGGGTCTAGGATAACCCAAACTACACCACTCTCACCTACAGACATTTGAGAGTGGCTGCTTGTGTACCTCTAAAAATTATAAACTGATTACCCTATGAGATATCAGCAGAATTTGGCGGGTTCCCTGTTGTCTCTGCTGATGTAGAGACGCTAGACTCCTGTTGTTTATCAGCTGTCGTCTCTGTGTCCACAGAAGTCTCTAGTCGAGAGGAAGGATTGGTTGTCTTCTTAACCCTGGCCTTAGCAACAGTTTAGGTTTGGAAGAAGATGGGTTTTTCTTCTTCTTTGGCTGTTGGCCAGTTGTTGCCTTGGACAGCGTGGTGTGTTGCTCAGAGGTCAAAGACGTTGACTTACCAGACACACCAGCTGCAATCACCTTCTAAGAGGAAGGGAGCAAGGGCTTCACAACAGATTGTTGTTTATTGGCAATGTTCTTCATGTGAGCAATCGCTGGCACGTAATTGGGTCCCATCACCTTGTAGATAGCCCCAGTTATGTGATAAGGCTTCATGGCTGTCAGCGCAGAGTTATGGTAGCTATCACCCAGCAAGCTTTCGAAGATAAGAGAAAGAAAACAAACATAGCAAATGTTTTTCCCTCTTCTTTTGGTTGATACCCTTCAGCTGTTCAACAAGGTTGGAGAATAAGATGCTACCAATGTCGATGTTTGTTCCCTAAATAAGTCCATAGGCGATGGTTTGATGGTTGAAGGCTAGTTGGTGTAGAGATCTCTGCATACCACCCAAGGATTTGACTATGTGAGTGAAGAGGACACGCTACATAGGTGGGAAAAACTTGATCTTCAGAGGAGACTTGAGAACTACTTCACCAGGTGTAAGGGCTGGGTTAACATCAGAGACATGGAAGAGAGTGGCAAGGGCGTCCTTCACAGCCTTCTTATCAACTGACTTTAGGCATTCTTCACCATGTCTTAGCCCAGCCACAGAAGAAAAATCAGCAACAGAAAACGCGAAAGGGTGTTCATTATATGAGAGGTTAAAGGATATGGTGTTGTCATCAAGGATCTCAGCATAATACCAAAATTCCCTATGGTATTCTTGGTAGAAAATAGATTGGGTTCTTGTGAACGCTTGTGACAACCCTGGTTTTGAGGTTCGTCACTTAGTTTTATTTTGTGCTAGTTACGTGTCTTTACGTGTTTATGTGCTTATTGGTGTGTATAGATTTTGGTTTGGATATCGTTTCCGGTACGGGGTACCTTGTGAGGGAAACGACGTGTGATGATTTCATGTTCATGAGCTCACATGGTAGTGACTATGAAGTGAGATGGTGTTATTTAGTGGTTTTACGTATACGTATATGTATTATAGAAAATCGTATTTTTACGATTTACGGTTTATCATTTAGAGGTCTCGGATGAGGTAATTAGTCATATGGATATTTTTCGGGATGTTTTAAGTCCTTTAGGACTTAGTTATAAAGTTTATTTCAAAATTTGAGATTTTTTATAAAAGTGTATATTTTACGTCTTTTACGGTAAAACGCGTAAAAACTGACTAGTTTTACGGTTTTGGGGTTTTGGAGGCTTTAGGAGCTGAAATAAATTAAGGAAAATTAAGGTAATATTATTAATACATATATTAATAATAAAAAGAAAAAAAACGAAATAAGAGGGTGTTGGGTCGGTTTGGTAGACGCAAGAAAAGAAAGGGAAAAAGGAAAAAGGGAGAAAAAGGAAAGTGGGCTATGGGTTGGACTAGGATTCACCCATACCCTATATAATGTTTTATTCTAAACCAAAAGTCATAATCCCAGGAAAAAAAAGAGGTCGACGGTTCTTGGAGTTTTTTTAGGGTTTTCATAGTTTTTTTTTATCTTCCATTAAATTAAAGGTAAACCTTCATAACCCTTTTTAATTTAGTTATTGTAATGTTTTCTTTAATCATCTTATGATGGATTTAGGTTAGGGTTTAATTTAGAAATAGTATATTAATTTTATAATAATGATGTTATAATGATTACATAAATTAGGGCTTGTAATTAGTGGGATTAGGGTTAATTAATGAGGT
The DNA here is from genome assembly GCA_025667525.1 of Glebionis coronaria. Lineage (NCBI taxonomy): Eukaryota > Viridiplantae > Streptophyta > Magnoliopsida > Asterales > Asteraceae > Glebionis > Glebionis coronaria. The sequence continues at coordinate 575,370,950 of CM046876.1, forward strand.
TAATTTAGTTAAACCCGTTTTTAAAAACTGGGCAGATGTTTGAGTCAATTGTTTTGATCATATTGGAAGTTCTACAAACTTTTATTTTGCGATCCAAGTATCCCTGAAAAGTTAATTGATGTGGCTTTCCAATACAAGAAACGAGAACTAAATTGGAGGTCGGGAAGTGGGTCAAAAACATGTTACAACAGTCAGAGGTCAAAACAGTTTTGAAGTCAGCCTGTTTTGTTTTTAAGTTTTGGGTTGTTTGGGGTACTTAGGTTTGCATTGGGATCTTCTAACGAACATCAAGGATGGTTTATATATTATAGTAAGTATCTGCATTGGGGATAAGGTTGTGGTTTAGGGTAAGACCCCCTAATCATAACAAACTTTTTGTATGTTTAAAATCAGTAAATCTGGAATGACAAAAGTATATATACATATATATATATATATATACATATACATATATATATATATATATATATATATATATATATATATATATATATATATATATATATATATATATATATATATATATATATATATATATATATATATATATATATATATATATATATATATATATATATATATATATATATATATATATATATATATATATATATATATATATATATATATATATATATATATATATATATATATATATATATATATATATATATATATATATATATATATATATATATATATATATATATATATATATATATATATATATATATATATATATATATATATATATATATATATATATATATATATATATATATATATATATATATATATATATATATATCGGGGCCTTAACAGTAGCTTTAAGATTAGGGCAAGTGGGAGGTGTTAGATAACATATGTAAGGGCATAAATATTCCCTTTACAGAGATCATGGGTATTTTTAGGTGGACGTTTGGCTTATAGTTTGTAGACCTAAAACTGGGACTGTTTTTGGTAAAATGTTAACGGGACGGGTTATGAAGTAAAATGAGTTAAGGGCTTTATAGAGGGGTGCAATTAGATGCTTAGAGAATTTAATTGAGGTATTTATATAGGAGGAGGTTAGATGTGCATCATAGGTTGATGAGCCATCTTAGTGATTGGTTTATGTTTTGATTATGTGTTTTTGGTTTGTTACCATTTTGCTAGTGCGAGGACTTTTGGAGAAGCTCAATCAGGTGAGTTTCATTGTCCCATGTTTACTATTGTTTTTTACTTCCAGATGGGATGGAAGAGACATTGTGTTATGTTATTTATAAATTTATGCTGTGAATGTTTGGCGTTGGTAACGGACTTATGTGTGCATACTTATGTGATTAACTACTAGTTGATTCTTGATTGTTTATGTTTTTGACTTGGCACCAAGGGGATATTGGCAAGGCGGGGCCTTGGGATTGGTTCATAGGTGTTTGAGTACCTATGGGAGTATGGTGTTTGGTAAGGCTGTGAGCCTTGGATTTGGATTTGGACTTGGTTTTGGTTTGATTGGTTAAATCTTGAATGTTAGTTTGTTAATGCATGTTAGTATCACATTGTCCATATATTTTTAACTTTTGGTTGTACTCACAGCTTATGGTATGATTTTGGCGTTGGAGTCTAAACCTATGACTCTCACCAACTTTATGTTGACGTGTTTTAGTGTCTCTTTCAGGTGAGAATATGGTTAAGCTTGAGGATAGAAGTGGCTAGATTTGGGTGCATTAGGTTTGCATTTAGAAGGAGATCCCCGTTCCTTCTTGGTTATTTTATTTGTTCATTTATTAAGTGATACTGTTGGCACACATATGTTTGTTTTGGTTATGTTATTTGTTTGCCTTGGGTAAGAGGTAGGAGTGTTACCTACTTACCTAGACTCCTGCATTTATTGAGATATTGTCATGACTTTTGTGTCACCATTTTATGACATTTCTTATTTCATATAGTTATCTCTATAGACACGCCATGTTGTGATGATATCCATACGTCGCGCCCCATATTCCGCCATGGTGGGGTGTGAAAGAATGGTATCAGAGACAATGGTTATAGAGAATTAGGTTGCCTAGTCGCGTAGCCTAGTCTATAGCTTAAGCGTCCCTGCATATAGGCGTCATAGGAGTATGTTTGCATTATATTATAATTGATGTGTTTGGATGTCACTTATTGTGATGTTTGACTAGTATGAATTGAACCATAGTAAGTTCATACTTAGCCACATGTTATTTTCTTTTCGGGTTGTGACTAGTGCGGGTTGAACCATAATCTTCTACGCTAGTCATTGTCGTATTTTGCTTAAATTGTACGTTATAGTACATAATTTGGTACAAGGTAGTTTCTATCTTTTGTTGAGTTATTTTATGTACCTGAGGTATGTAATTTTTTTTTCTTTTTTTGATGTTTAAGTCATGTTCCCTAAGAATCTTGTGGTGGTTAGAGTTAGTAGGAGTAGATGGATATGAAGGATTTTAAGTTGTTTCCACTCTTATGGGCGACATGACTTATAATTGATGATGTTTTCGTTTTGGATTTTGTCTATGCTGTTTTAGCTAGACTATGGATTTCTGTATTCCAAGAGTTTGACTATGTTATTTTATTAGTTGGAGTTTTTGACCTTATTGTTTATGTCGTTATGTGCTTAGGTGAGTTGATGGATTTATGTGTTATGTCTTGTATTGATTCTTATAAGTGTCATCATAGGAGGGAGTGCATTGGGGAAAGGGTAATTGTATAAGTATGGTGGCCAACATAGTTATACAAGTACCACAACTTCAATGGGTTCTCAAGTATGATTGCATGAAAGAGGGTTAGTACATTCTTGGTTATGATGAGATGTAGAATTTGGGTATACGTATATATATGGGTTTATGTAATGGCTGCCTATGATATGGCTATTGCTCTTTTGTGTTATATGTTTTGGGATTATAGTGGTGTTGTGTGATTATGGGGTCACACGATATGGTTTGGTTTTGGAGGTGGGCTTTATGCCTTGTTGTGCCACGGTGAGATGGTGATTACTCGTATGAAAAAACGAGCGTATAAAGCGATTGATTGACTTGACATGTATGATAACGAGTATGTTTGGGAGATTCAATAAGTATACATATGCGAATGTATATATACTAATAGATGTTATGTTATGATTTACGGTCGTTCAGTAGTAATTATAACTTGAACGTACCTAGTGCTCTCTTGTGTTTAAACAATTTTTTAGTGCTCGAGTTTGGTGGAGTTTCAACGACGTTTTGAATCTTCTGAAGTGTGTCTGGTAGCGTATTCTTTGAGTTTCGTATTTCACGTGTATGTTTTAAAATGATGTTCTTGGTTTTAAGTCTATTAAAATAACTTGGGATATCTTTTGAGATAATGAAATCTTTTGTGTTGGGTCTTAAATTTCTTTTGGTCGGTATATATTGGGAAAAGGGGGACTTGGAAATCTATTATAGGGTTAGATAGCTGGTTGTATTCGGTAAAATAAGGGTAAGGTGTTGGAGGTCGTGTTTGAAACAAGATGTAACATACGATTTCTTTTAATCAACACTTATTTATTTCAAATTCTAAAAGACTTTCTTTAAAATAATGCGAAGTAAAATTTCTTTCTACTTACATAGTTTATATAATTGGGTTTAACCGATTCACATCATTTATAATTATTAATACAAGGTTAAATTGAGTTTATGAATATTTCACATACAATTTTATCTTTCATTAATATAAAATTGTTTTGGTCATAACTTGTTCGTTTTTAGAGCTTTTTGAGTGATTCAAAAGCCAAAAATTATGTACTCGGAACGTACTTTTCAAATATTCAGAAAGTATAGTCATGGGAGGTCAGTGGACTGGTCGGAATTGTTGTACAAGTGTCGGGTTCAAGGTTGAGTTTTGAATAGTAGTTTATTTTTATGATTTGGGATGCACGGGATACCTAGTTTTTGAGTTGAGTTTTGAGTTCGTCAAGAGGGTTGTTTGTAGATTGTTTGAGTCACATAGATGTGGGAGGTAGTAATAAATAAATAAATAAAAGATATATATTCTTTTGGAAAAGTCGATCTTTTGCACGGTTTTAATAATATGTCGCGGGGCGTAATATGTTTGGTTGCCATTGGGTGTTTCTTGGATTATTTTTCGTTGTCATGGGTCATTTTGAATTGATACACGTTTTGGGTTTGAGTTTTCGTTTGAGTCTCATGGTTTTTGACTTGTTTTAACTGGTGCACGTGAAATGTCGTTAGTTATCCGTTGGTTTGATTCGTTGATCGTATCTGATGGATTCTGTAACACCCCCAAATTTACACAATTCAATACAGCGGAAGACTCGTTGGTGTTACGGGATAGCACATTACTCACATCATAGACAACGCTTAAAAATCGCGTCGTTTGATAATAAAGCATTTCCATTCATAAATATCAAATTTACATAGGTCCCAAGTCATAGTAATTCATAAAAGTTTTACAAAGCATTTGAATGGAAATTATTATTTTGGTGCGGGCCATGAATTCTTGTTGTCTTCCCGAGAATTACCTTCAAGTACCTGAGATAAAACATGTTAAAAGAAAAGGTCAACGATAACGCCGAGTGAATTCATAGAGTTTAATAAATTCCATCAATATAACTTTGGTATAAAATTATTACCAAAAATCATTTCGTACAAATCATTGTAATAGGCCATAAAATAGCCAAAGTCATTTTTATACAAATCCTTATCGAAAATCATAATATAGGCATTTGCCTTAAAAATCATTATACGAGCCAATGTCGTAGAAACATCATACAATACGTTTTATAACGTTGTATAGATTAAATAAATACCGTTATATGAATATGGTTATATAAAACCAAAACACGAACATAATATCAATAGTATGACCCCGTATTGCTAGTCAGGCAATACATCGTAATTCAGTGCGTATAGCAATATTTCGTTAACTGGATTATTATAAGCCGCATGACATTGTTACCTTACTACAACAAACAACGTGTAGCTAGCCCGAAACTCAATTTGCCCATCTAAATTAGCGTGTCGTCACAATAATCACGCTTGTGTAAATCTTCTCATACATAAATTCGCTTACCAATCAATGTGGCACGACGGGGATCAACCGTCAAGGCGCGAACTAGGGTGATCGTCCCCAAATAGTACTATTATATGCATAAGCGTCTACCAAATCCCGGTAGTTCACAATTCATGCTAATGGGACTTTTAGTGACATAACCTAACTTTAATAATCCATTTCATTTCATTTATTGGGTCATATAATCATTCATCGGGTCATACAATCATTCGGGTCCAAATAAATAAACAAACAATCGGGACAAATAGTGTCCTATTTTATAAAAACTAACATGTTATCTCCCTCGCGGGTTTATAAAATATTTCATAAAAACATTTAAAAGAGTGCGAGGCTATGAACTCACGTTGAGGTGGGAAAGCGGGTTATCGGCAATTCGGATGTACGGTACGTGCTTCAATCACGGAAACCTAGACAAATAATACTCGTCTTAGACTCTTGTCCAATGACTTTATAAAAATAACAATTATGTATACATATGATGATTATATATATATGATGATCAAGTGGGTTTATCTATTCTTATTCACTCATTTTAGTGTTATGTGTTGATAACTTTTACACTAGTTTACTAGTTTCACCTATTTACATGTTTTAGGCTCAATAGGCCCATTACAAGCCCAATATATTATATTAGCCCAATTATACTTTTATTATCAGTATCATACTTTATTTGTTGGGCCCAAATGGGTTAAGCCCAATAAATAAGTTTATAAGTGTTTTAGCCCATTTTGTTGTATTATTAGTCCAATAATGTTAACTTAGTCCGTTAATGTCCGTATGTTACATAGTTCGGGTTTTATCGGTTTTTACTTGTTATATATGTTTATATATCAGTATATGAGTTTATAAAAGTTTACATTAGGCGGGTCCAACAGTCTAAGTTTTATTTAACAAAAACGTTAATTTTACGGTAATAGCCGAAAAAGTCGTAAAAATCATGTTTATAGTTTTATAACTTATAAAACTTATCAAACTACCATTTTTTTAAAATGTCCATTTATTTATCCTTATACATCTTTATATAAATGTATTATATGAGTTGGTGGGTTTTAATTCACATTTTATACTATTTTTATTTGAGTGCTTATATAATACTATTATACTTTAATTTCCAAAATCTGATTTTTACTTTCATGTTCACCAAAACAGCCATATCTAGAGTTCTATATGGAGATAGAAGCTCAACTTTTTATGCCATAAACTACATGATATGTGTTCCATTTAACTCTTCTATAGCTACTGTTAAATCAGCCTCTAAGTATTTTCTAAAAATCGTCCAAAACAGTGAACTCAGATTTGTACTCTAAACTTGTTTTGATCATATCTCACTCATCCTAATGATTCCATTGCATGGCCAACTCTCACATGTGTACAAGACATATTAATTACTGTATATTGATTCTAATTTGCCATTTTATCAGTCTAACATGTGGTTAGTTACTGTTTTTATACAGCCTACCATTTAAGCAAGATTAACCATTTTTACATATAGTTTTTCATCTTTTTACCCATGATTATCAACACCAAATCCCCACACAATATTTTTATCATCATATATCATCATACATATATACATTTAAGAAGAAAATACATGATTACATAATCAAAATTAACAAAAGGGTGGGAAGGACAATCTTTATACCACCAAAGTGATGAAATGATGAGCTTTTGGATGAACAAGACATGGTTTTGGGTAACCAATCTTATGAGATATCAACACCACTTCTAGGATCACCAAGTATTTGTAGATTCCTCCAAAAATCATCCCTTTTTCTTCATGAAAACTCCTTGAGAAATCAGCCCCAAACTCCCTTGAAAACTCCTTTTTACATGTTAAGATCACCTCCAATCTTCATAACTTCAATGGGTTTTCATCATATGTAAATTATACATATGATTTATGGTTGAATCAAGATCAAATGTGGGTTGTTTTGGATGAGTTTGGGACGAATTTTAGAGAGAGAAATGGGAGGATGAGAGTGGTTTGCATGTATGTATATTGGAGAAATGGTTTGGTTAGATGGTTTTGAGGTGGAGTAGTTGTGAGTTTAGCTTAAGTGTTAAGCTAGTTACAAGTGTATAAGCTTCCTTGTGAAGCTTTGACACCTCATGGGTGTTGGTAGCTAGTTTTGCCATCCCATATTGGGGGTGGGGCAAAAGTGGTTTTGTCTCATTCCCAATTATTTACGGGTACTCCTCGATTCTTGTTTCCTTGATTTGCGTGCCCTCGGGTCGTTTTACGAAAAACATTTTTATAAATTATGAATCAACGGCACAAAACGAATCTAATAAAAATTGTCTCATCAAAAACGGAGTTCGAAAACGTAAATACGTAATCCTAAGGTTTCCGGTTTAGTCGTAAAGGACGTCAAATTATTCACGTAAGTCCTAATCTCTTCTCGTAAATTTGTGAGTTTATGAACCAACACAAATTTAAAATCCCAAAATAATATTCACGGATAAATTTATTTCCTGAAATATCGGGTTGTCACCAAAGACGGTGTATGTAAACGTAAGCACGTAACGTAGAGTCCTCCGGTTTAGACGTAGTCGATGCTACTTCAAGATGTAAACCCGAATTTCTTCCCAGAAATAAGTGAGTTCATAATATAACATTAAAATAATGTTTTTAAATAATATTTGAGAATAAAATATAAACCATAAATTGACGAATTGTCACAGCATTTACCCCTAAATAGGATCTTTGTCCTCAAAGATCATCTTATCTTACTACTCGCTTCTTATAGAGTTAAAGCCATGTGGGTATTTCCTCCACATTCGGTCTTTTCTCACAAGTGTAATTCATTACAATACGCGAGTTTCATCAAACATAACTACGGGAATAAGATCAGGCTTAATGTTGACTTACTTTCTCTATCCATGATGTTCACGGGTTTTTGATGAATGCACCTTTTCGCCGATCTAAACTTCATCAAGAAGAAATCAGATTTTCACTTGATAGACATTTTATCAAGTTCGATATACGAAACATAATTCACGCAGCTCTTGATGTCCTAGGGTAGATCCAGCTAATATGCCTTTCAAAACAATCTTTTACATCATCTCTATGTTCCCATACAACGGGGACTTATATCCCATGATCTTTCAGATCATCAATTCATTTTTCCATGTTTAAAATTTTTGGCATAACTTTGCTACCCATATGGCACTTCAAGATCTACCTTTCATATTGACATAACCTCCTGCCCACTACCGGCAGTCAATAATCAGATCCTAATTTCAACAATCATTTCAGGTCTCGCGGGTCGAGTATTTTGTAAGGTTAGGTTTGCCATCATAGGAAACCTTAAACCTAAAAGACATGTCCTACTCACAATGGGTGTATGTCGGGTGTCTTCATCCCAACTCCTGCTTACAGATGCTCTAATATATATCCTCACAAGATTCGATCTTGATCCTAATACGATAGTTATCAATGATAATCTCTCCAAAGGAAACGATTATACAGTTTATTACCAAAGGTCAATCATTCAAACATAAAACAGCACTTCTAGTATTTTGTATCGCTACTTTACCTCGTCCCTTCGATTGGGGTGGTACACAGCACTCTCATCAAGATTCGTTCTCAATGACTTCTGAGCAAATCTCTAGAAATTCGATGTGAAGCGAGGGTCTTGATAGAGATGATCGATACAGGCACACCATGTTTACATAACTCCTTTAAATACAAAAGAGTCAATTTCTTCATCAAGAATCTATCATTAACAGGAATGATATTAGCAGATTTGGTCAGTCTGTCGACGATGACCCAAATCGAATCAAATTCAGATGATGACCTTTGTAATAGCTAGACGTTTACTAATGTATGAGGCGGAGTATGCCTTCATAATTTGCCATTAGTACAACTTCTTCTGATAATGATACATTAAATCAGAAATGACAGGAATAGAATACTTATACTTACAAGATTCCAACATAACTATATCTCACAATCCTCCATATTTAGACAATCACAAGTGGTCTTTAAAATATTTAACGCTATCGGCTTCTCAATTCTAATGGTTCACATTAGCCGCGAACCCCTTTTATTATCTATATTATCCTTTTTACAAACATTAGTTATTTTTAAATTGTTCGGCAATTTATTTTGTACCATCATTACTAAGGAACACATCCTAATTGGTTCCTTATCCTTTCTACATAATGCGTCAGTATTTACATTCATTAAAAATTTCTTTCTTCACATTTTCTAAGTTTTAGTTTCTATCTCAACAATTATTTTTATCAGTTTTGCTCAATCTGACGTTTAAAGCGTCGATAATTACTACAAGTAAATTAACAATAAATATTAAGTTTTTATGAAATGTAAACGTTAAAAGTTTAAATTCTTAGTTCGACCAATTATAATAAAATGTTCAAAACAAATTTGAATTTAATTAACACGATTTTTGTTGATTTATCGAAAATAATTAATAAGATTCGTAAATGTTTAAAAAATCTTTGGTTATACTTTGGTCAAAATTTTCTTAATTGACAAGCAAAAATTGTCGCTTTAAATTTCAAGTCATGGTTTCCTCAATCCCTTTTACGTTGTTTTGAGGTATGCACAAACATTTACCCCTAAACATGAGTTTAGTTAAATGATTTGTGTATAAGGGAATTATTTCTTAAAAATCCTTTGATAAATTATTTGTCAAAACATATTTCCACTTTCTTTTTGGTATAATCCAAAGCCTTAAAAGGGCTCTTAATTTTTGAAGAGTCAATATAGATTCCATTATCTTTTAATCACACGGTCAAATAATATAAAAGATTAAGTCTTAAATCACATGTTAAATATTAAAGGTACAAGTTTTCATTTTTCGGCCAATTCAGGGCAATTTACAAATAATTATTAACTCATTCTCATTCTTAGAAACAAACTAATAGTCCTTAATGATCACAAGCATGAATTTATCAAATTACAGTCTACACACATGATTCACCAAATTTATGGATGCTACATTTGCATTAGTCAATCCAAATGACATCACGTGAAACTCATAATGTTTATTACAAGTTTTGGATGTAGTGATTGGAATAGATAATCTTTTTCGTAGATGCGAAGTTGATGATAACCATGCCATGGATCAAATCTTTAGAACATACATTAGAACTTTGTAAATGATCGAACAATCTATCATCTTGGGTAGTGGATATAGATTTTTAATCGTCAATTTACCTAGTTCACGGTAATCAATAAATATAAGAAATAGTAACACCATAGCTCTTCATGATGACGAGCTTCGTAGAATAAAAGCTTTCTCCGACAAATCTCTCAGTTGTACGGTAATTCTTTTAATTCAGATGGTGCTGACGTACAGTGCACACGCTACGGGTGCAGCACCAGAAATATAATAATACCAATTTCAACTTGCCTTAATGGCGAAAGTCTAGGTAATTCACCAATAAATACCTCCTAAAGTTTCAGATAACGGAAACATCTTTTAATAAATTCACTTTTAAGTTCTTCTAGATTACAATATCTATGACTAGTTCACAACCATTCACGGTATAATTTCAAGTCTAAATGCAGGATATGGTCATCCATCAAGAAATATTTAGATCACTTTTGATAATCAACATCTTATCATTTAGGGGAATTCTATTCGAGTTCCCATCAATTAAGACAATGTCGTCATGTCATAATCAATCAATCCATTCTACTGGCAGTACCAACTTTTCAGTTTTATTGTCGTCGATAAGATGTGAACTTCTCAAAAGATTGATTATAACTCATAATCCTTCACAAATTCAAGGATATTAGGAGACATAACTAACCTTAATGAGTAAGGTCAACGCATAATCTACGCGAGAGAATTTCAAATCAGATAAGGACGAAAACATTTAACGAATATGAATATATCCCATGTTTTCATAATTTGAGTACGCATTCGAAAGATCCTCGGATCGTTACCCAGGTCATTCAAATGAAATAAAATCAAAAGAAATGATAAGAACCTCGATACATCCAGTCGGGTATCAACACTCGGTAATCAAATACTTTTCCTAAGAATCTCACTACGGGAGAATTGGACAAGAAAGAATTGTCAATTGTCAAATAAGACAATTTCCACATATGAGTAAATTCAACTGAAAAGAATAAATAGTACAGACACATATGCAGGTGTCCCTAACACTATGTCCCTATTTTTCACTTCTTGCAGATCTCATAAAATTTAATCTTTCATAACCTTTAAAGAGAATGTAGTGTTTATTAATCAATTTTATGGTGACTACTAATTAGACTTGCATGGTCCATTCCAAATTGTATGTAGGCGCGCAACTATATACAATTTCAAGATTAACGATGCAATACTCAGTTCGTCAAAATTTTATGTTCATGTTTATAATAAAAACATTTTCATGCTTAATTCTTAAATAAGAATCAAAAATAAATTTACAAAGATTTTTTTTGTCATGAAAACAATTAAGTTTTCTAAAGGGTTTCATAAACAACTTCATTTCGATAACAATCACTTATAAATCTCACTTTGAATAATCCTTATAGTGATGAAAATTCAATTTTTCTCAAGGGATACTGTTTTATCTTATAAAAACAATGAGTGATCTGCAAAAGAGTGATGAAAAGTTGTTCACCAAGAACTAACTTCAATATAATAGGAAATGAGCTTAGCCAATTAATCATGAGGTTCATGATCTCGATGGCACTCAAAAAGAATAATTCACAACGTATCTCAATTCGATATGGGTACTTGTTCAATGGTTGTATCACTAATGCGAACATTAGAATGAAGCAATAAAAGATAGATATCATCGATACATGTAGAATTTAGCAATCAAAGGTAGTCTTTTCATTAATCACAAACAAGTCTAAATTGTACCGTAACACATTACGTGTCACTATGTCATACAATTCCAAGAACTCATCCTACCAACTGATGTCTCAGTTAAGTTAGGGATTTTCAAAAGATACCACAATGAATACTAATCTACAAGAGTCATGGGGGTTCCACCTGTCCCGGAAGATCCATCGGTCCCAATTCAGAAGAAGGTTTCTTCAATTTATTTCTTGGACACTGGGCCTTCCTCGTTAGTGGACAATGGCCTTGGAACAACCCTTAACATGAACTAACAATCATTTAAAACCTTATAATTCAATCACAGGACTTAACGACTTCCTCTTAATAATATCATATTCCATACGGGTTAAATTTTTACTTTATTCAAGTTTTAATCAACTTATACTCAATTCGATATCCTACCTCATTCTCCAATACTTTCAACCTTATTCTTAGACCTTAATAGGGCAATAAAAGCTCGATATGATCAACACTTAATTTCCAATCCTATAACTCTTACAACAACAATTATGAAATGAGTCACTTAGTATGAAATGACTTGATCATTCAACTAGACTTCTCGGAAAGGTACTAGTGCATGAGGCTTTTGGGTAATGGTTCCAATGACAGCCTCAAGTGCAACATTCACATTTCGATTTCAATTTAAGAATTGGATGACAACGAATCAGATGACATCTTTCTAGGTGGTATCGTTTTGTCAAACTCCACTCTATAAGGATAGATCGTCATGACATCGATATCAGTTTTAATCTCGCTAATTCTTCTTTTAATATCACAATCAACTAATATCTACATTTCTACGAATATCAACCATTTGTTGGGATCATAAATATCCACAACTTGGTTTAGATCTAGGATAGCTAGAATTCCTACGAGAATAGCTTCGATTGATTTACTAGGGGATTTAGGGTTCCTTGTGACAATCTACGTCGTATAAATACCTCATATAAATATCAAAATAATCATCAAACAATCATGTAATAAAATTACATCATATATATATATAATCCAAGTTATATATATATTAAATTAACACTTCTCAGTCTGGCCTTGTCGGTAACTCGGGAATTCTTCGGCACCGTTATAGTCAAAAGATTTTTAGACATTTTGTGAAAAATGTTTATAGTTAAAAGATTTTGAAATGTTATATTCAAAACCTTGGTTTTAAAAATCTTTCGTTCTCTATAACGAGAGCTCTGGTACCAAACTGTAACACCCCCAAATTTACACAATTCTATACAGCGGAAGACTCGTTGGTGTTACGGGATAGCACATTACTCACATCATAGACAACGCTTAAAATCGCGTCGTTTAATAATAAAGCATTTCCATTCATAAATATCAAATTTACATAGGTCCCAAGTCATAGTAATTCATAAAAGTTTTACAAAGCATTTGAATGGAAATTATTAATTAGGTGCGGGCCATGAATTCTTGTTGTCTTCCCGAGAATTACCTTCAAGTACCTGAGATAAAACATATTAAAAGAAAAGGTCAGCGATAACACCGAGTGAATTCATAGAGTTTAATAAATTCCATCAATATAACTTTGGTATAAAATTATTACCAAAAATCATTTCGTACAAATCATTGTAATAGGCCATAAAATAGCCAAAGTCATTTTTATACAAATCCTTATCGAAAATCAGAATATAGGCATTTGCCTTAAAAATCATTATATGAGCCAATGTCGTAAAAACATCATACAATACGTTTTATAACGTTGTATAGATTAAATAAAAACCGTTATATGAATATGGTTATATAAAACCAAAACACGAACATAATATCAATAGTATGACCCCGTATTGCTAGTCAGGCAATACATCGTAATTCGGTGCGTATAGCAGTATTTCGTTAACTGGATTATTATAAGCCGCATGACATTGTTACCTTACTACAACAAACAACGGGTAGCTAGCCCGAAACTCAATTTGCCCATCTAAATTAGCGTGTCGTCACAATAATCACGCTTGTGTAAATCTTCTCATACATAAATTCGCTTACCAATCAATGTGGCACGACGGGGATCAACCGTCAAGGCGTGAACTAGGGTGATCGTCCCTAAATAGTACTATTATATGCATAAGCGTCTACCAAATCCCAATAGTTCACAATTCATGCTAATGGGACTTTTAGTGACATAACCTAACTTTAATAATCCATTTCATTTCATTTATCGGGTCATATAATCATTCATCGGGTCATACAATCATTCGGGTCCAAATAAATAAACAAACAATCGGGACAAATGATGTCCTATTTTATAAAAACTAACATGTTATCTCCCTCGCGGGTTTAAAAAATATTTCATAAAAACATTTAAAAGAGTGCGAGACTATGAACTCACGTTGAGGTGGGAAAGCAGGTTATCGGCAATTCGGATGTACGGTACGTGCTTCATTCACGGAAACCTAGACAAATAATACTCGTCTTAGACTCTTGTCCAATGACTTTATAAAAATAACAATTATGTATACATATGATGATTATATATATATGATGATCAAGTGGGTTTATCTATTCTTATTCACTCATTTTAGTGTTATGTGTTGATAACTTTTACACTAGTTTACTAGTTTTACCTATTTACATGTTTTAGGCCCAATAGGCCCATTACAAGCCCAATATATTATATTAGCCCAATTATACTTTATTATCAGTATCACACTTTATTTGTTGGGCCCAAATGAGTTAAGCCCAATAAATAAGTTTATAAGTGTTTTAGCCAATTTTGTTGTATTATTAGTCGAATAATGTTAACTTAGTCCGTTAATGTCCGTATGTTATATAGTTCGGGTTTTATCGGTTTTTACTTGTTATATATGTTTATATATCAGTATATGAGTTTATAAAAGTTTACATTAGGCGGGTCCAACAGTCTAAGTTTTATTTAACAAAAACGTTAATTTTACGGTAATAGCCGAAAAAGTCGTAAAAATCATGTTTATAGTTTTATAACTTATAAAACTTATCAAACTACCATTTTTATAAAATGTCCATTTATTTATCCTTATACATATTTATATAAATGTATTATATGAGTTGGTGGGTTTTAATTCACATTTTATACTATTTTTATTTGAGTGCTTATATAATACTATTATATTTCAATTTCCAAAATCTGATTTTTACTTTCATGTTCACCAAAACAGCCATATATAGAGTTCTATATGGAGATAGAAGCTCAAATTTTTATGACATAAACTACATGATATGTGTTCCATTTAACTCTCCTATAGCTACTGTTGAATCAACCTCTAAGTATTTTCTAAAAATCGTTCAAAACAGTGAACTCAGATTTGTACTCTAAACTTGTTTTGATCATATCTCACTCATCCTAATGATTCCATTGCATGGCCAACTCTCACATGTGTACAAGACATATTACTTACTGTATATTGATTCTACTTTGCCATTTTATCAGTCTAACATGTGGTTAGTTACTGTTTTTATACAGCCTACCATTTAAGCAAGATTAACCATTTTTACATATAGTTTTTTCATCTTTTTACCCATGATTATCAACACCAAATCCCCACACAATATTTTTATCATCATATATCATCATACATATATACATTTAAGAAGAAAATACATGATTATATAATCAAAATTAACAAAAGGATGGGGAGGACAATCTTTATACCACCAAAGTGATGAAATGATGAGCTTTTGGATGAACAAGACATGGTTTTGGGTAACCAATCTTATGAGATATCAACACCACTTCTAGGATCACCAATTATTTGTAGATTCCTCCAAAAATCAGCCCTTGTTCTTCATGAAAACTCCTTGATAAATCAGCCCCAAACTCCCTTGAAAACTCCTTTTTACATGTTAAGATCACCTCCAATCTTCATAACTTCAATGGGTTTTCATCATATGTAAATTATACATATGATTTATGGTTGAATCAAGATCAAATGGGGGTTATTTTGGATGAGTTTGGGACGAAATTTAGAGAGAGAAATGGGAGGATGAGAGTGGTTTGCATGTACGTATTTTGGAGAAATGGTTTGGTTAGATGGTTTTGAGGTGGAGTAGTTATGAGTTTAGCTTAAGTGTTAAGCTAGTTACAAGTGTATAAGCTTCCTTGTGAAGCTTTGACACCTCATGGGTGTGGGTAGCTAGTTTTTCCATCCTATATTGGGGGTGGGGCAAAAGTGGTTTTGTCTCATCCCCAATTATTTACGGGTACTCCTCGATTCTAGTTTCCTCGATTTACGAAAAACATTTTTATAAATTATGAATCAACGGCACAAAACGAATCTAATAAAAATTGTCTCATCAAAAACGGAGTTCGAAAACGTAAATACGTAATCCTAAGGTTTCCGGTTTAGTCGTAAAGGACGTCAAATTATTCACGTAAGTCCTAATCTCTTCTCGTAAATTTGTGAGTTTATGAACCAACACAAATTTAAAATCCCAAAATAATATTCACGGATAAATTTATTTCCTGAAATATCGGGCTGTCACCAAAGACGGTGTATGTAAACGTAAGCACGTAACGTAGAGTCCTCCGGTTTAGACGTAGTCGATGCTACTTCAAGATGTAAGTGAGTTCATAATATAACATTAAAATAATATTTTTAAATAATATTTGAGAATAAAATATAAACCATAAATTGACGGATTGTCACAGATTCAGGATGTAGTTTTGGTTTCGTATTGTTCGGGAGCGTTGAGATAGTCATATGAAAGACTTGGTCGCGCCTACACGCTTAAGTAGGTGACCATGAGAGAACGGTCGGAATAACCTTAGTGGGGAGGAAAGAAGTTTGTAGACGAACTAATGTGGTCATGAGGTCTCTTAGGAGTACCAAGGAGATGAATAGAGATTTGTGGGATACTAGCACAAGTAACGCGCCATAGAGAGTGTTGGAAGGGGATACAATACCTCAAAGGTATTTATGATTGTTCGTAGGGTATGTAAGTTTTCCGAAAATTTCCTGAAATTTAGTAGGTTTGCCTATTACTGAGAGGTAGAACCATAAATAGAGCAAGTAGGAGAGGTGAGAGAAGTTGTAGTTAGTGCCTTTCCAAGGAAAATCGTTGATGGACTAATTTAAAAACAAGAGCTATTAGAAATTGCAAGGAATGCCGGATAAAAGTTGAGTTTCTTAGTAGTAGATTGGATGTGGAAAGAGGTTGAGTGGTCCGATGAGAGGAAGTACCGGTCTTTTAAGATGCGTGTAGAATTTTGCAAGTAGAACGAGGTAGGAATTTATTCGTATTGCCGCTAAGAGAGGGTGCAAGGAGGACATAGTTGAAACTGCTAAGGATGTTATATGAACGCTTTGGGTTTGCGGTTATGCATTTGGCTTCGCCAAAGCACTAGCGGATTACATGGAGTCAATGAAGCGAGTGTGCATGAACGTATATAAATGAGTTGTCATCGGGAGTATCGATGACATCTTGATCTACTCAAAGTCTAAGAAGGAGAGTGAGGCGAAGTATGTGTTGGTTTTGGAGTGGAATTATGCGTGAGATTTTCAAGTGTGAGTTTTAGTATTAAGTCTACCATGGTGAGTAGTTAGAGATGATGGTATATCATGGAACCAGCAAGGGGCTCAGTGAAGAAGGATGATGAAGCATTTTGGAGGCTGAAGAGGTGGATTAGATAATGAGCCGATCTTGGCATTATCAGAAGGACTGGATGAATTCGCGAAGCATGACGATACGTGGAGCAAGGATTGGGAGGTGTACGAGAATGACAAAGAAAGGCGATTGATTATACGTTGCAAGAACTGAAGATTTGGGAGAACTAGATATGACTTAATTAGTGGAGTTGGATTGTTATATCTGCCTAGAATGCTAGAGGCATTTGGTGTACGAGACGAGAGAATGATCTATACGGATCATGAACGTCTCCAACACATACTTAATCATCTTGATTGAACATTTGACAAAGATGATGGGTGGAATTAAGTGGTGAAAGAAAATTGCATGGCCAAGTACCATCTGGGAAAGGCAAGCATGGTTGATGAGACATGGAATAAGAAGAATGAAGTGAAGTTGAGACGAACATGAACTGTATGGATGACGTATTAGGGTGGTTTGGATGAAGGATGTAGGTTGCACGAGTTGATTTGTCTAAAGCAGAGAACGCGTCAACATGTATGTTGCGTGGCTTGGACAATCATATGGAGAAAAGGGACGTAGACTATACTTCCTACATAGATAGGAGTAGCTTAGAAAGGGCGATGTAAGGACGAAGTTGGTGAATGGGATACATAATGGGGTGGAGGAATAAGTACGACGAGAGTTGGGTGATAGTCGATAGACAGACTAATTCATCTCATATTTCAAGAGGAATGAGAAGTCACATAGTTGAGAAGTTGGAAGGATGCGTACGGATGTGATGGAATAGAGGGTTCTGCGTAAAATTTAGCCTATATGTATGGAATGCCTTATGAAGGATTATGGCAAAGGAAGAAACGATAGGAAGCATCACATCGTGATGTATGGTATGAGTTGAGGAGGAAGAAGGAAGTGTGTATAGAAGCGAAGCATGAAGGAAATAGGTCGAGATAGGAACCAGAGGTAAAACTTTGGTAGAGCTTAATGAGTAGAATAAACCACAACGCAGGCTAATATTGTCGTAGTATGGGAAAGGAAATGGCACTGACCTATACCAATTGTTTGGGAGGCTTAGTATCGATAATCGAATGGATGAGGAGTTATAGGTGTGATGTGCCATAGGGACGAAGGGCTTGGTCTAACTGAGACAAGATGAAGAAAAGTGAGAAAGAAGTGTATAGGTGCTACTAATGAGCAATCCAAATTTAATGGAAGTAGCTGTAGCATGGGTTTGGATGGCAGTTGATAGACTAACTAAGATAACAGTCCTTTTGATGATGTGTATAGATCATAAGTTGATTTGGATTGGAAGAACTAATGGATATGTGAAAGACCATCATAGGTCACTTCGTAAGGAAATTGAAATTTGTAAGTAGTTTGGGGTATGGACTAAAGGGAGTTGATGAACATGATTGGATATGAGTATATCCAGCTAACTGGAAAAGGATAGGCAAGTGAGATATTTATACAACCTTAGGTGTTACACTAAGGGCATGGGTGATTGATTTAGAGGTAGTTCGGAAACTTGTTAGCGATGGCTGAGTTTTCATATAATGATAGTTATCGTACTAGAAGTCGATAAATGCCATTTGAGGCACTATATGAAAGGATAGGGTGAGTTGTCCCCATTGTGGACTAGAATTGGTAAAAGAGGCTACTAATGTGGTAATGATGTTTGTGGAAAGGATGAGAGCAACAAGGGATGTTATGTAGAAAAGGAGGAAGCCACTAGAGTTAGTGACAAAGTTATGTAGGGAGTTTCACCCATAGTAACAGGTGGTATGTTTTGGTAAAATGGAAGAGTTGATGTAGAGTTTTGTAGGTCCATTTATGATCTTTGGAAAGATCGGACATTAGCTTATGAGCATAGAATTACCTGGGGGAAATGAGTTGTATACATGATACATTTCATGTATTGAGATTGGTAAAGGTTGTTTGAGAATGCATTTTGCATGTACGGTTATTCGGGTCTTGTATTAATAAGAGTCTTTGTTTTATCAAAGAGTCATCTGTAAGATTTATTGACTGTGAGGTCAAGAGTTTGGCAATGAGTTTAATTATTTTTGGTTTGTATATGTGGTATTTTGAAACTTGAACTAAAGTTCACGTGGAAATGATAGGAGTTCGTTTAGAACAAGTATCCTCATGTGATTTGTTTTTTGTGTGTTTGATCCTAAGGAGTAAATCTCGGGACGAGATTTCTATTAGGAGGGAGTGATGTGACAACCCTGGTTTTGAGGTTCGTCACTTAGTTTTATGTTGTGCTAGTTACGTGTCTTTACGTGTTTATGTGCTTATTGGTGTGTATAGATTTTTGTTTGGATATCGTTTCCGGTACGGGGTACCTTGTGAGTGAAACGATGTGTGATGATTTCATGTTCATGATTTCACATGGTAGTGACTATGAAGTGAGATGGTGTTATTTAGTGGTTTTACGTATACGTATATGTATTATAGAAAATCGTATTTTTACGATTTACGGTTTATCATTTAGAGGTCTCGGATGAGGTAATTAGTCATATGGATATTTTTCGGGATGGTTTTAAGTCATTTAGGACTTAGTTATAAAGTTTATTTCAAAATTTGATATTTTTTATAAAAGTGTATATTTTACGTCTTTTACGGTAAAACGCGTAAAAACTGACTAGTTTTACGGTTTTGGGGTTTTGGAGGCTTTAGGAGCTGAAATAAATTAAGGAAAAATAAGGTAATATTATTAATACATATATTAATAATAAAAAGAAAAAAAACGAAATAAGAGGGTGTTGGATCGGTTTGGTAGACGCAAGAAAAGAAAGGGAAAAAGGAAAAAAGGAGAAAAAGGAAAGTGGGCTATGGGGGACTAGGATTCACCCATACCCTATATAATGTTTTATTCTAAACCAAAAGTCATAATCCCTGGAAAAAAAGAGGTCGACGGTTCTTGGTGTTTTTTTAGGGTTTTCATAGTTTTTTTTATCTTCCATTAAATTAAAGGTAAACCTTCATAACCCTTTTTAATTTAATTATTGTAATGTTTTCTTTAATCATCTTTGTTGGAAATACGTTTTACGTATTAGGAAGGATCGGTCACTCCAACATTAGTTCGTGTAATAGCTCGTAGTTTAGTCATTTGCATTTACTTAAACGAAGCCCTAAACCGAGCCCATGTAATGTATGGGCCGGCGGCCTAATGTAAGCCCAAGCCCATGACAAGGGCTTGGGTATATAAACCCTCTCCTTTGATGGAGAGGGTGTGGTTTTTCATAATTTACACATAGTTCACTTTAACTTTCTCTCTCTAAAGTGTGAAATCCACCATTTCTCTATCTCATTCTCTCTCTAAAAACATAAGCATAGATTTGCAAATCTACAAATGGTATCAAGAGCTTGGGATGAAATATAGGTTTGTTTTTGTGTTGAGTATTGTGTTCTAAACATTTTGTAGATTGTGGTTTGTTTTTAGCCGAATCTTCAAAATTTTTTTTGGTGTTGGATCGGAGTTTAAAGTAGTATAACATAGGGATTCGTGTTAACTGTTCTTGGTATCTTGGTTTTCGTTAAAACATCATCTTTCTTGGATCAAAAGTGCAAAAAAGTTGGGTGTTCTTCATTCCGAAATTTCAGCAGAAGCATCCATCGGAAAGTACAATTGTACTTGGGCTTCCATCGCAATAACCGTCCATCGGAAAGGGATTGGTTTCTACATTGCGATCGTGGGATTTTTATCACTTATTCCGATCTGAATCATTCCGATAGCTATTGCGATCTGAGATTCCGACGGGTATAAGGTAGTATTTTAAGTCGTTACTCTGCTCGAATTTTGTCAGCCACTTTGCGATCTGAACATTCCGATAGGGCTTTGCGATCTGACATTCCGATACCAACAACATTTCGACAGGGCTATATTCCGATCTGGTATTACGATCTGACATTCCGATCTGGTATTACGATCTGACATTCCGATCTGGTGTTACGATCTGACATTCCGATCTGGTTTTACGATCTGACATTCCGATCAAGTATTACGATCTGACATTCCGATCTGGCATTCCGATAATCACAATTTTTTTCCATAAAAAATTTCGAATCGTGTGTAATTTTGACTTGGAATTTTTGGTTTATCGAGAACATATTTTAGGGGATTTTAACATTGTTTCTCGGTTTTAACTCACAACAACACAAAAATACTTAACCTTATTTCATTGTTCGATCAACTTTGTAAATCTTAACTTATTGAAATGGAGTATACATCTCTTACGGATAAGTCCATCCTCTCGGGTACGGATAATCGTCCACCAATGTTGGTGAAGACTATGTATGAGGAATGGGCTTCTCGTATGGAACTTTATATGTTGAACAAGGAGAATGGACATCTAATTTGGGCATCTGTGCTCAATGGACCATTAGATTATGGTACTGTGACGGAAGGTACGACCACTCGTCCTCGCACAACGGGTGAGTTGACTGGAGATATGAAGATTCAAGATAAATGTGATAAGTATGCTACAAACATCATTCTCCAAGCCCTTCCTCCAGATGTCTACAAACTCGTCAGCAAACATAAAGTTGCCAAAGAGTTATGGGATAGAATTCGTGTTCTAATGCAAGGCACCTCGTTAACTAAACAAGAACGAGAGTGTAAGCTTTATGATACTTTTGATAAGTTTGCCTATGCGCCAGGGGAGACTCTCAATGATTACTATCTGAGATTTACCCTATTGTTGAATGAGCTTAATATCTATGGCATGGCAATCCCTACCTTTCAATTGAACACCAAGTATTTGAACACTCTTCCTCCAGAATGGAAAAAATACGTGACGGATGTTAAATTGGCTAAGGACTTGCATAACACCAATGTGGATCAACTTCAAGCTTTTCTTCAACAACACGAATGCCATGTGATCGAGGCTCGGTTGTCTACACCTCAAGTTCATGATCCACTTGCAATGTATGCTTCTCAACAAAACATGGCTTATACTTATCAACAACCATCATACTTGCAGCAGCCACCACCACACATCTATCAGCAACCACAGCAACCATCTTATCAACCACCAATGATGCCACAGCAAGAATATCAACAAAGTGTTCATCAACAATCTTTTCCACAGCAACCACAATATCAGACATCACCATCACAAGCCAACACTTCTCCAATGGGCTATACTCCTCAGCAAGGATATTTTCCAATAGAAGCACAATCAGCACAGGCTTTTTACTCTAATGAACTTCCACCAATCCAAGCACCGGTCTTTACTCCAAATGATACGCCAGCTGATGTTCTAAACCATCTCACTGCTTACTTGTCAAAACTTGTTGCTACTAGAGGATTTCCACCAACAAACAATCAGCTCCGCACCTCTTCAAATCCTCGACAACAAGCCACTGTTCAAGATGGTCAAGTGACAGTGCAACCTATTCAGGGAAGGCAAAATTCATATGGACCTCCTACAAGGACTGGGAACAATCAAGCTATGAATTCTCAAGCTAATGGAAATGGAAGTCCTAGTGGTCCTAAAAAGGTTGTGACTTGCTACAATTGCCGAGGACAAGGTCATATGGCTAGGGAATGCACTCAGCCGAAAAGGAGAAGGGATGATGCATGGTTTCGTGAGAAGATGTATTTGGTTGATGCTCAGTCTAAGGGGAAGATTTTGGATTCAGAGGAGTTGGCATTTCTGGCAGACCCAGGGGCAGCAGATACTGAAGGCATTGCAGTCGTTTCCACTTCTAATGCAGCTTATCAAGCGGACGATCTTGATGCATACGATTCGGATTGTGATGACATTCACTCTGCCCAAGCTGCTCTTGTTGCTAATCTCTCTCACTACGGTTCTGATGTCATCAGTGAGGTACCAACCACATCTAATAATATTGATGATAACCAACATCAAGTTGGGCATGAAAATGACAACCTCGAACAACATTCGGGAACTAGTAACTCAAATAAAGTGGTACCCAATCCAACACATTTGAGTGAACCTCAACCAAATGCTACGACGGGTATGGAATCTTATGCTCAACATGATTTGGTCATGGTGCCTAAACATATTATTGATCAAATGCATATGGCCCTCAGACAATCCGTAGATACGAATTCCACCCTAACTGCTGAGCTTGCGTTGCATAAAGAAAAGGTCAAAACTTTTGAAATGGTCCCTCAAGAAGAGAAAATAACATGTTCTGAATTTGACCAATTTCGTTTTGAAAAGATTGAACACTTGAAAGAAATAGAATCATTAAAAGCTAATCTTTCCAATGAATTAAAAGCAAAAGAGTCGGTTGTCAATGATTTTCAGAAACTTAAAATGGATTTCGAAACTCTCGAGTCTAAAAAGGTTGAATCGGAAATTAATGCTACCAAACTTCTTAAATTTAAAGAACAACAGCTTTTAAAACAATACGCTTCCACAGAAAAGGTTCATCTTTTAACTAAATCATTTAAAGAATTCGAACTTAAACGTCTTCAAGATTTACCACCTAATCCCGGTTATGCAAAACAAGCTCAGGAATATATTCCCGGTCTTTATGACATGACCATAATTGGAAAATCGAAAGAAGCACATTTTGTTCGTAGTACTGAGGAGACACAATCACTTGGGGATGAAACTCATTCTAAAATGCTCTCAAAATTCCATACAATTGATTATGATCAACATAACAAAGATCAATTTTCGAAAAAGACACGCATTCGCTTACAAAAAGAATTAGCAGAATTAACAGTTCTTGTGCCCCAAAGTTTGTCAAATAAAAACCTTCCTAGTACGTCTCCTACACTCGTCAAAAAGGATTTAACGAAGTTAATTCCACCGGTAAGTAAGGCGTCCGTTAACTTAAATGCGGTTCACCAACACTTAGCAAATTTTGACAAGGTCATTTTGGAACGTACGACGGCCACGGCCATAACGGAAGGTGAATGGAACTTTGAGCACACTAGAGCTGCGTTTCGAGATGAAATTGTTCCGTTTGTAAACAATGTTAAAGCTTGTCTTCGTAATATTGATCAAGATTTGTTTTTGGAAATAGAAGAAGTTAGACGTGTTTTCAATGAAATGGAAGATGCTTATGAAAACAGCTTACTTGAAATAGAACGAGTTTCACGCCATAATGATCTGCTTCTGAATCAAGTGATGTCTCATGATATAGTTTCTGTCTGTGTGAATACAAGTGTTGATAATGATTCTATTGTGCATAATGTTGAATCTGTGGATACTGTGGTAGATAGTACTTGTCACGAATCTGACGCTGAATTTTTAAAGCTTCAAGATTCATATTCTTCGCTTTCAAAACGTTTTGATGAGATTCAAACACATTGTATTTCGCTTGAATGCAAGCAACAATTTATTCAAGAAATATTTGAAACGTCATTCGAAGGTGTTAATATCGATGATGCAAATTTTGAAAAGAATTTTCGATTGAATTTACAATCAAAACAGCGTCAGCCAAGTGACAAAGTTGCTAACTCTTTGCCGATAGAAATAGAGAAATCTAAGGAGCTTAACTGTGTGAACGTACTTGAGGCCGCTGAGAGTTTTAGACTTGATCTAGACAATCAAGTTTCCAAGATTTTGTCCAAAGTTGATAACTTAAAACAGAAAAATACACGACTCTTCGATTCAGTACAGCCCGCATGTGTTGATACCACTGCACAGAACCAATCATTGATTGAACAATTGAATCGAAAGTCGATGGAAATATCTGATTTGAGGGAACAAATTTGTGATAAGAACCTGGTCTTGGCTGAGTTAAAGGAAACACTTCGTACTCTCAAAGGTAAGAATGTTGTGGATAACGCAGCCACTATCTCAGCATTGTCCTCTAGTGCAATCAAAAGAACCCTTATAGCCGTCACACCACTTAACAAGGGCTCTAGGACTAAACCATCTCAAACTTTGGTCACTAAAGATAAGGCGGAATCAAAACCAGCTTCTAATATTCCCGTGTTGCCTTCTACAGGAGTAAGCACCACTACTAAGGCTCAAAGATCTAAGCATAAAAGAAACAAGAAGAATGATAGGATCTTGCCCCCATCTAGTAGTCAAGTGAAGAAGAAAGTAGAAGCCCATCCTAGGAATGTTATTTCTGTTTTGAATAAAAAGAATCATGTAGCCAAACCTAAAGGCTCTGCGGTTGTGCAGCGTTCTAAGCCTACTGTGAATTCTAATTTAAAATGTTGGAATTGCAATGAATGTATGTTTTCTAGTCGTCATGATTCTTGCCTTATTGACCATGTGAATGAGATGCAGGCCCGGAAAAATGGATTAGAATGGAGACCGACTGGGAAAGTGTTAACCCAAGTTGGCTGGATGTGGCGCCCCACTGGTAGAACTTTCACTATAGTAGGAAATATGTGCCCTTTGACTAGGATCACTCCCACTACAGCGAAGAAAGCGTGCCCTTTAACTAGGAGTACCAAGGCTACCAAAACACAAGCGTGTCCTTTAACTAGGAACACCGACACTACTGTAGGAACCAAGTGCCCTTTAAATAGGTCTACTCCCACTGTAGTGCCCGCGAATAATCCAAAACCTAAGAAAGTTGGAACAGCAAAACCTGTTAGTGCTAAAACTATCATTAGAAAACGCAGGAAATCTAAGGGTCTCAAAAATGTTAGCAATTCTGATAATTCTATATCTGTATCTGCTAACACTCCGGAACCAATAGTTTCCAATGCATTGTCTACTGTTGTTGTTGAAAACAGGTGGTCCAAATTGTTCTCTGGTATTTGGACTCTGGTTGCTCCAAGCATATGACCGGAGATCGCTCTCAGCTCAGAAATTTCGTCAGCAAGTTTCTTGGTACGGTTCGATTTGGTAATGATCATATTGCAAAGATAATGGGTTATGGTGAATATCATATTGGGAATGTTATAATTTCAAGAGTGTATTACGTGGAAGGTCTTGGTCACAACTTATTTTCTGTGGGACAATTTTGTGATGCAAACCTGGAAGTTGCTTTTCGAGAGCATACCTGCTTCATTCGTAATTTGGAAGGGGTTGATTTATTGAAAGGTACTCGAGGGAATAATTTGTATACTTTGTCTCTACAAGACATGATGGCCGCTTCTCCCGTATGTCTTCTCTCCAAAGCATCGAAGACTAAGTCATGGTTATGGCATCGACGGTTATCTCATCTTAACTTTGACGCTATTAATCACTTGGCGAAAAACGAACTTGTTCGTGGTCTTCCTAAACTATCATTTCACAAGGATCATTTGTGTTCCGCGTGTACAATGGGGAAAAGCACTAAGAAGTCTTACAAACCCAAGACTGAAGACACAAACCAAGAGAAACTTTATCTGTTGCATATGGATCTTTGTGGGCCAATGCGTGTTGAAAGTCTTAGTGGCAAAAAGTACATCCTCGTCATTGTCGATGATTACTCTCGGTTTACATGGGTGAAATTTCTTAAAGCAAAAAATGAGGCACCTAAATTCATCATCAGATTTCTCAAGATGATTCAAGTGCGTCTCAACACTACTGTCCGACGCATTCGTACAGATAATGGAACCGAATTTGTGAATCAAATTTTGCGTGATTATTATGAAGAAGTTGGCATATCTCATGAAACATCCGTTGCACGCACTCCACAACAAAACGGTGTCGTTGAAAGGCGAAATCGCACACTTATAGAAGCTGCTCGAACAATGTTAATTTACGCAAAGGCTCCATTGTTTTTATGGGCAGAAGCAGTATCTACAGCAGTGTACACCCAAAACCGGTCACTAATTCGTAAACGCCATGGTAAAACACCTTATGAGCTTCTCCATGGAAAAGTACCAGATTTATCATATCTTCATGTATTTGGTTCTCTTTGCTATCCAAATAATGATGGTGACAATTTGGGAAAACTTCAACCAAAGGCTGATATTGGTATTTTCATTGGTTACGCACCCGCAAAGAAGGCATACCGAATCTACAATCGTAACTCTCGCAAGATCATAGAAACTATGAATGTTGATTTTGATGAGCTGACAGCAATGGCTTCTGAGCAAAGCAGCTCTGAACCCGCACTTCATGAAATGGGACCCAGTAACATTAGCTCTGGTCTTGTCCCAAACAACCCTACTTCATCATCATTTATACCACCTACTAGGAATGAATGGGATACGTTGTTTCAACCATTCTTTGATGAATTCTTTACTCCTCCAAGTATTGTTGCTCCAGAACCTGAGGTAATAGCTCCGGTAACCGAAGTTGTCGCTCCAGCAACCGAAGCACAATCAGACACATCTGCACCAACAATTGGTCAAGATATACCAACAACGAGTAATTCTCAACCAACACAAGTAACAACTACCCATGTCATGCCTATTGATGATGAAGAGGATGACGATGATCACGATTTGGAATTCGCTCAAATGCGTGAACTTCCATTCTTTGGTGTATCTATTCCCGACCCTAATCAAGCCGGGTCGTCCACCTCAGAGGAAGCTCCTTCTACAGTTTACTCCAATCCACGGATTCGTGAACATGACAGCAAGTGGACAAAGGATCATCCTATAGATTCTATTATTGGTGACCCTAATCGTCCGGTATCCACACGAAGTCAGTTACAAGAAAGTGCAATGTTTTGTCACTTTGATGCTTTTCTCACTGAAGTTGAACCTAAGACATGGAAAGAAGCTTTTACTCAATCCTGTTGGATAGAAGCTATGCAAGAAGAACTTAATGAGTTTATACGTCTTGAAGTATGGGAACTTGTCCCATGCCCGGATCAAGTGCAGTTACTCACTTTGAAATGGGTTTACAAGGTGAAACTCGATGAGTTAGGCGGAATATTGAAAAACAAAGCTCGACTAGTAGCTCGTGGATACAAGCAATTATTGGGCGTCGACTATGGAATCCTTTGCACCTGTTGCCCGTTTGGAAGCCATTAGACTATTCCTCGCTTATGCAGCCCATATGAATATGATCGTCTATCAGATGGATGTGAAGACGGCATTTCTTAATGGTGAAATCAAGGAAGAAGTCTATGTTCAACAGCCGGATGGTTTTGTGAATCCTAATTATCCTAATCATGTGTACAAGCTTAAGAAGGCTCTCTATGGGTTGAAGCAAGCTCCTCGCGCATGGTATGATCTTTTGTCACAATTCCTCATTACCCAAGGCTTCGCAAAAGGCAAGGTGGATCCTACGCTGTTCATTCAAAAACGAGGTAAAGATATGATTATGGTACAAATATATGTTGATGATATTATATTTGCAGCCTCGACCCAAACCTTATCGGATGAGTTTGGGACACTCATGTCTTCCAAGTTTAAGATGTCAATGATGGGCAAGGTATCATTCTTCTTAGGTCTTCAGATATCTCAGAGTCCCAGAGGCATCTTTATTAATCAATCCAAATATGCCCTTGAATCGCTTAAGAAATATAAGATGGAATCTTGCGACCCCGTGGACACTCCAATGGTGGAGAAAACTAAGCTTGATGCAGATCCACATGGAGTTGCCGTTGATCCGACACTTTATCGTGGAATGATCGGTACTCTTCTGTATATCACAGCCAGTCGACCTGATCTTCAGTTTGCTATATGTATGTGTGCCAGGTATCAAACTAGGCCTACTGAGTTACACTTAGCTACTGTTAAAAGGATCTTTCGATATCTTAAAGGAACCATTAATCGGGGACTTTGGTATTCGAAGGACTCTTCTATTGCACTAATGGCATATGCAGATGCGGATCATGCGGGTTGTCAAGATACAAGGCGTAGCACGAGTGGAACTTTGCAACTACTAGGAGATCGACTAATCAGTTGGGCATCGAAAAGGCAGAAAAGTGCTGCAATTTCAAGTACGGAAGCAGAATACATAGCTATGTCCGGTTGCTGTGCTCAAATTCTTTGGATGAGATCGCAATTAACCGACTATGGTCTAGGTTTCAACAAAATTCCGATGTACTGTGACAACAAGAGTGCAATTGCCTTATGCTGCAACAACGTTCAATTCTCCCGGTCGAAGCATATTGACATTCGCTACCACTTCATCAAGGAGCAAGTGGAAAATGGAGTAATCGAGCTTTACTTTGTCCGATCTGAGTATCAATTGGCGGATATTTTCACGAAGGCTTTAGATCGCGCACGAATTGAATTTTTGGCCGACAAGCTAGGAATGAGAACCTTCTCGCCTGAGACTCTTAAGGAACTAGCAGATGAAGCGAAAGAATAGTGGTGGTAAAACTATTCTCCGTATCCTTGGTGATCATTTGTATATATTGTTTATATTTTTATCCACAAAAGCAAAATACAAAAATATAAAACCATATAAAAACCATAAAAAATTGGAAAATCTAGAAAAATCCAAAAATATTTTTACTTTATTTCTCAAAGGCATGTCTTTTGGTACGATAATATTTACGGCCTTAGAAATGTTGATTAATATCGACACGGCGCCATAAATAGAGTTCGTACAAAAGTTGTAAATATTTCATAAAACATGCCTAAATGGCTTGTAGTTATTTCAGACTGCAACCCGGTTTTCACATTAAAGCCAAGTATTTCTCATGAAAGCTTTGGCTCACAACGGGAATTAATTTTCTCGGGCAAGGTTTACTTTAAAACCTTGTAAGGGATCAAGTTTACTTTATAACTTGGTCTACCACAAATATATGTACGTTTCAGTGCATTTATTTGTTAAAACAAGAGAAGTCTTGTTTTTATGAAGTTATCATCTTTACAACCATAGCTATCTACATTTGGTATCTACATACTCGACGATGCGACTACTCAACCGACGACTACAGCTCTTTCAATAGAACACGGGTCAACAATTGAGGGGGAGCAATTGTCAAGCATTCAGAATCTTCGATGCCGAACGTGCCAAGTTCACAAGTCGGTGTCAAGACAACAATACCAATCGTACATGTGGTGTCAAGAGATGACTTCAGACGTGACGAGGCGACCAACATATGCAGACAAGAACCATTTGATCTTATCATATGATGTTCTCATCTATCAGGTCCAACCTTGTCAATTCTCTTCTAATATGGTGAATATGTGATCATGTTACAAATCGGTATCATATCTCATGCGTTTGATATCATGAAGGTAAAACGGACTTGCATTTTTCTTCCCAAAACCTTTGTTAAAACTTCATTAAATCAATTGATATTAAAAACATCGATTGGGTTAATTTTTTTAATATGGGGGAGAAAATGTGATTTAATATGGGATATTATCACAAATGGTCTGACTTAATGTGCTGGCTCATCCGGACATGTGCGAAATGTTTTCGAATATCGTGGCATATGTTAAGGGGGAGCAAAATGGATTTGCTATATCAAAATGGATTTTCATGGTGACATATACTTACCCGAAACTCATTTATTTCACGACGATAAAGATTGTGGTGACATAAGGATGGTAGGATAGGTTAAGTCCTATGATTCTTCCAGAACCGGAGGAATCTTCCCAAGGACATTCCATAGCTAGAAATAGTAAGTCCTTAGGAAAGATGGAGAAAGATTGTGAACGTAGCTGAATGCCGACCAAGTACTTAAGTTAGCACTGGAACAATCACAACAAGGTGCTAGTGATGACGTATTGGTAAGCATTGAAGGGGTTGAAGAATGAAAAAGAATTGTAAAGATAAAGGGTGTAAAGAAAGAAGCCCTCCTTACAACTTTAGGCAGAAGCCGGGTCAATACATATGCTATTGAGATCATTGTTAATGATTCTTGATATTGAAGACAGACATCATGGACCCAGTGATGCAATGCACAACCCATCCCAACTAACTCAGATATCTCTTAAAAGGTATTTGTTTTAATCACACGGAGACAACACATTATCTATTGATTTATTCACTCCGAATAAATTGGTATTGAAAAGGTGGCACTCCTCTCCAGCCTCCGATCACTAAAATCCAAAATGCACGATCGAGTCTAGAGCCATTTGAGATCATCAAATATCTCACTAGGACACACTTTCATATTTCCTTGCTTCTTCACACACTGTGAAAAGTAAGAAAGATTTTAAGAGTCCTACGCAAAATCTTCATGATCTTGCCTGAACATCCGAGTAATACGAAAGTATTTACAATGAAGATGGAAATCCTTCTTGAGCGAACATCAAAAAGCTCATGGTAGGTGACATGTGCGATTCTTTATGAATCAAACTTGTGACAACTGGAAAGCAACAGCTGTTTAATTCTTAACTGAATTTAAACACGTTCCAGGCCTCTACGCAATATCTTAGTGATCTTGCCAGAACACTCAGAGTGATAACTTAGTGTTCACAGTGATGAGTGGAAATCCTTCTAGTGTTAACCTCAAACAGCACTTGGTAGGTAACTTGCAAGATTCTATACGAATCAAGCTCGTGACAACTGGAAAGCAACGATGGTGCGGTTCTTAATTGAATCTCACTTGTTCCAGGAACATGAATTGACGGCTTCAAATCATGCGGATATCTTTATCCAAATGATTCACTCTTTATGTTCGCAGTCAGCTTTGGACGGTCGAGTAAAGAGAACGGGTTTACCCGCGAAATCCTGTCAGGAAGTTACTTAATTGAAACTATCCGTCACGGGTACGATATCTAATATCGTCCAACGGTCTTCACCGACCGGAGGTAAAATGCTACCGAATTAGAATGAAATGTTCAAAGCCATTTCGTTCGTGTCTACTTATGTTGCGGCATTTGAAGACGGTGGCGTTGCGGAATCCAAGAAGAAGTCGTCCCCGGATGCTTATACTTTATGCACTTAATATCTCATCTAATTCAAGAAAGCCTAAAAGTTAAGTCTTCCGCTGTATCGAACTCTGAATCTTTCAAGAATTACGAAGGTATAAGTATGTGGGACATGGTGTCACGAAGAGGCGAATATCACAAGTGTTGAATGCACAAGATCAAGGCAAGAGATTAATGCTCAAGATTAATATCAAAGATCACATCAGCATGTTCACCAGAAAAGAAAAAGAAGAAAAAGAAAGACGAAGACTACGAGCTCAAGACAAGCATAGTATGCTAGGTTTATTTTACTATTGTAACTTGGGTAACGCCCTTGTTTGGAGTAACCTCCCTTAGGGGGAGATTGTTGGAAATACGTTTTACGTATTAGGAAGGATCGGTCACTCCAACATTAGTTCGTGTAATAGCTCGTAGTTTAGTCATTTGCATTTACTTAAACGAAGCCCTAAACCGAGCCCATGTAATGTATGGGCCGGCGGCCTAATGTAAGCCCAAGCCCATGACAAGGGCTTGGGTATATAAACCCTCTCCTTTGATGGAGAGGGTGTGGTTTTTCATAATTTACACATAGTTCACTTTAACTTTCTCTCTCTAAAGTGTGAAATCCACCATTTCTCTATCTCATTCTCTCTCTAAAAACATAAGCATAGATTTGCAAATCTACAATCTTATGATGGATTTAAGTTAGGGTTTAATTTAAAAACAGTATATTAATGTTATAATAATGATGTTATAATGATTACATAAATTAGGGCTTGTAATTAGTGGGATTAGGGTTAATTAATGAAGTTAATTTAGTTAAACCCGTTTTTAAAAACTGGGCAGAATTTTGAGTCAATTCTTTTGATCATATTTGGAGTTCTACAAACTCTTATTTTGCGATCCAAGTATCCGTGAAAAGGTAATTGATGTGGCTTTCCAATGCAAGAAACGAGAACTAAATTGGAGGTCGGGAAGTGGGTCAAAAACAGGTTACAACAGTCGGAGGTCAAAACAGTTTTGAAGTCAGCCTGTTTTCTTTTTAAGTTTTGGGTTGTTTGAGGTACATAGGGTTGCATTGGGATCTTCTAACGAACATGAGAGATGGTTTATATATTATAGTAAGTATCTGCATTGGGGCTAAGGTTTTGGTTTAGGGTAAGACCCCCTAATCATAACAAACTTTTTGTATGTTTAAAATCAGTAAATTTGGAATGACAAAAGTATATATATATATATACCGGGGCCTTAACAGTATATTTAAGGTTAGGTCAAGTGGGAGGTGTTATATAACATATGTAAAGGCATAAATATTCCCTTTACAGAGATCATGGGTATTTTTAGGTGTGCGTTTGGCTTATAGTTTGTAGACCTAAAACTGGGACTGTTTTTGGTAAAATGTTAACGGGACGGGTTATGAAGTAAAATGAGTTAAGGGCTTTATAGAGGGGTGTAATGAGACGCTTAGATCATTTAAATGAGGTATTTATATAGGAGGAGGTTAGATGTCCATCATATGTTAATGATCCATCTTAGTGATTGGATTATGTTTTGATTATGTGTTTTTGGTTTGTTAGCTTTTTGCTAGTACGAGGACTTTTGGAGAAGCTCAATCAGGTGAGTTTCATAGTCCCATGTTTACTATTGTTTTTGACTTCTAGATGGGATGGAAGAGACACTGTGTTATGTTATTTATAAATTTATGCTGTGAATGTTTGGCGTTGGTAATGGACTTATGTGTGCATACTTATGTGATTAACTGCTAGTTGATTCTTGATTGTTTATGTTTTTGACTTGCTACCAAGGGGATATTGGCAAGGCAGGGCCTTGGGATTGGTTCATAGGTGTTTGAGTACCTATGGGAGTATGGTGTTTGGTAAGGCTGGGAGCCTTGGATTTGGACTTGGTTTTGGTTTGATTGGTTAAATCTTGAATGTTAGTTTGTTAATGCATGTTAGTATCACATTGTCCATACGTTTTTAATTTTTGGTTGTACTCACAGCTTATGGTATGATTTTGGCGTTGGAGTCTAACCCTATGACTCTCACCAACTTTATGTGTTGGGAATAAATTAAGGACAGATCACTTGAGCGCTGACAAGAACAAAACAAGCGTTGACAAGAACAAAACAAGCGCTGACAGCTCAAGCGTTGACAAGTTAAAGTCAAGCGTTGACACATTGAAGATAAGCACTGATGGAAGATATATTCTACGTGTGTATTATATTCTAGATTACTTCTAGTAAAGATAAGAACAATAATGTATTTTCTATATTTATCTTTACCTAGAATAGTTGATACGTAGATTATTGTACAAGGCTTCTTATGTCTATAAAAGAAGGCCTTTAGGTTAATGTTTAAGATAAGTTTTCATATAAGTTTTCGTTCGTAAACATCTTTTATTGTAAGCAAGTTTGATATTGATAATCAAAGTGAAAGTTTGTTTACATCATTGTGTGTTCTTGTTTAAGTGTTAAATTCCGCATAACACTTAGATTCATAAAGCATATACAAAGGTTTCTCTACGTGTATTACTTGATCTAATCTCGTATACACAAAGCTAATCGATCTAAGTTTGGGATCAACAAGTGGTATCAGAGCCTGGTTGAGGAACTTTTGATCTTAAAGAACACTAGAACCCTAAAAACACCAAAACCCTAATTTTCTCAGAAACCCTAACAACATCATGTCTGAAGCAATAACCTCCTCCTCCTCAGCCTTACCAAACATCAAGATTCCCATGCTTGATGCAACCAACTTTGACTTGTGGAAGTTCAACTTTGAACAATATCTGGGGATCTATGACTAAACACTCTGGGAGATTATTGAATATGGAAACACATTCAATAAGGCTCAAAAGATTCTTGATGCCATTACTCAAAGATCAGCTGTTGCTGGATGTTCTGAAGCAGCTAAGAAAGAAAAACCTGGAGATGGTAGAGCTGTGGCTGCTGATGACATTGCAAAGAAAAGGGTTGACATGAAAGCCCTAAATATTCTGAAAGTCTCCTTGGGACAAGAAAACCAGCATAAATATAGAGGGTATGAATCTGCTAAGGAGCTTTGGGAAGCTCTTGAAGTTGCATATGGTGGCAATGCAGACACTAAGGAGGAAAAGAAAAAGCAACTTCTGCATGATTATGTTGTCTTCAAAGCTCAACCCAATGAGAAACTGAGTAGTGTGAGAAGCAGTTTGCTTGACATTACTAGCAAGTTGTCCTTCATGGGGACACAAGTTGGTGATGTTGACATCAATGCTACCTTTCTTAAAAGTCTTGGTGAGGCATGGAAGATTGAGGCAAGATCTATTCTTGCCAACAATACTTACAAGAGCTCCTCGTTTGATGACATCTACAACAAACTAAGACTGTTGGAAGATGAAACTCTTTTAGAGCATGGAAGCAAATCTACCACCATCAACATGGCCTTCTTCTCTCATAGTGAAGGTCAATTCAATCAGAAGGACTCTTATATGCATCCAGTTACTGAATCATCATATGTCAGCGCTGGAACAAGTCCTGTCAACGTCTCCTTTTCAGACGCTAACACATTCAAGAATGACTCCCCAAGAGTTAAACCTGCTGGTTTGGATTTGGATACTGTTTGTGCCTACATTGCTTCTTTGCCCAATGGTTCAGTGATTACATATGAGGACCTTGAGCAGATAAGTGATGAGCACTTGGAAGAGATGGACATCAAGTGGAACATGGCTCTTGCTAGCATAAGAGCAAATAGGTGGAACAGAAGGTTTAAGAAGAAAATGACCTTCAATGCTAAAGACACAGCTGGATTTGACAAATCCAAAGTTGAATGCTACAACTGCCATCGTATGGGGCACTTCATGAGGAATGCAGATCTCCTAGAAGATCTGATGCTAGTAAACCCTCAAGTCAGGTTGTTAAAGCTCAGGATTCCAAAGCTATGGTTGCAGTTCAAGGAATTGATGGTACAGGATGGGATTGGAGCTATCTGGCTAAGAATGCTGAAGAGGATAAAGCTTTGCTTGCTGATATTGAAGAAGAAGAGCATGTTGAATATGCTCTCATGGCACACTCCTTCCTCTTCATCTGATAATGAGGTATATGATGATGCTTTTTGTAGGAAAGGTTGTAGGTTAAACACTGAAAGACTTAACAAAGAGGTGTTAAAACTAAAAGATGATATGAGTACTGAAAGATGTAAATTGTCTAATTACCAACTAGCTCTTACTGAAACTGAGAAAACCGTTTCTGAATACAAGAAAATGGAATTTGACTTAAAAGATAAGATCAATATCTTAAAACATAAGTTAGAGGGTAGTATGGATATTAGAAACATCATGGAAAGGGTTAATGGTGAATTACATGCTAAGTTAGATGAGGCAATTAAGAATAAAGATAATGTTGGCCTCAAAATTCAAAGATTTAATAGAGCCACCCAAACCCTAGGAGACTGTGTAGCCAAACAAAGGGATCCTAAGGACATGACTGGGATTGGGATGAATGATTACTCTTTGGTTCCACCACCAGCTGGTGACTTCTATGGTGTCCAACAAAGGGACTTATCTTGGACTGGTTTACCAGAGCTCCAAGAGGAGGAATTCATTCCTCCACCAAGAGTTGTCACTCCAGTTGAAGAGTATCAACAAAAATTAACTGACCTAAATGAGTGGAAGAAAGCTAACCCTACTTTTTTTGTCAATGGTGGCTTGCTATGTGAAAGTCCAAATGAATCAACACCCATTAAGGTTACTAACCCAATCACTGGTAAAGTTGTTGACCTAGGCTCAAACACTGTTAAAAAACCTAGCATTAAATATGCAGAGATGTATAGGAATACTAGGTCACCCAAGAGTCAAGTTAGCAATTATGGAACAGGCTTCTACTCTTCTAGACCTAAGGTTGTGTCTAGAAAAGCTTGTTACACTTGTGGTAGCTTTTCACACTTGGCATACAAGTGTGTCAACGCTTCCAAAGCCAGCGCTGACAGGAATAATTTCAGCGCTGGCAGGAACAAAGTCAACGTTGTTAGGAAGTCAAACGTTGTCAGACCCAAACCATGTGTGCAGCAAAGTCCACAAGTGATTAGACCTGCCCCATTCTTTTCTAGAAGGTCTAACACTCATGGACAAAGACCATTTCAAAAGACAAACACCTGGTCAAATAGGCAATGGGTTTCTGTAGCAAACCCTAGGTTCAACGCTGATAAGGGTAATTTCAGCGTTGACAAGACAAATTAAAACGCTGACAGAAACGTGACCAGACCTAAATATTTGCAGCCACAAGGTAAGGGGTCTAAAGCTTCTTCAAGCTTAACATGGAGACCCAAGAAAGATCAAAACCCTAATGATAATGGGATTTCAATGACTTGCAATAGATTTAAT
Organism: Glebionis coronaria; assembly: GCA_025667525.1. Taxonomy (NCBI): domain Eukaryota; kingdom Viridiplantae; phylum Streptophyta; class Magnoliopsida; order Asterales; family Asteraceae; genus Glebionis; species Glebionis coronaria. The sequence goes on from CM046876.1 coordinate 575,408,420, forward strand.
TACATTTCAAAGGTCATTACAAAACCTATTGGGGTTAACTGGGTATTTCATCCTAAAAAGGATGAGCATGGGGTTGTTGTGAGAACTAAGTCTGTTCTTATTGAACAACCAGATGAATCCAAGTCTTTTGAGACTTGGGTTCCCAAAGAAAACTAATTTGTTTTCTTTATGTGCAGGGCATTCAAAGACAGATCAATGATTATGGATATTAGGATAGTGGATGCTCAAGGCACATGACAGGGAAGGAAGACTATTTGACGAATTTCACCCCTATTAAAGATGGTGATAAGGTATACTTTGGAGGTGGATATGGTACCATCACAGGCAAAGGAACCCTTCTCACCAATAATCTACGTTTTGAGAACGTCTTCCTGGTAAAAGAACTTGATTATAACTTGTTTAGTGTATCACAAGTTTGTGATAACAAAAATAAAGTTCTTTTTACTGATACTGAGTGTTTGGTGTTAAGCAAGGATTTTAAGATACCTTATGAGAAATATATTGAGTATAGAACACCTAGGCATAAGGACATATATAATGTGAATTTAAATGGGATTAAAATGAATACCAATATGTCTTGTTTTTATGCTAAGGCCTCAGTAGATGAGAGTAATTTGTGGCACAGGAGACTAGGGCACATAAACTTTAAAAATATAAATAGACTTGTGAGGCTTGGTTTAGTTGATGGTTTGCCTGAGAAGGCCTTCCACAATGACCACTCTTGTGTTGCATGTCTTAAAGGCAAGCAACACAAGGTCTCATTCAAGTCCAAACAGGTGCATACTAGTTCCAGACCTCTTCATATGCTTCACATGGACCTCTTTGGTCCAACAAATATAGAAAGCTTGAATGGTAAGTCATATTGCTTTGTTATCACAGATGACTTTTCTAGATTTATTTGGACATTCTTTCTAGCTATGAAGAGTGACACATCTGATGTTCTTATTGATTTTATCACTCAGATTGAGAAGAGGTCTGGCAATGAGGTTAAAATGCTTAGGAGTGATAATGGTGGAGAATTTAGGAATAAGAAGTTAGATGATTTCTGTGCCAAGAAAGGAATTACTAGGCAATTTAGCATTGCTAGAACCCCACAACAAAATGGGGTTGCTGAGAGGAAAAATAGAACCCTAATTGAAGCAGCCAGAACAATGTTGGCTGATGCTCATTTTCCAATAGCCTTTTGGGCTGAGGCTGTTAATAAAGTATGCTATGTGCAATAGAGCATTGGTTAACAAAATTCAGAACAAAACACCTTATGAGTTACTTTGGGGAAGAAAACCTAATATTGGTTTTCTCAGACCTTTTGGTTGTCATGTAGAAGTTTTGGATACTAGTGATGCCTTAGGGAAATTTAGTGCAAAAGGTGATGAGGGTTACTTCATGGGGTATTCAGTGCAGAGCAAGGGTAATAGGGTTTATCTTAAAGAGGACAAACGTATAGTTGAAAGAGTACATGTTAGGTTTTTAGAGAATAAACCTAGTGATCCTGAAAGTGGTCCTAATTGGTTGTTTGATTTGGAACCCTTATCTAGAACTTTAAATTATATGCCTGTCACTAATCCAGACATTGTGAAGGTAACTTCAAATGTTGTGGAGGAACAAGTTGTTAATGTTTCAGGTACACAGGTTCATGAGAAGGTTGGATCACAAGTAGAAAAGGCATCTCCTACATTAGAATATGTCACAATTCCCATTTGGACAGATGCTTTTGCTGCTGCTGCTGCTGCTGGACAAGATAATGGTGGTTTCCAAGTACCACCAGATACAAACATGCATGGTCCTTCAGGCGCTGACAAAGGTAAATCTAGCGCTGACAAGACCAATTCAGACGTTGATGGCTCAGACGTTGACAACAACAGTTCAAGCGTTGTTAGCCCAAGCGCTTACAAACAAGGTTCAGACGTTGACAACACCTTTGCACATCTTTTCTCTTCCACTTTTGAACAAGGAGAACCTTCCAATTCTTATGAAGAAGGTCATCCTTATGTTGATATAAGAGAGTCTGATGAAGAAGATATTGGCAATATGGAGCATGAGGTTGAGGACACCAGACTTTTTGAAGGAGGAGTTCTCACTTCTACTATGAAGAATCACCCCCCTTCTCAGATCATTGGTGATATTATGACTCCAGTACAGACTAGAAGGTCTCATCAAGGTCTTGGTGGGTTTCTTGCCAATATACACAAGAAGGTTGATACCCCTCTTGTGCAAGCATGTTTGTTTGCATGTTTTCTGTCACAAGAAGAACCCAAGAAAATATTTGATGCTCTCAAAGAACCAAGTTGGGTGGAAGCAATGCAGGATGAGCTTCACCAATTTGCAATTCAGGATGTTTGGGAGCTGGTTGATTGTCCTAGATATGTCAGACCTATAGGGACAAGATGGGTTCTCAGGAACAAAAGAGATGAAAGAGGTATTGTGGTCAGAAACAAGGCAAGGTTAGTGGCTCAAGGTTATACACAAGAGGAGGCGATAGACTATGAGGAGGTCTTTGCACCAGTTGTAAGGATTGAAGCTATTAGGATTTTTCTAGCCTATGCCTCCTGCATGGGCTTCACAGTCTATCAAATGGATGTCAAGAGTGCCTTTCTGTATGGCACCATTGTTGAGGAAGTATATGTAATGCAACCTCCTGGTTTTGAGGATCCAGAGCATCCAGATAAAGTGTATAGAGTCAAAAAGGCTATGTATGGCCTTCATCAAGCCCCTAGAGCATGGTATGGTACTTTGTCTACCTATTTGGTGGACAATGGATTCAAGAGGGGCACCATAGATCAGACACTATTTACAAAGAAGAAAGGCAAGGATGTGTTGCTTGTGCAGGTCTATGTTGATGATATCATTTTTGGGTCTACTGATCCAAAGATGAGTGAGGATTTCTCCAAGCTTATGACAGACAAATTCAAGATGAGTGCTATTGGGGAGATGAACTTCTTTCTTGGTTTACAAGTTCAGCAGAAAGAGGATGGTATCTTCATCTCCCAGGACAAATATGTTGCTGAGATCTTGAAGAAGTTTGGCTTTTCTCCACATGAAAAGAGGGCTACTACTCCTATGGATAGAGAACACCCTTGGGAAAGATTGGAGATGGGAAAGATGTTGATGTCAGGCATTATAGATCCATGATTGGATCATTGATGTATCTTACTGCCTCCAGACCTGATATCATGTTTGCTGTGTGTGCTTGTGCACGCCATCAAGTGACTCCTAAAGAATGTCACCTTTATGCTGTGAAGAGGATCTTTAGGTACCTAAGATGCTATCCTAGCCTTGGTTTGTGGTACCCAAAGGATTCACCATTGGAGCTGATTGCATATTCAGATAGTGATTATGGAGGTGATAAGTTTGATAGGAAATCCACAACTGGTGGATGTCAGTTTCTTGGGAGCAGGTTGATATCTTGGCAATGCAAGAAACAAACAGTGGTGGCTAATTCTACAACTGAAGCAGAGTATGTGGCTGCAACTGCATGTTGTGGCCAAGTTTTGTGGATTCAGAACCAGCTGTTGGACTATGGGTATAATTTCATGCATACTAAGATATTTGTTGACAATAATAGTACTTTATGCATCATTAAGAATCCTGTACATCATTCTAAAACTAAACACATAGAAATTAAACACCATTTTATAAGAGATTGCTTTGAGAAAGGTTTAATACAACCATATAGGGTTGACACTGAGGAAAATGTGTCAGATTTATTAACTAAACCTTTTGATGCTGGGAGATTTCAATACTTGGTAACAAGTATTGGAATGGTCAATCTCACATAATATATGTTTTGGATTCTTTTTGTAAAAGTATGTACAGGATGATGCATTATTATTGTTGGTCTTGTTGATGATTTAGATTTTCCACTATATTTTTCTAACACTGACAAAGGTTGCTTGAACACTGATAAGTGTTTTTGTAACGTTGTCAGCAATATAATTGTCTAACGCTGACAAAGCTTCCCTCAACACTGTCATGTGTTATCGGGGCGTTGTCAGCAACAATGTTAGTTTAGTGGTTTTCAATCTAAATGTGCAGATGGTGTTAGCAGTATACCATTGGATACAGAGTTGCTTATGGACCAATGGAAAAGCATTTGGACAAGTTTTTATTTATGGATGATGGTTGGAATGTTTCATTCCTATCTTGACATAAATTTTTATGTTCATGCATGATTTGAGCAAACTTTTTGTATCATAGTTTAAGGGGAGGTTTTAGGAACCTTTAGGATGTTTGGGTATCCATATGATACTCTTATCACAATTCTAGATTGTGTCCACAGGTGAGTATGAGTTAGTTTTACTAAATCATGAGGCACTGTAGCATGCAAAGTTGATATACTGTGCATGCTGCCACGACATTTTTGGCCTAGAATTAGTTGTGGTCTGTTGGGAGACTTGGGAATGATTTTGATATGGGATTTACCTGGGAGTAACAAGGATTTTATAAGGTAACTTGGTTGTTAAGAGTTTTGGTTAGCAAGGGACACTAGAGGACTGTTATGTCTATCTTGCTTATGCAAGTGTGCATAACTGGACAGTGCTTGCCGCCCTATAATAATTATCAGCTTTTGGTTATCTTTTCTAGGATAAATTACTTGTTAAGGTCATTTTTCACTTTTTAAAATATTTTTATTTTTGGACGCTGACAAGAATTTTCCAAGCGTTGTTGTGACCAAATTGGACGCTGACATGGCTTTAGGCAAACGCTGACAAGATTATAGTTGTTGGGCGTTGATAGGTTATTTTTGACCGTTGACACTCAATGGGACCTACCCAGTTGTTACTTTTTGACATATTTTCAAGCCGTAATTTTAGGAGTTGTTACTTTCATTTAATGCATGAGATAACTTATCACTTTTTCAATATTTTCATGATTGATTTTTGAAAATCTTTGCCTATTTTTGGGCCAATCACATGCATTCTTTTTCTCCTATAAATTTGGCTCCTATTTTAAACAGGGTATCTATAATTCTTGTCTAACAATTTTCTCTTATCAACTTTGTAGATTTGTAAATCTATGCTTATGTTTTTAGAGAGAGAAAGAGATAGAAAGATGGTGGATTAAACACACTTTTAGAGAGAGAAACATAAGAGAACTATGTGAAAAATATGATTAACCACACCCTCTCCATCAAAGGAGAGGGTTTATATACCCAAGCCTTGTAATGGGCTTGGGCTTACACTTTTGGGCCGGCCTACACATGTTGTAGGCTAGGCTTGGACTTGTTTGATAAGTAAAGAAGATTAACTAAACTACGAGCTATTACATGGACTATTAATGGAGTGACCGATCCTTCTTAATACGTAAAACGTATTTCCAACAATCTCCCCCTAAGGGAGGTCACTCCAAACAAGGGCGTTACCCAAGTTACAATGATAAAATAAACCTAGCATACTATGCTTGTTTTGAGCTCGTAGTCTTCGTCTTTCTTTTTCTTTTCTTTTTCTGGTGAACATGCTGATGTGATCTTTGATATCAATCTTGAGCATTAATCTCTTGCCTTGATCTTGTGCATTCATCACTTGTGATATTCGCCTCTTCGTGACACCATGTCCCACATACTTATACCTTCGTAATTCTTGAAAGATTCAGAGTTCGATACAGCGGAAGACTTAACTTTTAGGCTTTCTTGAATTAGATGAGATATTAAGTGCATAAAGTATAAGCATCCGGGGACGACTTCTTCTTGGATTCCGCAACGCCACCGTCTTCAAATGCCGCAACATAAGTAGACACGAACGAAATGGCTTTGAACATTTCATTCTAATTCGGTAGCATTTTACCTCCGGTCGGTGAAGACCGTTGGACGATATTAGATATCGTACCCGTGACGGATAGTTTCAATTAAGTAACTTCCTGACAGGATTTCGCGGGTAAACCCGTTCTCTTTACTCGACCGTCCAAAGCTGACTGCGAACGTAAAGAGTGAATCATTTGGATAAAATTATCCGCATGATTTGAAGCCGTCAATTCATGT